>OX578145.1:25497264-26179764 GCA_951213105.1 Amaurobius ferox | reverse complement strand
TTAACTATCGATCAGTCATAATACTTTTCCTATATATTATTATGTATATAGTGCAAGTAATAAGAAATTTGCCGCAAATTAAATAATATACAAAAATATAATATATATAAGCCTTGCCCACGTGTAAAGATTTAATGCTTGTGTTTTATTTAATTTTCCATCATCAATTCCTTTCCATTGATGTTTGTTATTTGTCTTCAGCTTGATGACCAGAAGTATGCATTTTATTTTCCACTTGATTGATGATTGATTCTCTGTTTGATACTTTTTTAATTGATAGGCATTTTTTAATGTTGAGGTTTTTTGAGTTGCAACTTCTTTTTATTCTATCATTGGATTTTCAAGCTATTTTATATATATGTAAATATATAAATAATAGCTTGAAAATTCCATCGCATATATATATATATATATATATATATATATATATATATATATATATATATATATATATATATATATATATATATATATATATATATCTGTGTGTGTGTGTGTGTGTGTGTGTGTGTCTGTGTGTGTGTGTGTGTGTGTGTGTGTACGTGTGTGTGTACGTTTTGAAGCCATTTCGAACACTTTTGGGAAAATAACTGATTAGAACTATGGACACTGTGACTACAGAGTGAATACACCTATGGGTATAAAGGTGTATCCAGGTATATCGGTGTGTAGATACGTTATGTAAAAAACTAGAACTAAATAAAATTCGTAGTAATTGCATGATTATAATCCGCATTTGAAGAGCTTCTATGGAGAAAAATAATTCCCTGAACAAGTGTTGCTGTCCATGAGAGGAATAATAGCTTAAACTATGGTATGGATGTAACTGAAATTTAAATAACCAGCACATCCAATGAAGAAGTTGTTCTTTAGGATTTAAATCCTATTTATTCACAATGATTTCATTCTGGATAAGTAAGAAGAAACATAGTAATACAGTCAACCTTCCTATAATGCGATATTCTCTTAACGCGGAGCAAAAATTACGACAATCCTCCCATAACGTGGTACTCATAAAACGCGATTTCCATATAACGCAGTAGTCTTATAGCCCGGTTTCTCTATAATACCACTGCATTAACTTAAGCAGCCTCCCTATAACATGGATTTTACTATTACACCTTTATGGTTGATCTTCCCAGCCGTCCAAACTGTTACCGTTCACCTTCCTGCTAACTTTTCTTGTAGGTCGGATGGTCTGGGTCTCGACAACAACAACACCTTTCTGGTGTGTCGGACTGACTGGGTCTCAACAACAACAACCTTTACGATTGAAATTAATGGGGGATTCCCATGTTTCTTCATCCACGTATATCCCCATTTTTTTATTTTAGTTATCAGGGAAATCCCCTATAAATGCAAAAAATGCATTGCTGCTGCAACTGGACGATATTATTGGCTGTACCGAACCCGTGCGGTTTCCATATAACGCGGTACGAATTGTTCTGTTTTGTAATAATTCTGAGTTTCTTATAACGCGATTTTCATACAACACAGTATTCGGTTGCCATATAGCACGGTATGAATTAATCTGATTTGCACTAACCTGAATTTCTTATAACGCGGTTTCCATATAACGCAGTACAAATTGTTCTGATTTGTACTAATTCTGAGTTTCTTATTACGCGACTTCCATGCAACACGGTATGCGGTGTCCATATATCGCGGTATGAATTAATTTGATTTGCACTAATCTGAGTTACTTATAACGCAGTACGAATTAATTGCGTTATAGGAGTGTTGACTGTATAAATATATACTTGCCGATTCGATTTTGAGCTATAATTCAGCCCCCTACTACCAATAATGGGGAAATACGATAATCCTTTTTGTCCATTTTACCCACTTGTTTATCCCCCTTTAGAAGCCTACAAGCCGAAGGGCCTCCATTTTTTTTCAAAGTAATTACTCATATATACATATATAACAAATATAAATATTTATGGATGTTTTGTATTTGTCATGTAAATGATATTCTTTTGAAAGCGCATTTTGCTTACTTATGCATGTTTTTTACAGTTATTAGTCATGATAATGGTAATAGTGTTAGTTCTAAATGCGCGTAACGGCGCTTTAATATTATTTTAAACATAAAAAACAGCTTATTTTCAGACATATTAAAAAAATATTTGCTTAATATATTAAGCTAACAAAGTTAAATTATTCATTTATTTAAAAAGGAAATAGCAGTTAGCTTTAATAAAATATTTTCAGCAAATTCTTTTGATCTCAATTTTCCACAGATTCAATTATGAACCCTAAAACTAATAATAACAATCCATTTAATTTAATTAAATAGAAAAACATTTTTCAATATAGCCAATTGCAAAGATAAATATTTCTTGTCGTTAGATAAATAACTATATTGAAAAATCAAATAAAAGAATACGTTTCTTGGAATCAATTATTTCTTCAAATACCCAGAAAGCATTGAAAAGAAATACAAATTCTAACATCTTGTGCTCCAATTCTTTTCAATGTTTTGCTTTTTAAAATGAAATAATTTCAAATTTTCAAAACTTTATTTTTCAAATACTTAAAACTGTAGTCTGATTCAAGCCATTCTATGATTTGATGTGAATGTGAGTAGATTTTTTTTAAAATTAGGCAATCAGAAATATTTCACAAACTTAAAAAAAGCCATTTAGGTAAAGATACGACTACAAGAACTGTGATTAAAACAGTATAACTTAATACAAAATTTGATAATTCCCCATTCTAATAACATGATAATATAAAAAGGATCATATAAACTATTAAAAATAAACAATTTTAAAATCATCGAATTCAACAAACCAATTCAACAATTAACCATAACGATATATACATAGTCCACTCAATTTAAAAATAAACAATTTTAAAATCATCGAATTCAACAAACCTATTCAACAATTAACCATAATGATATATACATAGTCCACTCATAAGTCTCCGGTCTAACTATGAAAAACCATTTTTTTTTAGAAATTCGACTTTATTCATCAACATACTCTCCTTCAAGAGTGATACATTCATTCCAACGCTCCTCTAACTTTTCGATGCCTTTTCTGTAAAACGATTTGTCTTTGCTCTCGAAATAAGCCTCAGTTTCGGCAATCACTTCTTCATTTGAGCCAAATTTCTTTCCCTGGAGCATCTTTTTGATGTCTGCAAAAAGCCAGTAGTCATTGGGGGCCAGATCTGGAGAGTACGGTGGATGAGGAAGCAATTCTTTTAGCGTAATTCATATAATTTAACCATCGTTTTCATCGACTTGTGTCACACGGGGCATTGTCTTAGTGGAACAGCACTTTTTTCTTTTGCATGTGAGGCCGTTTTTTCTGGATTTCTACACTCAATCGATCTAATAATGCCATCTGGCACATTAGATTCGCATTAATTCGCAATTGATAGTTTTACCTTTCTCAAGATAGTCGATGAACAAAATACCATGCGTGTCCCAAAATACGAATGCCATAACCTTGCCAGCTGACTTTTGGCTTTTGGGTCGCTTTGGACGACTTACACCGGCTGTTGTCCACTCATCTGACGATCGGTTTGATTCAGGTGTGTAGTAATGGATCCATGTTTCATCCATTGTCACATACCGATGCAAGAAATCCTTCTTATTTCCCTTAAGCAACTCCAAACAGCGCTCTGAATCGTCGACGCGTTGTTGTTTTTGATCTGGTGTGAGCAAACCGGCACCCACTTCGCCAAGCGGCACCCACTTCGAAAGCAACTTACGCATGCTCAAATTTTCGTGTAAAATTGAAAACACACTACCTTCTGATATCTTTAAGGTGTCAGCTATCTCACACAACTTCACTTTACGGTTTTTCAAAACTTTGTGGACTTTTTTTATGTTTTCCGCAACAACTGCGGGTTTTGGGCGACCAGAGCGTTCAGCATCATCGGTGTTTGTACGACCGCGGTTAAATTCAGCATACCAGTCAATAATTGTTGATTCCCCTGGTGCAGAGTCTCCATAATGCTTATCAAGCCACTGTTTGGCTTCAACAGTATTTTTCTCCATCAAAAAACAATGTTTAATCAACAAACGAAATTATTTTTTATCCATCGTTTTGAAAATTACTAATACCACTCTAACTAAAACCACTGTAACCTATAAACTAATTGTGAGAATTTCATGAAATTTTGACACGTGTCGTTTGAAGGTTGGTACTATCCAGAAATTATATGGTTCTGTCAAGAGTGTTGCCATATATGTGTTAGACCGGAGACTTATTGAGTGAAGTGTTACATTAAAAGGCAATTTTATTATCATCTGATAACTGCATTTGCTTTTGCAGTAAATACGAAACAATGGGCTCTGAACTTAATGTTGAGAGGATATGTCCTGCTGCACATTAACTGGAATTTCAAGAATCATTTCCCTACTGTGCTACTCGTAGACTGAGCAAATTTGCCAGCTCTTTGCTCAGCTCGATCATCAAGACATTAAAATACCACTCCGCCATGTTATGATTTTTGTCTCGAGTTTGGCAAATATGAAATATATTACCATGATAAATATTTCAGTGCATATTGTGAAATGAGTAGTATCCATACGCATGTCTGAGCGCACAGACTCTTTTTACACTAAAACACATGATTTAATAGCTTATTTTATTTTTTTTATAAAAAAAAGGTCTCGATCCATCTTAAAATTAAAAACATGATTTTATAGCTAAAAAAGGTGTATATATACCTTCTTTACATTTAGACCAAATTTTAACAATGAATTACTGAACTTTTTTAGTTAAAAAGCTAGACATATAAAATAAATGCATGAAAAAAGAGGACCTCCAAATGAATGGAAGTCCTCTTATATATGTACCTTTAAACAGTGAACTTTTTTAGTTAAAAAGCTAGACATATTAAAAGTATGCAGTGAATTATTTAAAATAAATGCGTGAAAAAAGAGGACCCGAATGAAAGCCCCCTGTTTTTAAAGGGTGGGGTTGAGACCCCCCCCCCATATATTTAATAGAAAATGTTTAACTAAATCTAAACATTTTTTATAAAATTAAATTGAATTATAAAAATATGAATGAAATCATTATGAATTACAAAACATATGTTTAATAAGATGATAATTATAGTGGGGGATGACGCCCCCCCCACTGAAAAATGATTAAGCTTTCTCTAATTCATATTCGTATTTATCATCTATCATACCAGAATACTTAAATATATATCTACCTTTATTGATTTTATATATTGATTCATCAGAAAGTTTTCCATGTTTATTCGCAAGGTATTACTCTTTTTCTTCATCATCTAACTTTACAATTACTGAATCTTCATATTTAGTATTAATTTTTCTCAATGATATCGGATCATATTCCCCAGGATATGAATCATTTAATTTAAACGTTTTGGGATAACCTCTCAGTCTATTGAACTCTTCCATTTATTAGTAAACATTTTTATAAATATAAATCCACCCTGCTAATCTTAATAGAATAAGTTCTTTGAAATAACATATAAAACTCCTAATCCTTTGAAAACTTTCTTATAATAGTTTTTTAGTATGATCATATTTATCATACAAAGATAAGTCAAATAATCTTCAGAACTTGTAAAATTTAAAGCTCCACCTACGCACTCATCCATTTATATAGAATTAACATTTTTATAATGTCCTAAAGCTCTAGTATTCATACCATCTAACTAATTGTAATACTCGTTGTACTCTTACAGCCTTTAAACCCATTTTCAAATATTGTTTTAAACTTCTATAATGAACTACACATTTCTCTTTATCGTATAAAGTTGTTAATAACTTACCTTGTGTCGAATTTTCAGGAATTCTATTTTCAGGACATAATGGTAAATCTGAATGATAATCATGTAACTCTTTTGGATATCATAAACTAATTTCAAATATATATCCATTCTCTGAATCATCTTTTATTTTATGGTTATATATTTCACGTTTAACATAATTTATTTCATCAGGATTACACCATTTAAATTCTCCATATGGTAAATATTGACTCATAGCCCATCCATATAAATTATTAGCATCTAAATACATTAAATAATTGGATTCTTTACTATTATCATAATTTTTCATATATTTATTATTTGCTTTTCCATATCTATTACAACATTGTGAAACACCTCCTCTTAAACCCATTTCTGTCATGAGAATCATATCATAATTATTTAATAAATCTAATTTAACATTTGTTATTTTTAACATTGCATCCCAAGATAAACCAGGAGCAGTAAAATACCAATCTGGATCTAATTTATAAGTTTTTAAACAAACATCTCTAAAATTTTCAAATACATCTGTTAAAATTAATACATCTGTTTTAACACATAAATCTGTATATTCACCTAAATTTTTTATATTATATTCTTTCCAAACTCGTTGAGCATGTTTATATTCTTCATCAATTATATTACATTCATTCAATTTATTATAAAATTTATCTTTTGAAGGTTATTCTGTTTCTTTGTATTTATCTCTAGAATCCATATAATCATAAGGATATACACCTTTTGTAATGAGATCTAATTTATCATCAGGAAAATGTCTCTCTAAATTTTGATTTAAGTATTTAATATATTTATTTCATTTTCCGTATTTTTGGAGGACATCTATTTATTTCATTCTCTGGTCTCAAGTTTTTTGACAAATTATATAAACTGCAAGACATAAATTTAAATGAATCAATAAATCTCAATTTCATATCTCCTATTTTTTTGCTGAAAGATATATATTTTTCTTCAGTATTAGGTATAGCATCTATTTTTGATTTATCAAATACAAGTTCTTTTATAAACAAATAAGAATCATAACCTGTTAAATTATGGATTTTTACTTTAATAAATTTTGGAATTTGATAATTTAAATTACAAACATTATGAGCAGGACCCCTATATTTTACAGTTATATGACAATGATCAATTACTTTTTCATCCTTTAAGATTTGTTTTTCACATATATGGCAAATATTAGTTCTTTTATAATGGTTTTCATTGAACTCTATCATTGATTTGATACTTTCATATTTTTTAGTTATTTTCTTTTATAAATTTTTCAATTTTAAGACTATCCTCTTTTAACATAGATACAAACTTTTTGATTATATCAGGTCCTCTATAAACAACAGGAGGTTTAAAGTATTCATTTTCATATTTGATATAATAACAAAATGCATCTGATACATGTTTTTGATATTTCACAGTATATGATTTAGTTTGTTCTTGCTCACATGTATCAATTTTTGGTAAGAGCGATTCAAAATCAGCATATATAGTATATGGTACTCTGATTTTGACACATTAATTTGACACATTTTGGCACATTAATTGTGACAGCTTCTTTCTTTTTACAGTATGCCTCATGTATCTTTAATCTTTCCTCAGAATAAAAATGATTTAAACATCTATCACATAAAAATATACGATGATTAGTAATTTGTGATCTGATCAAACTATTAATATTTTTAATCCAACAATAATGATCATTTTTTTCATCTTTTATATAAAACAAGTTTACATGTTTTTCTAATTTATTGTTAGTTATTCTATGTGGATAAATTGAACCATCATAACTACAAACATTTACCAGATATATTATTTAGTTTTTCAAATTTCTTAATATTGTCTAATGAAACAGGAAAATCAATTCCTTTAAAATTTAATTCATCTTTATATTGTTCATATTTTGACACTCTTTGAGGATATTTTTACAGGATGAATTGCTGATAATATAGACCACATAAAACATTTATTATCTTTATTTTTTATATTTATTATAGCTTGTGTAGGTTTAATGTTTTCAGGTAAATCAATATAACTTGATCCTCTCAAGGGTTGATACTTATTTATTCTCAATTCCAAAAATTTAATTTCTTCAAGACTCCAACTAGATCCTTTTGATATAAAATCATCAGATTCATTTATTAAGTTGTCAATAACATAATCATAAAAAGTATGTAAATCATTAGATTTTAATATAATTTGATTCTCAGTTTTGAATGTAAATTCTTGAATTTCTTCATTCAATTTATACAAACAAAACAATTTAATATTTACCTTTATACCATTAAATTCTTCCAAAATTTGCTTTATTTTTTATTACAACCTCTCTTTTCTCTTCTAAAAATTCTAGAGGGATTTTAATATTATTACACTTATTAATTATACATGATCTTAATCTAGATATATAAGCAGTTTCATATTCCTTAATTTCTACATTACCTTCATTATTTAATAATGCTTTTTTATGTTTTCAACTTGATATGTAATTTTCTAAATGTTTATAATATATACCGCAAATAATACATTTTCTCTTTTGTTTTGATCTTTTAATCATTAAGTCTTTCTTTATATGTTTTTCTTTATCTTCTGGTTCGTAATATTTACCACATATACGACATTTTCAATCTTCTGTAAATAACTTTTCAAGATTTTCTTCTAGTAACTTTTCTTCAGGAAAGACAGATTTAAAATCATTACTGTTTTTATCAAATCTTAAAATAAAAGAATCAAAAATTTTCTTAAATTTATTACGTTTTTCTGGTTTTTCAATAAATATTTTTTTCTTTTTATCTAAGTATGCTGACAAATCTAGATTTAATAAATCTATTAAAACAGGTTTATATTCACCTGTTTTTTTCTGATATATTTAATTAATAATCTAATTAAATCATCCTTCTTACAGCCTTTAGGTTGTTTAATATTCAATAGTTTTACTCCTTTTCTAAGTTCATTAATAGTCTTTGACTTTAAGGTGAGCTCCATTTATTAGAAAACATTTTTTGAAGTAATTTTTCCTGGAAGATGCTTACTGTGATAAATACTTTTTAAATGTCTCTTTTTGTGTGTATAGGTATATTGCATACTACATTCACATTTAAATTTTTGATATTTGATTATGGAATCACAACATTTACAATAACTTTGGAAATAATTTTTTCCATTTCTATGATATATATAAAACTCATTTACTGATTTCATAATCAAACAGTGTATACACTTTTTTGTTAGCTCCATTTATTAGGAAACATTTTTTGAAATTCATTCCAGATTTTTTCATATTTCTTTCTGACTTTAGAACAAAGTCTTTGGACCTTTATTTTATTTTCAATATTAAAAATATCACAAATCCTTTTCATAAAATAATAATAGTTAACTGATTTCTCATAATACATAAAATCTAAAAATTTTAAAAACATTTCCTCAACTTCTTGAGTAATATTATACCTCCTTTTTATTCGATTAAAATAACTAATTCTACTTTTATATCTTTGTTTTAAACTCTCATAGTCTATAACATAAAACTATTCTTCTTCTTCTGAAGAATCATAGATTAATTTCATCTTTAAATTATGCGCTACTTTATTATCTGAAACTTCATTATCTGAAATATCAATCGATTCAACCATTTCAACACCGTCAAAAAAGTTAACATTCATTTATTTACTACGTATTAATAGCTGCTTTTTATCATAATTATCGGGGGGGTGATAGATCCCACCCCGTTAAATCATCATATTAATGATTCCCAAGGATAACTTTTATTATACCATCTATCTTTAAACATTGTATAAATCAGATGTCCAACTATTAAATTCATCTGGATATCCTAACCATTTTAGAAAATATTTATTTTCTTTCTATTTTATGATTTTTTCAATTTTATATACATCATCTTTTTTATTATATTTTACCATTTCATTTTCATAAAAAGTTCCTTCAATTTCTTTACTGTTTAAATCTTTTAATCGACACGTAATAGGATCTGTTTTTAATACTTCAGATACTACAAAAATCTCTTCAGTAAATGTAGAATCATCTACTTTCCTGAATGTTTTTTTAAATGTTGATATTCTAACACTATTCCCTAACTTAAATTTAGGTTTTTTCATGATCTTTTTAGTATATACATTTTTATAAACTAGAGATTCATTATCGTCTCCACTAGCCTCAACAGGTGTCATTTTTATAGATGTATGATATGAATTGTTATAATTTTTAAGTAATTTGGGTAATACATCAATATATCTATTAATATTGTTAGCGTGCATATATTTTATAATTTTTTCTCTTATACTTCGATTAAATCTCTCAGCTATTGCAGATTTTATTTCTTTATTGTAAGTCGTAAACCAATGTATATTATTATCTTTGAATAATTTTTGTGTAACTTTTCCTGTAAATTAAGTACCTTCATCTGTCAAAATGAATTTTGGCTTTCTTTCTTTAAAAACTTGTTTGAAACCTTGTACGACTTCTTCAGATGCTTTTTTTTTATAGGGAAAGCCCAAGCATATTTATTAAAAGCATCTATAACTGTTAACAGATAATTAGTTCCATCGTTATATTTGCTATAATTTTTTATAAATGGCAAATCGGCGTCAAATTAATTATTACCGTTTGGAACATAAACTCTCCTTTTAAATTTACGAATGACAGGTTTATATCTAGTATATACATCTTGTTCATGTAAAAATCCTTCAACATTAGGTAATCCTGTTTTTCTTTTCAATTCTTGAATACCACAATAACCTGTTTCTGGATTATAATATGTCTCTTTTAAATTCCTAAAAAAGTATTCTTTTTACTTCCACAAATTGTACAAATACCTTTACCAACTGGTTTATTATTTTTAGAAGTAGTTCCATAATAATTTTTAGTTTCGGTTTTCTTTTTACACTTGACACAATACATATTAGGAGATATTCCTAACCCAAAAGTTTTTTTAGCTTTAATAATAGGTTTAATATTTTCTCTCTCTAATCTTTCTCGAAATGTTGGATCTTGTATTGCATTTAAATCATATATTAATTCTTGATCAGCAACATGTCTCTGTTTTGTATCTTTTGTTTTACTATAAGAAATATCATGTTTTTTACATGCTTTATCAACTTTATTTATTCCAGGATCACCTCTTTTTAATCTTTTTTCTAATTTTGTAAATGGATCACAATATTGATATCCTGGTAAGTGCATTTCTGGAGGATTTATTTTATCTTGTAACCATCCAACAATTTCACCACCTTTCATTTATTTAGGATGAATAAATTTATATCCATTCAATTGCATTTGTTTTACGTATTTTTCAACTGGATTAAATTTTAAACTTTTAATGAAATCCTTTTCACGTATATAAATTTCTTCTTCTGTCATATCCTTAGCTTTAAACGAATTAATGAGTCCTTTATAAAAATTATGACAATGTCTATATTCTTCCTTTCTTTCTGCTA
Source organism: Amaurobius ferox (assembly GCA_951213105.1). Classification (NCBI taxonomy): domain Eukaryota; kingdom Metazoa; phylum Arthropoda; class Arachnida; order Araneae; family Amaurobiidae; genus Amaurobius; species Amaurobius ferox. The sequence continues at coordinate 26,168,554 of OX578145.1, read as the reverse complement.
TTTTTAATGCTAGATCAATAGCTTCTACTATTCCAACTGATAAACTTATAAAAGCAATCGGTAGAAAGGCTATTGCTGATAAACCCGTTCCACTTAGAATAACCTTACTTACTGATAATGAAATACTTATCTTTTGATATAAATTTCTACTCTTTCTGTAAACATACAATCTTTTTTCTAAATATTCTTCCATTTCATTTATATAGGATCAAATTTTTTCTATATCTCATTTTTGGATTCACTAAATCTAACATTAAAAAATCGTATTGTTTTTGAACACTTTAATTATATATTTGTTTGAATTCTTCAGTACTTAATTTACCATCTATCTCTCTTATAATCTGTTGAATTTCTTTTGGTTGTAGATTGAAAAATATAAAGTAATTACAGTTCTTTCTTATATTGATAGGAGTTGAATAATAAGACTGTGATAAATAAATAATGGATGCGTTTTTCTTTCTATCTCTGACAAATAATTCCTGAATGGTTTTTTGATCTTTCTCAGTCACACAATCATCGAACATAACTAAATTCTTTAATGAAGGATTTAAATCAACTATTGTAATAAAATCATCTGAAGAAAATAATACTTCTTTTTTGTATTTATCATATAATTCTAATAATGTTTTCATATTCTTCTTACATTTCAAAATATCTTCTCTTTCTATATCTTCAAACAATGTATATATTTCTTGTAATTTAGAATATTTAGGTTCGTATAAATCTTTTGCACATATATATAGTGCATCAAAATTTAAAAAATCATACATCATATTTAACAGTAAATTTGTTTTACCTGAAACTGAAGGTCCTGTTATAAGCAATCTAATTTGATGTTTAGGTTACAAAGGATGTTGATTAGGATCAGATAACTCATCTGGTTCCGTGTAATCTTTAATTTTTATCATTTATATAACAGTAAAAAATAATTTTCTCGCTGTAAAAAAATAATCTACTCGCTGTAAAAATTAATATTATATAAATGAACAAATTAGAAAAAGAACGAAAACACAAGTTTATAAAGCAAATAAAAGATTCAATTAAATTAGTAAAATTAGAAAAAGAAATAAGAAAGAATAGTGAAGATCAACTAAAAGAAAAATTAGGTATTCAAAAAACCTTAGAGGAATTTCATAAACCAGTCACTAAAGAAATTGAAAAATATGAAAAATCAAATAAAAAAGTTGTAAAAAGTTTTTAAAATGCTGTAGAAAATATTTCATTTCCACCTCTTGATTACACATCAGATGTTAAACAATTGATGGATAGAGCAGAAGGAAAAATTACATTTTACAGTGATAAATTTATGGATATACCGTTTATCAAAAAAGAAAATTTAGAATTACCTTCTGATCTTATAAATAAATCTTAAAATGATCTTGATGAAATAATAGCAATAGCTAAAGAAAAGCGAGATACATATAAAAGAATTAAAGGAACTAATACTAAAAATTATAACTATTCTAAAGCTGAAAGTGATCTAGAAAAAATTAAGGAATCAGATTATAAAATGGAAATGATGAAAAAATATATACACGTCTTACATCTCATGAATGAGGCTAAACCTTGGTTTGGTGAAGGTATAGATAAAAAGGATGTATTATCAAATTTAACAGAAAAATATGTAATGGAAGTAAATCAAAGAAATTGTATAATCAAGTAGTTTTATTGTTAGATATGTTATTAAAAAATGGAGAAATGACTTACAATGATGCACAACGATATTATAAACAATTTCTCCTATAATAAGTGATAAAAAATAAAGTTAATTTGAGTGAAGGTCAGAAAAATAAACTTAAATCAGCTTTTAGAAATAAAGAAGAACTAACATTACAAATGGATAAATCTAAAACTCCTAATCATGAGATGTATTTAACTAAGTCAAATTAATCATATTAATGATGGAAAAAGAATTACAATCAGTAAAACTCAATTAGCTAAAAATGGAGGATTTTTACCATTTCTAGCAGCACTTACACCCTCTTTAATAACCGCTGCTAAATTTGCAGTTCCAGCATTAGCAACAGGTGCTTTATCTGGATTAGCTAGTTCACCTGTACAAAAAAAGGGATCTGGAAAAAAAAACGTGGAAAGGAGATATATCAACCATGGGAATTAGTAACAAAATGATTGAAGAAAATATGAAAAATGAAAAAGGATTTAGAGGTGTATTTACCTCTGATTTATTACCTAAAAAAATAGGAAAATTTGAAAAAGGAATCATTAATTTAGATGTATCAACAGGTCCTGGAACTCATTGGGTTTGTTGTTATAATGATCCTAAATATAAATATGTGGAATATTTGATCCGTTTGGTGAATATAACGATATACCTAAAAATATTAAATCATTTCTTGTTACATCTAATAAAAAACCAAAATTAGGTCATAATGATAGTTTTTTACAGAAACCTACATCTGTGAAATGTGGTTTATTTTGTATAAAATATATAAGAGAAAGGAATAAAGGTATATCACCTAAAAATGTTCTCAAATCATTTCCTAAACAAAAACCTAGTGACTGTAATGAAAATGTTGCCCTGTATAAATGATAATATTAAAATCTGAAGGTCATGAGAAATCAGAGGAAGTTACTGTAAATTTTATTACACCTCTAAAATAAAAAAATTAGTTTACAGTCATTTTCTATGGAAGTTTCATGGTTTAATATAAGTGAGAATTATGGAAATAACATATTTAGAATGTATACAATAGACACAGATATAACAATTGTTATCTCAAATGGTAATTATACTATAAGAGGTTTAAATGAGTATATGATAAAAATATTTGGTGAGGATCCTCCTGTGAAATTTGGTATTATTGAAGCAAGACAAAGAATAGCTATTAAACTGAAAAAGGTTGGGTAATTGATTTCACAAAAAGTAACTTTCATAAAATTATTGGCTTTTTAAAACCGACACATGGAAGTTATGATGAAGAAACAGAGGTTGAAGGTGAGCATATATCTGATATATCCAATGGAAATGATAATATTTATATTCACTGTGATGCTGTAAAAGGATTTTTAATAAATCAATCTAATTCAGAAGTCATTTATTCTTTCGTTAATAAAAATCCTCTTGGTAGTATAATTTCAAAGGAATTTAATAATTAGATATATTTTCCTGTTAAAACGGAGCCTGTTGAAAGAATAAAAATGAGGATTACTAATCAAAAAGGTGAATTAATTGATTTAAATAAAGGAGCTGTAGAATATAATTTTATACCTATTATTGAGGATAACTACGTTAAAAAAATATATCAATTGTTAGGTCTGGATTTTCTTCATAAATAAATGAATAAACATAGATTATATAGAAAAAGTAAAAAAATACAAGGATTTTTAAAGGTGAAAACTGAACCTATTATTGAAGCACGGAATAAATTAAATGAAATATTTTCAATGAGAAAGAAAGGAGGCGGTTTAAAAATTCTTCCTAAATAAATGCAAAATATTTATGATTTGAGTGATACTCATTATTATTATAATGATCAAATTAAAAGTTATGAATTAAGAGAAATTCATCCAAAAGAGCGTAGTTCAGATGAGAATGCCACCTACGTTTTTCATATTAAAGATACTAAAGCAAAAATTTTGTATTCTAGAGGACAAAAATTAAAAATTACAAAAAATGATAAATCATCCATTGGAAACGAAAATGTGAGTCTGGTAAATGGTGGAGGTCTTATCAAAACTTTAAAAGTGCATATAGGAGATACCGAAATTGAATCAAATACACAGTCAAATTTTTCAATCATGAATCATGCTTTAAAATTAACTCATTATACTCCTGATTATACCATATCACAAGCTCAAGATGATTTTTTTTATCTAGATACAGCTGATTCAGCTGACCGAAAAGAGTTAAAATATGAGGGTACTTTACATGATACTACTAAAATAACTGATTTTTTTAATAATTTGAAAATGAATAAAGATTATAACGAAGGATTCGCAAAGAGATGGGAACTAACGAAAGATAGCAATGTCATTAAAATAAGGACACCTTTAAAAGATATAATCGATTTCTTTAGAGAATATGAAAAGGTTATTTCTGGTTTTGAAGTGAAAATAGATATTCAAAGAAATGAAAATAAGAATATGATATATACTGATATAGGAAATGTTAATTATAAGGTAGTAGTTGAAGGTTTAACCTTGCATTTACCTTATATAGAATTTAAAAATTCTGCAGAAAGTCTATTTATGGAATCATTTTTATCTGATAAAGATATAGAGGTATATTGGGATCGGTATAGATTTAAGATGGTAGGTCCCTATAAAAGCGATAGTGGATCTGTCACAGCTGCAACAGCATCTGATGAAGTTTTAGGTGTCTATGTTATTCCTCAGTACGTTGAAAGAGATGGTATTTATGAAAAAAAATAATATGATATTTGATAATATAGATATGACTGAATGCTGGTTGATGATTAATAATAAACAAATTCCTCTTATGCGTTACAAAACGAATTGTTCCAATAAAGATTATAATAGAGTGTATGAAGCTCTTTTACATGCAGGATTAAATGATATTAATACAGAAACAGGATGTTTGATAAATAAGAAGAATTTTGGAGAAATGTATACTATTTTTTATTTTGACTTATCAAATCATGAAAACTATAACGATTTAAATAATTTAGATATTGAATTTAATTGGGAAAGATTAATGAATACTCAAAAAGTATATAAATTTTATATTATTTTTAAAGAAAGAAAGAGATGTTTTATAAATTTGAAAAATAAAACCATAACAATGGTTAAGAGTTTAAAATCATAAAATTAATGCTATAATAAATGAGTGCTTATTATCCACCTTATGATCATCAAATAAAGGAAGGGCCTATTGGACCTCCTGGTATAGATTTTAAATTAATGGATGATGGAAATTATGATATGGAAAATAGAATTTTAAAAAATTGCGAAAATCCTATAGATGATTTAGATTTAACCACTAAAAGTTTCGTTTTGAATAAAATGGAGAATAATCATTCTGAATTGAGAGATCTTATAGAAACTAAATATGATAAGGATTTTTTATCCTTTACTGAAGAAACACGTAAGAGAATAAGAGAATTATATGAAACAACTTAACATTCTTTAGAAGGAAAAGCTTTTGATGCAAAAGCAAAAAGAATAGGAAATGTAGCAGATCCTAAAGATGAAAAAAATGTTGTGAATAAAAGATATTTTGAAAAAAATACATTAATATTACAAAATGATAAATTTGATGCAAAAAATAAAATAATTAGGAATGTTTCAGAACCTGAAAATGATAATGATGCTGTCAATAAAATATGTTTAGGCAATAGAGATATCTGGATTACCATAGAAGATGATTTTCAAACTGTTAATCATTTTTGATTTCAAAAAGCAGATTTCAACATGATGAGTTCGAAATTACTGGATCAAGAGATGCGATTAACTACAGATATGTATATGAAAATTTCCATATATTTAGTTATATATGTTGAAAGTAAATATATATATGATAAAAGTCAGGATCTACATGTATCACTAGAAATCAATGGTAAGGAAATTTTAGAAGCTCATACAGATACAGTAACCTGTTTTGCTTATGGAAAACGTAATGATATCATCACATTATGGATAAAAACCCACGGTAAATCAAGCACTTTAAAACCTTATACGCATATTGAAAAAATCCCTTTCTAAAATACGTTCACCATTAAATGGATATCGATTGGAATGCATTTTCCAGAAATAATTTATCTGAAGATGTAATTAGAAATCTTAAAGATCATGTAAATTGGGATTTAATTTTTCAATATTCATCACTGTCTGATTTTTTTATTGAAGAATTTGCTCAACCTGATGATTGGCCTAAAATTTCTAGATATCAAAAATTATCAGAAGATTTTATAGAAAAATGTAAAGATAAAGTAGATTGGGAAAACATTTCTCATTATCAAACTTTAAGTAACGAATTTATCATAAAATTTTCTGATCATTTAGATTTATATAAAGTATCAATGTTTCAAAATCTTTCAGAAGATACCATGAGAGTATTAAAAGATGATATAAATTGGTTGTATATAACTAGATATCAAACATATAGTGAAAATTTTATAGAAGAATTTATGCATAAATTAGATTTTTGTTATTTGATTAAATACAAATTTGATCTATTACCTGATCACTTTTTTAATGTTTATTGGAAAAAATACAAGCTATACAGATGAGTAAATTAAATAAAAAGTTTGGTCATCATGAAATAGAACCGTACAGAGAAAAAATTATTGAAGATATTTGTGAAGTTAAAAAAGTCTTGAGAGAATGTGTTTATTTTTTTAGACAATTAACTAACAAAGATGAAAAATAAATATTTAATAATAATGTTTCTAAATAAATGAATTTTATATATAATAATCGTATAAAAAACATTTATCTCTTTCTTAAATATAGAGAATCCTGCTGAAGTGAAATCTATTTTTTTATTAAATTATAATTCACTTGATGGTATAGAATATTTAATGTCACTTGAAGATATAGAGAATTTAACTAATTTAAAAGAATTATATTGTGAGGGAAATAAATTAACGTCATTTGAAGGAATAGAAAATTTAATAAATTTAGAAATATTATCTTGTGGAGAAAATAAATTAACGTCACTTGAAGGAATAAAAAATTTAACGAATTTAAAAGTATTATTTTGTGGAGGAAATAAATTAACTTCACTTGAAGGAATAGAAAATTTAATAAATTTAGAAGAATTATATTGTGAACAAAATAAAATAACTTCACTTGAAAGAATAAAAAATTTAATAAATTTTAAAAAACTATATTGTGGTGACAATATATTAACTTCACTTGAAGAAATAGAAAATTTAACAAATTTAGGAGAATTATATTGTATGACGTGTAGATTAACTTCACTTGAAGGAATAGAAAATTTAACAAATTTAGGAGAATTATATTGTATGACGTGTAGATTAACTTCACTTGAAGGAATAGAAAATTTAACAAATTTAGGAGTAATATATTGTGGAGAAAATAAATTAACTTCACTTGAAGGAATAGAAAATTTAATAAATTTAAAAGAATTAGATTGTAGAAAAAATAAATTAACTTCACTTGAAGAATTAGAAAATTTAATAAATATAGTATTATTAGATTGTAGAGAAAATGATATTACATCTCTAAATGAATTAATATTTTTGCCTAGAATAGATGAAGTATGGTATGATGAAAATAAAATAAATTTACCCCCGATTTTAAGAAGACAATTATTTCATAATAATGTATATAGTGACTCTCAAAATGTGCATAATACATATATACAAAAATCGTTGAGAGACACAATCAAAAAATTATTAAATACAGAAATTACGTATGATTTAGATGAATGCATTAAAGAATTAGGTATAAAAATTAAAAGACACTTTCTGGAGGTAGAATTCCATAATATTAAATTTAGAGAGATATTAGTTGTGTTTAATAGAATTTTAAAAAATAAAGAATAAAAATGAAATAATAAAAGTGTTAAAAGATGAACAAAAAGAGGGTGATAATAAATGTTTTGTAGGGAAAGTAACTAGAATAATTAATGTACTAAATGGATTTGATTCTGATGTTTCTGTTACAATTTCTGATAATGAAAAAAAAATATTATAGCTGAAGAAATATTTAGAGAGTCAAAGTCTGATGAAGAATACAGATAAAAACTCATAAAAGAGATGGAAGAAAGAGGTTTTACAGATTATGAAGAATGGATGGATTTATATTTATAAAAATGAGTGCATCTATTTATTTAAAAAATAGCAAAATGGCCCACTTGGCCCCAGGGGGGTGATCTGGAAGTCTGGTTCCAACAGCTCTTTTAGGATTCTAGAACCAGAGTTCCAGATCACCCCTTGGACCAGACCCACTAGCCAAGGAAAGGACAATACAAATGTATAACATACAGGACATAGAATCCACAAGATTCAACCCACCACTTATTATATTTCGATGATTGCCACTCTTTTGGATCAACGACAAGAGTAACTGACGTCATTTTTGGCAATAAACCATCAACCCGAATTGATTAACAATCCGGGAGAGATTTGAACCTGGGGCCTTTATATTAATAGCCCCGCGTGTTAACCGTTCTGCCATGGGTACCCGATATATGAAGTACTATTCATTAATATAACCCTTACATTTGAAAAACAACTTTAAACGAGTCATTTCTCAAGCAGAATACTTTAAAAGATCAATAGTTTTAATTTATCTGATCGAAAAATAGCGAAAATAATGTTTATAAAATGTGATAAATACTTTAAAATGAGACATGAAAATATATACTATGCTGAGTCTAGTTAATGGCGCCATCTTGTGAAATAAATCTCCGACAAGCTAAATAAATATTATTTTCTCCTCACGCTACGTAGTGAAGGACGTCATAGAGAACGTTCGTTATCAAGACTACTTCTACTCAAAGTATAGGTTGAATACACTTCCTTTCAACTCACCGTGATGATAAACAAAATCAAAGTAATAAAAATTAGTAAAAAATAATAAAAGTGTTAAAAGATGAACAAAAAGAGGGTGATAATAAATGTTTTGTAGGGAAAGTAACTAGAATAATTAATGTACTAAACGGATTTGATTCTGATGTTTCTGTTACAATTTCTGATAATGAACAAAAAAATAGTATAGCTGAAGAAATATTTAGAGAGTCAAAGTCTGATGAAGAATACAGATAAAAACTCATAAAAGAGATGGAAGAAAGAGGTTTTACAGATTATGAAGAATGGATGGATTTATATTTATAAAAATGAGTGCATCTATTTATTTAAAAAATAGCAAAATGGCCCACTTGGCCCCAGGGGGGTGATCTGGAAGTCTGGTTCCAACAGCTCTTTTAGGATTCTAGAACCAGAGTTCCAGATCACCCCTTGGACCAGACCCACTAGCCAAGGAAAGGACAATACAAAGGTATAACATACAGGACATAGAATCCACAAGATTCAACCCACCACTTATTATATTTCGATGATTGCCACTCTTTTGGATCAACGACAAGAGTAACTGACGTCATTTTTGGCAATAAACCATCAACCCGAATTGATTAACAATCCGGGAGAGATTTGAACCTGGGGCCTTTATATTAATAGCCCCGCGTGTTAACCGTTCTGCCATGGGTACCCGATATATGAAGTACTATTCATTAATATAACCCTTACATTTGAAAAACAACTTTAAACGAGTCATTTCTCAAGCAGAATACTTTAAAAGATCAATAGTTTTAATTTATCTGATCGAAAAATAGCGAAAATAATGTTTATAAAATGTGATAAATACTTTAAAATGAGACATGAAAATATATACTATGCTGAGTCTAGTTAATGGCGCCATCTTGTGAAATAAATCTCCGACAAGCTAAATAAATATTATTTTCTCCTCACGCTACGTAGTGAAGGACGTCATAGAGAACGTTCTTTATCAAGACTACTTCTACTCAAAGTATAGGTTGAATACACTTCCTTTCAACTCACCGTGATGATAAACAAAATCAAAGTAATAAAAATTAGTAAAAAATAATAAAAGTGTTAAAAGATGAACAAAAAGAGGGTGATAATAAATGTTTTGTAGGGAAAGTAACTAGAATAATTAATGTACTAAATGGATTTGATTCTGATGTTTCTGTTACAATTTCTGATAATGAACAAAAAAATAGTATAGCTGAAGAAATATTTAGAGAGTCAAAGTCTGATGAAGAATACAGATAAAAACTCATAAAAGAGATGGAAGAAAGAGGTTTTACAGATTATGAAGAATGGGTGGATTTATATTTATAAAAATGAGTGCATCTATTTATTTACAAAATAGCAAAATGGCCCACTTGGCCCCAGGGGGGTGATCTGGAAGTCTGGTTCCAACAGTTCTTTTAGGATTCTAGAACCAGAGTTCCAGATCACCCCTTGGACCAGACCCACTAGCCAAGGAAAGGACAATACAAAGGTTATAACATACAGGACATAGAATCCACAAGATTCAACCCACCACTTATTATATTTCGATGATTGCCACTCTTTTGGATCAACGACAAGAGTAACTGACGTCATTTTTGGCAATAAACCATCAACCCGAATTGATTAACAATCCGGGAGAGATTTGAATCTGGGGCCTTTAAATTAATAGCCCCGCGTGTTAACCGTTCTGCCATGGGTACACGATATATGAAGTACTATTCATTAATATAACCTTTACATTTGAAAAACAACTTTAAACGAGTCATTTTTCAAGCAGAATACTTTAAAGGATCAATAGTTTTAATTTATCTGATCGAAAAATAGCGAATGTGATAAAATGTGATGTTATAAAATGTGATAAATACTTTAAAATGAGACATGAAAATATATACTATGCTGAGTCTGGTTAATGGCGCCATCTTGTGAAATAAATCTCCGACAGGCTAAATAAATATTATTTTCTCCTCACGCTACGTAGTGAAGGACGTCATAGAGAACGTTCGTTATCAAGACTACTTCTACTCAAAGTATAGGTTGAATACACTTCCTTTCAACTCACCGTGATGATAAACAAAATCAAAGTCGCTTCTTAAATGGAAGAGTTCTGAACGAATATAAATTAGAGAAAGCTTAATCATTTTTAATTAAAATCTCTATAATTCAGTGGGGGTGCGTCACCCCCCACTATAAAATATACATATCTTTTTTATTAAACATATGTTTTGTAATTCATAATCATTTCATTCATATTTTTATAATTCTTTTTAATTTTATAAAAAATGTTTAGATTTATTTAAACATTTTCTATTAAATATATGGGGGGGGGGTCTCAACCCCACCCTTTAAAAACAGGGGCTTCCATTCAGCTCCTCTTTTTTCACGCATTTATTTTAAATAATTCACTGCATACTTTTAATATGTCTAGCTTTTTAACTAAAAAAGTTCACTGTTTAATGGTACATATATTAGAGGACTTCCATTCATTTGGAGGTCCTCTTTTTTCATGCATTTATTTTATATGTCTAGCTTTTTAACTAAAAAAGTTCAGTAATTCACTGTTAAAATTTGGTCTAAATGTAAAGAAGGTATATATATACACCTTTTTTAGCTATAAAATCATGTTTTTAATATTAAGATGTATTGAGACCATTTTTTTCATAAAAAAAAATAAAATAAGCTATTAAATCATGTTTTTTAGTGTAAAAAGTGTCTGTGCGCTCATACAAGCATATGGATACTACTGAAATGGTTACATGGTTGCATTTACACCACGCAGAGGATAATCATCTCATGTCATTTTGTTACTACAGTTAAAACATCTAATAACCAAAAAGTACAGCCAATAACTCTATATTAACATCGTAGTCATAGCAACTTAAAACATTCCATTGCATGGCGTTTCCAACTACCAGCCACAAGTTACTAACTGTTAGAGTGCATGTAATAACGTATGTAACAAACGTAAATATTTTAAAATCTAAATACAATTACTCTCTCCCTCTGGGCTATTCTTTGAGTCGTGTAAATGGGGCGTACGCTCCAAGGCAAAGTAGTAAGGACTTAAACAACAAAACTTGAAATGCGGTAATTAAAAAAGAAAAATCTTCGAGGAAATGTGCAATAAGTATTTAAAATATACATATTGCCACTTTTCTAAAAATTGCGAAAACATCTTTTTTCCTAGAATTTTCTCTACCAACCAAGTACAAGCCACTCTTATCAAAGATACCGTTATCTGCACTCAGGAAAAACAAGTGTATGATTGCTCTATATAGTACCATAAGAACATAAACTGATATCTCGACGCGGGAGTGAAACACGAGGTTTATTGTCACGCAGAGCAGTTATGCGTTTTTCAATCCACAGTTAAACTCCTCGAGCACCTTTCGAGAAGTATTATAAATACTGCTCGAAATGGAAATGCAGGATAATTTCTCGAACATTTAGATTCCTTTGCTACAGTTCCAGTAAGAGAAGATAACATGATATGTCCAGTAAGTTAATAAATTCTATAAACTGCAGTCAATCAAGAATTATCTCAGACCCACAATGACTGACAATAGATTGCCTGCATTGGCTGTGTTGTCAATAGAAAACAGCAGTGCGCAGCAGATTGACCTATCAAAGGCAGTGGTAACATTATTTCAAATGAAAGCAAGGCAAGTACGATTATAGTAAATCTGAAATTGAAGGAAATTTTTGCCAAACTGTTGAATATCAATAACATGTTTAACCTGTATCTATTTGGTGAATTGTTCTTATACAAAGCCATTTCCAAAATATTTATATTTTTAGGGAGGGGAAATCTGAACCATGAAAAGGGGGCAGCAAAATTCACTGTTGCTCAGAATCATCATAGTACCTAGGGCCGGCCAAGCTCTATCCTCTAAACTGTCGGGATGTGTCGAAAACCCAGACCGTTCGACTCGTCCCTAGGACATGAGCAGTTGTTTAGATGACCGGAAGTGCCCAAAGGTATATGGTAGTTGTTTGGAAAAGCGTGACAGTGCCATTCAATTTAGACTAAAACTCAGACGGGGCGCCATTCATAAGAATTGCACTTTCCTTCTTCTATCACGAACAAGGAAAGCCTTTCGAAACTACATATTTAAGGTGCTCGTACTCGGCGTAAACCCAGGGACAGTTTGTCCAGAATCGAACTCGTGTCATTCGAATGCAATTATCGTGCCTTAACCACTGGGTTATCAAGCAGACCGGCTTTCCTATCACTCAGTTACTGAACTCACCCACTATTAATATTACCATTATTGAATATTACTATTATTGAATATTACTGTTATTGAATATTACTATTACTGAAGCATACCAAATTATATATCATGTGATTGATAATTTCGAAAGATATTGTGCGCCCTGAACACAAAAGTAAATTTGTTTGGTATGATACATACTGTTCTGGAAATAATGTTATTTATTGATATATTTAATAATATAAAGATGTTTTATTACAATATCATTTTTAAAGCTATAGATTAATTAATTAATTGTTTTATAAAATGAATGTAATCAATTTATTATGTTTTAATTATATAGTTTAATAAATCTGACATTGGAATTAACAGTGTCCATGTTTTAAAAGCTGTCGATATATTTATAAAAACATACAATTTATTCTAACATAGAAATACCTTTTGACAGACATTTTCTAAAGCTTTATTTAAAGAAATATATGTTATGCTACTTAGCAACTGAATAAAATATTTTCAATTGGTGAAGGGATTAACATATAAGCACTTTCTTTCATTATCTGCTGTAGGTACTCTGTGCAGAATTAATAAAGTCTTAACAAAAGAAGTTTCTTTAACATACATTAAAATATAATACGACTCACAAATATATATTTTAATAATGTCTGCTATGTGAATTAACTTCTGCGTAAGCCTATTTTTATAAAACATATTAACTTTCCCGTGTTTCTCTTGTCATCTATCAGCTAAACAAATGTGTGTCTAGACAGATTGCCTACAACACTTAAATAAATATTTTGCTTTGTCATTCTTTATATATAAGAAATGCGAATTGTGTAAGAATTTAATTTAAATATTACTGTTTAAAAGTCTTTCGTTTTCAATATCTAAATTATCAATAATTTGGAATTTTTAGATATTTTGCAAACCACATAAGTAATGTTTAAATGATGCAATTTGACATATATTCGACAGGCCGATAATAAACTACATTTAAAAATTAATAATTAATGCCCTGAGGTTAAATAACAGTCTATCATAGAATCAAAAAACGTTTTAATATAAACTATTTTGCAAAAGATAAAAAGAATACACGCATAAGAAATTCAGTTACAGCCGCGAAACTCGGCATTTATGTGTCGTTTGAGGAGATATGCAAATGATTAGAGTTCTGAGCAAAAACACTTTATTAAGACATGGTGGCAACACGTTTACATTAAGTGGGAAATCCTACGTTGGCAGCTACATAAAACAATGTTCGGTGCCGCATAGGTTCAATTAATTTGCTCCTGTCCATCTGCGAATGACTCTGCCACAAATGTTGAAAGTACTCAGTGATATTTAGTGATATTCTGAGGTATTCTATTTCAATGATATTCTGAGAAGGCTACAATTGCAGGCTAACCAAAATGTCCCAGTCTTGATCTATCTGGGACAGGTCTAGGAACCTAGATGGCCATGAAGGGATATTAAATCCTCGAAGACATGGTTGAGAAAGTCGTGCAGTATGTAGTAGAGCGTTATCTTGTTGGTAAATGAAACCTGGAAACTTAAAAACATAGGCTGAACAATCGTTTGCATAATATTATCGACGTACCAGCGAGCTGCCAGTTAGACAACTGGCGGATATCGGTGGTCCTTACTTTACTTTTGCAATTTATTTAAAGCAAACAAATAAAAATTGCAAACGTATTTCCGTTAATGATGGGTAGTAGAGTTTTTCTCCCGGTAAACTTTTCTGTGCATGCCCACAGAACTCACGGTACGGCTTAAATCACTATTTCTCTCTTAGATAAAGGATTCCGTCCTGTTTTTCGTTTTTTTAACTTATGTGTTTATTTTAGCTTTCCGTGGTTGCGGAGCTGCGCATGCGTGAGTATTTAGAGTGAAACCAAACGAGTAAATGATTTATAAACCGGGTGGAGTTAGCTGCAAACGTATTTTTGAATAGCGAGCTCTTGTTTAGGATCCGGAAAACGACATGTAATTCGTTCTAATTTTAGATAATATATACTTGCTACCTTATAAACCATCTGTAAGTAATAATGTTTTTATTCTACATATTTATCCATCTAATAAGATAATCACTAATTTATCTGATAAAACATACAATTTTAATTTTGATATTAACAGATTATTACCGTTTAATTCAAGCAATTTCATTCGTTTCGTAATATCATCCTTTACGAAATACATAGATAGTAAATAGCATTTCAAAATACATAGATAGTAAAAGAAATATCATAATATACAAAGTATATGCAAAGAAATATCATAATAAACAAAGTATATACAAAGAAATATCATAATATACAAAGTATATACAAAGAAATATCATTATATTCATATTAATAAACCTGAAAATATAAGAAAAACTATATAAATACCCAATATATTTAGTGAGGTCCATTTCAAAATATGTTAGCATGTTTTTATATAATAATATCAACTTCACAATTCTTCATAATTATTATACATTAAACAATAGTTCTTTGAACATCATTACAAAAGTTATCTTATTAATATGTAACACCTATTAGAAAACCTACAGATCATGTATTATATTTTAATCACTTTTTAAAATGCAATAACAGTTTATATTTATTGCTTGTACTACATATGTCTGTTGACATTTAAAATCTATTGTCACTTCCAGTACATACATCTATATGTCTTAACATAACGGTTTAAAGTTTTTGCCTCATATGGTTGGGTAGTCTCAGAGAAAAAATTGATTCGACTACAGACTGTCAAATAGCTAGCCAGACTGCCACTGTTCCATCGACGGCTCAACAACGGAAATAAACTGAACAATATTTGTTGAAAATAATCAATTTCGAAAATTTTTCGAATATTTTTAATGTTTTTAATTTGACCAAAAATACTTTTAAGTATTTTGAATTTGACCGACAGAGAAGAAAATAGTTTCCATTAGTAAAAAAATGTTTGATATTGATGCACTAGAAAATATACACGACATTACCCGGGAAGTAAAACAGAGATACATTGAATTTATTAATCTAAAAAATAACAAAGTATATCCATATAAGTAAAAGTAAAAATTGCACACAACCCCAATTGTGTATAACTCATGCAACAACCCCTACTCAAAAATTATCCCCTGATATGTGAGTCATCACACGTCAGGTATTGACGCTATATAGACCGATCTCGTAAAGTGGAGTAAATTAAAATACATCTAATAAAAAACTAAAAATGAAGAGACAAATTTTAAACAGAAGTAAATAAACATTTATTTATGCGATAACCATTACTAATATTTGATAAATTCAACAATTCCACAATGCATGTTTAAATACTCCAGACCTCGTATCAACTCATTTAATTTTACAATCATGCCGCGGAACCAATACTTCAAATCATATACTGATAGATCTCCTTTATCAACATCTACTTCACGTGAGGCATACATTACACAATTGCCTAATTAAATCCAATAAAACCTTTATTGCTCCTAACACTTTTCATAATTAATAGAGAGAGAGGGTGAGAGCATACTGGGCCATTGACCTTCGTGCAAAATACATGTAAAGAAATTGCCTACCTCGGAAACATCACCGTTGGCTGGAACTTCATCGGCAGGAGGAAACGGACTTCCCGGTGCGCTCTGTCTTATCGTCGCCCTAGTGCGACCACCTTTCAGCACTCACCAAAAATTCACTCCTCTTTTCGATTTTCAAATTTTAAAAGTTTAAGTCTCTCTTCATCTCTCCCCCTCTCTCTTAGGCCCCCAGACTCTCATTGGTTCCGTAAATACATAACTCCGCCTTCCGGCTATCTAACTGGCCGAAGCCCCCCTTGAAATATCAGATATTTGAGCATTGCCTTTTTCGAGCAGAAAGTTCTCACGGACATTTTCCCATGTCCATCAGGAAGTTAATTGACTTCTCGGGTCAAGAGGTTCAACCCCTTCCGTCTGATATAGTACCTAGTGATGACGTGAATACGAGAAGCACCCTTTTTCACCCTCGAACTACGTCCGGTCCAGCTGTGTTCAAGGGAACGTTATATGTATTGTCTCGCTGTATGAGGGACCATCTTCTTAGATCCCCTTCCACTTTCAAAATAGCAATGTTATATTGGGAATTGAAAATTACAATATAACATCCCCTTCCTTCTCCATTAAAAATGTGTCCGATCCCCCACAAAAATTAAATAAAACGTTGAAGGCGCTTTAAGTGCATGCGCAATCTTGGAAACGAAGGGTGAAATCACCTGAGTGAGAATGCAAGACGTGGAAAAGTTTAACAGTCGCTCGCTTAAAAGGATTTTATAATTAATGAAGGAATGGATCCAGGTAATTATTTTTTATTATGGAGCAGTGTATAATATTTTAAAAAACTAATATTAAATTATAAACGCCAAATTACCAGTTGATTTTTTTATATCGCAATATAAAAATCAGGGACGTTTTAAACCGTGCAAAAACATATACAAGGTCTTTCAAAAGTCCTTATAAATTTTAAAAATTCATTAAAAATCGAAAAATCTCCGCATTGAGGTACTGTTTGTATTATAAGTATTGCCAGGACGGGTTTTTTTTTTGACGTGAAAAAATTTTGTAGCCTAAAAAATTGCCTATAGGTGGCGCTTACCCGAATACATCTTCCAGAAGTATGCAAATGAGGTTGTTATAAAAGATCTGTAGTGCTTCATAGATTCTTCATTTGATTCATTAGTAAACGGTGTAAAGAAGGAGCTTTTGCAGGAATGTTAACTTTGATCTAGAAAGCCTTGTTAGTTAAGCTGTATTACGTGAGCGGCGAATCAGCATCAGATGCTTTGCGAAACTTCTGATTTAGGAAAATTTTAAAGGAAAGGAAAAGGTCCTATCACCTGTTCAGGGTTACTTAGGCTTGTCACACGATTTGACACGTACAGTAAGTTATTTTAATTGCTTTTCCAATGCTTTCAGCGCCACCTATAGATGATTTTTCAAACTAGAAAATATTTTCACGTCAAAAAAAAAAAAAAATCCAGTCCTAGCAATACTTATGGTAAAATTCGTATAGTAAAATCCGTACCTCAATGCAATGATTTTTCGATTTTTAATGAATTTTTAAAGTTTATACGGACTTTTGAAACACCCTGTATATATATTTTTAAATGTACTAAAATTCGCACATTAATTTTATAGATCCCGTTCAAATTCTTACTGGAAGAAAATGTTTTGGTCTTTCCGATGGTGTCAAGATGGAAACTCTTAAATATATATATATATATATATATATTTTTATCGCTAGAAATCAATTTGTGTGAATACTTAAAACATGAATTAGCTAAAAATCTAATTCGAAATTTAAGAAATAACACCAAACTCACATTCATGAATCCTGGAGTACCTTCATACCAAATTCCATGACCGTATGACGCTTGGAATTCCTGCTATATATTGTACAGACAGATACACACAGACAAACAGACAGACCTGTTAATAAATGTAATATTTTAATAAGCAGTACTGAAAATATGACTATGCCAAAGAAAAAAAATATATATTCCCAGCTAATATACATTTTCGAATCCACATAACAGCGAGACTTATTTTTCTCACAATCATTGATAATTACCTCTAGCAATGCATACATTTATGTTTTGAAAATAAATCATAAATGTCCACTAAGTAATGGAATCCCACCGAGTTATTCGACAAGCACATAATCCTTTTTATGAAGTCATGCAGAAAATAAGAGTAGTTATGGCTTATTGAAGCTTAGCAATGCCATCAGGATTAACTGTATGAATACAAATTGAATGACATATGTCTCCAGTAAGCAATTCTATATAATTGAATAAGTTCTAAAGCCAGTCTATAGATCTTGAGTGTTTATAATTTATATACAGGGATTATAATTTTACAGTGTTGCATTATAATACAGATACTGCTTTATGAAAATTTTTTAATGTTATATTATATGTAAATATCAGTATACCCGTTCTTCATACAAAATCTATAACATAAAGCAACATAAAATTCACAATCATATGCACGTTTCTATAGTAATATAAACGACATTGTTATTCAAAACATTCTATTAAAATATTCAGTTTAAGTATCTTTAAAAAAATAAGAATCACTGTTCTCGTTATACAAAATTGTCTTTACAGGCAGGTCTGAAAAATAAAACATCATGGCCCCATTTGTAAACAATTTTACAAAATATATGAAATCAGATTAATATATGCCAAAATGAAAGTGCTATGAATTTGGATCAACATACGCCAATATATGAGCGCTGAAATGGTATTAGAATACATTTAAGAACCATTTTTCTCCGTTTCAAGTCGTGCGGCAAAAATATCGTTTGTATAATGTTATCTCTATAAACGGTTCATTTCCCATTAATGTTCTGACAACCCATGGTTCTATAAACGGGAAATATGGACTACATTTTAAGTGAGGCTAATTTACGTCTGTCCACAAAGTTTCATGAAATTCAGTGTAGCGGTTACCTCGTGATGATGAGACAAACACACAAAGAAATAAACAGTTATTACATATAATAAACAGTTATTGTCACACATTGTCAATTTTATTCATATAGATAGGATCTACGTCTCTGCTGGCTAGGTTTGACAACACCTTCAGGATCATTAAGAAATCTAAAGAATTAACAATTATGAATAGCCATTGCTAATACGAAAGACAGTCCCACTGCAGAAATCAGCAACCTTGGAGCGGTTTTGCCCTTATTATGCGTTCGTTAACACGAAATAACCGATATCTACAATGGAAGAAATACATTTACTATAAACCACAATTTGCGAGCTTCTATGGGAACTATTAATTTCAATCCTTAAACGTGACCGGCATAAAATGTGTTTTCAATATAGCTCAGGACTTACGAAGCTGCTAAAGTTCGAAGACAAAGTTCCTTAAAACACACCTATAAGAAGAGTTCCCAAAAATATGGAAGACACTACTATATATGTGAAAATTTTCATGAGCATTTTTGTCCATAATGTTCATAATAAAATGTAATAAACCCAATATTTTGCAGTTTTATGCATAGAACTATTACGGATAAAGTTGGAACTCAATATACATTTATGTAATTTTTGCTGTTATGTTAAAAGTTATTAAATATCGTTACTTTAATGATGCTAAAACGGTAGCACTAAAACTTGAAGCTTAGCAACGACAGTTCAATCAAAATAACTTTCTACTTCGTTCATAAATTTTATCAATTTTAATTCATTTTATCAATTTTAATCAATTTTAATTCATCTGCAACATTTTCTATCAGTAAATTTATTTCAAAGCTGATAGTGAATTTATCATAGAACTTTTTTATATCGAGATTTTATTCTATTTTATTGCTTTTAGATAATTATATTATAGAAACATGGTACTTTCTCGCGATGCATCAACAGCATTGTTGGCATAGTTGTTCTAATATAACCTAATATATAATATTGCGTAAATTATTTTATCTATCTATATACATATATTACATGAATTTGCTAAACATTCCACTCACATTACTGTGACCACAAGCTAATATCCAGAGTAACCGCCATGTACAGCGCGGACAGCAGGTCGACGGGCTGTGAGTGACTCATTAAGGTACTAGAAGATGTTCACAGGTAAGTGGAGCCAAGCTAATTGCAGTGATTCTGATAGCTATTAGAACGTGGCTGGTGGAGAATCCATAGAGCGATCAACTCGATCGAAGTAATCCCACAGATGCTCAACATTATTCAAGTCTGGGGAATTAGGGGATCAGGGAAGTACGTTGACGTCTTCATCGCGCTCCTCCAACCACCCTTGGAGAGTTCTGGATGTGTGACACGTCGCAGTACCGTGTTGGTACATTCTTTCAGCCTCAAGGAAGATAATCAGCATGTATAGGTGTACGTGGTCTGCAGAATGCATTCATAACGAATTCGGTCCCTAGTGTCTTCCATCGGATGAATAGACACAGATAATGCCACGACAACGTTCCCAAGACCATAGCGTTGCCCCCATCGACTTGTAATCTTCCAGAAATGGTTTGCGAGTGTTTGTTCTCCGATCTTTCAGTCTATATACGCCAACGTCTCTCCGTTCGATGAAGCAAAAAATGTGACTCATTGAAGAATGCAATATTTTGCCAATCAGAAGAGATCCGATTTCGATGCTGTCGTGCAAATGTAAGTCTTTTCTGCCGATGCACATTCATTACTATAGGTGCAGTGACTATCCATCTGCTTCGGAGGCCCACACGCAGTAGGATTTGCTGAACTGTCATTTGAGACACACTTCTGGAAGTCCCATGGTTTATTCGGTCAGTTGCTCCACTATTTCGCAGCGATCAGCCGTCACGATTCTTCGGAGCCGACGTTCACCTCACATATCAAAAGCGCGTGGTACTCGGCAGTTTCCACGTCTCTTATTTACATTGGTGCCATTTCTCTATTGACGATACAATTTAACCACAGCAGCACGCGAACAGTTCAAAAACTGCGCTGCTTCGTAAATACTGCCATCTTTGACCCGAAACCTTATAACCATCTCTTTTGCCAAATCTGAGAAATCGCTCCTTTTAGCCATGACAGCAACAAGTGATATTACACCACACCCCATATAGCCACCAAACCAGCACACGGCACGGGCCCTCTTTCATTGGCTACGCGCTGTTGACGTCAAAAGTAGGAGGTGGTCACAATAATGTGACTCGACCCTGTATAAACGTTCAAAATTCTATCAAAGTTTTTCCATTTTAACTCTAAATTTTTCCGACATATAACTTAATATATTTAATATATAATATCAATATAATGATTTTATCAGTATATATATACAAATATTGCATGAATTCGCTATAAACTTTCAAAAATTCTATCAGCTTTTCTTCATTTTAACTGTAAAGTTTTCCGCTACTACATTTATTTCATAACTGGCAGTAAATTTATCATAGATACTTTGAAATATAAATTTTATTCTATTTTTTGTGTTACGTCATTATATGACAGCATTATATTATTTCCTCATATTCGACGCAACAAACAACAAAACAGATATATAGAAAAACAAGCTTCTTGCATCCTAAAACAGTGTTTGTATTTAGATTCTACACACAATATCATTTTCCTGGATATAAACCTCAAAGTTATTGTTAGTCTCTTTATCCAATAAAACAAACAGAATGAACAAAGGATTTTGCCTCCAGCTACGCCATGGATGTAGTTGTGGGAATAAATTTAACAGATTCCCGACATTTGATATTTTCTATGTTTATAATATTTTCACTTGGAAATATGTCAAGACGAAAATGATATTCGTATTACATATTTTACGTTCTGGTAGTACTATAATTATTTTGTTATTAATATTGGTATGTTATGGCTCATGACTTATATGTGGGCGGCTCAAAGAGAGCCTAGGATAGCGACCAGAGGTCTATTGTACTGTAGGATAAGAAAAGAGACCATGTTAGAGATTGGTTAGATATACATATAGAGATAAATGTATAGATATAGATGAATATGTTTATAGGTATAGATAAATATCTATAGAAAAAGATAGATAGATAAATGTAAATATGTATAGATAGATAAAAATGTAAATAGGTATAATATAAATAAGTGTAAAATAGGTATAAATAGATATAAATGGATATAGATAGATATGTATAAATAGGTTTGGATAGGTAAGTATAAATAGGTATAGATAGGTAAGTATAAATAGGTATAGATAGATAGGTATAAATAGGTATCGAGATGTATGTATAAATAGGTATAGAGATATAGGCATAAATAGGTATAGGGTTATATGTATAAATATGTATAGAGATATAGGTATAAATAGGTATAGATAAGGTGAGGCCAGAATATGTCCTCACATGAAGCATTTTTATTGCAATATTTATGGTGCATAGAACGGCTAACAAAGCTCGAGTCTGGCTGGCGCCGATGTTTACAACAACGTGAACTTTTAGGTCAAATACTATAAATTTGGGTGTCCCAGGCCAAAGGGGCTGAGAGGGGCCTGAATAAATGTCAAGGGATGCCATTGGGTTCAGAAGAACCAATGAGCACCAAGGGGAAGAAGGGCGGAGCTACCTCCCCCCCCCCGCCGAAGGAACCACAAGTCACTCTTATACAAAATGTTGCAGAAGTAAGTCGGATGCGAAATGTTGTAGCAGTTGAACGGATACGAAAGGAGTTGGGAGCAGATACTCATACGAAAGAGGTTGCAGTTGATTATAAGTACGAGATGCAAGCCACACACCAAAGAGTTATGGCACGGTCAGCAATAAGACGGATGCAAGCCTCAGCGTGATGAGCCGAAGATTAAACTGTAAGGTATGTGCTCATTTCTCCAGGTCATAGACATTATCGAAATCTAATTTTGCTGGTCACATATCTCACATTACTAGAGTAATTAAATGATAGTTGATAATTATGATAAATTGTTGTTAGTGATAAATTGATGTTGTAAATAAATTATATTGTTAAAGTTAAATAGGCTAGTCTTTTTATAATGATTAATGAATTCTTTTCAGGACTTACACAAAAGGTAAAAATAATTGGAGGGTTTATTGCAGCACAACAACGAGCGATGTACGTTTAAATGTTAATTCCACTTTATGAGATCAACGGCCATGTTTTCAATAATCAATAAACAATTAATATTAATATGATCTTAAAACTTAAATCATTTAAATCCTCGTTCCACAGATATATAGGCTTAAATACGTATAAATATGTATAGATATATAGGAATAAATAGATACAGATATACAGGTATAAATATGTATAAACATATGGGTATAAACAGGCATTGATAGATATTGATAAATAGGTATTGATAGATAGATATACATATGTATTGATAGATACATATATATAGGTATAGATAAATAGGTATAAATAGATGTAGATAGATAGGTATAAATAAGAATAGATAGATAGGTATAAATAGTTATTGATAGATAGGTATAAATAGTTATAGATAGATAGGTATAAATAGTTATAGATAGGTATAAATAGTTATAGATAGATAGGTACAAATATGTATAGATATATAGGTATATAAGTATAAATAGACACATATATATAGGTATAAATAAGTATAGATATATATGTATAAATAGGTATAGATAGGTATAGATATATAGGTATAAATAGGTATAGATATATAGGTATACATAAGTATAGATAGATAGGTATAAATATGTATAGACAGATATGTATAAATATGTATAGATAGATATATACGAATATGTATAGATAGATTGGTATACATATATATGTATATAATTTAAAATAGGGAAAATAAACAAGAGGTCCTACGACAAGTAATGACTTAGGAATAGGAGGTACATAGTGCATACATATAAAGGTTTGGATTTCTAATGATTTGGTTAAAAAAATATTCCAAGATAAAATTTCTTGAAACTTTGTCATCGATTTAACGCACATCTTGGTGCGTAGATTCTTTTTGTAAAGGCTTAAGCAATATTTTGAAGAAAAGTTTTCTCAAAAGGCAACATAAGATTTCTAAGAATAATTTTAAAAGGAAAAGGGAAATACAGACTACAATGGATAAAATTTAAACAAAATACTAATTGGATTTCAAAGTATACTTTTAGAAAGATCCATAAAAATTTATAAAATAAGTTTTGAAAGTTTTCTTTTTCAAATAAATATTTTTCTATTTTCTATCGCACCTCACACAAATTTCGTTTATAATATTCTTTTCCGAGAAATATCATTCTTTCGAAATTTCAGAAATATTCCAGCAAATAAAAATGTATTTTTATTTCTTTTAATATATCATAGTAAAAATAGCAATTAAAAAATTCAGGATAAAGTATTTTGCATACTTTTTTCAGATATCATTCGAAAGAAAGAGATTCTTCATTTGAGAGCATAGCTGAAATAAGCATTGGCCAAGTACAGGCTATACATTTTACAATGAGGAAATTAATTTTGTGTATGATTTGTCCATGAACCCACGACTGTGGATTTCCTATTAGAAGATTTCAGAAATTGGCCAAGTGATGATTGACAGATTAATGATGGATGATTGAAAGTTATAAATCATATGAAAGAGCTTAATTTTTTTAGGTGATGATTTGTCCTGATGTTTTTCTTATGAAACATGCTATCAACGCTAGATTCTGATTCATTTATTATTTACCTACAAACATACCTGTCGTTATCTTAGATAATACTAAAAGGCAATTAACTAGATGAAAATCCCTAACTATTTTGCAATAAACCTGCTTCCTATTAGAAAACCAATAAAAAAAAGATGTAAATTAAATTAAGCATTTATGTAGTTATAAATGGTCATTGCTGCAGGTAAATATATATATTTTTAATATTTTTTGTTCCGGGGACTGGTGTGAGAGAGCGAAAAAATGGTTTCTGGTTTCATTCTTATTGCCTGATAACAGATACGAAACAAAAAACGAAAAATAAAAACTGACGCGCATGTAAAAAATATGTTACATAAAAATGTAATTACAAAATAAGTAATTGACAGATATATATAACTCATATATAGACAGCATAAAATAGGAAGTTGAACTTTTTTCTTTAATCAACATGCATTTATTAACTACAGAAGACGCAATGCGCATATCAGGTTTCTTTAAATAAAAATATGCTGTTCTCTCGTCATTTATATTATTCAAATTTTCTATGCAACACGTTTTATTAATTCTTAGCATGACGTAAAACCAGGAATTTGAGTACTAAAATCTTGCTAAAAAATATAATTTTCTATAGTTTAACAATTATTACTCTACGATAAACGCATAATAATTGGAAAAGTTTTGTGTTTTAATGAACGCAATAGGATATTATAATTAAAGAAATCGTTGAGAAGTACAATTTCCCTTAAGTACGATATCCTTTCTTCACTAAACTTTAGCGAAGAACAAAAAATATAGATGCTTTCCAATCAAAATACCTGGGGTTTTGAAAGTCGCAGTTTGGGCTAAAGGTAACATTCTGAAAATAAAATTAGATAAAAAAAATAAAATTTATATACTGAACATATAGAATACCCTCTTGATACAAAAAAGACAACATGGCGAAATCCCATTTATCATTTGAAAATGTTCGAATAATAACTCAGTATTTATTAATACTAGAATAACAGTTTCAAAATTGAAGTTTTCTTCAAATAAAAAAAACACATTAAAATAAGAAAAATATATTTTTCTTACTTTAACAGACATATGGTACTGATCGTGCTTGGGACGCAAGTGCTACGTCTTCCAACACTGCGGTAGCAATTGCTGCAGCAGAACGATCCGTGACATCTATTCGACCACAGGCTCAAGTTAAACTGGCGGTAACACATATTCTTCGAATTTGAGGATAAGTTGAGGGTTGATATTTAGTTTGGACTAGAAACCTTATACTGTCATTATCACAATGAGATATTATAGATGATGACGAATATGAAAATAATTTGTAATACTTTTCAAACATCTCAAATAATAAATAATATGTAATAACAAGAAAACATTCAAAGTTCTAGATCATATCAATATTAGAATAACCAAAAACAAAATGAGATTGGAATGGTTTAAAATCAGAGCAAAGCCTACCTACAACAGACTACCAATATGCTAAACAATGACAAATATAGATACTGAATTAAGACTATGGAAAAAATATCCAACATTATATCCCAATATTTTTTCTGTTTTTATTAGCATTACTTTTAATTATATTTATTTATTTCAAATGTCAGGCGTATGACAATTAACTATTAGGTTTCTAGCTATAATAATAAACGGCAATGTCTGTCTGTGTGTCTGTCTGTGTGTGTGTGTGTCTTACAAACTATAGGCTCAGCGACCGCGCGTCGCAGAGCTACGGAATTTAGCAATCGGAGACCAGGGGGGGGGGGGGTGACACGTGAAAACCGATTTTTAAAATTTGAATTATTTTTTTGTTTTCGTTATTTAATGTTTTATGCGATTTCGATCGTTTTTTCCCTTTTTCTCCTTTTTTTCTCCATCATTCAGGCGTCGATGAAAAAAACAAATCACACGACCGGAAAGAGCAGACAATTGCAAGTAAAACTATAAGAATTTCGAATCCCAGGAACAAATTATAATATTTTTAAAGATTTTAAAACAAAAGTAATTTTCAGATCAAATAAATGAAATTTGGTTTTTAAATCATCGCATCGCAAAAAAGACCGGCGATTTAAAGCTCAGAGATCAGGCTTTCTTACAAGCCCAATCTGGTCAAGAAATAAGAAAAGGTAGCCGTGCGATCCGGATTTTAAGGAAGTAATAATTTTCAATTTCTCGACCAAACCGCGAAAGGAGTTTTCAACCCACATGCGCGCAGGCTAACGGCCCTACCGTGCTGAAAACTCCGGTTCTCATTAGATCGCCAAAGTAAGCAGCATCTGGCGCGGTTAGTACTTGGGTGGGTGACCACCTGGGAACACCGCGTGCTGTTGGCACATTTCGGGGGCGTTAGCCCGGTGGTTTGCGTGCTGGATTTGCACGCTGCCACAACTGTCGCCGTGTTCATTTCGGAGTACGATCACGTTAAACATATGGGTCCGTAAGTTCTTTCGAGAGGTTGGTGGTAGGGGAAGGAGGGTACGGTTCCTGTGAATGCCTCCCCCACTGGGTTCCGGTCTAAATTGGGTGGCAATTCCGGTCTAAATTGGGTGGCCGTCCAAACGGTTACCTTACACCTTTCTAGTAGGTCGGACGATCTGGGTCTCAACAATAACAACCCACATGCGAGCGCAGACGCACGGTGTTTCTATGGAGGAGGGGAGGTGGGCAAGGTTATACCGTCACGGTTCTGACGAGGTTCCGACGTCACTTTGCAAATGTCATTAGTGATTGCTTTTTACAAGGTTTTTGGCCTAGGGACAATTAAAAATCGAATTAGTGTTTGCTTTTTATAAGGTTTTTGGCTCATTATACTGGATTGAATTTTGGCGATGTATTGTTTACAACGGGTGGTGGTTGGGACCACAATGAAAACACTCAAACACTGAAGAAATAAAAAAATAAATAAAAAGAAAATTATGGAGATTGTCACGGTGCATTTATGCATCGGGTGGTGGTGGGGACAATCTTTTAAAATAACCTTTTTTCCGCTGAGCAGTATCGTTAAAGCAGCATCGTTATTTCTTAAATACTAAATTCACATTCAACATCATCAGTCTCAAAAATACTTCCATCTCATTTGCGATGCATTACTAAAAATTCAGACAAACGGCTACAATTTCATTTATGTAAAACAAAAAATAGAGGAGCATACCTCCATAAAAAACATAGAAGCAGCTGATTTCGGCTATGAGTACACATCAAACGGATACATTTCCTAGGATTACAGGTACAGAAATCCCCAGAATCTCACATATCACAAACATTAGAATAAATTCACTTTACAAATCAATTTTCAAAATCCCCCCCCCCTAGAACAATATTTTTCATCTTAAAATTTCAATATTAGTAATAACGTCATTAAACTAAAACAAACTTTGCTAACTCCACGAGGTTATTGCGCCAGCGAGTTTGCCATGGTCAGAATTTTCAAGGGTAGCGAAAAGGCTAGTCGCCGAAGACAGCTAGGCATTTCAATATCCGTGGACAATACAGCTAAAACCATGAAGTGCACTTCACGTGTCTAAATTTTCTCTATTTTAAGGTCGTCCAGAATGTCACAACGTATAAACAGCCAACGACCCTACCGTGCAGAAAAACACCGGTTCTCGTTAGATCACCGAAGTAAAGCAGCATCGGGCGCGGTTAGTACTTGGGTGGGTGACCACCTATGAACACCGCGTGCTGTTGGCACATTTCGGGCGCGGTAGCCCGGTGGTTTGCGCGCTGGATTTGCACGCTGCCACTACTGCCGCCGTGTTCATGCGAAGTACGATCACGTTAAACCTGTGGGTCCGTAAGTCCTTCTGAGAAGTTGGTGGTAGGAGAAGGAGGGTACGGTCCCTGTGGATGCCTCCCCTAGTGGGTTCCGGTCTAAATTGGGTGGCAGTTCCCGGCCGTCCAAACGGTTACCTTACACCTTTCTGGTAGGTCGGACGGTCTGGGTCTCAGCAACAACAACATATAAACATGCGAATTCCGAAATCTAATTCTAAATAATTGGGCATTACGGCAATCATGTCCAGTAAGAAAACAAAACAAAGCAACAGCTCAATCATGAGGGAAACATGGCATTGGAGACTCTGAATTATCAAGACGCTTCCAGACATTTCCTCTAGCTTTGTTAAAGGTGCCGTAACAGTTTAATTTAATCAAATGCTTTTACTGTTTTAGATTATACATCTCCTTTAATGTACCTCTCCTTCAGAGTACCTCTCCTTCAGTGATAATTTACATGTATTTTCCACGAAATTACGTCTGTTTATCAGTTTATACTGTTTGGATCTATTTAATCAGCCACGAATTTTAGTTAAAACAATTCAAATCATAATTAAGAAATTATGACTTGAATTAATTATTAATTTCTGAAAGTTATTGGACACAAAAAAATTACGAGACATGTTTTTTATGTAAGTACCGTTTTGCGATTCCGCCGTCGCAGCGCTACGGTCGGCGTTCCGCGCATGCGCGCTGGTTACCTACATCTCTTGTCTACGCACTGACGCCATTACAGTCTGATTCTTCATTGTATACGTTGTTTACTGAGTGTTTAAGATGCCTCCGACAATCGTGAGTCCCGCCGATTGTGAAGTACGGGCTGTTATACGATTTTGTGCCTCAATATTCACGGAAATTATGTAGAAAAGTAGATTAAGGTACAGGCTTTCATGTAGAAATAAAATTATTGCGATATCTTTGGACGTCTTTTTTTAATTCCAAAACGGTACTTACTTAAAAAACATGCCTCGTACATGTCAGTTTGTATTGAGCCAATAAATCAAGCGAAATCAAATGATATATAACTGAACTTGATTTATCTTTTGATGGGCGAAGGAATAGCACTGCAAAGTAGAGAGAATTGACAAATGGAATGTTCTTCAAAGATTAAATAATGTTTAACAAATATAGACTTGTGTTTTCTTATCTGTTCTATTTTAACAGTCTTGATCTCACGAGCAATTTAATTCTCCCGGTACAAGGCATATAGTGAGATACATTTCGCTATATTCAGTTATATTAGTCACAAATGAGCAACATTGCCTCTTTTGATAGCTCATCTCCTTACGCTTATTTAAGTGTAGCATAAACAGGAAGAATATACAGCGAGTAGCTAAATAGCTGCCTTACAAGAAATAACTGTCAGAGATACTATTGGATACTGTTCTCTAAACACTGGCGCATCTCACAATTAAATTTAGCTAATATCCCGTCAACTACTCTGCATCCGCGCGGAAACAGTTTTTATAAACTCTCCTTAGAAATTACCAGAAACGGCTCGTATATCCAAGAATAATTTAATATGTGATATTTAGAGAAAGTTCTAGTACATTCGAAAAGTAGACAAGTTAGCGATAAATCGTCAAACACTGCAATCCTTCCCAATAGCCAAATCATGACAACCTCACATTAAGGTAATAGTCAACTGTATATAAAGGTGCTTTTCCTATCTCAGGACTCAGAGCCCTTACATGTTCGTAATAATTCTGAGTACTTAATAACTACTGTGTACCAATAAATAGCAAAAGTGTTATTTATTTATATAATCATTGTTTTCTTTCGTAATTTGTGTATGACCCCTGAAACGCAATCTGCCGACATGATTTAACCCCTCTGAGAACCCATGTCGATGGGTTGTACCCCTCTGAGAACCAATGTCGATTTTACCCCTCTGAGAACCCATGTCGAAAAGTGGTTTAAATCAGCATTTTTATCTTTTTATATCTCTGGCCGTATAAAAATTTAAATTTTTATTTCTTAAAATTTAATTTCCTTGAAAATTTTAATCGATTTCATAAAGTTATGTACCTTTTTTATGCAACTTTGCAATTTATTATATGTATCTAAAATCAATATTTAGGGGATAAAAGCTGAGGTAAATGTTTTTGGGGCACCCTGTATATCTTAATGCAATAAAATGTTAAGATCGTAATTCATAAAGAAAGATGTGGAAAAGTTTATAATTAGTTATGCAATTTATTTTGCAGTTCCGGTGGCAACAAAAAACAAATTATATATGCATTTTCCTCTTAATTACGAATATACTATTCTCCGTAGACAGCCCATTGTATTAATATCTATTCAAAAACTTCTTTCAAATCTAGGTACGGCATTTTAATTTCAACGCCTGGCGGTCTTCGTAAAAAATTAAGTCCCATTGCTTATGAATATGTATTCTAATGTAACACTCTCTGTAATTAGAAAATTGCTGTATTCATTTGAATGGAAAATATCAGAACTTTTACGCTGCAATTACAGTTCAACAATACTTATTTATTTAATGTAATGTATTTTTGAAGTAAGTAAATGAATTCTTGAGTATAGAAGCTGTATTATTTGTAATTTTTTTATATAAATTTGTGTTAAGATATAATTAATCCAACTTGAATACGTATGTCTTGTAATTTGAGTGCTGTATGCAATTTGAAAGGGTATCAAATTTCTAATTGAAGACTTGGTTGTTTACGACAAAGAAAATATCCGCTGAATTCAACCTTTGAACTATCTTAAATAATAAAAGGAAATGATTGTCTGCGTGTCTGTCTGTCTGTGTTCTATGTAACGAAACTCGACGCTGTGAACAGCGACGAAATTTAGTACAAAGGCACTTGAATTCCTAACCCAATACGGCTTAGCAAGATTTTATATAAATTCAAATTATGTGTTTAGTCATTTTATGTTGAAACACGATTTTGAGCAATTTTCACAAAAATCGGCTCTTTAGTGATCGGAAATATTATTACAGAGTTTTCATCTTGAAACCATCAAAAATATCGAGGAATGCTCTTTCTAACAGTCTTTGAACCGAATTCTTATTACAATATCTTCATATTTATTAATTTATTTTAAATTGCATCGTATTGTACACGTTTTAATGTTTCTTATTCTGCCGTATCCGAAAATGGAAGATTATCATATATCTATAGTTTTTGAAAAATATGGATGTAATATATTTCAGCATTCTAATATTTTAATTAATTTATTTTCTGATTTACGAAAGCGTAACATTTAATGTTTCGAATGACTTGTAACGGGTTTCTTATTGAACGGTATTATTGGACGTTTGTGTGCATGCCTGTCAAATTGATGCGCGCGACTACACATGCGTTGAAACTAAATGATTTTGATTCAAACTAAGGTGGGATGATTATGTTTCGAA
Source organism: Amaurobius ferox (assembly GCA_951213105.1). Taxonomy (NCBI): domain Eukaryota; kingdom Metazoa; phylum Arthropoda; class Arachnida; order Araneae; family Amaurobiidae; genus Amaurobius; species Amaurobius ferox. Next base: position 26,136,600 of record OX578145.1, on the reverse strand, counting down.
ACAGGATTTTGTTTGGAAATTGAGTGGTGCTATCTGTATTATTTTAGAAGCAATCGCTTATTTAGGACCCGGACAATGCCGGGTAATTCGTTTTAGAAAAATATAAAAAAACAGGATCAAATGAAATGTAAACATTCAAATGTATGTGATTGTAATTTTTAATGGCAAACTTACCATTTGAAAATTACACACATTAACATAAGATATTCAATGTGAGAAGTTGCTTGATTGTGAAGCCTGTCGAAATAAGTATAACAAACTTATTTTGAAAGACCTATTTGTTGTATAACAAACTTATTTTGAAAGACCTTATTTTGACAGACCCATTTGTTGTATAACAAACTTATTTTGACAGACCTTATTTTGACAAACCTATTTGTCCCGGAATCAGTAATACTTAAAAGTCAGATTGCGAAACCTGTCAAAGTGTATATAAGAAATATGCTGCTCAAGCCTATCTGATATTATTTAAAAGATTGATATTATTTTTATAAAAGAATCGATATTATTTAAAAGACCGATTGCGAAACCTGTCAAAGTGTATATAATAAACCTGCTGTTTTGTCAAGCCTATTAGACCCGGAATCAGTATTACTTGGAAGACTGATTACGAAACCTGTCAAAATGTATATAATATACCTGCTGTTCTCTCAAGCCCACTTGACCCGGAATCAGTACTACTTAAAAGACTGATTGCGAAATCTATCAAAGTGTATATAATAAGCCTGTTGTAGTAGTCAGGTCTATTTGAACAGAAATCATTTTTACTTAAAAATCTGATTGTGGAATCTATCAAAGCTAATATAAGAAAGATGATATTCTGTTCAAATCTATTTGACCTCAGATCATTTTTACTTGAAAATTTTAAGTGAACAAGCAGAGTTTTCTACAGACTCAAATGAATTTTTTAATTGCACAAGATAACATATGAAAAGGATAAGTATTTGACACCGCAAACCATCTGTACTCTTAAATAAATTTCTATTGAATTTGGTGATTTTGCGTATTTAAAATAGTCGCAAAGTCGAAAAAATTCAGTAAAACTGAAATATATCAAAAACGTTTGACCTTAGAGTAAAGGGTTTAATTACTTTTGCTTTGTCATCAAGAATTGCATATTAAATAAGCATTTTATTAGCACTTTTCAGCAAATGTATTGTTTTAGTTTAGCTTTCAAAGATATCTGTGGGCCATATCGAAAAATAAAAACAATCTCTATTTCTCTAAGTCATATCGTAATCTAAATAGCATCCGGATATAGTCTATAAGTGTGACTTAACTGCCAAATTTTGATATATTTCCTTGAAAAAATTCTGAATTTGAATGGTTACATACGTTGCATTGGCAAAACAGATAGACGTACATGCATGGCACTTTCAATATAGATTTTTCGTTTTCCAGAGGGCTCAGAACGTGTATATCCGCCGAAAACTCGAATCCTAACGCATGTCTCAATTCCAATATTTTTGATAGTACACGTTATTATGCATATACATTTGATAGTATGCGTTATCATGCGTTATTATATAGGTAAGATTATTGGAAGACAATATGGTTCATGGATTTATTATAATGCAGTAAGCAATTATTTTTTGGGGGTGTCTGCAATTTTGTTAACGACGTTTTGGGCTAAAATAATGCTTTGCATCATTATTGGAATCGAATTAAATACTTTTACCGGACAAAATAAAAAAAAAATTCTTTAAAGAGTTTTGTGTTAACTAATCATCTCATCACCTGTATTGTACATTTGTACTAACGCAACGAGATGGATGATTGATTAACTGAGCACTTACAAAAAAGAAAATGAAAACTATTTAAAATATATTTAATGTTGTACATTCTACTTGTGACACAGAAAATAGGAGATTTGTTTGATGTGAAAAATTCAACTTCAATGCGCAACACGTGTGCATAGAAAGAAAGAAATGTTTTAACACTGCTAAATCAGTATTCATGTACTCCCAGGAGACGGAGAAGTATGCAATTTAAAATTTTAAATTCAAAAGATGTATTCCGTCTTTTGTCGCATTTTAGTATTCAGAACGGTAACTCATATGCAAATGGAAAATTGAATACAGTTTTGTTTTCAAAATTCTTCGAAGAATAACACAATACTACACAAAAGGTAACTTTGAAATACAGTTTTGAAACTTTTAAGAAAGTATATGGAAAATTTACGACAAGGTTTTGAGAACTGAATATTACTTTGTTGCATATTGTTTCGAGTATTATTTATTTTACAAAATATGTTGACGCAAAAAGAAGAAAGAGAAATAAGTGCTCATATGGAAAATATCAAATTTTTTTATGTGAAATACTGAAAGTTAATGTATATGTGTGCATGCGTGTGCTGCGTGTGTATGTGTGCTTGTGAGTGGGAATCGAAGCAATCAGAATTTTGAAAAATGAAGGCATATCAATGGGAAAAATTAACAGTTGTATTCAATTTCCCTAGGGATCCTATAAAGAACTAATGAAATTGTTTAAACAATAGATGGGTATAAACCGTGATATTCTGACGCATTTTGTGTATGTTTAAATGCACTGAGTGCGGTGTAGCAAAAATTCCATGAAAACTTTATCTTTAAAAATTAGTAAATATGTACTTATCAAGGAACACATTGCAATGATATTTTTGCATTCATCATAGCAATTCCATGAAAACTTTATCTTTAAAAATTAGTAAATATGTACTTATCAAGGAACACATTGCAATGATATTTTTGCATTCAGCATAGCCGCCAAGTTGGCGACATTCCGCCAAATTCGTCGCCAAAATCACACAGCGTTATGGACGGAGAAATAAGTTATTCTTATAGCAGATAAATGATTATTGTCGTTCAAATAAAAAGTATTACTCAAAGTACATTTTCTCATGAATGGAACGAGCTAGATCCACGAGAATGATGCTACTAAATTTATCGCATGATATTACATATGAAAAGTGAACATGTTTCTCAACAGTTAATATATGTTTTTTAATTTATGGGATTTTTTGAAAAAAATATTTGTCTGCATTGAAAAATTTATTAAATGTGCAATATCTCAACGGTTCATGCTAGCGTTCTAAAGTTTATGTCAACCATTTTCTAAGGAAAAATTACATAAGAAATGTCTATTTGCGTAACTTTATTAAACGTTTTCATTTTTGATAATTTTTTCAAAATTTTACTCAAAAATTTAGAGGGTGCTAAACATTCGATTACGTTCAAAAACAATAGGCTTCAAGTATTCACGGATTGTGATGTTTGTACCAAATTTCATTCGAATAGCTCCATTCGTTCGTGAGATATCGTCTCCACAGCCTCACTGAGACACACACACGCACACACAAACATCACCTCAAAAATGTTTGATTCGTGATCAGGGATGCTTGAAACGTGCTCTCCCATCGAAAACTCGAATTCAAATTTTCGACCCCGTTACAATACTTTCCTTATACACTATGGATATAATGAAAGTGAAAACTAACCGAACTTCAGATACGAATTACCATTATTGTAGAAAAGTTAAAAAACACTTCAAGTCTTTACTACTATATTTATACACAGTTTGTACAAGAATCTGAAAAACAAAATACATACTATAGGGTTAGAGAAATTACCTTTATCTCCATGAAACATACATTAATACACCGCAAATCTATAGAAAAATGTTTTGGTGATTTAAATGTGTTACTTCGATTCCATTGTATTCATGTATTTAAATGGGTTTTATTTGCAATTCGAGTTCTAAAAACGCATATTCTCTTTTGTATTAATAGTCTCTAATATTGGAATTCCGTAATATACATTTAATTTGATAAGAGACGTTCTAATGAAAAGAAGTTTAAGAGATACGTTCTAAAGAAAAAAAAGTTTAAAATATACGTCCTAAGAACATAAATTATATCAAATCAATCATTTACAAATTTCAAATCGGCTTTATTGGTCACGGTTCAGGTTTCTAAATTTGATGCACGCAGCAAATTGTCTTGATGTAAATGCTTATTAGGCACTGCAAAGCAAGATCAAATGCGAAACCTACTCACCGATGCTACTCATTCACTGGGTTCGGCATTTTGGAATATGATTTAGTTTCATATTTTAGTTTAGTTTTTGTCGCAGTATACAACCTGAAACACAAAAAAATAAACATTTTTCTGCTCTTTAAAAGAACGGCGAAACATTTTGTAATACGATTTTCTTTGGATTTCTGTATGTTTCTCAAATTCGTTCAGAGAGAAAACTGTATTACATCTTCCGTATTTTTATTCTGTCTTATATTTCTGTTTACGTCAACAGTCTGAGACTGTGTATTTCTTTTACAGTGTATTTCTTCAAAAGCAGGCGATTTTTCCAGTTTGTATAAAACTCTAAATTGCAGTCTACGTTTACAGTTCTTTTCATATGTTATTCATTCGAATTTTATGCCATTAATTATTATCTGTGGGAAAAAATACTTTTTGTATTATGCACTCTACAAAATGTAACTTAATACTTGTATTAAGAAAACATTATTTATGCTTTTTATTTATTCATATAATATTTTTTTCGCATTATTATGCATTCCAAAAAATAAATAATGTAATTTAATTTTGAGAATGCATTATTTATGTTGTATTATATCTATTATTATTATGTTATTTTATTTTTCGCATTTTTTTTTCTTTTGCTTTCCAAAAAATATATAAAGTAATTTAATTTTGAGAATGCATTATTTATGTTGTATTATATCTATTATTATTATGTTATTTTATTTTTCGCATTTTTATTTTCTTTTGCTGTCCAAAAAATAAATAATGTAATTTAATTTTGAGAATTCATTATTTATATTGTATTATATCTATTATTATTATGTTATTTTATTTTTCCCATTTTTTTTTCTTTTGCTTTCCAAAAAATAAATAATGTAATTTAATTTTGAGAATGCATTATTTATGTTGTATCAAATCTATTATTATTATGTTATTTTATTTTTCGCAATTTTTTTCTTTTGCTTTCCAAATAATAAATAATGTAATTTAATTTTGAGAATGCATATTTTATGTTATATTATATCTATTATTATTATGTTATTTTATGTTTCGCATTTTTTTTGCGTTCTCAAAAATAAATAATGTAAAATGTTATGGTGTATTCTAGATCTACAGTATGTTTAATCGTGCAGTATAGATTAATCATCCCAAAAATGTGAATTGACGGGGAAACAGTTTTGAAAAAACGTAATTATTTTATTTGTAAATGTTTAATACATTTTAAGTGGGACTATAGGATTTGACCCGCATTTCCGTATTTCATTAATTGGTTGTACAGAAAAAAAAACCGAAGTGTACCTTTGAAGATCGCTGCACTTTTCATGGAATTACTCACATCACCGTAATGTTGTAATTATGTAATTGTTTTTTGATAAAACAGCAAAAACAAGTTATTTTCGGTACTTGTTATCAAAGGTATTTATGTATTTATAAATCAAATAGTATGTTTTAATTTATGAATTTATACAAACAGTTTCTTCACATTTGAATGAAATATTTTAATTAAACTATTTATAAATATGCAATGCATTTTAAAGTGGACCATACAATTTGACTTCCACATTTTTTCTCTTCATTCTCTGGCCAAGACTCTTAAGAAACATCCCAGCTGGGGGTATGCCATAATGCTATGGAAATATCGCGACTGCAAATATGCGCTGTAAAAAATCTGAGAACATTTTGTTTTAAGTAATAAATAAGTGACTTTCGATGTCATCACCTCTTGGACTCTCTAGGCTATCTCAAAACATATTGGCTCAAAAGATTTGCAATGAATTTATCTATACCCCAACTCTCTGATTATAATAATATAGCATTTAGGCCATCATCCCACCCTGAATTACATTTACATCTATAAATAAAAATCAATTCGTAAAATACATAAGGAAAATTAGAACAACGTATTCAAGCACAATTAAATAAAAATGCGGCACACAGCTGTTTCAAGGATGTGCTGAATCTCATTTGTCAGAGCTAAAGAGTAAACAAGCCCAAAGTCAATAAGCCAAAAATAAGCATAGAAGAAACATAGCTATATGATCCAAGCCGAGGATTAAAACACCTTCTGAGGGAGTCAATCATAAAGCAGAATAAAGAACAGCCCAGCCACTTTAAAACAAGTTCTAAAGAATCCGAAAGAATCTTACGTGCCAGTTCTTGTTTCAGAATAATAGGGTTATTCTTCATTCGCTTGTCTAATTGGCTCTCTCAGGTGGAGTTCAATCCAAGTTGGTGCATTTTCTATTTAGACCAATTTCGTACTTTTGACTTACGATTTGTTGGTTCTCTAGCACTAAGGAAGGCAATTCAGCATATCCTCTTAAACAACCGTATGCAGCATTTTTATTTTAATTCTTCTTGAATTTTTCTCAAGTTTTCCGAATTTATATCAGAAGCTATTGATCCGATTAACATGAAATTTTCACTGGCTTACTCAGCTTTCGTTTAACCCTTTTGCTTGCATCTAACCAACCATGATATTTTATTTCTAATTCTGGCATTACTGTATTACTATCTGTATCCCCTGGCAAAGGAATAACTCATTTTCAGACGTTTCAGACCATGTTACACCTGCATAGCGGATGTGGTTCAAACGAAAAATATGTATTTAATCATTTACTTACTTTTAGTCATTAACGTATTACGCACAGTATTATTTTCATCGTATTTATGATTACTTAGGACCTTTGAATGTTCTAGTAATTTCCTTACAACACTTTTGAATAATATTTCAGACAATAAAATTAATCAAAAAGAAGATAAATCGCTCGTCGAAACATTAAAAATCTTTAAATACGGTAACATATATTCTAATAACAACGCAGATCTATCTGCCTTCCACTTCTCGTATATTTTTCATAAAATGAAAATTAAATGATGAAAACATGTCAAAATTCTTCGAGGAAATCATTAAAGTTATGGATTTTCAAGCTTATTAATTATTACTTCCCTAATGAGAAATAAAACTCAGTTGCAATCAATAACTTATCAACTTAAAATGTCCACGTATTTTTAGTATATTTTTTGTAATTATTTTACTCATGATTATGTATCATTAGCGGGAATATCCAAAATATTTTTCCACTTAAAGATCTTGAATTCCATTAACATTTATTATATCCACTTTAACAAATTAACCAAAATACGGAATTATCTTAAGCATGGCATGCCAAAGCTCTTTTACAAAAAATATTTTGGACTAAAATCGTTAAGAGCTTTATCTAGAAGTTATCAATTTTACAACCAAATTTTTTTCAAAGAAGCGATTTGAAAGCGGTATTGAATTTCTGAAATTTTTAAATTGCCTAAGTAAGTGACTTTCAATTTTTAACATTTTACAACACAGTTGAAAAGTGTTTATGACTTTGTTAATTCTGTCTGTCTGTCTGTCTGTTCGAAAGATAACTACCGTAAAAATAACTTCATCAAAATGAAATTCTTTTAAATTTATATTTAGTGTTGCGTTCATTCTAAAACCGTTTTATTTTTGATGTGGATCTATATTAGCACCATTTAATGGTTATCTATAATCTGCACCAACGTAATTCCAATACATTTGAGTCTAAATGATCATCAAACTTTTGATTATTTCTACAACGAAGCCAAATTTTAATGGATGCAGAATGTGAAAGAGTTATTGTAAGTTGAGTTGCATAAGAATTGCTGAATATGTTTCATAAAAAATTATTTAACTCTGGAGTCTAGAATAAAATTTTATGAATGAAATATTCACTACTTTTACATAGCGAGCCAGATAATTTATATTTCGATGACGTCATTTGAATAAAGTTCTTTTTTTTCAATGAAGTTTTAAGTTTTCAAATAAAATAAATTATTCGAATTCTATGATAATTAAAAAAATATCACCGCTGAATGTATCGCATTTTAGAGATGTTTAAATAAAATTGCATTTCAGTTGGAGTTTTCATAATAAATGGTTTATGCGTGATTGATATTTCTTGTTTATACTTCAGAAATCACATTTATTTGTACGAGTATACTAGCCACCCTCTATGACTAGCCCGATTTTTTTTTATGAAGCTCTTAACTTTAAATAGTTTTCTTGAAGTAGTTGACAAGCAGATAGAGATCATATAGGTCAACTACTTAGACTGAGCAACCGGCTGCTTAGCTTGAACTAACGAAACCTTTACTCGACTTATGTTAGCTCAAGATAAGCAGTCTAGTCCTTAAAGCTAAGCGTTATCATAATTAAATTGAGCTCATGCCACGGACATAATAAGCCCTATATTCCCTCGCCCGTTACATTACTCTATGCCTTAAATGAATGCATTTAAAATATCCTTAATATACTGCTAATAATAATAGTAAATAATAATAATAAATAAGAGGGCACCAAATAATTATAGTAAATAAGTATACGCCAAAGAATAATAGCAAATAAGAGGACACCAAATAATAGTAGTAAATAAGTGGACACCAAATAATAATAGTAAATAAATGGGCACCGAATAATAATAGTAAATAAGTGGACACCGAATAATAGTAGTAAATAAGTGGACACCGAATAACAATAGCAAATTAGTATACACCAAATAATAAGAGTAAATAAGTAGACACCAAAATAACAATAAGTAAAAACTAATCTCGTTGTCCTTTGGTAGTCAAAATATAGATAGTACGTCTTTCACGAGCGCCATTTTGACAATAACGTTTCAAGTAATATATCTGACCATTTTTGTCCAGAAGTTGAACATACATTCTAGAAATTCATACAAAACTGAAAATACCAATCATAAAGTAAACATAAAATTAATAATCCATTTCTGTTGCAAACGAAAACTTAAACTAAATACTTCAAAGACCACATCTATATGAACTTAATAGTTTTAAAATGTACTTAAAAGAAGCCTATTGATTTAGAAGCGAAAAGCTTAATGTAAAAAATAATCAACACGAAATATAGTCAACTGGACAATCCAACGTTAACTAAACATTACTGAACACGAAACTAACTAATATACAGCTGTCTAACCTTTCTAATTAAAATCAGCATTTTATTACATATCAACTTTCGAACTTAGAAAATCAAGTTTCGCAGTTTCATAGCTGCAACTGGTATATACTTGAGCTTCAAAACCATTACGTGTGACGGCACCGTGTATGGTTAAGGGATAATATACTATAAGACTATTTCTTATAGTATATTATCCCTTAATTGGATTTGGCTTTATTATTTTATATACTGTACGAAAAAATTATTGGTAGTTAGAGTCAATTCAAGATATAATGAAACATAATACTGTATTTATAGTCAGTGAATTATTTATAGTCGTGACAAAGTATAACATTGATTTTGTTACTGTGCTTAATTAGAAGATAATCTTCACGATAAACATTTTCCTGAACAGTGTCAAAATGTAAAAACATTTAGTATATAACACATATCAAGCAGTAATTCTTATTATATGTGTAATATTTCCTTTCAACTAGGGTACGTACTTAAATTACGAAAATAAAAATACAAAAACACTCAAAGAAATAGAACGAACTTGCACCTTTACCTAATGCATTTTATATGTATTGATACATGTCATTGAAATAAGGCATCATTGCATCTTCCCGTAAGACAGGAAATCAAATACTACTTTCTTGGTCAATAAAGATAAATCATAACAAATTATTCCAGCTGACACAAAGTGACCTATGGGAGCCATATCAGCAATATTGGCAGAACTCTTAATATATTTTGGCATCAGCATAACTACCCGGATGATACATTTTCAGGTTATATCCTACATTTATTACCTATTTGTTATGAATTTATATTTTGTAAATAATATAAAATCATCGCTTGCAACTCACCGGAGAAATAGTATTCTGACTTACTATTTCATATTAATCAAATTCTTGCAGTAAAAATTACAGTGAAATTCATACAGTGACTATTAAACCTTATAGTTTATAATTTTTTTTTTATTTTATTTTATTTTTTTATTTGCTTAAGTTATGGGTAATAATGTAAGAATTAATGCCACTTATTGCGTTTTTTCGTTGGGAACAGTGTCGCCTTTAAGAGGACTGGAAAGTTCGTTTGTGCCCCAGGGATTTGCAAATTATGATGTTTTATTTTCTTCGTACTGTAAGTTATAGGAAATACTTTCCTCTTATATTATGTCACTATAATATAAGAGATGATAGTGATCACTGGCGAAAGTGATTGTGACTTGTACTAATTTTCTTGATAGGTATGTATTTAGCAACAGAATAAACAAACATTTTACTTTAACTGATGTAGGCTAAAAAATATGACGATCTTGCTATAATTGCAAGTTGAGAAGTCACAAAAAATGTGTCCTTATCAAAAATGACTTTTGGAACGTTTTCTGACGTTTTTTTTTTGGAAAGTGTGTGGGGCGATTTGGTTGGGCGTAACATTGTAAGTAATTCGTAATCCCATAAACCACTAAAGAGATATAGAGAAACAATTTAATGGCAAGTTTCATATACTATGTAGACGTAAATGCAGAAAATAAATTCGAAAAATACATATAGTTTAGCTATTATACGGAATTTCGTCAAAATTGTTAGCTCTTCATAATCTCGAAAACCGCTGACATGATTTGGACTAAGTTTGGGTGGTATATTGCGCATATCATCTACTGTGAATGTCGAAAAACGGATGATATGAAAAGATGTTGATGTGAAAAATTTAAAAATATATGCAAGTTAATTATTGATGTATGTATGCAAGTTAATTAATGATTTTGCCAAAATCAGAAAAACATCGTAATATCAACGAATCGTAATTAAAGCGATTAGAACTAAAAGTGGGTGATATACTGCGTGCATTATATAGATGTGATAACAGAAATACATTTCAGTTAAGTAATTTAAGCGATTTATCCTAAATTTAGCTAATATTCTGCGTATATTATATAAATGTGAATGCAGAAAATAATCCTGCAGCTTCGTAATTGAAGAGATTTGTACCGAATTTGAATGATATACTGCGAATATATTATATAATGTAAATGCAGAAAAAAATGAATATAGTTTGTCTTTAGGTCAAATTCTCACTTGCTGAAAGAGAAAAACAGTCCCTGGATTGTCCTTATCGTCTAGATTTTATATAATTTTAATTGTGGAATCATATTTCCATCATAAGATAAACATTGTTTTACTGTTCATAACCTATCTATACTGTTTATAAACGTGTACTGCTCTATATTGTTCATAGACTTTGCTCTTTATAAAAAATTATACTACCTCTTCGCTCCAAATGAATTCTTTAAATGGCTCCCTTGTTTGACAAAAGTGTTCTAAATTTTCACCATTTAAGGGGACGGTAGACGTTGAATTTTTTTTTATTTATTTATTGACTTAGAAACATGAAAATTTGTATAAATATTCCTTTTAACATTAATATATACAATACCATTAAATTATTTTCAATTTTGTTATAATTTTGTATTTTTTTTTAAATTTAATTTTTTTAACGAAAATTTGAAAATGCTCCTTGCGTGCCATTTGTTCACATTTTTGATTAATTGTACATTATGATCACTCAAAAACATATTATGAACAAATTTGGGTATTAATTTTTAATCCTTTAGAAAGTTAATTTTTTAAAAATATTTTTCTGCATTAAAACTTAATTTTTATCATTTAATTAGGTTCTTATTCACTTTTAATTACCTTAATAAAGTCCAAATATAAAATGCAAACCTAGTTTCATTAAAAAGTATGAAAGGTGTCTTCTTGCCAAATTGCATGCATCTCAAACAAAAATAAAGACGCATGGAGTATTTTAAATATGTAAAACCTTTGAAATTTTCGTTTCGAAAAAAATGCATTTAACCTTTTGCTTACGGGTGGGACAGCGTTCATCCCAAACGAAGAACCTTCCAAAATTGCAGGTATTTGACATACAATATCCCAAACAGTTCGGTCCCCCTTTGCAGGCATTGGCGTCCATGGAAATCGCCGACTGAGACATTGCGCCTGCTGCAGCAGGGGCAATGTTTCTGAAACATACTGAAATATGTTCAATGAAACATTGCACCAATGAAACATTTGAATATGTTTCAATGAAACATTTGAGGATGTTTCAATGAAACATTTCAGTATGTTTCATAAACAATGCCCCTGCTGCAGCAAGAGCAATGTTTCTGTCGGTGATTTCCATGGACGCCAATGCCTGCAAAGGGGGACCGAACTGTTTGGGATAGAGTATGTCAAATACCTGTCTTTTTGGAGGGTTCTTCGTTTGGGATGGACGCTGTCCCACCCGTAAGCAAATGGTTAAATGTGTAAAATAATGTTATATATTAAAAAGAAAAAATTGTTTTAGTCGATTTTTGCTCATTTCAACGTCCACCGTCCCCTTAAACGTATGTTAGTTTGGCCTTATATTCTAATTTTATTCTGGTATTTATTGTTTAAGAGCAAATTAAACAATTTTCGAAATATTTTTCTTCGTAACCCTAAAATTTAACATGATTATCTTACATCGGAACAAGTCATCTATAGACATTTGTTGCTCCTCACAATGTAAATATGTTACTTTTAAAATATGTAGAAAAGTTATTCACTCAGTCAAAATTTTGTATCTGTTTATATTTTAATACTGTTAAATTGAAATTACACGTCCTTAGTGTATTTATAATTCATTATTGTTTTAAAATACTTCGTAAAAAATTATAACATCAAGTTTTATATAATATGAACTTGAGTTTTATGTGATATGTTGTGTGTTGTTCAAGGTATGATATGTTATACAGAATGTATTGTCTTCAAAGGTATGTTAATCATAGACTGCCTATTGAGATTTAATTGCATCGCAAGAAATACAAATCCATTGTCAATAAAATAATAAAACATTTTGATATACGCAGTAATAAAAAATACAGTACACGTCAAATTAAATCTGTACAATAAATCTATGAAAAAGCCTTCATAGTGTCACAAATGTTGTATACACTTCATTTTTGAACAAACTATAAAAACATTTTTTATTCTCTTTTGCATACTTATTTAATACAGGTATACTATTTTCAGAAAGTTTCATCTCCAGATGTGGAAGAAGAAATCCTTATTGAAACTCATTATTCTCTCTAGAATGTAATTCTGAATCCATATTTGTTATCATCTGAGCTGTACCTATAGTAAATTTTGAGAAATAAATGTTTGATGGACAATTTTTAAGAGAAAAAATAATGGAAAGGTGAATCCATAGTGAATCTTCCTGCTTCCTCTAGAATTCGAAGCTAAATTCATGTATGTCTTCATCCAAACGTTATGTATGACCTTCCTTGAGTAATAGGTGTTTCAAGGAAAATGTTTGAACCAAAAGTGAAAATCATTAATGAGCTACTTATTTTTGATGCAGAACCTATATCAATCATCATCTAATATATATCTAAAGTACATTCTGAGAAATAGATGTTTCAAGGAAAGCGTCTTATTAAAAACATTTGTATGGGAAATTATTTTCCACCAATAACACTGCAGAATAGCGGAGTTGTAATTATAAATCACTGTAAATGAACAATGGGCCAGTAAATTGTAATTTATTGTAAATGTTCTTAAATTAGTCCAATATATTTTGACAACATCCTTGGGATTTTGAAACAACAAAATATGTTGTAAACATAGTCGTATTGTTGAGAATATAATGAATTATACTTCAGTAAAATATCCGTAATTTAAATTTGAATGACTCTTCGAGTTACTTGCCCTCCCCATGACTTTTCTTGAAATCCCTAATACACGCGTCATAATACTGGTTTGATATCCAAGCTGTTAAATTGTAACTTCTGGTAATAGCGCTGGTGAATATTAAAATAGTGTATCTAAAAATTGCCAATGAATTGGGCTAGGTCAAAATAATACAATTTAGTTCAATCCGAGAGCTGAATATCACCCACCTCAAACATAGATTGATCATTGACCAAGAAACCATTCGTTTTCCAACAGATAAGTGAATTTTATTGTATGTTACGGGCAATGTATGAAATCCGGCAGTCTATAAAATACTTAGGCATTATATAGATTGCCGAAAACTGGTCGGCAATCTATGAAACGATTAAAATTTCACAGATTTCCTAGGCATTCTATAGAATGCCAAATGACAAACTAGCAAAGTATGAAATACATATCGGATTCATTGCTTTTTTCATATTTTGCCTAAATAGCATCTGTCATTCTGAAGAATGCCTAAGTATTATATACAATTCCCAGAGTAAGTATATAATAATTCTCATATTTAATACTTTGCCTGAAAAAGGCCATAATTCAAAAAATGCCTAGGAATTCTCTAGAATGCCTACATTTCATACATTGCCGGTAACATGACCGGCAATGTATGAAAACCGGGATTCTATAGAATACCTAGGCATTTTGTAGAATACCAAAAACTGGTCGGCAATCTATGAAACGATTAACATATCATACATTTCCTAGGCATTCTATAGAATGCCAAATGACAAACCGGCAAAGTATGAAATACATGTCGGATTCATTCCTTTTTTCATATTTTACCTAATTAGCATCTGTCATTCTATAGAATGCCTAGGTATTATATGCAATGCCTAGAGAAAGTATATAATAATTCTCATACTTCATACTTTGCCTGAAAACGGCCGGTATTCTATAAAATGCCCAGTTATTCTATAGAATGCCGGCATTTCATACGTTGCCGGTAACATATACAATACTTCCCGTATGAGTATTTTTATAGTGAATGTTATTGCTGTAAAATTTAAAATTAAATACCACTTTTTTGTTGGTTTTGTCAGCAATGTGAATAGATGGCGCTGCTCTTTTCTCCCTTGCTAAACAGCAGTAGTTCTCATATGCATGTAATCGAAATGATTGTGTACGTATGTTCATGTTCTCTAATGTGTTATAGCTGTAATTAATATATGCGTGTAATAATTCCTAGTCATGCTTTACTTCCTAGCCCAACATATACAGGGTGTCTCAAAAAGATTGAAACGCACTTTAATTCTTTACCTGTTGGAGAAAGTGGGCAATATAAATTGCAAAAATACTGAAAGTAAGGTAGAAAATAAGACTACCTTAACGAAATACTCCTCCTATTAATTTTCAAAAAGGTACACTTTTCAAATTTTTATACGACCCCCTTAGATAAACTGGGTCAATCAAAAAACATTTATTTTTAATGCAACAAGTTCATTAAAAGAACCTCATATCTGTATATCTAAAATTAACGAGTTATATTTAATTGAAAATTGAACATTGCGAATGGGGACTATACATAAAAATTAGAAATGTAAATTTATGACATATCACAAAAAATATAAAATTGGATGATAATACATAGGATACCCAACAGTGTAGTGAGTACCACTGCTTTATATAATCTCTGTCTGCGTAATGCTTTATTTTGATGCATTTGTGATGAAACATTTTGACACACATTAACGTATTTTTGATCAAAACAATTTCCATCGTCAATTTGCTTATGATTCCTATTTTCACTGATGAAACAGCCTTTCACATGGTACGGAAAAGTGGTATAAATCAGATGACTTATTTTATCGTAATTCAGTTGATTTTTAAGATTCAGATATGCGGGGTTTTTTTTTAATGATCTTGTTGCATTAAAAATAATAATTTTCTGATTGACCAAATTTATCTAATGGGATCGTATAAAAATTTAAAAATTGAAACTCTTTGAAAATTAATGCGAGGACAATTTCATTAGCGTAGTCTTATTTCCTATCTTACTTTCAACATTTTAGCAATTCTATATTGCCCACTTTTCTCCAACAGGTAAAGAATTAAAGCGCGTTTCAATCTTTTTGGGACACCCAGTATACCCGAAACTTAAATCTAATCAGTTTTATAACTAACATTGATCTTACACCACAATATAACTTTATTAACACATCGAAATTTTAATCTAGGAAATACATTTCTCCTAGAAATTAATTCATGTATATTAAATTCGAGAACGACAGGAATTACTATTATGAAAATAATATCAATTAATATGGACAGAATACCACATATCCATAATTCTAAAATCTAGAAACAAAGGAATAGCAATTCACACTGCTTCGAATATAAAAAAATATATGTATGGAAAATATTCTTCTCAAATATCTGAGAATAGACGAAGATAAATATCTTTAAAAAACTTTTAAAAAATCCGACTTCTTTTTGGAAGCATATCCCTATCCATTATTCATGAAAAATAGGAATTCCACGTTCTGTTTGAAAGTTTTCTCTCGGGACATTCTCAATATGCTGTGTTATTTATTTTAAAATTATTAATTCGAATCACATAGTGCATATTGTTTGCCTAATTTTATATTGAAATACATTTTAAGTAGTTAATTTTGAAGGTTTTTTAACATCAAATTATTTTATAAATATAAAAATTCAGTATGAAATATTGATAAAATATTTTCATCATTAATTTGGCTATAAACGAAATTGACTCCTCAGTATTTAGCTTGCTAGATAACACTCATAACTACTGTTTTAGTGAGCAAATTATAATTCCATTTATATTTGAAGTGAACTCTTGGTTATAATCACATTTCCATTCGTTTGAATATTGTGAGACCAGAAATAGATCTCACATGTGTTTTAGTGAGACAAGTTTATGTCAGTTATTTATTGTGTCCGAAACATCGAACAATACTTGTAGTCTGGATGGCGCGGAGGTTTACAGTAAACCATAAATTTAGGAGCGTCAAGACAGAGGGGCCGAGCGGGCCCTTACGAGGATGCCAAGTAGCGACATTGGTTCAATTATTATCCAATGAAGAAAGCGCTTGTTGCGCCACACTGAATGCTGCAAATTAAAGCAAAGGGGGAGTGACACCCCCAAGGGAAAAATAGAGCCACATCCTGTGACCGAAGAAGGACACTAAGGGGTACACTTATACAGATAACTTCGAGACGATGACTTAATAACGACTTTTGCAGAGATGCAAGAGTTATACGTGTGCGACATTATAAGAGAACGACAATACTAGAGATGCAGAGTGTTCCGTAAATGTTCCAAAATAATGGCTAGATCTATTGTTGTGTGCAGTGCAACCAAGTACGAGACGGAGCCAAAAACCACGAGTTATGGTCAGTTCAAATTACGGATGCCAGCATTATGATCAAAGTCTAAGACAGACTTGAAGATATGTGTTCCTCAAAAAAATATCTAGGTCTAAACATATGTTAGGCATTTCCTTACTGGCCTCACATATTTACTCCGCCGAAATAATATGATTAGTTGTTGTAATTGAATAATTAAGTATTTATGTTTTTAATAAATGTTATTGTTAAAGTTAAAATGGTGTAGTCCATTTAGTAACATATTAATTAACATTCCTTTACAGGACTCACGCAAAAAGTTAAAAAATTGGAGGATTTTATATAGCGGCACAACAAAGCAATGTACAATAATAATTAAGTCCACTGTGTATGAATTTACGACATTTAGCAATAATATATTAATAATATAATATTTTAAAATGTGTAAAACAAATATTATTTCAGATATCATTCTTATAGCAGCCAATTCTTCACCAAACAATATTCCCACACATCTAATGTGGACAGCATATGACTTTCCTTATAGAATCAAACTCATTGTATCTTTATTTCTTTTACAATTCATTACATTCAGTTTTATTGTACAGAATAACATAGACATTTATTTATCATTAAATTGAGTTTGCAGTTTTAATTAAATCTTGGTTTTTATTTTTCGACTCAATGTATTTTCAAAGACGACGTTGCAAAAATGCAAAAAAAAAAAAAATACTAAAATATATCAAGAACGATTCTTCCTAGTGTTACATGGCCTTATTCTATTAATTGTCAAAATTACTTATAAGAGAAGTATTTAATTGATCCATTTGAACATATGAGTCTTTTATTTCAGATTTTGACGATTTTCGTGGGGCATTTTGCAAGAAGAGGCAAATTCTGTTTTTCGAATAGTACCATAATGTGATAAGCACTAGGGAAACTCACAATTGGCTCATCTATCAAATTTTGTGACATTTAGTCAAATGGGTTTGGGGCTGGAATGGATACACACATTGGACATACATACATACATACATACATACAGATACACAGCTGTTAAAAGTAGTCTTTTTCATATTTTAGAGTAGATCCGTAAAAACTCGACTTGCGATTTTCGACATAATTCCAATACTTTCTCTATACATTATCATGCATTGCAGAGAACGTTAAAATTCTCACATTACACAAATTACTGTTTCGTTACAGATAAAAATCGAATGTATAAAAGTATTCTTTTGGTAATATCAAAAGTAGACAAAAATAAACTCCTTTCAAAAATATTTAAAAATCAGTTTTCTTTACATTCATATAATCCTTCACTTTTATGAAGTGTTCTGTTTAAATTTATTATCTTGCAATATTACGAAATTGCCACATTTATTTGAGGGTTTTCATTTCTTCAAAAGTTAGGGTGTGCCACACCGTGACTGTTGATACAAAAGTGCGTACCAAAATGTTTCGCCAAAAATTAATTGAAAAATCGATCACTAGAAAGAGACGCATTAAAGCATTTGAAAACATATATGGTATTTTAAAATGTTCTCGAAGGATAAAAAAATTAAACATTTTAATACTCGGAATCCCTAAAATAGCAAGTATTTTAAAACTACACATTTTCGAGTATGTCTAAGATTAATATTTAAGTCTTTTTAGTCTCTTCAAGTCTCTCAACACATTAGAAAACATGTTCTGCAATTATATCATATATCGAACGTTTTGGTTCGACCGTTTATTATATTTTCTTTAATGGACAACTTGTTTAAAGGATGCCAAGTGCCAAAAGCCAACGTGTTTAAAGAATGCCATCGCTAAACATTATTTGTCTCACATTTATTCACAAAATAAAATATTTTAGTATGCAGCACTAAGGACCCGTTCCATAGCAAGTAATAGAAAAAGGCAGTTTTCCTGATAATATTTATGAAAATTCAACCTTTATATCACAATTGTCTGTATATGTTTAATCGAGTTTTTTTTTTTTTTTTGGTAATTGCATATTTTGAAAGTTTTATTGCGCAACATTCCCTTCTAACTAAATTTCCAAAAATCTCTATATTTCCCTATGTGATTATTGAACGATTAAAATAAGTAGTAATATTGATGTCTTATCATTTATATTCGCCAATTTATATCCTAACTATAAGTGTATTCAAAATTTGTATCATAAACCATTGTTTCCATTTGAACAAATAGAAGCAATGTATCATGTTATCTTATCAGTCTGACGAATTTATGCATGGGGTCAACCCACTAGAAACTAATGTAAGGTATTTAAGAGAAACAAGACCAACAAATTTAATAAAAAAACTTTATATTTTTAATAGAGTAGAATATTCAGCGATGTATCAAATTAGTTAATCCGAAAATTTGAAAATATTTATTTATTTCCATATGCTACCCTCATTTTCGGTGTTTTCTCAGAATGTTATTTTTTATTGTTTATTACCATTTTTTAACAACTGGTGAGCACAACACTATGATATTTTTGTGCTATATATTCATACTTTCTGTGGGCCCATTTTATCCCAATAATTTAAGTCGTTTGTTTTTTTATAAATAAAAATAAATTTTGTAAAATTTTAACTTGGGAAAATGATCATAATTTGAAATTTTTCAAAAGTAAAATAAATGTGATGAGTTAAAAGTGTAAAAGTATTGCATATCTATAAAAATTTTGTACTGATAGTATTTATAGTTTCAGAAAAGAAGAGAAAATTAATTTAATTTAATAACACTATATATGACCCCGTATAGTAATAACTTAGTATATATAAAATCTATTTTAACCTTTTGCTTACGGGTGGGACACCTTCAATCGCACACAAAGAACCTCTCAAAAAGACAGGTATTTGACATACCTTATACCATACAGTTCGATCTCCCTTTGCAGACCTTGGCGTCCATGATGTTACAGGTATGAAAAGCATCTAGCATATCAACACAACCCAAACCTATCTTATTAACGCAAACAAGTCGCGATTTTCACACGTCAATATTCAGCAAACCGTTCACGTTAAAATATGCTATTTCATCGATAAAAATAATTTATTAGTACGTTTGTTGCATATAAAAGTATACACGGGTAAAAAACAAATAACATATTATTTGAATATTACTCCTTATAACTGTTATAACATTATTATTTATAGTCATTAAACATTCTTTTAAAAGTGACTTATTGTATAAAATAAACCTACATCCTAAAAATTCATAAAAAGTAACTTATTGTATAAAAATAATTCTAGAATATAAAAATCCAAAACAAGTAACTGTCGTATAAAACCATACCTAGAATATCAAAATAGAAAACATAAAAAATGTTGCAAATATTGAAAAAATTATCCAAATTTTTATCATTTTCGTAATTGTAAAAAATTAAATTACACACCGGGTGTCGAAAGCCCAGACCAACCGACTCGTCCGAAGACTTAGAGTAACACACCGGGTGTAGAGAAACTTACTGTAGAAACAATCAACTTATTGTTTAAAAATAAACGACGAATATCAAAATTCACAGAATAAAATAAATCAGCAATTATTTAAAAAAATAATTTAAATTTTAATTCGCCTTCGTGTTTATGAAATCTTACATTGTACATTCTATGCAGAAACTTACTGTAGAAACATCAAACTTATTGTCTAAAACTAAACCAAGAATATTGAAACTCAAAGCATGAAATATGTCAGCAATTATTTAAAAAAAATCGCATTATAATCAGTTTTCGTGTTTGCAAAATTTTAAATTGCACATTCTATGTAGAAACTTAACTTACTGCAGAAACAATACACTCATTATGTAAAAAAAAACCTAAAATATAAAAATTTAAAACAAGTAACATATTACATAAAAGTAAACCTAGAATATAAAATATTAAAACAAAAATGAGTATGCAAATATTTAAAAAATAATTCCCATTTTTGTACGTTTCTGTGATTATATAAAAGAAAACCTAAATTGCACTTCCTGTGTAGAACCAATCTGGGAAATAATTCCTTATTATGAGCTTCGAATATTAAATATCTTCTTGAAAATGCTTTAAAGAAAGTTTTCGAACTTTAAGAAATGAATAAGCGGAAGACCGTTAATCATGGTTCTCTTTTCTCAAACAAAACGGCCCTCTCTGAAACGTTCGACTGCATTAAACAAGAATTTCCTTCCGTTAAGGTTGTTTATGGCAGTCGGAAAGAAATGTGACTGAATAAAATCCTATGGTTACTCTACAACGTTGAATTTTAATAGCTATAAATCGAATTTTCAAACATTTTAAACAGTTCAACATTTTATAATGTTTATAAAATCACTACTATTTAAGCCAGTGAAAGGCAGGACACTGAAAAGGAAATTGGGTCTATAGAGATAGTCAGGTGCTGCCTACATCAAATACTCATTAAAATTATATGATGTTGGCAGCACATGACTATAACTACAGATTCAAATTCCTTTTATTGGTCTTTATTTCATAATTCATTAAATTAAGATAAATTACAGAAAATAACATGAACAGTTATTTCAAATGACACTGAATTTGCAGTTTTATTTCAATTTTCGTTTATATTTGGTGACTGGGAGGCGAATTTGTAGTATTGATAAGATATTTAATGAATTAATTAAATTAATCCCTGCTTTAAATTCCGGGCAACACCTGATGCATTTTCTAGTTATACAAATAATTCATTTATATGCTTTCGTGATTACAAAAATCAAAATTTCATTGAATTTGCAGTATTAATTCAACTTTCGTTTTCATTTGGCGACTGGACGCAATTTCAAAGGCGAATTTACACTACTGATAACATATTTAATGAATGAATAAAATTAATTCCTGCATTAAATTCTAGGCAACAGTGGGTACATTTTCTGTTTATATAAATAATCGATTTACATCTATTCCCGATTACAAAAATCAAAATTGAATTTTCTTATTAGAAAGGATCTGTGAAAAAAATATTCATGATGAGCCGCAAAGAGCAAATATCTTCTTGAAATTCCTTTAAAGGAAGTTTTTAAACTTTCAGAAAGCGATAGGACCACAATTGTCTTTTCTTTTTTCAGAACGACCTTCTCCGGAAGCGTTTAGATACATTAAACCTAAACTTCATTCCGCTAAGTTTGATGTTGTTACTGAATTAAATGTGGCTCTGTAGCATTAAATCCCTGTTCAACAAGGTTGTATATTCATTGCTATAAATTAGATTTCCCAGCTTTTCATACAGGTCACCATTTTATGATGCTCGCAGAATAATTTATAATGTATTTTCTGTTTCATAAATGCATTCAAGTTTTATATGAATGTTTTACGAATTACTTTTACGAATATACTTACCACAAATGCACTTACTCCGAATGTACTTACTATTTACGAATGTTTTAGGTTGTTGTTGTTGAGACCCAGACCGTCCGACCTACCAGAAAGGTGTAAGACACCTGTTTGGATAGCCGGGAAGTGCCACACAATTTTGACCGGAACCCAGTAGGGGAGGCATCTACAGGGGTCGTACCCTCCTTCCCCTACCACCAACCTTTCGGAAGGACTTACGGACCCACAATTTTAACGTGATCGTACTCCGGCAGTTGTGGCAGCGTGCAAATCCAGCGCGCAAACCATCGGGCTACCGTGCCCGAAATGTGCCAACAGCACGCGGTGTTCCCAGGTGGTCACCCACCCAAGTACTAACCGCGTTAGTGGTAGGGGTAGTGGTAGGTAGTGATAGGGGTAGGAGTAGGGGAAAGAGGGTCCCTGTGGTTGACTCTCCCACTGGGTTCCATTCTAAATTGGGTGGCAATTCCCGGGCGTCCAAAAAGTTACCTTACACCTTTCTGGTAGGTCGGATGGTCTGGGTCTCAACAACAACCTAAAACATTCGTAAATAGTAAGTACATTGTTCTAGAATATTTTAGGTGTTACTCTTCAGAAAATTTACACGCAACAATCATATCGAGGAACCCCAAGGTGCCCCAGAGAAAACTTTGGAAAATGCTGGTTAAATTAAAATATATGTAATGCAAAGGTCCCTTGAATTTTCCCGTACATAAATATAATATATATATTGTTATTTCCCATACATTAAATTTTCCGATACATTATAATATGTATCGAACATGTTTCTGCATTTTAAGACACCCCCCGGAAACCCAGGGAACTGAAACTTTGCGAAAATATTTTCCAGATCCGACAAAAAGTATCCACTTTGACCTAGAAAGATAAATCTCCCCTAGTAACATGCCAATGTTGATCCAATATTGTAAATTTTGCATTTGATTGGAAATATTTCTAAAGTAACACCGACATTTGGAGATACATTGGCCGACAGCCAATATTAGCTAGACATTGGCATTACAATACCACGCCCTATTGGCGTTGCATTGAAAATAATTCCTCCAGTATTTGGAACATATTGGTAACTAATAATTGTTGATTGATCATATATTGGCATGCCAATATTGACTATACATGTCTAGCCAAAACTAGGTCAATATTGGGAGCTAATTTGGGCTCGATATTGTCAAAATGCACGCATTTTCATATTGGTCCCATATTGAGTCTATATTGGCTGCCAATATTGGGAGAACTTGTTACTAGGGTTTGTGCTGTTATAGTATCAACCACGGGTGAAAATATAGCGAAGCCGTATTTTCTATTTCCTCTTGGGGGCTTAAAAAATGTTGTTTAAACATTTGAAAAATGTTGTTTTAAATGTTATAAATCTTTAATTTTTATTGCAATATGTTTTTTATAATTATTATATTTAAATGCATCTTTCTTTTTTAAATATAAAAAAAATGTAAATTGATATGTAAATTTTGCCTGGCGGTTATGAACTATATTTAATCACTGGTTCGCACCTTATTTCTACTTCGCCACTGATGAAGGACATAGTGATGCCCGAAAGCACTTTGGTTGTGTAATTTTGTACGTCATAATGAGAATATTTTTAATAAAGAACTTTTAAACATATTTTTCGGTTGTCTTTGATTTTAAAGTTTTAATTGGTTTACGTGTTTACCATAGTGTTTTATATAAATGAATTAGCTAATTAATTTAAAATATAATTTTTAAATAATTAACGATTTTCGTAATTTCGAAAAATAAAACCGCACTTCCTGTTTTGAATCGACATGTAAAACATTTCTTTAGGATGGTTTGCAAGTAGTAAACATTTTCTTGAAGATTCTTTAAGAAAAGTTTCAGAACTTTCAGAATAAATGGAATAACATTGTTCATGATTCTTTCTTCTCTAACAAAACGACTTTCCAAGAAGCGTTTGGATGTATTAAGCTGCAATCTTATCCGTTTCTGGTTGTTTATGTCAGTCTGAAAGAAATGTGGCTAAATAAAAACCCACCCCTGTTCTACAAGGCCCCATATTACTAACTGTAAATTTAGAATTTGTCAAGCAGTTCACCATTTTATAATGTTTTTAAAGGGTCCCTAGTAAAGTTCTTAAGCACAACAGTAACTTTGTAAGAAAATGAGTGTACATGTTAGTGTGCACTCATGAGTGTACGTGTTAGATCTATCTATAGCCAGGTAGCCATGTGTCAAACAAAAGTGATTGCAGTGCTCTAACGGAGAATTTAAGCATTTGGTACAAAGAACATGACAACAAAGCCAATTAGACGAGAAAAACCAATTACATAATTACATAATAAGAAGTAATTTATAGAAATCGACACTAGTAAAGCACGAAACGCTTCTGTGAAAGACAATGTCAAAAAGTTGTACCATCAGGGTCTGTAACTCTATGAAGCCTGAAGTGCTTGACAAAATTCGAGGTAATTTTTTTTTCTCGAACTCAAATGTGCAATGCTGCTGTAGGGGAAATTTTGGGTAAGATAGTTCATAAAAGTTATTAATGATACAGTAGAGCCTAATATTAGTGACAAAATTGCTTTCAGCGAATAAATTCATAGACCTATTAGAGTACTGGGGGACATGAAACGTGATCTCATTAAAGATAAGAATACAATCGATTTTGTTATTGAACATATTATAGAAGAAAAGGAACAGATCATAATCTCTTCTATTCGGTAAGATTTTAACATTAACCAAATTTCAAAGAAAGCTTGTTGATAAAGCATTACAATAAGTACCAATTTTTTTAAAGTATAAGTACCTTAAAAATTTATTTTAAGTGCATTATGTGTTAATAATATGAATATGCTGAAAATGTCTCAATATTATATTCGAGCCTCGATATAACCAATGCATTAAAAACAAGAAAGACCAATCATGCATAAAGCATCGATTATGAAACACTTTCCAACTTCAATGCAATTTTACACAAACATCTCTAAAATGCGATACATTCCTCGGTAATATTTTTAAAATTATCACAATACTACATTAATTTATTATATCTGAAAACTTCATCGAAGAAAATGAGCTTCATTCAAATGACGGCATTGAAATATAAATTGCCTGGTTTAAACATTTCTGAAATGCGATACATTCCTCGGTGTTATTTTTAAAATTATCATAACACTACAATAATTTATTATATTTGAAAACTTCATCGAAAACAAATTAACTTTATTCAAATGACGTCATCGAAATATAAATCGCCTCTATATAAAAGCAGCATGTCATTCATAAAAATTCTTCTAATCGTTTCATTCATCACAATACTATAATATTTTATTTTATTTAAAAATTTGAAAAAATAGTATCTACCATATTTATTTTAAAATGTGAAACCTTTCTCATATATAGAATAATTAAACTCTTGGAAAGATATTTGTTATACAATATATATCTTTTTCCTTTCTGGAGGATATAACGAGAGTCCGAATTTAATTGAATTTGTTTTTCTCCCTATATTAAATAATTTTTATTTAAAAAACTACCTAACATATTTTACTGAATTTTTTTTTATATATTTTATGGAATAATTTAAATATTTCCTAAAATTTTCGAAGCAATTTGTGAATTTTAAATTTGCTTCAAAAATGTTTGAAACATTAGGTCCCATAGGGTTCAATGTATTTCATTTTTTCAATCAGGGTTCAATAAAAAACTAATTGGGTGATATTATTCATTTATATTCCCATAGGTTCCACAGACCGTCTGAAAAACATACTAAAATTTCATTTTGATTAAGCCATTTTTACGGCAGTTATCGTGCTGACAGACAGACAGACAGAATGAACAAAGTCATAAACACTTTGAACTATGTTGTAAAGTGTTAAAAAACAATAACCGTCTTGAACCATATCGACATTAGTCAAATTCTGAGTAATTTGTTTTTATGTAATCACGTTTTCTGTAAGATTCCATACCTATCTGTAATATGAACCGAAATGGAGAAATTAGAAACATAAATAAAATCAAAATCAGTGAGAGATAAGTCACTAATCAAAACAGAGTTGCCAGTATTAAAAGAAAATAAAATATTGTTAAAGAGAATGTAAAAATATTTTATGCCTTAATAGTCTGAGCTTAACACATATATTATTCATTCATGGTACGAGTGAGGAGTTCTAAACTCTAATTAAGCGGCGTCCTGTTAAGGTTGTTTATGTCAGCCGTAGTCAAATACCATCAGTTATGGTGGACTATTAAAAGCCTCGTTCCTGGTGAAGACAGAGATCTAAGTATTTTTAAAAACTGCTATATATTTTATCGCTTTGAAATTATCAATATGAGTATAGCATAAAATATACCACTTTTTACATCAGAAACACTTCTTATTTCTAACAGAACCTTAGATGTACTCTTTAAGCTTTCGTACTGAAAGGAAGACATTTTTTGGCATGCAGATTTTAAGCGATTCAAATGTTATCTTTTGCGTCCCAGTGGAATCCAGACTTTTTAATGGAAATAACTGGTATTTATATTTAGAGTTTAAAGTTCAGGTATCATCTTTAATAAATCAACGATGAAGCCTATCGAACATGAAATATTCTATAAAAAATGAACTGTAACTGCAATAAGTGGTAGATAAACGAAAATAAATTTAAAGCCAAATAGCTTCGGTCTAAATTCAAAATAATAATAGTATAAGTTGCCTGTGGTGATAAAATAAATGTGATCAAAATTGAACTGCTGGTGGAATCTTTACCTCACGCTTTATATAATAATCCTAATAAATATGTCATCCTAATTATTTGATCAAAATACTGCAAGGTATTAATAGGGTAGATTTAGACTACTCTGAAAATTACCGGAACCGCTCTCTATGGTGAGATGAGAATATAAAACATATTCCAAGAATTCTTTTAAAATATTCCATACCTTCTAAATAAAATCCATTATTCATGAGGTGGATGAGGAATTCCAGGTTTTATTTAAACGGCCTTCCTGGAAATGACTGGAAGCATTAATCTGATATCTATTCTGTTAAGGTCTTTCATGTCAGTCTTTGTGAAAAACTTTTGAGCCGATAACCCTTCTCCGAAATTTGGTATTGAAAGCTAAAATAAGGTTCTGTACGATATTTGTATGTTTTATCACTTTTAAAATATCATTTTAATGATTTTTAGGAATTCACTGTTTTGTAGAAAAACATTTATTTATATTAATACAGTATTACAAATCATGGCTTATAGTAGAAAGGTGGATGAAATGACTCCTTTCAGATAAAAATATTTTTTTAAAAACATCAATAACTTTCAAAATATTAAAGTCATATTCCTTAAGCAATAGTCTAATTTATGTAGTTTTATGTTCTTGCATGAAGGATGAATTTAGTTTTGTATCAATTACGTATTATAAAAGAATTTATATTGCTACCAAATAGTCACTTTACTCAACAAAGTAGGGTTAAGCGGTATTTATATAAAATAAAAAATATAATATTTAAAAACGTAAAAAAATATTTAATACAATTTTAAAAATATAGTATATAAATATTGTTTATTGTAAACATTTAAGCAAAACAATTCAATTTTTAAATAAAAAAGTGACACTTTATTGAAAAATAACATATTTTGTATAACTAGGGGGGCTTCGTCCCCTCCTCGCTGCGCTAACCAACCCCTGTATCACGCTTCGCGAGTCGGGAGGCTTCGTTCCCAACTCGCTAACGCTTTGCTAAGCTCGCTCCGCGAGTACTTTAGTGCCACCTGCTACGGATGCGTAATATGCACGTTTGGCACCGTCCCCTGCTCGCTACGCTTACCAGTCGTCCCCCTAACTGGCTTCGCAAATTGTCTAACGCTCCCTAAGCTCGCTTCGCGGACATTTTAGTGCCATCTGCTACGCAAGCGTAATACGACTGTTGGAGACCGTCACTTGTTAACTGACATTCAACAACCCTGGAACTCGATTCGGGAGCTATTTCAATCCGGCCGGGTCACACGACCTCCTACTTGCCCTGTGCTCGCTGACGATTTTATCACTTGGTGGGCGTCGTTTACTCGTTTATTCATCAACGCCTGTCAACTTGCTAACGCTCGCCGAACTAGCTTAGCGAGCACTTTAATGTCACCTTCTAAGCAAGCGTAATACGCAAGTAGGGGTAGGCGTAAAATGCCCGATGGGTTCCGCCCTGTCTGGTTACGCTCACCAACACCCGTAACTTGCTTCGCGAGCATTTAAATGCCACCTGCAACGCAGGCGTGATACACCAGTACGGACTATCCCATATTAACTTACATTCCCTTGTCCTGGAACTCGCTTCGCGAGCTATTTCAACCCGGCCGGCTCACACCACCAACTACGTGTCCTGTGCTCGCTGAAGCACGTAAAACTCCAAGATTCCACCCCCATTTCTGCCGCTCATTAATCGGAGCTCGCCCCAGGCGTGATGCACCTGTTGGCAGTTCGCCCCTTATTAGCTGACGCTCGCCTAACTCGCTTGAAAAACAAATTTCATCAAGCTTCAGTTCCCAGCTCGCAACACCGCGAAACCCAAAACTCGTTTCGTGCGTTGGGAGGCTTCGTCTCCTACGTCCTGGCGCTCGCTGAGCCTACATCGCAATCTACGTCGTGTCTCTTGCGTTTAAGAATTAAGAATGATTGCTTATTGTATTACGGCAAACAAATTATATAACAAACGGCAAAATTTCATAACTATGTTTTGCCTATTGTTCGCAATACAGTGACAAAATATCGTGCTACCATTTCAGTATAGAGATATTTTCAACTGAGAAATATGTAATTGTTGTGAAATATAACAATTACATTATAATGCTCATGACAAAAATAGTTTTAAATCTTCGCACGTAAAAAAGAAAATTTTGCATAGAAAAGTACATAATAAATTGAATAACTCATTAACTAAATCGAAATTTAAAAAAGGGCTCCGTCCTGCTAAATTCAACTATGTAGGTACATGCCACCAAAAATTACAGGTCATGCCACCAAAATTTCCAAAAGTTTGTCCAGATCGCGAACTCGCAGCTCAAAAACTATTCTTTGACTTTAAATATTTCCTAAACTAAACTTTATATCGAATAACGGTTTACATCAGTGTATTCCCCTAATATTTCTCTACAAATGTACCAAATATCTAAATTTTGTACTCTATAGATTTTATGCTACTTGACAGAGAAACGCGAAATTTGTCAAACAGTGGCCGGGGCAACCACCTTTTTACTTTCCTTATATACATAATGTATAAGGAAAGTATTGTGACGGGGTCGAAAATTCGAATTCGAGTTTTCGACGGGAGAGCACGTTTCAGGCATCCCTGATCACGAATCAAACATTTTTGAAGTGATGTCTGTGTGTGTGTGTGTGTGTGTGTGAAAGTATGTGTGTGTGTGTGTGTGCCAGTGAGTCTGTGGAGACGATAACTGACGAACGAATGGACCGATTCAAACCATATTTGGTACAAAAATCACAATCCGTAAACACTGGAAGCCTATTGTTTTTATACGCAATCGAATATTTAGAAACCCCCTAAATTTTCGAATGAAATTTTGAAAAAATCGTTAAAAAATCAAAACCACCTATAAAGTTACGCAAATAGACATTTCTTATGTAATTTTTCATTAGAAAACGATTGGCATAAATTTTAGAACGCTAACACGGACCGTTCTCGAGATATTGTACATTTTTCAAAAAAATTATGAAAAAGTCACATAAAAAAAAAAATCCTATTGAGAAACATGTTCACTTTTCATATGTAATACTATGCGATAAATTGAATGACATCATTCTCGTGGATCTAGCTCGTTCCATTCATGAAAAAATATTCTTTGAATAATACTTTTGTATTTGAACGCCAATAGTCATTTATTTGCTGTAAGAATAACTTTTTTCTTAGTGCATAACGCTTGGCGAGATTTTGGCGACGAATTTGGCGGAATGTCGCCAACTTCGCGACTTTATTGAAATGTTGCCAAATTAATGAAAATCTCGCCAAATGGATAAAAATGATGCTAAATCAATGAAAATGACGACTAATTGTAGAAAATTCAATATCTTGGAAAGAATATTATTATCTACTATAAGAAAAACCTATTTTTTTACTATAAAAGTAGTAAATTCATTACATTATTTAAGGAAAGTCATGTGTTGCCCACATCAGATTTTTTTTAATATAGAGATTACTAAATAAGAAAATGTATATTTACACATATAGAAATAGAAACAAATAATGTGGTAGCTATTTTGTTAACGCAAAGGATGATATTCATTCGATTTTAAAGAAATCAGCTAACATTCATACTGCTGGGCATCTTATCTCCCTGGGCACCATTGCGACGAATATTAAATTAATAATAAGTACGTATATATATATATATATATATATATCTTTATATATATATATATATATATATGTGTGTGTGTGTGTGTGTGTGTGGGTGTGTGTATGTGTGGAAGACCCAGACCGTCCGACTCATCCAGAGGACTTGAGTATCTATTTGGACGGCCGGATGTGTCGAAAGCCCAGACCAACCGACTCGTCCGAAGACTTAGAGTAGCAAATTGGGTGGCCGGATGTGTGTATGTGTCGAAAGCCCAGGCCAGCCGACTCGTCCTAAGACTTAGAGCAGCAAGATGTGTTGAAGACCCAGGCCGACCGGCTCGTCAACAAGGACATGAGCAACCGATTAGCCGGCCGGGCAGCAGCAAGATGTGTGTATGTGTAGAAAACCCAGACCGTCCGACTCATCCAAAGAACACGAGCAACCATTTGGGCGGCCGATGTGTGTATTTGTTGTTGTTGTTGAGACCCAGACCGTCCGACCTACCAGAAAGGTGTAAGGTAACTGTATGGACGGCCGGGAAGTGCCACCCAATTTAGACCGGAACCCAGTGGGGGAGGCATCCACAGGGACGGTACCCTCCTTCCCCTACCACCAACCTCTCGGAAGGACTTACGGACCCACATGTTTAACGTGATCGTTCTCCGCATGAACACGGCGGCATTTGTGGTAGCGTGCAAATCTAGCGCGCAAACCACGGGGATACCGCACCCGAGATGGCCAACAGCACGCGGTGTTCGCGATGTGTGTATGTGTTAAAGGCCCAGACCATACAGCCAACCCAGGGGTTTGCGGCAATTAAGTGTATGGCCGCGATGTGTGTATGTGTTGTTGTTGTTGTTGAAACCCAGACCGTCCGACCTACCAGAAAGGTGTAAGGTAACTGTTTGGACGGTCGGGAAGTGCCACTCAATTTAGACCGGAACCCAGTGGGGGAGGCATCCACAGGGACCGTACCCTCCTTGTGGATGCCTCCCCCACTGGGTATGTGTGTAATATTTGACTTGAATAGAACAAGGAAGAAACAATTTAAGTTATAAAAATCTATTTTATTCGATGCCACTAGGAATAAATATAATTACATGTTCTGGACTACTCCTGATCGTCGACCAGCTCTCACTAAATCTGTGTGCCGTCTGCGTAGTTCTTCACAAGTGCAAAATCTCTATCTCTAGATCTCTTGATCTCTAATCACACTCCTTCAAATCTGGTCCTTCAGTTCGTTTTTCGATGCTTCATATTTCTCCGAGAACGTTCTCTCTTTTTTCAACTCCGCTCAAATTAAGCCGGAAGTAGGTCACCTATCTTTCTGCTAGGTCAGCATGAAAATTCCCCTTTCGAATCTCTTCGACAGCTCCAAACGCAATACATTTCGGGAAGAAAGTTTATTTTTCATTCATTCTAACAGATTCACCGAAGGTTCAAATCAGTCTTTTAATGTATTTCCCACAGCGCGGCACATATCCTGCCGATTTATAAAATGAGATATTTGACTTGAATAGTCCAAGGAATATACAATTTAAGTAATGCAAATCTATTTTGTTCGATGCCAATAGGAATAAATATAAGTACATGTTGTTCTGGACGACTCCTGATCGTCGACCAGCTCTCACCAAATCTGTGTGCCGTCCCCGTAGTTCTTCACAAATGCAAAATACATTTTCATCAGAGAGGGAGGGATGATATGAGGCATGTGATTGCTATCTTAGCGGTTTAGGCTTTAAAAATGTGATTAGGAATGCAATTTCAATGAAAACGTTTACATAGGGTTAAGTTTAGTGACCGTATATGGTATAATCGAGGAAACGAGGAAGTGTCCGCAGACTTTGTAATATTAGTGATGTGGGATAGAATTTAATGTAGTTGCAACATGTGCTAGACATGAGATAGGAATTTGGAATAATAAGATAACTGTGAAAGAAAAGGGCGCATTATTGGGAAAGGCTTAAAATTTATGTATCGTATCCCCCCCTCCAAGACAAAAAGCTTGGGCACAGACACACTGCATGCCCAAGGCTATTCAAAGTATAACATTTCAATATAAAATTAAAAGGAAAATCAAAAATAAAATTTATAATATAAAAGCAATACAAATGTAAATATTTACAAGCCTGTTTCCCAATTTTATAACAAAATTATGAAGACTTCCCATAAGTATAATTAATTTAATAGACAACTAGCATAGTATGAAAATAGTTCAATAAATTATTATTTTATTCTCTATAAGTGTGATGAGTTAGTTTATGTTGAAAAAAGGTAGAGTTCCTTGATCAGGGGAACTCGCAAACACCATTCACTCTTCTCACAGTGTTATGAAGTTTGTGTTTATGCTTGTGTTGAGGTATCTGATGGGATCCCATAAATTTATAAAATGCCTAATAATAACACAATTTTCAAGAAATTCATCAATTAAATATTAAGTCTAAAGTTATATATGATTACATATGATTTTAAAATACTTAAATGAATTTACATATGCACTTCATACAATATCCTACAATGTTTTTAAATAGAAGTTCAACATTTCCCTGAAATACGCATTTATTCTTTAAATTCCATTTGTGAACTGAAAATCACACTTAATATTGTATAAATGTATTTTGATTCCAAATGTAAGGCATCCTGATAATAACTCCAAATGGTTTAGTCATTTTCATTCATTTTATAAACCCACAAGATCAATAGATTTCTCGTTCCAATTATAATAATAAATTACACTTCAAATATAACAATAACATAAAATTTAAAATTTTCAATGAATATAAAATAAGTATTTGTTTACAATATCACTATCTGTCTTATATCCTTAGTTATGCTTCATTTATTATTTCACAAATCATATATATCTTCTTTAAATTGTTTCTATCCAAGTTTCTAATCCTATATTGATTCAATAACACTGGCAGTTAAAAAGGGTTTATCCTCACATGGGATTGGTATATCCTCATCCCAGTACCAATGACAAGGGGTAAGTAAAAGTTTTGATAAAAGAAAAAGTTTACTCTGAACGCAGAGTCGGTTACTTTTTGTTTACCTTAATAGCGCTCTGCCAGGGTTTTTGATCCTCTTATGTGTTTTCATCATTTCTCATATCTTAATCTCCATACCATAAATACTCTTCTTTAAAATTTATAAAATCAAAACCATCACTAATAATATACCCCTTATTTACAGTAGTCACTTTCATGTGACTGTCACTGGTTCTTCAAATTTTATTTATATTGTATAAAGTGGAAGAGGCAAAATAAAAAAACTGAAAAAAATTTCTGATTACTTGACAGCTTTCTGGCTTGTCAAGAACCATGGGCTCTATGATCCTTGATTCTTTAGTAAATTTACTAAAGTATTATGAAAAAGGGGGAATGGGCTTCGGAGTGCAGCTTTGTTTATCCTATCAAAGTGGGAAAGAATCTACAGAGCGACGCCCAATATTGTAAACTTCAATTTAAGTTTCCATTCAATATTTAAAAAAATTCTGAATTACTTTAGTAATTCAGGAAACAGTGGGCATGAATTTTTATGCATGGGCATGAATTTTGCATGGGTATGAATTTTCTCTTAACTCCTTCAAGGCTGGGGGCTATAAATATAATATGTTTAATTTTGAACGGGAAAATTCAAGGGCATGGCTTATGCTGGGAACCAAAGAGGTTTTTCTCTACTTAGATCTAGCATCAAGAATTAATTGTGTGGTAAAGGTGACTTGGTTAAACTAGCAGCTCTTATTTATTTTAATAGATAATGTAATATAAAAATTTTAGATACATTCTAAACTGTTCTTAATTTAGTTAAATTATAAAAGTTTTCACAGTTGTACTAAAATCATTAAACATTATTAAAGAATTTTGAATATTATAAAATAACTAGAATATTAATTAGATCATTAACACATTATGGAAGATTTCTAAAATAGTATTAAAGAATTTAAAATTATTAAATTTAGAAGATGTCATAAAAATATTAACATTAATAAATATTTACTATTTTGATTCTTGAAGCTTAAAAGTTTCTGCAGTATAAAATTATCTTAATCTAGTCGAATGTACAATTTCTGAGTTCTATTTACTTAAGAGGTTTGGTTTGCTTATTTCATAATCCACGTTTTTTATTTAATATGATGTATGGACTAGTATAAGGATAAGTAAATTTTTTTGTATTCGGGTACTTGAATTCTTGCAGCATAACTAAGTCACCGGGTTGAAAATCAGCTTCTTGAAAGTGTGAGTCATACCTCACCTTATTTTTTAAATGATACTCTTCAGTTCTTTCTTTAGCAATTTTTCTAACTTCCTTTATTGGTGGGTATATATCATTGTTATTAAGTGAAGAAGTATAAGGCAATTTCCCATACAACAAATAAGCAGGAGTATACCTGGTTACAGAGGGAGGAATATTATTGTATTCAGAAGTTACTTACTCCAATAATTTTGTCCATGCAATTTTACCAGGAAAAGAATTGATTTTACAAATTAATCTTGTAATAATTGTTTGATTTACTCTTTCATATTTTCCATTTGTTTGTGGTCTGTGTGAAGATGTTAATGACTGAGTAACATTATAGATTTTTAGAAAATGCTTAAATTTAGAAACAGTGAAAGCAGCATTTCTGTCAGTTAAAACTTTTTTTGTGGGGCCTGAATCTGAAATATTTGTCTTAAACAAGTTATATCAGTATCAGAGGTGACACTTTTTGAAGAAAAAGTCCAAACATATCTGGTGGTATGATCTATAACAACATGTAAATACTTTTTTGCAGAATTATAATAACTTAATCCACCCACAGTACCAATAGAAATTATATCAAATGGTTCCACAGCAGGAGGCAAACATTCGAGTAGTCCAATTTTTTTCTGTCTGGATTTTTGTTAATTGACATACTTCACAGTGTTTTACATAATTTCTGGTATCATCAATGATTTCTGACCAATGGTATTGAGTAGACATTAAATTTAACATAGAATTTACTCCAGAATGACGAAAATCTGAATGAGCTTTTTCTAATAACTTAATTCTTAGAGAATATGGAACAATAATTTAAGTGAAATCTTTCTTTTTGATAGTGAGTACATTGGTAACTTTCTTAAATTTTGCATTTGTGGTATTATCCAATTGTTGATATCCTTCAATTTCATCTAGTGTAAGTAAATGGGTACATAAATTAAGATGGTGACATATGGGATTTCTAGTTAACATATCTGCCTCATATTTTGTAGAGCCGTTTTTGTATTTGATTTCAAAATCATACATAGATAGTTTAAGTGACCACCTGAATAATCTACCCGTAGGATGTTTAATACTTTTCAACCAGACTAATGCAGCATAATCAGTATGTACACTGAAATGGGTTCCATGCAGATAGCAATAGTATTTATCAATTGAGTACACAATGGCAAGACCCTCCAATTCTGTTATGGCATAATTTTTTATATGGTCTCAATTGTCTAGAATGGCAAGCAATAGGATGGAAAGAACCATCTGGGTGTTCTTGTTTAATAATACTGGCAATACTATCAGAGGATGCACCACAAAAATTATGGCAAGGATAATTGGGATTGAATAAGGATTAAATAGGTTTTGAAATTAAAATATCCTTAAGATGTTGGAAGGCCTTTTGACACTCTGGTGTCCAATTCCATGCTTCACTTTTAAGTAATTTATTCAAAGGGGCTCTAATTTCAGCATAGTTATTAATGAATTTATTATATATATTAACACTTCCTAAGAATCTTTGTAGGCCTTTAATATTTCTGGGAGGCTGTAATTTTTTTATTACTTCAATATTTACATTATTGGGTTGATACTTTCCATTTTCAATTTCATATCCAAGAAAATTAATTTTTGTTGTGTAAATTGGCAGAGCATTTAATTTAATGTTTTCTTTTTCACAAATTCAGAAAATAGTTTTCGATGTTTTAGATGCTCCTCAAAATTTTGAGAAAATACAATTCTGTCATCAAAATAATTTAGTGCAAATCTAATTTGATATTTGTCTAAAATTTGTCTCAAGGTTCTTTAAAAAATAGCAGGAGAATTTTTCCATCCAAAGGGAAGACGAGTCCATTTATACAAACCAAAATTTGTGGTGAATGCCAATTTTTCCAAGTCATTTTCATTAAGAGATATGTGCCCATATCCAGTCAATTGTTGAAAAAAAATTCGCATTGGTTAATTGGTTTAATGCAGCATCAATTCTAGGGATGGATTCTTTATCGGTCTTACTAATATAATTGATTTTTCTATATTTACAACATAATCTCGTTCTGGAATTTTAATTTTGTTTATATGCCAAACTTACTGGTGATGAATAAGCATTTTGGGAAGGTTCTATAAATCTAGATTTAAGTAATTCATCCAGTTGTTTTTTTATATCTGCATTATCTGTAGAATATGCACGATATGGTCGCATCGACACGGGAATTTCAGAAGTCAAATTAACCTTTTGAGGTTCCAATCGGATGCATCCCACATCACACTTATCTTTAGAAAAAATATTATCTACAATGGCTAATAATGTCTGTAATTTTTCATTTTCTTCATTATTTAATAACCCTGTGGAATTATTTACTTTATTTTCTACAAGTTTTGCACTACTATTTTTAATATTAACATGATAGGAAGAGCTATTTTCTGGGAATGAGTCTGTATACGAGATGTCCCGATAGAATTGATAAACTTTAAAATTGTGGAAATTCAAATATAACTTAAAGAGCTTACAATGGACTCCTGATAATAAAATATATTTAATATTAGTATCAATTACAAAAAAAAGTTAAATTATGTGTTAATTTTCCTATAGTTGTAGGAATTTCCACGATTTTTTAAACACTTAGCTTGCCTCCTGTGTGTTGTACTTCAGTCTTGGGATCTTGTTCGATGACTTTAACTCTTAAATGTTTTAGTTGAGTTGCCGGAATAACAGATACGTTACTAACGGTGTCTTACAATTCCGACGTACCGTTTCCTGTTTCCCATATCCATGGGAATCTTAAACATAGTGGTGCACGGATTATTTGTGTGGGGTCCGTACTGCCAATGAGATTGCGGCAACTGTTCTCGAGGTATCGTCCATCTAGGTCGGAACTCTGATTGGCGGAACGGCTGTGGCTGCCAATTCGGAACATTAGGAGGTTTCCATGGTCTCTATATTTGTAGGGGAGGACCATTTCTTTCTAGATTCCATGTTCTTCGTGGTGACGTACGCTGGGACCTGGGATCTCTGTGGTTGGTGATGACTTTCTGTGTCCTTCATTATCCTATGTAGCTTACCGGCAAGATGCTTCCCTTCTTGTGGCGACTCCAAATCATTAACATAAAATAGTTTATGCCATTCAGTGGGTAATCCCGTTGTCAAGGCCTCTGTAATAATTTTTTTCTGTAAGTCCAAGTTTTCTTCCCGTATCCACTTTTGCTTTAAAATAGTTTTCTAAATTTTCGGCTTTTTGTAATTTGATGTCAATAAAATCCTCGTAAGAATCATTATTTGCCTTCTGAAAATGTTCTACTAGCATTTTTTCTACTTGTGTCCAGTCCAGGATTTCAATACATTGATTGATGAAGAAAATTAAAGTTTCTTCACCAAGGTAATCTGGTAGACGTTCTTGCTTTCCTTCTTCGATCATGTTCTGGTTTCTACATTGTCAGTTGTAAAAATGTATCCGCGTTTCGATGTTCATTTTTCCTTCTATTTGGAATTTTGGGCAAGATATTCTTGTCTTGCCTTCGAAAGATCGCTCTCCAATTTTATCAAACTGTTGTAGGACCGGCATATCCTTATTCTCGGTCATCGTAGACTCTCCCATGATTTTCAATTCTTGATCTCCAACCACACTCCTTCAAATATAGTCCTTCAGTTTGTTTTTCGATGCTTCATATTTCTCCGAGAACATTCTCTATTTTTTCAGCTCCGCTCGAATCAAGCCGGAAGTAGGTCACCTGTCTTTCTGCTAAGTCAGCACGAAAATTCGCCTTTGGAATCTCTTCGACAGCTCCAAACGCATTTCGGGATGAAAGTTTCCTTTTTCATTCATTTTAACAGATTCATCGATGGTTCAAATCAGTCTTTTAATGTATTTCCCACAGCACGGCACATATCCTGTGGACTTATAAAATGTGATATTTGATTTGAATAGTCCAAGGAATATACAATTTAAGTTATAAAAATCTATTTTGTTCGATGCCACTAGGAATAAATATAAGTACATGTTCTGGACGACTCCTGATCGTCAACCAGCTCTCACCAAATTTATGTGCCGTCTGCGTAGTTCTTCACCAGTGCAAAATATATTTTCATCAGAGGGGGAGGGAGAATATGAGGCATGTGACTGCTATCTTAGCGGTTTAGGCTTTAAAAATGTGATTGGGAATACAATTCCGATGAGAACGCTTACATAGGGTTAAGTTTAGTGACCATATATGGTATAATCGAGGAAACGAGGAAGTGCCTGCAGACATGTTATTATTAGAGGCGCGGGATAGAATTTAATGTAGTTGCAATATGTGTTGGATATGAGATAGGAATTCAGAATAATAAGATAATTGTGAAAGAAAAGGGCGCGTTATTGGGAAAGGCTTACAATATATGTATCATATATATATATATATATATATATGTGTGTGTATATATATATATATATATATATACAGGATGGTCATAATTAAAGTAGAGGTGTTTAGGGCCCGATAGTGAGAAAATTGTTATGCCAGACTCAACCAAATTTGCTATAAATACTATTTAGACCATGGGGTTTTGATTTTTGATAGAAAAAAGATAGTTCGGATTAGTGTCACCGCGGAACAAATTGCCGCTCTAAGTTCCATTTTTTGAGTAAAATTGGCATAGGAAGTACAGCAATTTCCCCCAGAGCTAAAAGGTATCAATCAATGCTGCTAAACTTTGTTATTCCGCAACTTGCAACTTCAACAGATTGGATGTCTTGAATCTACGATATTTATACAGGATGGGGCACCCCCTCATATTGGATTGCGCGTACAGGAAGTCCTACGACAGCATTTTTCTAACACCCGAATAAATAGTCCAGCTTTTCCTATGAAGTGGCCAGTCCGTTCGCCTAATCTGACCCCTTGTGACTTTTGGCTGTGGGGCCATGTAAAGCGCTTGGTATGCCAAGAGAATGTGAATAATTTATCCACTTTGAAGGACAGAATAATATTGCACGTCAATCAAATCAATGAAGATCTGTTGCATTCTGAAGTAGAGAATGCTGTTCAGAGAATGCACTTTTTGGAACATATGCAGGGAAAACATATTGAATCGCACATGTAAATGATGCCAATATAAATATTAATGTCATACTTATGTAAATGTAAGATGCAGAGGTAAATATAAAATGTACTAAAAGCGTATAAAATGTAAATGTGATGACCTTTTCAAAATGCATGTAAAAACTTTCTATACTTCCTATGCCTATTCTACTCCAAAAATAGATCTTACAGCGCCACTTTGGCCCACGGAGGCAAAAATCCGAACTTTTTTTTCTTTTAAAAATCAAAACCTCATTATATAAATAATATTTACTGCGATATAATAAAATTTATTAAACACCTAATTCCAACTTATTCGAAAAACTTAAACGAATTTTAAACATAGTTACCACATTTTCGTTTGTCTTTCTTTTCGCGTCATAAGGCGCATTGTCTTATTAAGCATGCAAAATAATAATAATTCTTATTCAAAAAATGGATTAGGAAATAATTAATGAAAATAATTATAATAAATTCGGTCTGTTAATTTGAAGTTTTAAAAATATATTATCAGTTTAAACTAAT
Source organism: Amaurobius ferox (assembly GCA_951213105.1). Classification (NCBI taxonomy): domain Eukaryota; kingdom Metazoa; phylum Arthropoda; class Arachnida; order Araneae; family Amaurobiidae; genus Amaurobius; species Amaurobius ferox. The sequence continues at coordinate 26,096,116 of OX578145.1, read as the reverse complement.
ATGTTTTCGGAATAAAAGATATATATACAATTTCAACTGCAAAATAATTTTAAATTAGCATTATAAATTTAGAAAAATAAAGTTAGGATTTCCATCTGACTTTATGGAGCTTTCAAAGTAATACCGGTATGAAATACTATTTGAAAATAAATTTTAGAAAAATATTTTAATAAAAATATTCTTTTTGCATTTTCTAGGTATTTTTGAATTGAGATCCAATTAGAATTTTCCAACAATGCAGTCTTCTTACCGGCATATTTTTATATACTCCATATAAACAAAAATAGAAGATTTCTCTGTCGTTTTAAAAAATAAACTGATGGTTTGGGAACTTCATGATCTTAATTGGATTTTTCTTTCAGTGTTTCGTCTCATGATATAATAAAATCATTCTGATATTTTACGTTGAACTTTTCTTTTTATTCCTAGCAGTACCTTTACTCAAAATGAAAATAAAAATATCTATTAGAAAATATTTTTTAATATTGTATTTTATGGATACACATAAAGTTGCATGAGCAAAGATGATGTTTGTTTCCATTTGTCGTTTGTTTCGATATTCAAATTACAAAAAACATCATAGAAAGCAAACCAGAAGAGAAACATGTTCTGTTTCTTAAAAACGTGGCATTCAAAATTGAAAAGAATAGTAATGTAAATGTTAAATTATGTAAGCAATAGAACTGTGTTTGGTGTATTATTTAGTAATTTTATCAAATTCATTTATTACGCCACAGTTTTATACATATTTATAAATGTCTGGAATACAACGATTACACGGATAAATAAAAATTGGTACTAAAGAAAAACATAGTCTATGTTAAATCCAAACCTAAGTACATTGCATATAATAGAAGTATACCATCCAAATCAGAAAACAGCTAAAAATATTTTTAAACACATCGAGCTAGAAAATGTATTTATTCCACTCTATAATTCCATTTATTTTTTCGTTTTGTTAACACTTTACAACATAGTTGAAAAGTGTTTATGACTTTGTTCATTCTGCCTGTCTGTCCGTTCTCACGATAAATGCCGTAAAAATAACTAGCAAAATGAAATTTGAGTATGGTGTTCAGGCGGTCTGTGGGACCTATGGGAATATAAATGAATTACATCACCCCATTGGTTTAGAACTGAACCCGGGATGAAAAAGTGAAATACATTGAACCTTATGGGGCCTAATTTTTCAAACAGTTTTTGAATCGAATTTAAAATTCACAAATTGCTTCGAAAGTTTTAGAAAATATTCAAATTATCCCGTAAAAGTATGAAAAAAATTTCAGTAAGATATATTCGGTACTATAAAAAGTAAAATAATAATTACACTCATATTATATGAAAAGATCACGTGACCCACTTCAAAATGAAATATGGCATCTATCTTGTGTCAAAATCGTGATTTTTAAAGTTCTTTTTAATTTTTATTTAGTGTTGTATCCGTCCTATAACCGATTTATTTTTGCTTAATTTCTGTGCATCTACATTCTGAAACAACGCAATTACAATATGTTTGAGATTAAATGATCATCAATCTTTGATTATTTCTACAACGGATCCTAATTTTTACTAATGGTGAATGTATGTAAACACATATAGATGTAGGATGAGTTGTATAAGAATTCCTGAATTTCTTTAATACAAAATTTTTTAGCTCTGGAATCTGCAATACAGCTGATATGAATGAAGCATTCATTGATTTCACATACAGACGCTTCTATAGCAGACTTTTTCAATGAAGTTTTAAGCATAGAGTTAAATTACTTTTACCTCCATGGTTTTAAGTTTTTAAATAAAATAAATTATTGTAGTATTGTGATGAATGAAAGGAATGGAATAAAAGTGTATGAATGAAATATTTACAACTTTCGCATACAGAGCCAGCCGATTTATATTTCAATGACGTCATTTGAATAAAGTTCATTTTTTTCGAGGAAGTTTTAAGTTTTCAAATGTAATAAATTATTGTAGTATTGTGATAATTTAAAAAATATTACCGCTGAATATATCACATTTTAGAGATGGTTAAACCAGGTGACTTACATTTCAATGACGTCATTTGAATAAAATTCATTTTATTCGACGAACTTTTAAGTTTTCAAATATAGAAATTAATGTAGTATTATGATAATTTTAAAAATATTGCCGCTGAATCTATCTCATTTCAGAGATGTTTAAATAAAATTGCTGTGCAGTTGGAAAGTGTTCCCTAATCAGTGCTTTATGCATGATTGATCTTTCTTGTTTCTATTAACTTAAAGATAAATATGTAGATCAATATGGATGAAGATAAAGCCGTAGTCGATGATACCAACCACGTTTGCCTTGATATTACATTAATTGAAATGCAACTGAAGTGACTGTTGACTGATTATCATAACTAACATATCCTATAACCAATCGCGAATACTGCTTTAAAAGCAGGTCATGAAGTAATATACCCCTTACGCCCAACCCCCTCTTCATCCATCGCACCACATTATACAAAGGATTTACTGCCGATATTAGTAATGATGATTAATAATGTTACTGCTAGTGTGTTATATATTATAACTAGGGCAGCGTCGTTGATGCTCATTAACCGCCGGAGCTAGTCGTAAGTGTAATACACCCGTTGGGGCTTCTCCTCCGTATTAGCTAGTGCTCACCATAACTCGCTTCGCGAGCTATTTTACCCCGTTCTGCCCCCATATGTCATGCTCGCTACGTCCACAATCCCCATAACTCGCTTCATTTTCATTAGTCGGTTTCATCTCCTACATGCTGGCACTGGATGAGCCTGCATCGCGAACTCTTTCTTACTACTTAGCATTACGAAATATTGCTTTGTATTGCGGACAAATGGTAAAAATTCATAACTGTGCATTTTGCCGTTTATAATACATTGGCAAAACATCGTGTTATGTTTTTAGTATACAGATATTTACAACAATAAGATATATATAATTGTTGTGCAATACAACAATTTAATCGTGATGTTTATTACAACAATTGTTGTGAAACGCTCGGTTTGTTTGCAAGAATAAACAATAAGGCATATGATTGTCAAAATTGCACATTATCCCAAGTGCACTGACTAACGTTGTAGTCATACTTGGAATTAAATATCTATAATTTCAATATTTTTAGTGTTTCAATAACTGAGTCTTCGGCCATTTTTGTGAAGTTTTTGCCATCAACCAATCACAGAGAAGTTGAAAATTACCTCGAACAATTAATTCCTTGTCCGTACAGAAATGAAATATTCACTTCATAAGTGCATAAAAAACTCATAAATTAAATCGAAATTTAAGAAAAAAGGCCCAGTTTTGCAAAAATTGAGAAATGCAGGTACGGAGTTACAAAAATTCAAAGTGTTGCTATTACTATTCTGTCCAGGTCACGAATCGCAGTTCATATGCTTTAGCTGACATTGAATATTTCCTAAACTCAAGTTCAAATCGAAAAATTGTTTACTTAAGTGTGTTCTCCTAATATATCTCCACAAATTTATCAAATTTATTATTTTTGTATGCTAAATTTTTTGCGGTAGGTGACAGAAAATTCGAGGTACGCAACATTTGTCAAATAGTAATTGTGTGATTTTTATGCATGATCATACACTAAATATGTGCAGGTCATGGAATTAAATAAACATGGATTCTCAATCTCCAGTGTGATTTAATAAGAGTTCACATTCTGAAGTCAGTACAGAATAATCCATTTTGCATGCTGTATTGCATCATATCATTATTTAATCCTATATTTCCCCTCCAAATTACTTTGTTTCCTAACTGTTGGCCTAGAAGTGTTCTTCACTTCAACCGTTCCATAGCTAAATTTAGCCATTTGGGGGTACTTTGTGTTCCTAAAAATGTGTAATTCTAGCCATAAGGTGTCTAAGTTTGGAAAAAATTATCCATAGAAAGTAAGAAATCTAGCCATTTTTGCTATGGTTCTAGCCTTGAAGTTCATCCAACCATTGACAATGGTCAGAACGCCTGTGAACCCCTCTCCCCCTTAAAAAAAGGGGCAGAACAAACTGAGAACTACATAAATGGATCCGGAACAATCATAAGTGCAAAGCATGATTTACTAACTCGAAAAAAGTAAATCTTCTAAAACTTCTACAAGAATAATTTTGAAATTCTTGTTATTAGGAGTTTTGTGCTCAAGGGCCCAACGCAGGACATGTAATGATGAACGGCAATGAATACTGTTTGTTCTCGTAGAACTAGAGGATCTACTAAGTTGGAAGTGTCTATATTGGAGAAATTTCCGTCATACACATTGACTGAATCTAGCCTATGAAATGGATAAGGCACATGTGCAGTACATGTCTTGACATTAACAAATATTTCGCAGACGACTTATGAAGCGAAGGAGCATTCAGTCAAATATTGCGGGGGTTAGGGGGTACTTTGACAAAACTTTATGGACCCTCATCCTATATTGACTCCTATAACAAGTAAAATACTATTAAAACTGGTTGAAAAATGTTTGTGTAATAATAAAGCACAACTAAATAAAATAAATTTCATACCAAATAAAATAAATTTCATTGGATTTTCAAATAGTTGCTTCATTAAACTTTTAAAAGGATTTTGGATCAACAGATATAACACACAACATTAACGGACAAAGGAATGCCCCAAATCACACATACCTATTTACGCTTTTGGTTGAAGTCTTCTACATGTCCTAGATTATCATTTGCATTGGAATATTTTGTTTAACCACCCATTTTATAGCTTTATGTAAAAACTGGAATTATTCCGAAATTGCATAAACTATATTACTTATTTAGAGTCAAATCAATACTAATATGAAGAGCATGTTTTAATTTAATTTGACTCTAAGTGTCAACTCGTACCACGAGAAAGGACATTCACAAAATTTAAAGATGAGCTAATGATACAAAGATTACAAACCACCTAAATCACTAAGTTTATCCTATCAAAAGTAACCTGATGGGAAAAATGATAACATAATAGATTGATTTATTGATGGGCTTTTTATTACAAAGAAGCATAAAAAATGTTACGAAGAGACACAAAAATTTGAGAAAAAAATTGTTCGTTTAGAGAGAATTAGTGACCAGCATTTTACTCGCTAAGATATAACATTGCTACTGTGTCATTCTACTCGATAGAGTGCTAGTTTTTGATTTCAAATCTGGGATTGATTGTTTCTGTAGGATAAATAGCGATCTTCTGTAGGATAAATAGCGAAGACCTACATTGCTAAATTACAGTAAATATTTACATCACAGGGTGATGGACCAAGGTGTAAAAAATTGCACCACAGATTATGCCAACAGTCGGTATTATAAATTCTCGTACGATGAAATTTTTTGTGCCTGCTGTAATTTTACTACACATTGAATTGATTGAATATTTCATCAAAATGATGTATGTATTCTTTAACCCGTCGTTGGTAGCACTAAAATGAGTGACTGAGTAAACGATGTAGTGCCTGGCCATTAAAATGAACTTAAACCATCGAAAAATATATAGTTAGATATATTCTTACCCACGACTACTGACGTTGTTCACATTATAACGACCGTGTTCATGCGGAGTATGATCACGTTAAACATGTGGGTCCGTAAGTCGTTCCGAGAGGTTGGTGGTACGGGAAGGAGGGTACGGTTCCTGTGGATGCCTCCCCCACTGGGTTCCGGTCTAAATTGGGTGGCACTTCCCGGCCGTCCAAACAATTATATTACACCTTTCTGGTAGGTCTCAACAACAACAACATTATAACGATCACCGAAGTGTTGCTAGAAGTATATGGCTGGATACAGAAAGCATGCTGTGAACGCAATTAAATGAGCATGAATATTCTACAGCGCATGCGCAATTAGCAGGATTTAACTGAAGCAATATTACAATGCAGCGCATGTGTTGTAAAGATCTGTTACATAGCAGGTGATGTAAAATTTATAGAGCCCCGTGTTGTAAAAATGCTGTAAATATAGATTGATTTTTTACAGTGTAGCCTAACAGTTATATTTATAACAGCTAATTTAGAACATTTTGTATTTGTAAATCATTATTTAAAATCAAATCTGAAATGTGACCCATATGTTAATCCGTATTATAAGGAAATAATTATCTAATTATACCAAATTATATTTCCGTAATCGAAAGTGAAAAAAGTATTTCGTAAAAAAATGTTTTAAAACGCAGTGCAAAACCGCTATTTTACATAAACACAAGCAAAATACTAACTTTGAATAAGAAGCTGAAGCTTAAAAGGAAAAGATAAAAAATAAAAACTTATTTTTTAATTTTTATTGATTATTTTTCATTTCAATAACACGGATTTTTATATAACACTTTACTTCAAACACACGTTATACGCTGGAAACTCAAGTACACCAAGTTCTTCACAACTGGAAAAGACTGAGAAAAGGTCAGAAAATAATAAATATACTCAAATTTGTGCTTTAAGGAAAAACTCAGTAATAAGGATATCAAAGAATATTTTGAAATATTATTTTCTAAAATTTTTCATAATATGAATAGGTTTTTTGCATTTTCGCGGTAGTTTAAGATTTAATCCAATTATTTATTTTTCAACAATCTTGTCCTTTTACTTGCTTACACTTTTGAACAACAAAAACAGAACATTTCACAGCTATTTCTAAAAAAACACGGAATGATGCTTTTGGAACGGTATGAATCCAATCGAATTTTTCTTTCAGTACGTCTTATAATATAATAAAAAAAAAAATACTAGGGTTTATTTTTTCTGCCGATATGTACTTTTTCAGAAACAATTTATTTTAATAGAAACAAGATAATATGAAATAAGAAGCAAATGAAAAATATTTCTCAAAACGTCTACTATTAAATTTACACTTTATAAATAAGCAGTTTCGTTGTTGTGTATTTTTATACTCACATACAATACTAAAACAATAAATTTATAAAATAGCTTTCATGTGGTGGTATTTGGTGAGTACACTTCTTTTTATACGGAATCATTAATTGTTTTTATACTGTTTTGTATACTTAATTCATACAGTCATGATGATTTTCGGAATATGCCTAAGTGACGTCTCCAGAACTGGAAGTGAAAATTCTTAGTGAAATTCCAACCCCCATCGAAATTTGATTTCGAATCCAGATCAGGAATCATGTAAGTGCTATTTAGAGCATATCCTCAGAAATATAGTATGTTACAAGGAAAATGTAAATTTTTGAATCTGAGCTGACAACTATAGAACCGGAAGTGGAAATTCTGAATTACATCCTTAACCCGCTAGAATTCAAAGCTAAATCCATATCTGTCACCATCTAAGCAATATATTGCCTTATCTGAAAAAAAATTGAAGAAACATTTATAAACCGTAAGTTGAAATGCTTAGTGATTCATCCCACTTTACTTTATGCTTATTATTACATAAACTTTATGCTAAATCTATATCAATCATCATGTACGTCTAGTCTTCATGTCTAGTCATCATGTACGCCACAAGTTCCTTTTCTGCTGAATCCATATCAATTATTATGTACGTCTAGGCTTCATGGTTTCACGTCTGGTCTTCATGTCGTCACGTCTAGTCTTCATGTCTTTACGTCTAGTCATCATGTATGTCACAAGTATTTAGTAAACTCCTCTTCTGCTGAATCCACATCAATCATCATGTACGTCTAGTCTTCATTTCTTTACTTCTAGTCAGCATGTACGTCACAAGTCTTTAGTAAACTCCTCTTCTGCTGAATCCATATCAATCATCATGTACGTCTAGTCCTCATGTCTTCACGTCTAAGCATCATGTACATCGCAAGTCTTTAGTAAACTCCTCTTCCGCTGAATCCATATTAGTCATCCTCTAACTGTTGTCAATCCAGAGAAATAGATGTTTCACGGCATGTTTCTGAAACGGAAGTTTAGAAAAATCTGAAGTGGGAATCTTTATTGAACCCAATATTATCTTCGAAATCTTATGCTGAATCTATATCGTTGTTATATATAGTTGTTATCTAATCTAAGCTTTTCCATATTCTATTCTGAAAGATAAATGTTGCAAATGAAATATGAATTTACGAAACAAAAGCGCTATGGAACCGGAAGGAAGAAAAAATCCATAATTTGAGTCAACCCACCCCAACCAAAATGTGAAGCTAAATTCTTATCAGTCGTTATCTAAGCTACATTTATAACCAATTCTGAGAAACAGTTGTTTAAAGAACATTTTTTTAAGCACGTGTGGACATTTTTAGTGAACAACCGTACGTCTTTAAGATAAAATCCATATCAGCCATAATCTAAGATCAATCTATATTATATCCTGAGAAATATATGTTGATGATATTTATTATTGTTCATTTTTATGTATTTTTTACATAAATTTATTTGAAAAACTTGCAATATTTCTGTTAATTTTGGCAATATAACAGTTCAGATAAGAATTTTTGAGTAAAATCAATCTCTTTAGAATAAAAATATACTTACAAAATAATTTAACATTATTGGAAATTCTGATTTCTTTTAAAAATTCATTTGAAAATGTTGGAGATTGCAAAACTGATCGCTTTTAAAATCAATTGAATTTCAGTTTTCACGTACCGTAATAAGCGCAATAAATTACTTTCGAAACGGGCCATTGATTCGTGAGATATCGTAGACTCTTGGACACACACATATCATCTTACAATAGGTAAATTCGAGTCAAGGTTATCGATATTTGACTTAGAGGTATACTTTGAAGGTTATCTAACTGCAAATGATGGTGTTTTCTTCTTTAAAGAATTATCAGAACTATTGAATGAGAATGGAAAACTATTAAAGTTTTAAACCATAAGAAAACTGTGCTGGCATATGACCAATATATTGTTTATATATAGTTTATAAGAATCTTTGTTATTAGTAAATGTTACTTGTATTTTCCAATGCATCCGCACAAAACAGTTGCAATTTTTCGAAAAATAATGAGTTACCCACCATAAAACTACTTACTTTAAAATGCTAAGAAAATATTTTGATTCAAATTTCACCTGAAACGGAAATAAAAGTTAATATTTTTATGAAGTAGGTAAGATTCTTTCTAGTTATTTTATCTGCGTGCATTAATAAACATGTATTTTTGTTTGTCCTTAATTATCCTTAATATACCTTAATTGTCCTTAATATATTAAAATACAAGCCTATTTATTTATTTCAAAGGATCTGCCCTTTCAATTTTCAAGAATCTGCCGTTTCAACTATCTCTCTTTCACGAATTGTTAAATAAACGTCTGACAGAATTTAAAAAATAAAACCTGAATTTTCTCTATACAATTTTTTCCCCCGAAACTATATTAAAACAACTTCAAAATGCATTCTGCTTTTAAAAGAACATCCTGAAATAGCACTGTAAGGTTTAGATCAAGTAAATTCTTATTTCACTCAACATGGCATAGCACTCTTGCTTAGGCGGTAGGAGAGACGCTCAGCAATCAAGAGGTCTCCAGTTCGAATCAGTGCGGGTTTTATTTTTAAAACTTGTGCTGTCATCTCTTACTAAAATATTCATGTGATATGTTTTGTAACAACGTGCAAAGCTTTCGGTTTAAAGTTGTATCCTCAAATTACCTAACTTGAATAAATTATTAAGTTTACGTTTTCATAAAATTTATTTTGAAGTTAATTTGGAAATTTTTTATACTTTAGTAAGTATACTTTATACCAACCAAAGATGAAATATACATTTTCTACTATGATAGATGATGTTTACTTTAAAATTAATTTTCCTGTACTCCGTAGAGAGGTAGCTCATTATTGACACACGCAGATGTAAAATTTTGTTCAGTTTCAATTATTTAAGAAAAAAAATAACATTTTGCTAAATATATTTCATTTTTTTTTAATATTATAATTTTACTTATCCGTGTTTTACTTTTGTAAATGATTTTGGCTTCTTTATGCTGTTTATACTTGAGAAGAAAACTGTAAGATTTTTCCTAAGCATTTTACATGAATTCCATCATATTTTGTGAAAGGTCATCCCCCCAATACTTTTCAAATACCAAAAGCAAGTACAAGATATATATTTTACTACTCATCACATTTTCAAAAAAATTTCGTATTTTTTATATTTGTAAAAGTAATTACAGCACAAATAAAAAGAATATACAGTAAAAACTCTGACATTTAAAATGTATTTCTTAAATATGAAAGAATTTCAATTGCTTAACAAAAACTGTTAAAATATTCTTAATTTGCTTTTCTGTGACACTGATATCAAAACTAAACCATAATATATTAATCCTAGTTTAACTTTTAGATGCGCAAACTGTGAATAACTTTAGGTAATATAATCCTTTTTCGGGACTTGGGGAAAACAAGTATATTATAGTTTTCTCGAAAATTGATATAAAAGTATTTAGTATATTTAATATTTAGTAATTCATTTAAAAAATGTATTTCTTTTCCAACCTTTTGCTTATTTATAATAAAGGCAATTATGATTAATATTATTGTCAATCGAAATCACACAGTTCTATTAATCAAAGTATTCTTCATCTGCGAAAAAAAGGATTCTTCATCGGGGAAAGAAAAGTGTTTATAAAGCTTTATATTAACTCCTTTCGTATTTAACGATTGACTTCGATTGGTCCAGAGAGGTTCCGCCTTAACTCCACCCCCCTGTCCATCAAAGTGTAACGAAACCGAATTCCGACAACTCCATAGTACGGTTATCGCAGCCTTTCGTAAATGACGAGGTGGAATAATATGGATTACCGAACGGTGAGAAAATAATTCCGGGCAGTTGGTGGTAGGGCCCCTGATCTTGTTTCAGGTCCCTCACTCACGCTCGGGCGCAACCTTCTCCACCACGGGTAGGTACCAGATCTTATGTAAACTCCTGTCGGTACCCCCATCCAGCCCCGCAACCTTACTAAAACCAGTACTAATGACAAGGCATTTCTCCTGGAGCGAGGCATTGTGTGTCAACCATATCCTGTTGGAGGAAATGGTTAGCCCCAAATATCTCGCATCCTCAACCACCCTCACTCTCTCACCATTAAAATAGAAACTAGGAAGACGAGCCAAGACACCAGTCTTATATAAGAATTGCTGAATTTTCTTCGCGCAAAGTTATTTAGCTCTGGAGTCTGGAATAAATGTAATATGAGTGAAATATCCATTACTTTTATATAGAGAGCCAGACGATTTATATTTTAATGACGTCATTTGAATAGAGGTCTTTTGCTTCGATTTTTACGTTTTCAAATATAATAAATTATTGTAGTAATGTGATAATTTAAAATATATCCCCTCTGAATGTATTAGAGATGTTTGAATAGATATATTTAAATAAAATTGCATTTCAATTGAAAAGTGTTTCATAATCAATGCTTTATTTATGATTCATCTTTCTTGCTTCATTTATGTTCTTTGAATAGCAACTACGTAGTAGTTATCAAGTAGTTACCGAAGTAGTTACCATTTACTTTCGAAGATTATTTAGAATCGAAATTTCCAAGCATTTTTCTTTATTTCTTCTTAGAATGCATCTATTCGGTATAAACAAATACCTCTCAACTTATAAACAATCTAACAATAATCGCTCTTAAAATATAGAGTTGACTGTAGAGAATATGTCAAAAGAAACATTTCAAAATTATTTAAAAATTAATTTAAAAAGAAATAATAATCAACATATCAATCCCAATCAACCATATGTGCTCGCTCCATAAATTGTCGATAGAAATGCTTTTAACTACATTTCTTATTAACTTCACATAGACTTGCTTGTCTAAGGTACTTTAATATATGATTGAGCAATCAGCTTAGCAGCGAGTCATAAAATTATCAGCTTGATGTCATAAGGGATAAATTTCGTCATTCGTGACGTCACGGTCCAGAGTAAACTTTGAGAGAAGTTGCCAAACCACAGAAAGTTTTCACATTATTACAGTTAAAAATTGTATGCTAAGAGGATAGAATAGATACCAGAAGTAAACAACTTGCTCAGAGATTTTAAATTGTGCTATGCCACAGAACCCAGTAACGTCCAATGAGGTTTAATAACGTTGGTGGAATTAGTTGACAATAGCAGTTAAGTATTGGATCCCTGTTGACATCCCGAGTAAAATATGAGCGCATTTTTAATCCCTATTACATCATATGCAATGAGGCAGGTAAAAATGATTAAGTTAATAATAATTAAAAAGATAAAAATAAATAATAAGAAAATTAATCAAGTTTTTTATTCTTCTCCCCAACACAAGATTGCCACGCGGAAAAAAATATATAAATCACATGCGAAATTAAACCAAAGTGAGGGTATAAGCAGATTCAATTCAAAACGTTACTCTATATAAATATTACCATCATTCAAAATTGATAATATGCAAAACTGTGGAAGAGAAATCAAGGTGATGGCAGATTCATTTCAAAACAATACTATATAAAGTTAATCAATATATAAAATTAATATTATGCAAAACTGTCGAAGTTAAATCAGTATGAAATCAGATTTGATTCAAAACAATACTACTTAAATTTAGTCAATATCTAAAACTAATATTATGCAAAATTGTCGACGAGAAATCAAGGTGTAGTCAGATTCAATTCAAAACAATACTACATAAAGTTAATCAATATGTAAAATTAACATTATGCAAAATTATCGAAACTCTCATCAGCCTACACCCTCATGTTAACCTTCGACAATTTTGCATAATATCAATTTTGGATAATGTTAAGATTTATAGTGTTATTTTAAATTGATTCTGCAGGAGTCATTAAATTGATCCAATTTCGTGTGTGATTACAATTGATTACAATTTATTTTCTACCAATCCTTGAGCCACTGTTGTGTAGGGTATGGCATTGAATGCCTTGTTTTTCCCCTTCATACTTTGCCTCTGTTTCAAATAGATACGTTTTACAAATCAGTATTCTAGTAAAACTTAAAGGGCAGCGAACTTTGGTATAAAAAGGAACCGCATTACCTATGCATATTGAATTTAAGAAACAAGGAAAAGCTAGTCAAATATAAAAAAAAGAAAATTATTTTCTTTATTTCTTCGACAAAAACTTATACTCCCAACTGTTCCATTAGTCTTAAAAGCTCTGATAAATAGGACCATTGTGTCATGTATTTCTTCTAAATACGAATAACAAAGGCCTAAGTCATATATGTCCTGTTCAAATCCAAGAAATGGAAAACACCCTTATAAAAATTTTGTGCCGTTATGACATAGATTGAGAAACATTAAAAAACATCTGATGTGGGCAACACATGACTTTCCTTATATAATGCAATGAATTTAATATTTTTACAGTTTAAAAAAAGTTATTCTTATAGTAGATACTTATATTTTTTCCAAGATATTGAATTTTCTTCAATTAGTCGTAATTTTCATTGATTTAGCAACATTTTTATCCATTTGTTGAGATTTTGGCTAATTTGGCAACAATTAAAAATGTCGCCAAGTTGGCGACATTCCGCCAAATTCGTCGCTCAAATATCGCCAAGCGTTATGGACGGAGAAATAAGTTATTCTTATAGCAGATAAATGACTAATTGGCGTTCAAATACAAAAGTATTACTAAAAGAATATTTTTTCATGAATGGAACGAGCTAGTTCCTCGAGAATGATGTCACCAAACTTACCGCATGGTATTACATATGAAAAATGAACATGTTTCTCAATAGGAAATATATTTTTTTTATTTTATATGACTTTTGATATTTTTTTTTTAAATGTGCAATATCTTGAGAACGGTTCATGTTAGCGTTTTAAAATGTATGTCAATCGTTTTCTAATGAAACATTACATAAGAAATGGCTATTTGCGTAACTTTATTACTGTTTTTTTTATTTTTTGATGATTTTTTCAAAATTTCACTCGAAAATTTAGGAGGGTTCTAAACATTCGATTGCGTATAAAAACAATAGGCTTCCAGTTTTTACGAATTGTGATTCTTGTACCTAATTTCGTTTGAATGGGTCCATTCGTTCGTAAAGTTATCGTCTCCACAGACTCACTGACACACACACACACACACACAGACATCACTTCAAAAACGTTTGATTCGTGATCAGCGATGCTTGAAACGTGCTCTCCCGTCGAAAACTCGAATTCGAATTTTCGACCCCGTCACAATACTTTCCTTATACATTATGTATATAAGGAAAGTAACAATTTCAATGTCTCTATTAGGGGTGAATTGTTCCTGTTAAGGGTAAACAGATTACGCTTTTCATTGAAAAACAATTACAAATCACTTCTCATTTACATATGTTCATGTAAAGACACATGGTTGTGTTCGACAATGTGTTTCATCCATGTTTTATGCAATATTTTTATTTATATTCCCTACAATGTATTTCATTTTTATTTAGTTCAATATTTTTAACTATTGGAAGGACATTTCCTTTTCAAATCTTATATATTCCTTTTATATTTTTTATATTATTTTCTACATTTATTTTATTTTATTTTTATATTTTTTTATTTCTGTCATAATAAATGCTTGTCCCAGTTCGAAATCACCATCTCAGGGTTCGTGTTTAAACAAATCATATCAGCAAGAAAAACTATACTTTATTATGAAATAAAGAAATAATTACGAAAGAAATAAAGCGGATACGAATTTGAAACTGTAGAGGTGTCATGTGTTGCCCATATCCTTTTCTTATTCTAAATGAACGTATTGGTAAAGCTTTCTTTTCCTTCTCCAGCATTCTCTGTGAGTTCTACTTATTGCTTTCCTTGTACACATAATGTATAAGGAAAGTATTGAGACGGGGTCGAAAATTCGAATTCGAGTTTTCGACGGGAGAGCACGTTTCAAGCATCCCTGATCACGAATCAAACATTTTTGAAGTGATGTCTGTGTGTATGTGTGTGTGTCTGTGCATATGTGTGTATATGTGTGTGTGTGTGTGTGTGTGTGTGTGTGTGTGTGTGTGTGTGTGTGTGTGCGTGTGTGTCAGTGAGTCTGTGGAGACGATAACTGACGAACGAATGGATCGATTCGAACGAAATTTGGTACAAAAATCACAATCCGTAAACATTGGAGGCCTATTGCTTTTATACGCAATCGAATGTTCAGAACCCCCCCCTAAATTTTCGAATGAAATTTTGAAAAAATAGTCAAAAAATCAAAACCGCTAATAAAGTTACGCAAGTAGACATTTCTTATGTAATTTTTCATTAGAAAACGATTGGCATAAATTTTAGAACGCTAACATGAACCGTTCCCGAGATATTGCCCATTTAAAAAAAAAATATCAAAAAGTTATACAAAATAAAAAATTAAAATATTTCCTATTGAGAAACATATTCACTTTTCATATGTAATGCCATGCGATAAATTTAGTGACATCATTCTCGTGGATCTAGCTCGTTCCATTCATGAAAAAGATACTTTGAGTAATACTTTTGTATTTGAACGCCAATAATCATATAGCTGCTGTAAGAATAAATTATTTCTCCATCCATAACGCTTGGCGATATTTTGGCGACGAATTTGGCGGAATGTCGCCAACTTGGCGACATTTTCAATTGTTGCCAAATTAACAAAAATCTCGCCAAATTGATAAAAAATGACTCTAAATCAATGGAAATGACGACTAATTGAAGAAAATTCAATTTCACGGAAAGAATTTAAGTATCTACTATATGAATAACTTTTTTTTAGCTGTAAAAGTAGTAAATTCATTGCATTTTATAAGGAAAGTCATGTGTTGCCCACATCAGATTTTTTGTATCTTAATCTCCTGAATAATAGTGAGACATAATACTATTGTGAATGTCGGTTTAAAAATTACTAATTTATTTGTGTTTAAAATGAAGAATAGTTTGTTTTATCTTATTATAGATTCAGTTTCAATTAATCATAGGAATGTTTTGGTTTTTGTGAAGTTTTCAGAAATAAATGTAACATTATGATATTCGGAATGCAATAAAGTTTTTAATTTGTCTGATTATTGTGTGAAATAGAAATATATTTACAGTCGTTTTAGGGCGTAATAGTGCAATGGGCCTTTCTCAATTGCAACAGGCGAAAGCGTACTCAGGCGTTTATTTAGGTATGCACAACTCTCTTTTTGAAAACTGAATGATTTATTGAAATTAATCTCTTCACTTTCCAACATAGTTGAAAAGTCTTTATGACTTTGTACATTATGTCTGTCTGTATGCCTGTTCTTTCGCACGATAACTGCCTTAAAAATAACTTTATAAGAATGAGATTTTTGTATGTTATTGAGATATATGGGAATGTAAATTAATAGTATCACCCAATTAGGTTTGGATTGAACCAGAGCTGAAAAAGTGATACACATTAAACCCTATAGGACCTAATTTTTGAAATATTTTTTAAGTTAAAATTCACAAATTGCTTCCAAAATTTTAGTAAATATTCAAATTATCCCATAAAAGATATGAAAGAAATTCAGCAAAATATGTTTGGTAGCTTTTTAAATACAAATTAAAATAATAATTACACCTATAATATATGAAGAGATTACGTGATTCATTGCAAAATAAAATCTGGCATCCATATTTTTTTTCCAGAGTAAAAATCATGATTTTTAAAGTTCTTTTGCATTTATATTCATGTTGCTTCCGTACTAAAACCACCTTATTTTTGCCTATTTTCTGTGCATCTATATTCTGTGCTAACGCAATTACAATACTTTTTAGTTTAAATGATCATCAAACTTTGATTATTTCTACAACGAAGCTTAATTTTAATGGATACATAATGCAAACAAATGATTGTAAGATGAATTGCATAAGAAACGCTGTAAACTCAGGCCTTGGCGCCCGCCATGAATGGCACAGAGCTCCTTATGCCCAAAGGCGGGAATGAAAAATCCATACATGCAGCCCATAATACAATGACAAAACTAATAGCCTGGCCAGGGCAGATACAATGGCCTACGGAAATGTCCACTGCAGTAGTAGGTAAAATAAATCATATATCCGAATAAAATGCATAGGCAAGTTAGTCGACGTAAAAGGCCACAACATACTGGCCAACAATGTAAAACAAAAAGTAATAAACCACTACATGTCAATCCAATTCAGGAGACACAGCAGGAAGGCCACAACAAGTGGATCAGCGGCGAAAACAAATTAAGT
Source organism: Amaurobius ferox (assembly GCA_951213105.1). NCBI lineage: Eukaryota > Metazoa > Arthropoda > Arachnida > Araneae > Amaurobiidae > Amaurobius > Amaurobius ferox. Next base: position 26,079,038 of record OX578145.1, on the reverse strand, counting down.
GAAGAACAATTTCAAATTCAGTTCAACATAACAAAAACTATTATCAAAAACAGATCTTAATTTCAATTTAAAATTAACAACGAAGAACAGCGGAAATCAATGTATCATCCTGTGTAAATGTAAATATCACATTAAAATAACAAAAAAATATACCGTATACAATCCTACAACTAAATACAACTAAATATAATACTGGGTTTAACCCGTATTTACAATATGTATAAATTTTTATCACCATAATTTTACAATCATAAACCATTAAACTTTATATTATCAATACAATCATATAAGGGAAATATTTCCCTTAGCTTCAAATTAATCATATCTTTATAAAATCACGCAAAAAACAATTATACAAGCAATCCTCAAAAGTTTTAAAATCTACCAATTAAATAAGCTCTATACTCAATTTCTCAGATAACTCAAATAAAACCACTCATTTATGAACCAGTATGGAGCAGGTACAGTTAAAAAGATCAGGAAATAAATATTTATTTAAACATTTAAAAGGGAAGGCCACAATATTAGGCCCAACAGCTCCAGCACAGTCCAAATTAAAAAAACTTCTTCACAAATGCGCTTAGCAACCGAGGTACACTTTTTAATTCTAGCAATAGACTAGGGGGCGGGCGAAAACTCTATTCAGCCAAGTGGCTAGAAATCCGTCCGATGGCTTATTCAAATGGTACTCCTTAATTAAGGGACACTCAAAATCAAAATAGTCTGCATCCCCTACCTGACCACAGGTACAGGCGGGAGACTGTCTAAGCTTAAAAAGATTCAGATAGCAACGGGATGGATCATGACCCGACAAGTACAGGAGCATGGTCCGCTCAGTAACTTGGAAACCAAAGTCCGGCATAGGACGGGACACCCTGGGTCGGGACCCACCAGTCAGGGAGTCACCGTAGCTCAGCCACTTCTCCCTCAATGCCACCCGAACAAAGCTGGACTGCAGAGAGTAAGAGGCAGAAGCAACCAACGGCTCCCCGTCCAGGGCAGCAGCCTTAGCGCAACCTTCACCCACCTCATTACCAGGGATACCAACATGAGCTCGCACCCACTGCTGACCAACAAAATCCCTAACTGGGATCCTTAATACTCTGCAAAAAACTAGAATTGCTAGAAATAGACATCAGAGCAGAGATAGATGAATGGCTATCCGTGAAAATAACTGCTTTTCTTTTATCTTGCAGGACCCAGTCGCAACCGAATTTACGGATCTCGGCATGGGAAACTGAATTATACGAATACAACTTTTTGGAAATGGAGTAGATAAGAGAACCACTTAAGAAAATACAGACGGCAAAGCCCACGTACCGTCGACTTTGGAGTCGTCTGTGTAAATATGTACACCAACGGATCCAACGATATTAGCGAAAGCCACCAATCGCCTGCAAGGCGAAACATCAGCAAAAGCTTGCCGATTATCAAAACAAGAAGGGGGAGGAAAAGAAGAGCCCACAAAGCTATCTTGTCTCCTCCGCCAAAACTGATATTTAGAAAAAAGGTCCCTTAGAACCAGATGGATGGGGGTATACCCAGGAGGACAAATAATGCTCCATACGGAGAAGTCCTAAAAGCGCAGGCGATCTTCAACAGAAAAGATCTCTGAAGGAACTGGAGCTTCCGAACCTGATCTTATTTCAGGTCCTTTGCCCAATATTTCAGGTCCTTTGCAGCATCCTTTGCTCCTGCTCAATACGTAATTATCTTCTTCACCACGGAGACGTACCAGATCTTAAGTAAACTCATGTCGGTACCTCCACTCAGCCCGGCAACCCTACTAAAACCAGTACTAATGACAGGGCATTTCTCCTGGAGCGAGGCATTTTGCGCCAACCATGTCTTGTTAGAGGAAATGGACAGCCCCAAATACCTCGCATCTTTAACCACCCTCACTCTCTCCCCATTCAAATAGAAACTAGGAAGCCGAGCCAAGACACCAGTCTTGTATAAGAATTGCTGAATTTTTTTCGCGCAAAATTATTTAGCTCTAGAGTCTGAAATAAAAGTGATATGAATGAAATATTCTTTGCTTTTACATAGAGAGCCAGAAGATTTATATTTCGGTGACGTCAGTTGAACAAAGTTCATTCTTTTTACGATTTAAGTTTTAAAATATAATAAATTATTATAGTGCTGTGATAATTTAAAATATATCAGCGCTGAATGTATCTATTTTAGAGATGTTTAAATAAAATTGCATTTCAATTGGAAAGTGTTTCATGATCAATGCTTTATGCATGAATGAACTTTTTTGTTTTAATACTGAACATCGTCGGGTATATTTTCCAGTATTTAATAAGAAAGAAACCTTTCTATAATTGCTGATTGCTGCAGTGGGAGCATGATTTCACAAGCGGCACTTAGCAGGTGCATTTAGTGTTATTCTGAAAATGTAACTGAACGTGCGTAAAGTATGAGTTGTATAAAAATACAAAGTGGAACTGAAATATCGCAGTTGAAATAAAGCGGTGTGTTAGAATTCAATTTCGTAACAAAGTAACATCGCGAAGTTAGAAAATTGTTTCTTCTCTTCAGAAGAAAACTGTAGTAAGATCTTAGGTAACTTAGGTGTAACTTGTCTTGTGATGTCAGTTTGATTTATGGATTAGGAACAAAAAGAAAATCTTTCAACTTCTCTCAATGCCACGAGAAATTCAATTTACTGTGAATGATGCAGCACTGGGTCGGATTTGTTTGACCCAAAGATCCTAAATATACAGGTTTTCTTAACAGGCATGTTGAAGCCCAGTCGCGTTTCTGCAACTACATGCATACCATATTTATTACCTTACTACAAGTATGCTCATGTACCGGGTATCAAATGATCTGGCCAACTACTTATAACTCAATTTTTCTCTTCTTACTTCGCTTCTGAAAAAGAGTGGTAATTTAAAACCATATCTAAATTATTTAGTTCAGTTTGGTGCAAAACACCTATTCATAATTATTTCTTTAACGCTTCCTAAAGTTAAACTAAAAATAGAGCTAACGCTAATCGTGACCTGTCTAACGCAGAGGCATGAGAAGCAGGCCCCAGCATCAGATGGGATCTGAATTAAATAATTTCAACATCAAAAATTTAACTGCTGCGTGAAAAAAAAAATGCATGCCATCGGATGTCCAGCTGATATCTTTAATCTGTGGATTTGCAGGGATTAACCACACTAATTTAGAATATTGGCTATGATAAAAATGTTGCCAATAATTTAAATCCCATTAAATTATGTAAGAACCTTATTTTGTATACCTTTCTCTTGAATGAATTGAGATTTTTTTTTTCATTTCATATATCGAGAGTTGAAGGGGATCCTTGGAGAAATGCCTGCCCCGCGTTTCAAATTGGCTATATCAGGTCTTGACGTTAATGTGTTACGCTTATGGCTTCAATATGCTTCAATACGCATGAGTCAGCTTGCTTATATAGAAGTCTTAGTTTGTTCCGTATTGCAAACTGTACAGGAAAGCATCCCAGATTGGAAATGTCACATTTTTAACATTTTCACAGCTGAGACTTGCTGTTTCTTCCAATTCATACTCATTGGCGCTATAATGCCAGAAAACTGAAAAACAATTTACACGAATCGACAGAGGCGCTAGATAAAGAGATTAGCATGGCAGGAGTGGCGACAGCGAGTCTAGAAAATACACTCAAGAGGGAGTTGAAAATGTATTCGAATTTTCTAGAATTAATAATATATATAAAAATGACGGCAGGGGGCGACTGAGCAGAGTTTTCAGAGCAAGCAGTTTTTCAGTTGGAGTATTTATCAGCAACGTATAAATTGACCAGTTTGGAAGAAGAGCTGAGAACTTGCTATCAGAGGTGGCCTTGATGGAAGGTCTATAACTTGTCCAGAACTGATTAGAGTCTAAACCAACTCATGAGAAAAGGCAGTGCTCAATAGCAATATATCAATAGCAATATATCAATATGCAGATATCAATAGCAATTGATATAGGCATCATCAGGTATTGCACTGTAATAACTATGTGGAAAATAATAGTATTATTATTTCAAAATTATAATTTTTAGAACCAAAGATCATCGCATCACGTGGTTTCACCGCTAAATATAATTCTGGCATTTATTCTCTCAGGATAAATTAATATGTCTCTAGTAAGAGAATAATGAAATCTAGTGTTTTAATTATAATTTTGTAAACTGATTTAATGTCTTCAATAAATTTAGTTCTTTTCTAACAAACTTTTTAGTAATCACTGCGGTTAGTAATTTTTTAATTTTTTTTGTTTTAGTAATCACTGTGATCTCTAAGATTATAACCATTGTAGTTTGTGATCCCGATATGCTGGTAATAGGTGGATATTGCCGCCACCAAACTTAGCAATGCACAAATTAGTATCAATTTCAGACATTAACAATTAAATTTAATCTACAAATGGAATATGTTTATCTGCCCATTAATATAAATATAATCTGAAGAGGCACTTTTAATGATCACAGATATTTCTACTCATCTCGTTATTAGTCTATTGTATAGAAATCAGAAGTGGAGAACGCTAATACTATAGAATGCACATGACAAAAGTATGCCCATATGAAAAGTTCATAGAAGTAATGGTGCAGATACGCATTTGGTTATATGATACAGTTGCGCATAAGGTATTTTCTTATTTAAGAAACGGCTTTGCGATAAGGCGGCAATCAGCCACAGACTCGAATTATGACTGTGGACTCAGCACATCAAAAATGTGCTCCCAACTCTATCTATGAATTTTGCGGTGGAATAAGCACGTCAAACTATTCTCCTAAAAGACTTTCTTGAATGTGTGGTTGAATATGCACTCAAAATATGTGCTTCTAAACTTGTCATCACTTCATAAGCACGGCAAAATGTGCTTTATGACTTTTCTTCAATGTCCGATAAAGTGCTGTGCGCCAAAGAGCATAAAGGTGAAACTTTTACCTTATAATATAAAGATTTATGTAATCTGAGTAGAAGTCAGTAACAGGTCGCAACTATGTCACTACCAACTCAATTAAGCAAGAGAGAACTGTAACGTTATAAGAAGTAGTAAATTGTAAATATAGCTATAGCTATTGATTTGAAATTAAGCTATGTTAAAATTTAATATTAATTATAATAATTATTAATATTTTGCTTGAGCTAGTTAATGTCTGTTTATTGGATAAGTAAAATTAATTTTATGTTTATTAATCAAATTGCAGTTTAGGAACACCGTCAAACACACTAAAGCACGTTTAAAGAACATATGTACAAAGCCTGAATGCATTGATTGAAGACCAAACACTTTTTATCCTGACCGCTACTACCTTCTATTAGCAAACACATTTAATATTGTACATTTTACCGAGAATATTTTTGTTACAATGGAGATTAAATGGAATGATGGGAATATAAAAATTACGTTGTTTGCGGAAGATATAGTCAATACAAATATTGGTCTAATTGTGCTACGATTTTTGATCAAAATTGTATCGGTTGGTAGATTTTAACGTAGAACTTCGAGTCTACGGCTGCTATAAAATGTATATTCTCCTTTAAAATTATATTTTCCGTCATCGCCAACTGTAAAAACATTCTTCAAATTTTTTTCGAAGATGACAGCTCAGAAGTATGGTTATATTTTATGCATAGTCAGGCAGCAATATTTCATACTTTAGTGACAAGTCGTAAATGTAATGAAAATGCTATCATGGAGATTGCTACAGATATTGACGGATTTAAATTCAAATTAAAAGAACGAATGGATGCGCAGTATACTGTTCAAAATTTTAGTGCACATTGCACTAAAAAATTGTGATATTTATACTGTCTAGTAAATTTCGTGCAATATTATGCGCTGCTTATTTATGAAATCCACCTCAGTTTTCCAGACCTAGCGGTGTAATATCATACCAAAATTATTAGGCAATATAATTGAAGCCACCCTTTAATGCTCCGCTGATATTTTTAACAGTAACATCTTTAACAGTGTATGAGCCATTTTTAAAATCGTTGCCATTTTTAACAGTGTATCAGCCACTCACTCCTCGCCACGAAATTTAGAAGATAATTGATCGTTGATTCAAAAATTGATTTTTCAAATCCTATGTCAACACAAAATGTATCCAATAATTGGAACTTCGCTTACCACACACACTTCGCTTACCATCTGGTCACCGAAGTTATTTCGAGTTTGATGAAATTGTCATTTATTTTTGTTTTTCTTTGTGGATTGAAATAAGTGATTCATGTTACTTTATCGATTTATTCATTTATAAATTCAGTAAAAAATGTATCCAGCATTGCTCGGATAAAACCTCTGGTTAAAACTTCACCAAAACATGCCGTGAATTTTCGAAAACCAAACAGCGTTTTTATAACGCTTTTAAAGGACTTCGTCAGCTCAAGCTAATAAGTGTAGTCTGTAAAAGTAAGCTCTACTATAAGTAAAAGCTGGATATACAAAATAATCAAACTAATATATTCAATGCTCTTTTCAGATAACTCACAGCGTAATAGAATGTAAAAGAAAAGAAAGTTTTGTTTATTCGAGAATTTAAATTTAGAAAAAATATTGCAGTAAGTTTTCATCAGAATTTCCACATTTTTTGCACTCAATGATATAAAACATGAAATTAAAAAAATGGAATAAAAGCATTTAACTTCGCAAAGTTTGAAAACCTGGAAATGAAATCTTTGTTTTAAAATAGCTGTTTTATGGTCTAGCCAACACGTCTGCTATTTAATCATAACACTTGCTTTTGTATCTTTTGCATTCAGAAATAAACTTTTCAAATAAGTGTGATTTTAATTCCAAAATTTCAATGTATTTTTTATCTTTAAATGTTTATAACATTTAACTAATTCGAATTAAAATATAAATCTCGCCAAGCCGTATTGTGCACGGACCTGAAGTATCTCTGTATTGAATTCTGCCGTTGATCAAAGTTTCGATCTTCCGCTACGAACCAGATAGTCCGATGCCCTGATGCACAAACATACTATTATTTTACTTTATAACAAATCTAATGTGGACAGCACATGACTTTGCTAATATAATGCAATGAATTTGCTACTTTTACAGTCAAAAAACAATGTATAAGATCCACGGTATTGTGTTTTTATCGTTGAATTGCACATTTGACGATTTTCTGGATGACAACATGTAAAACTATTTCAAAATGCCCAATTAATTTATATTTCGCGCAACTCTAAATAAACAATTATCAATATTGATAGCATCCTCAATAAGCGATGTAATCCATATATTAAAATATTTTAATAATTTACTCTTCAATTTAGAGTCATTGTTGTTAATTGAGCGTTTATTTTTGCAACGTTGACTATATTTTCGTCAATCTGGGGCGAAATATTGCCAAGTTGGCGATATTTTGCTAAATTAATCGTCAAGTTCGCAAATACATCACTAAGTGTTACAAACAAACGGATAGAAGAGTATTTCTTATGTACTAGAATGTAAGCCCGTCATATGATGGAAATCAGAATTTACTTCCTATTTGGGGTCACTTTTATCAGATTGGCGATATGTTTGTCAATTTAGCAATATTTAAAATAGTCGCCAAGTTGGCGACGTCCCGCCAAATTTCTCGCCAAGGGTAACGGAATGAGAAATTGGTTATTCCTATAGTTTACTCTTATTTTCTTTCCAAGATATTGAACTTTCGTCAATTAGTCCTTTTCATTGATTTGGCATCATTTTTATCAATTTGGAGACATTTTCGTTAATTTGGCAACATTTGAAATGCTGCAATATTGGTTACGTTCCACCAAAATTTCGTCAAGTGTTATAGACGAACAAATAAGTTACTCTTATAGCAAATAAATGACTATTGGCGTACAAGTACAAAAGTATCACCCAAAGCATATTTTCTTATGAATGAAACGAACTAGATCTACGAGGATGATGTCACCCAATTTATAGCATGATATCACTTAAGAAACGAGAAGATATTTCACAATAGTTAATTTTTTTAATTAATATTTTAGTAGTTGGTATTTTATTAGATTTTCAGAATTTTTTTTAAATGTGCAATATCTCAAAAATAGTTCACTCTAGGGTACTAAAATCTGTGCCACTTGTTCTCTAATTAAAAATGACATAAGAAAGGACTTTTCACATAATTTTATTAAAGGTTTTGATGTTTTTATGATTTTTTAGAAACTTTATTCGAAAATTTAGGGGGGGTTTTGAACATTCGAATGCGTATAAAAGCAATAAGCTTCCAGTATTCACGAATTGTAATTTGTGTACCAAATTTCGTTCAAATCGCTCCATTCGTTCGTGAGATATCGTCTCCAAAGACTCACTGACGCAAACACATACTTACACACACAGACATATATAATCCCGAAAACATTTGATTCGTGTTCAGTGATAAAAACGGGTTTTCTCATCGAAAACTCGAATTCACATTTTTGACCACGTCACAATACTTTCCTTATACATTATACTATGTATATAATGAAAGATTAGGCAACCGAAATCATTTTCTCATCGCATAAGCGATGCTGGTTGCTGCAATAGCAGCACGATTTCACTAAAGGAAACATCAATAGAAACTTGATGCATTTCAGTATTAATCTCTAAAGATAACTGAACACGTGTGAAATATACTTTTCATGACGTACAAAGTGAGACTTAAATATCCCGATGGGAAATAAAACGATGTTGTGAGAACTACATTTCCTAACAAAGTAACATCACGAAGTTCGGAAATTGCTTCCTCTTTTCAGAAGAAAACTATAGGACGCTCTTCGGTAACTGAGATGTAACTTGTCTTATGATGTCAGATTGATTTATTGATTAAGGACGAGGCATCTTTCAACCTCTCGTGATGTCATGCGAAATTCGATTTACTTTGAATGATCAAATTTACGACTGTATAAGGAATTTTGGGTGTAATGGACTCAGAGTTTCTGTTTTCCTTTGTGGGTAAAAATTAGTGGAGCAATTAATCTAAATATTCTATATATATACATACATACACACACACATATCTCTCTCTCTCTCTCTCTCTATATATATATATATATATATATATATATATATATATACACACACATATATATACATACACACACATATATATATACATACACACACACATATATATACATACACACACACACATATATATATATACATACATACACACATACACATACACACACTCACACACATACATACACACACACGCGCACACATACATACAGACACACACACATACACACACATATACACACACACACATATATACATACATATACACACAGACACACATATACATACATACACACACATATACATACATACATACACACACACATGCACACACACATACATACACACACACATACACACACATATACATACATACATACACACACACACATACACACACACACATACATACACACACACGCGCACACATACATACACACACACACATATGATGTTCTTGATTTTTTCGTTTGACAACACTGCCACCCACATCTTCAGTGCATCTTGCTGTGATACGCCTTGCACGAGTTTCACGCGAATTCCACGTGCACGATTACGATTCTACGATCGATAAAAGTTAAGATTGTTTTGTTATACTTTTTTAAACCCTTAAAAAAACTATTAAGTCCAAACGAAATACATCTGCTTCTCCTTCACCTAGTAATAAAAGGAAAACGATATCTTTGGAATGTAAACTTAAGTTTATGAAGGATTTTGATAGCAGAATGAAAATTTGTGAATTGGCAAATAAGTTTGAGCTACCGGAATTCACAATAAGAACAATCATAAAAGATAAAGAATTCTGGATGCGGTGAAAAATGCCCCATCTTTGAACTCAAGCATAATTCGTAAACGTCATGGTATTATTGCTGAGATGGAAACAATGTTGAAATTGTGGTGTCCAGTCGATATATTGTCCAGTCGATAAGAACACTGTGTGCTATTAAGCTAAGCTGATTTTTGAGAGGTTGAAAGAAGCAGCTGAGGATGTGGACGAAGATGAAAACTTTGTAGCTAGTAACGGTCGGTTCAGCCGATTTAAAACTCTGTGTAATTGGCACAGTATCGAGGAGATTGGAGAGGCGGCAAGTGCAGATAAAGAAGCTGCGTCTTCTGTTCCCGAGACACTCAAGACTATGATAGAAGAACATAATTATAGCAGTTATCGCAAAGTTAGAGCAAAGAAGCCATTGTGTCGTTAGGGGAATTTGTTAAATTTTATGAAGCCATCGACATCGGAAAAACGTTTTTACGTAACCCATTTATTTTTTTAATATTTTGTATTAATATGTATAAAGAACTGCAATTTTATTATTTTATTTCTAACCTAGTATTCTTGTTAGTCTCTGGTCCCACTTAAACAAAATCTATATATATTTATATGCACAGTTGTACCCCCACATACGCGAATTCAACTTAAGCGATTTTCGTCGGACCCAGCTATCGCGTAACTTCGGGGAATTACTATATATATATATATATATATATATATATATATACTATTATATATATATATAATAGTTTGAAAATCCAATAATAGAATAGAGAGAAGTTTATATATATATATTTATATATATATATATATATATATATATATAAATGGATATCTCGGAAACGGTTACAGATAAAAGAGTTAATTGAAGTGTATGTTTATTGGATAGCCAGTAAAATTTACATACTATGGTTTCAAAGAATATCTAAAAGTTTTGCCAACGCTTCCTGTCCTTTTCCTATTTTGTGAACAAATACTGATTTTTTTTTTTTTTCAATCTGGACTTATCGATACATGAAATCTACGTTGAAAGCAAAGCATTGTCTCCGAAAAGAGGCGATTCAACCGATGGTATTCGAGCACAATGGAAATCCTTTGCTCCAAATAATACAACTCTCTTCCAATGGTCCTGTCCACCTAGTTCATTGCACAAAACAGTCTTTCGGATTTCTACCGCGGAACACAAAAATGAACTGTAGAACACACCACAATTTAAAAGGAATTCATACGCAGCCAGCTATTCGGAAGTCCGTTTTGGGACAACCTGTATGTATATATATATATATATATATGTATATATATATATATATATATGTATATATATATATATATATATATATATATATATACATATATACATATATATATATACATATATATATACATATATATATACATATATATATATACATATATATATACATATATATATATACATATATATATATACATATATATATATACATATATATATATATATACATATATATATATATACATATATATATACATACATATATATATACATATATATATATATATACATATATATATATATATATATATATATGACTTCGGCATTTATTCCTTAAATATTGATCTTAGACATATATAATAAATTACAAAATTGCGTAGAAAAGGTATATAACTTTATGAAATCGATTAAAATTTTGAAGGGAATTAAATTTTAAGAAACACAAAATTTGAATTTTTATACTATCCCGTACGAAAACATTTCGCAATGGGTAAAATGTGTCCCATACCCTAATAAGGTGATGCTCAAGATTTCAGCATTTTATCATAAAATGTCCAAGACATATGAAAATACAAAAATGCTGACCTAAACCACTTTTTGGTGCATTGACATGGGTTCTCAGAGTGGAAAAATCATGTCGGCAGATCGCATTTCAGGGGTTATACACAAATTACGAAAGAAAAGAGTGATTACATAAATAAATAATAATTTTGTTATTTATTGGTACAAAAGCATGTACACTGTCTAGAAATAATAACTTTACACAATGAGTGCAAAGCTTGTTCAAAACGTTTTCCATCCATGCCAAAGATCCATTAAAGATAAGAAGCAGATATTATTTGCCTATGATGCATTTTTGCGCTGCATCATTTGCACTCTTGCTGTAAACATTTACATTTTAATTTTTTTATCCCTCACCAAATTTGTTTAAACATATCTCTGGGAATTTCATGATAAAATTCTTAAATTTTGTACATAACCTTATTAGTGTGTAGGGCACATTTTACTCATTGGAAATGTTTTTGAACGGGGGCCGAATAAAAATTAAAATTGTGTATTTTTTCAATTTTAATTCCCTGAAAATTTTTATCGATTTCATAAAATGCTGTACCTTTTTTCACTAAAATTTGTAATTTATATGTCGAAGTTCAATATGTAAGGAATAAAAACAGAGGTCAATCTTTTCGGGACACCCTGTATACACACACACACATATATATATATATATATATATATATATATATATATATATATATATATATATATATATATATATATTCATTCTTCTTAAATGTGATTTTTGTATGTAATAACGAACACGCGAGTGATGTAGAATACATATTTGTTTAATTGATTTTTATATTGATTTAATTAAGCTGACTGCTTTATTTATTTATATAAGGATTTATCCTTAATACTGCATTGTCCAGTTCAGCCATAAGAGCCTGCAATTTCGTCGCAGTAGTTCAACGGCTGGCGAATGCGAAGATCCGTGGTTCGATTATCAGTTGGGGTATTAAGGATTTTCACAATATGTATACTTAATAAGGTACTATATATTTTGTTCATATTTTACTTTTATCGGTTAATTTCTGTCTAGTGTTCGATGCTACAAATGTGCAAAGATTCAGCCTTCTAAGTCACGAGAGAGCTGCATGAGAGCCTGTACACCCATAAATTACTCTTAAGGTGAGACTAAAGTCCGAAATATTACATTTCATCCAATGGTAGATACTATAGTTTTAATAATATCAGCCTTCTAGGTCACCAAGAGGGGAGGGTGTTGGTGGTGGTGGGGGGGGTTGTCTGGAAAGCTTAAAAAAGTATTTTTTTTAAATTATCGTCCGGTAGTTAAATCAAAATATGGCTACTTTAAGTTTAGTACCGTACTCGACACTATAACTGTGCAAAAATTCGCTTTCTAAGTCAACGGAGCTGTTTTGTGGGATTCCTGAAGGAAATGAGGGTAAATCGAAAATCAGACTTTGTTAATTAATGTACCGTAGTTGATACTATTAGTACCCAAAGATTCAACTTTCAAGGTCTCCGTTGGGGATCCGGAAATGTCTGGAAAGGCAAGAAAGCGTTGAAAGTTTTGAACAACTATATATAGCGATTGCATTTATTGGCATAAACACAGTGAATACATAACCACTCACAGGGCTGTCCTGAAGGAAATTATGGAGAGTATGCGGTGCTGTCTCATTTAAAAAATATTGAAATTGCGGGGTTCCAAGAGGCGGATTCCCTGGTGGGGTTCTCATATTAGTGGACTTATTATTTAATCGTACATTGCCAGTTGTGCCGCTATATAAAATTTATTAAATTATTTAACCAATTATTTAACTTTCCAATTATTTAACTTTCTCTCCAATTATTTAACTTTCGTGTGAGTCCTGTAAAGGAATAATTAATTATTATAATTCTCATTGACTGCACCATTTAAACTTTAACAATAAAACATTTATTAACAACATCAAATCTAAATTATTTAATTACACCAATTATTCATATTATTAATTATATTCTTAACAACAATTCTTCTCATTAATTATTGCGGCGGAGGGGACATATGTGACCAGTACTATTAAAATTACTATCATGTGTCTATGACCTGTGATTGTTAATGGGCACATACCTTCAAATCTATCTTGGGCTTTGATCATATATCAAATGGTTGCATCAGTTATTTGCACCGCCATAACTCGCGGTGTTTGGGTCCTTCTTGTACATCTGATTGCACTCCACCTTATATAGATCTATCCAGTATTTTTGGAACAATTGCATAAGTCTTTAAGTCATGTTGTACAAGCTATATGTGCACAAATTGCGCAAATCTGCTCACGTCCTTCTTAAGTCAAAACTTCATAATTTCTCTCTCTCTCTCGGGTCACGGTCACCGGGGGGGGGGGGGGTAACTCCCCCTTTTCTTCCATTTGGCGCATTGAGTTTGACGTAACAATCTTCTTTTTTTATTGGTTGCACTTTTGACCAAAGGAACCATTCCACATCTCGTAAGGCCCAGTTCAGCCCCTCTGTCATTGCACCTCTAAATTTATGGTTTTCTGACCTTTAGGTTCACGGGGTTATAAAACTCGGTGCCAGACTACACGTATTGTTCGCCGTTTTGGACAACATAAATTTGTACATAAAACTGTCTCATAAAATATGAGATCTATTTCTGGTCTCACAATATATATATACAGGGTGAGTCAGAACTATTGGATCATACTTTAAGGGGTGATAAATCACATCTAAACAAGCAATTTTTGTCATACAAAACAGGATCGTAACGCAAAATATGAACCGCTAGATGTCGCTGACATTGAACGCAGTGACGACTGCATCAGAACTAGCCAGGGTTTAGGCTGATCACCTCACCTCTCCTGTCTCGACTTTTTCTTATGGGACCATATGAAAAGTATCATCTACGATAGCTGCATCGACTCCAATGAGGACCTTGTTGCTAGGATTGCTGTTGCTACCGGCGTTGTCCAAGATATGACGGGTGTTTTTGCTAACGTGCGCCGCTCGCTATTTTTGTTATACAAAGCAAGGCCGTAACGCAAGAGGTGATCCGCTAGGTGGTAGCTCATAAAATGAGGAAATTATGACTCTCTCGTGAAAAGAGGAAACACAAAGATGACAGAGTAGGCACGAAGTACGTTTTACCGACTGAAACTTCAGAATGCATGGACAAAGTTACAGAAACTGCTCAAAAGTGCGACCACCAGCAGTAATGCAAGCTTCACACCTGCGAGTGGCGCAAGTTAACAAAAAAACCCGCCATATCTTGGACAACAACGGCAGCAACAGCAAGCAATCCTAGCAAAAAGGTCTTTGTCAGAGTCGATGGGGCTATCGTAGATGAGACTTTTCATATGGCCCAATAAGAAAAATTCGAGACAGGAGAGATCATGCGATCAGCTTAAACCCAGGCTAGGGGTCAGCGATGTCTAGCGGTTCTCCTCTTGCGTTACGACCATGCTTTGTATGGCAAAAATTGCTTGTTTAGATGTGATTTATCACTCCATACCGTTTGGCTCAAGAGTTCTGACTCACCCTATATATATATATATATATATATATATATATATATAAAGTGAAACCTGTCTATAACGATATTGTCTATAACGATAAACTTGTTTATAACGATATTTTCCACGGCCCCGGCGGATTTCCTATAGTTTTAGTGTATATCGAACTTGTATATAACAATAACTTGCTTTTCAGTGAACCTGTGTATAACGATATTTATGAGTATTTCAAACATTTTTCCCTGTGTTGTGTCCAAGACTTTTTGGACTTTGGACCAAGACTTTTACGATGGACTTAACACAAAGGCAGTTCATCCTAAAGGGGAATAATGTTCTATCTACCGACTATGTACCAAGATTACCAAACCCTTTGACATAAATGTTAAACAAGCATGTGACATGATCTCTGGCAGTTGGAGCTCTGTGCACCCATCTACCATACGAAATTGTTGGCGGAAGGCAGGTTTTAATTTCAGCTCGTGCAGTGATGTAGAATAGTCTCACAGCGATGAGAATTCTCAACAAAATCTTTCTGAAGAAGAAAATTGTGTGCTGCACCTAAGTAATTCTTTGAATGCATTCAAAGTTTCCACGAATATGCACTCTTAAATAAATCCAGAAGACTATATGAATTTGGATGAAGGTTTATTAGTGTTCAGTGGGAGCACCGATGAGGACATAATTGTAGAACTGAAAGAAAATGATGATGTTAGTGAATGGAAGATGAGGAGTGTGACACGAAATCACCACCCAATACAACAGCTGAAGATGCTATTAAAATGAAAATTACAGAATTGTATTCCTACTTTACCAAATGTTCCAGATGTATATCTGAATTCGCTAGAAGGTTTACAAAATATGTGTATGACGACTGCATTCTCTGCAAAATCCAAGCAAACGAAAATATCGGATTACTTCTCGTGTTAAATTATACTTCGTCCTATTTAAGGATTTAAATTGTGTACGGTACGTATTTCTTTTCCGTTTCGACGTATTCTTGATTTTTGAATTAAAAATATAACTCCAATTTTATTTTTATCATTATAATTATCCATTTTTTAATTGAATAATATAAATGTAGTTAAAATATACGCCGTGTTGCATTTTCGAACTGCAATTTGAATCTTATGATTTAGGTTCATAAGATACTACATATGTTTCATTTTTTTCCTAATCTGTAATACATTCATTAAAAATGTAAATTCAACATAATACTGTAGTATTATTCAGTCATACAAGTTCAACATATATTATTATAATAATGTCACACCCATGTTACATAACTTCCATTATAGAGTGTAGCAAGTTCAGCCCTGTCTATAACGATAAATTGTCTATAACGATATTTTTTCTCGGTCCCTAGAGTATCGTTATAGACAGGTTTGACTGTATATATATATTAATAGATTAAAAGATATGGATCATTTTGTAATTTGGAACGCATTCTATTTTTTTATACCACGCGACACTGACTGGCATTTGACTGCTCGTCTATCATCTATCCGAGCCCAAGATGACAGTTGTCACTTTCATCAGTTTTTCATTCTTCTTCTGGTCGTACGCAGGGTATTATTTTGAGGCTTGGGGGGTTTAGGGGGTTTTCTCATTTGTTTCCATTCAAGTTTGTAAATGACTATAAAAAAAGGCAGTACTTTGTTTAACGTTGCCCCAAAACCAGAAAATACAAAAACTTTCTTGAGACCTTGAAAGTACGCGGAGCGTATATATATACACAACGCGTATATATATATACACAGCGCGTATATATATATATATATAGACAACCCTGACCATTCATAATCATGACAGAGACATTGTCATTTTACCTTGATTTTAATTAAGAATTGTTTTAAACTTAATACATTCAGAAAAATCTCCCGAAACAATACATTTCTTTTTTCAATCAAATTCTGATTATGTGACAGTTTTTTAATTAAATCCTAAACATAAGTATTACAGTTAATTTATTTGTTTAATCAATATTTTCTTTTTATTGGGAAAAGTGAATTGTGCTTGGTGTGAATCCGCTAAAAGCATTAGAGAAAGAACAGAAGATTGATAAAAAACATTCTTTCTTATTCGATTACTCCAGAAGAAGTGCTTTTGTCATGTCTTCTTTGTAATTTTTTATCATTTACGGAGGAAAATCAATTTGTCTTGGAAAATATCTTTGCCCTAGAAAGTTCTGGCTATATGAATTGGAAGATGTACCCCTGTGACATGGTCACGATCAGTGGTTGGAAGAACTACTTTATTATTGTAGTGATCTACAACTACATTATGACAAATATAGTTAACTACAACTACAACTGTTTTTTTTAAAAGTAGTGACTAAAAACTATTTTAAAATGTAGTCGCTGCATAACTACTTTTTTAAGGCGAATTTTGCCACAGAATTAATTTTCACAAGAAGTTGATGATACGTGTATACTGTAGTCATTTAACATACTTATTCTGAATAATTCAAATTTACTGATCA
Organism: Amaurobius ferox; assembly: GCA_951213105.1. Classification (NCBI taxonomy): domain Eukaryota; kingdom Metazoa; phylum Arthropoda; class Arachnida; order Araneae; family Amaurobiidae; genus Amaurobius; species Amaurobius ferox. Next base: position 26,061,498 of record OX578145.1, on the reverse strand, counting down.
ACTTACCAATCTTTACTCTTTTACCCACTACTAAAAACAGTAAAATAAGACAATGCCCTTCATCACTGATGATGAGCATTGTGATATCCGAAACGCTTTGGCCGTGAAATTTCTATACGTCGAGGAAAGGAGATTTTATTAAAGGACTTTAAAACCTATTTTTGGTTGTCTTTGATTTTAAAGTTTAACTAAAGTTGAAGTGTATTCTTTTTGTATGTTTGCTTACTGAAGTAACGTTAAAAGTAGCGTCAAAACACGATACAAACCACTGATTTACTGTATCTCGCTACACTACTTATTTTTAAAAGTAGCGCGTTACACTACAAACTACGATAAAATGTAGTGCCTACTGTAGTTTTGCTACTTGTAGCGGTTACTTCCGACCACTAGTCACGATCGCATAGATTCTTAATTACAATTTTCTTAATGTACACTGTGTCATAATAATATTCAAAATAATATTCAGAATTCTGAATATAATGTTCTGCATTACAAATTTTAAAAATCGGTTGTGGACTTCACATGACTTTCCCTACAGACTCAAATTTATTTTCTCTTTATTTCTGTCATAGTTCATTAAATTGAGTTTAATTGCACAAAATAAAATGCATAATTATTTGAAATTACACTAAATTTGCAAGTTTTTAATTCAATTCATGATTTCATTTGGTAACTGGACATATTTTCAAAAGCTAAGTGGCAAATATTTCTCGGGGACGGCTAGTTGTGGTGTAATGGAGTTGATCGTATTCCCTTCACCGTCAAAAATTACTTATAAACACATTTACCTGATATATCACATCACACGCAGTCTTTCATTTTAGATTATAACAATTTTGTAGGATTTTTTGCAAAGTAAAGCAGGCTCGTTTCTTAAGTATCAAACCAAAATATAATCAGCACCAGGAAAACTCACACGTGACTTGCCTTTTCTCAGGAAAGGCAGGATTTGGTTTTCGAATTATACCAAAATCTAATCAGCATCAAGGTATCTCACAAGTGACTTATCTACCAAATTTACTGATATTTGGTCAATAAGTTTTTTTGCACAGATTTTTCATTGCACAGATGGATACACAGATATGCACATACAAAAACATACCGCTAAAAATAGTTTTCCAGGTTTGAAATATTTTTAAATGCAAGTGCAAAAAGGAGTATAATGTCTTAGTAAACTACTATCATCATCATCACTCATCGTGCCTGGTTCCACATAAGGCTTTCAGATTGCATCATCACTCATCGTGCCTGGTGGCACATAAGGCCTCCAGCTTGCGTCGCCACCCTGGTCGATCCTGTGCCGCAGTCCTTGCTTCTGACTAACTCGTCCATTCATCAAATTTCTCTCTTGTTTTAAGTCTCCTCCAAGTCGGAGTCTCCTCCAAGTTAGCTTGTGTCGACTCCGAGATATTTTTCCCAAGGGCTCCCAAGTAAGTGTCACAGCAGATATGTTATGCTGTGACATTCTTAAGACATGTCCACTCCATTTCCATCTACGGTTTTTTATTTATATCTCTATTGCTTTCTGTCCAGTACTCTTGTAGAATTCGGTATTAGTGATAACATCAGGACAAAATCCTCCCAAAAATTCCCTCAGAAATTTAGATTGCCAGGCATTCAACTTGTTGCATTGGTCCTTTGTTAATTTCCATGTTTCGGCTTCAGACAATTAAACGTTCTTCACTAAGAAATTACAAATATTGATTTTAGTTCTCAAATTAAGGTTAGTAACTATCCATACCTTATTTAGTTTTCAAAAACAATTTTGAGATTTTTCAATTATTATTTTGATTTCTTCATCTGTTCAACCCTGTTTGCTTACCAGTACTAAAAAGTAAGTAAAGTTAAGAAGTTTTTCATTAATTCTAAAGACTTTTGTTTTACTTTTATTGATTCGTAAACCAGTAGTTTTTGCAAACTTGTTAAGGCCATTAGTTTTCTGTTGCAGATCCCAAAATCTAGAGATCAAAAGGGCAATGTCTTCTGCAAAATCTAATTCCTCTAAATCTGATATAAATGTCCATATAATACCTCTTCTCCTGTCTTTGATAGTGTGATATTCATGATTCAGTCATGATATAATTTAAAAGGGCTCTGTCAGTTTTTCATTTACTTCAACACGGCAGTTGATGTTTCGATATAGCTCTCTAATATTGATAATAATTTTTGTGAGATTCCATAATTATCAAGTATCTTCCATAACATATATCTGCCATGGATATTAAATGCTTTTCTAAAATTAATGAAATTTAAATATTGAGGTGCATTAGTTATAGAGGTGTAATATAGAGATGCAATGCTTTTCTCAATGATATTTCTCAAAGTGAAAATATGTTGAATGGTTCCAGCTCCGCTTCGAAATCCAGCTTGCTCCTCTCTCAGACCTTCACAATCCCGTTCTTTAATCTGTTGGCCATAAGTCTTTCAAAAATGTTGTCTGGAATATACATTAAGGTGATACATCTCCAGTTCTCACAGGAAGAAAGATCTCTGTTGTTAGTTATTTTAATTATTGTTGATTTTCTCCATTTTTCTGGCACTTGCTCAGTTTTCCAGATAAGCTTAAAGAAATTATTCAAATATCTAGCACTCTCTATGAATATCTAACATATCTTCCAAAATTAACTTTAAACATTTATGCAGCTATCATATCATTTTCACAGGCTTTATTGGATTTTAACGTCTTCAATGCATTTAATCTTACAAAGCATTTAATCAGAACTCCTCCTCCAAAAATTGATGCTCAAGCCATATTAAATATTTTCTGAACTGTATTTAAAACACAACATGAAAATGTAAGTTACAAGAAAAATGGTAATATTTGAACCTCAAATGGAAAAAGAATAGGAAGTGGAAATCCTTAATGAATCCTCTCTTTCGAAATTTGATGCTGAAACCATACATCATCATCTATGTTCTTCGTCATCATCTATGCTCTTTGAGAAATATATGCTTAAAAAAAATTAGGTAAAAATATAGATATAAATTTGAATGTCACCAAAATAGTATTTACGAATTTGAGGCTATTTTTAATTTTCGATTTTTTTAAAATTATATGCAAAATGTACTATCTTCTTAAACTGACTTTATCCGGGTCCATACAAAATTGACTTTAAAGAACTATTTATATTTTATATTTCTCTTGCAATGATGAAATTGTTTCGATTCAAATAAGTGCCATGTAACAAAAAATATTTCATTTATCAAGGGATGCACAGAAAGCAAAATCCAATTATTTTTATTGCTTCCAAGATACCACTGTTTATTTTCAAAACTGCCGGAAAAAGTTTTGCTTTAGTTTGCATAGAATGTATAAAGCCAATTTAGGAAACAAAAATGGCGTTAGAAAATTCTAATTGGATTCTAACCTAACAATTCCACAACAGTTCCCAAATATGTCATTTTAAAAGAGAACATTTCTGAACATTCATTACAGTGTTTATATTTTTTTATTCTAAATCTTTTCTATAAGGCATGCATGGGATTTGCGTAGGTTTTATATTTTATTTGAATCCAAAACATTATCCTTTATGATCATTATTAAAGCCGTAACCATAAAATTTGAAATGTGTTATTCTATACATATTTTAATATAATTTTCAACAAAAGATGACTGTTTCAGTATACGCGTTTTGCACAAAATGTGCTCCTAAATGTCAATAATAAATCATCTATAACAATAAAAGAATTCTTATAAAATGCCACCTTTATTATCATAAAACGCCACCAAAGCAAAAAACAATCTTATCACATTACGAATGTAATCTAGCTCTAAAGCTGCTGACAGGTCATCAGAAATATATCCATCTGACATAACTTATGGGGCTTTATATATATATGTATATATATATATATATATATATATATATATATACTCGTATGTTTATATATACATATGTGCGAAATTCACAATTGGAAAGTGAGTAAAATGTGAGTAGTAGTGAGTAGTAATGAGGTAATAGTAGTAGTAGTGAGTATTAGTAAATGTAGTGAATTCCCATCATAGATATTTATAATTTAAAGTGATTGCACGGAGTTTACAACATTCCTGTTGTTAAAAATGTAATGTGTAACTTATAATAAAAACAGAACAGAAACTCCATGAGGCTGTTGAACAAAACGAGCAGAGGCTGAGCCCATACTTAGTGTTTTGAATGTAGAACCAACTAATGTAACTTTACCTACACTAACACATATAACGGCTTTTTAAAATTAGAAAACAAAAAATCGGCGGTGGCCCCATTTCGATGGAGCCGAAATGGTTTGCATGAATAACATTTTGTTAAAAAAAAAACTACAGTAAAGTTCAACAAGTTTATCCGATTTTTTATTCTCATTTGTTTCGTTTACGGGCTTTCAAATCACTGCAAGTTACTATCTTTACTCTCTAACTTTTTATAGCTAGCTAGCACATTTAGTTGCCGCCACAATATAATCTGAAAACTAATACCATCACATATATGATTATTTTCCTAACTTTCTTTGCAGTATATAGATTGAATTTATACAATTTATTTGACGAAATTTTACATTCAAGTTAATCTGTAAACTTTCCTGGCGGCACATAAGTACTTACTTGAATATGCACAATCACATCTTTTCTGTACAAATCTCATCAATCATTAAACATCTTAAGTTCATGAAACTTCTTAATTTTTTTTAATAAGTTAAAATATGCCGTGCTTGTGCCTTAATATTTCAGAAAGGATGAAGTAAACAGACCGAGCTGCAACAATCGCGACATTTTAAATATTACAGATGTCCCACCCATTGAAAAATCCAGGTTAAAATGCTAAAATATCGAAATTATAACCACTCTATTTCGAAAACAAAGTTTTTCTTCAAATATTTAGTTAAAGGTAACCTACAAGTCGATGTTAATGGTGTTAGACAACTTTCTATTTGACATCTTGTAAGGAGTTTCATTATTTTTTCGATGAACGTGGTAAGTAATCTACTAAATGTATATTTCGGAGTTGCTTGTAGTTCGCCAGAAATATATGCATCCTGTATGTGATGAACAAATAAAACGCGTAAGAGGTAGAAAAGCACCATGTGAGACCAGATCGTTTGAATCTTATTCCTAAGATTTAACATTTGACCTAATATATACGAAGACTATCACATATCTCTGTATTTCGGCGGTTGCTCAGGATGACTGGAAGTTTTGCCGCTTCCTTTCCTGACATTTGCAGTCAGTTTGTCGTTTTCTAAAACATTTTAACTACTCAAAATAACGACCTACTCTCTCAACTCTATTGCTCGAATCATTACGATCTTTCTTTCTCAACACTTGAATCATCATTGAATTCTATCATAACTCATAGGTTTGTTCACAACACGACATAAAGGACATATTTCACAGTCTAGAAACGACAGTATCAGTTCATTGTTTTACGGATACATGCACCAATTTTATTGATATCTATCCACCGATTGCTCATTGTTCAATTAAGATTCTGATGCCGGTTAGGATCTAAATGTTATAATTTGTATTTGATGATAACGCATAATCAGCGATTTAGCAATGACCAGGCGTACAGACCGAAGCACAAAGTAATGTCCCGCATTTCTTCTGTTGATATTAATGATGTTATCTGCAGATTTAATGAAACTACCTTTGCCTATATTTCCTTGCTCCCGTCTGTAAAGATATGTGTAGCGCCACTTGGGATGTTATTCACCGCCTCTAAAGTCATTTATCTTAGGTAATCAGAATGCTGCATCTTTATATTTGTTGAGAAGTGAAGGTCTGTGTTGAAAAATATACCAGAGAGATTGTCGGTAGGATCTAAACGGTAACTTAGAGAAGATAGTCCTACCCTTGGATAAATCCCCACTTTCCGCCACTCACCCAAGAGGGCTGTCTTTCTTTAATCTTTGATTGCTAATAATCTTTAATCTTTGATTGTACTGCTTGATAAATTTTGCTGTACGGCGCTGATTACCATAGTTTATAATTTTATGCCTGTATTTTAATGATTTTCTCCTGAGACCCAAGGGTTGAATTTTGGCCACATACAAAATAATGTCACTTGAACAACAATTACGGAGTCCCTTAATAATTATGCTGCACACAGTTGCACTCTTTCAAGTTTTTTTAAAGCCGATAGCAGATGCTGCGTGTTAATGTAATATTCCTATACCAAATTAGGCCGTATGAAAGAAACATATGTGGTTCTGAGGATTTCGAAATTATCCCCCCAATTTCTGCCTGAAATAAATTTGAGAATATTAATCCTTTTCCTGCTTCTATTCACCAAATTTCGATATGCTTCTGAATAGTGATTCCAGGGTTCAAAGAAAAATCTACGATGTATATTACATTTCTGGAGTTGTTGGCAGGAAAAATAGCTTTGGTTTGATTTTAAACAAATGCTTTGTTGAAAAAAAACAAGTCATGGATTTATTTAGAAGATTTGAAAATTAATTTTGTTCCTGATCAAAAGTCTGGATGTCGATAAGAGTATTGCTTATAGATGTCTCTGCTGAGAACATATTAAAATTACAGCAACAAAGGATAATGTCATCCTCAAGCAAAGCTGCAAAGTAGAGATATTTTCAATTCAACACCAATTAAAAATAGTGAGCATATGATTGAGCTTAGAACAGATTCCTGAAGAATTCCTTGGCTCAATTTTAAGCTCTACTGATTTATTTAACTTAACCTTGATATGTCTAAATTTTAAGAAATCCTATAACCAATAGAGAGCATTTCCATTTATTCTGAAATCTTTGAATAGCTTAGTGATTAATTTGTTCTTCCAAACCCTATCAAAAGTCCTCAAAAGACAAGGAAAACAGCAAACGAGTGATTAATTAGTTTTCTATCTTGGGCATATCTGGCATATTGACAGAAGAAAAGGATTTAATTAGCTTATCGCAAAGAATAATTTTAATATTTAGAAGCTATGCATTGCATAGAATCATTTTAATCTTTAGAAGCTAAGCATCGCAAAGAATCATTCTAATCTCTAGAAGCTATGCATCGCAAAATTAGTTTCTCTAAAAGTTTACAAGGTGTACTGGTTAAAACAATAGGTCTATAGCTTACAGATATATTCATTCTGCTACGGAATTACTGCCATATTTATTTTGCTACCGAATGAGTATCACCAGAGCTTTCCTCTAACTATTGGCGAGTGTGCCACTAGTTCAAGATCTATTAAAGATATGTTGTACGTTTTTCTTGTCCAGTTTTCTAGGGGTTTTCAATCATCTATGGATATCATTAGGATAGCGAACATGCACCACCGTAACTTAAAAAGTTGCACTTCATTAATTCGACTAAAGTATCCTTGCATTGTTGTCAAGAATGTTGTATATGAATTATCCTAACACAGACAGTTCATGGTTGCTTTCAAAATCAGTTGGTACATTTAGTTATTATTCATATACCATTACCAGTAAAGTATTATTTTTTAGATTTCTTAAGTATATCGTTTAGTTAAAATATATTTACTTTATTTCTTTCGCTTAAAGTATAATTTCTGACAACATCAACAAAAATGTAATTGCCATCAATATGACGTATCTCATAATTATAAAATAGCATATGCTGGTGATATCGTGCCAAATTTGTCACCAATCGTTACAGACAGACAAACAAAAATGCTGTGATCCTGGAAGCGGTCCTCTAACTTCTTCAAACTTGATCTGGGAGTGTTATCGTCTGTTTTTTATCTTCTAACTCACATTTTTAATGACCAGCTGGAACAATTTACGCACTTAATGAACACCAAAACATCCATGCCCGCGGGTGAGACTCAATCCCACAACCCGGCAGCCATGAGAGCACAAGAAAACGCTTGCCCTAAACCTCTCAGCCATCGAGCCGACCTAAATCCACCTCGTCCTGTCCAAGACACCTAATACTACATAGATAAACATCGATATTGGCTTCTCTTATACATTATTACCAATTGATGAAAATTGAAACAGTGTTACATATATAGATATCATTAAAAAAACACAAAATAACGTTAAATGTTTTATATAAAGCATATTAATAAGAAGATTATTATATTACTTATTCTACTACTTGTCATTAAACAAATGTTGAAACGACTTTAGATTATCTAATATTAAATCAGCTGCTTTTCTTCCAGAAAAGAAAGAAATATATTACAAATCCCAGTTCTTGTAAAATTTAATGGACGCTGAACTTCGACGTAAAAAGAACCACATTACAAATGCATATTGAATGCTAGAAACGAGTAGAGGGTATTCTTTTAAAAAACGATCTTTTTCTTTTTCCTTAGACAACCACTTATACTCCCACCGGATCCATTAGTCTTAAAAGCTTCGGAAAAAGAACTATTGAGCCATGTTGTTTTGCGCTTTACGAATAACACTGGCCTAAGTCTAGTGGGGGTATCTTATTTTATCCTAAGTTTGAATATTATGTGTAGTTGTGGCGCGATAATGTGTAGTTATAACGTGATAATGTTTAGCATATTTGCGTATGTGGAGTGTATAAGCTATGGATGTGTTAATGATGGCATTTTTAACAAAGTATTGTTGTATCCTATAAAAATGCATTCGAGTATAAGCTGTGAGTAATTTTAGCTGCACTATATGGGGAAGAAGATTTATTTTTTTTAATAAAGAACGTATAGGGAGAAAACCTAATTACAGTAATATACATAAAAATTGTGTAATGTGTTTGTGTCTTTCGAAGACTGAATCACTTCACATTTATAGTATCGACCCCGAGATAGAACCTAATCGGATCTATGATTGTCCTCCGGGAAGTAGTGAAAAACCCAGACCACACGACTAACTCGAAGGCTTGCAGTAGCTATTTGTGTGGCCGACCCCGGGGAGTAGTGAACATCCGAAATTTGAAAAAATGTTTCCAGACTTTAGAAGATTTAATCTTTGTATAGGTATAGTATCGACCACGATTCAGAACCTAAACAGGTTTGTGATTGCCAGACTCGGGGGCAGTGAACATCGGAGATTTCGAAAAAGTTTTTCCAGACATTAGAAGACTAACTCTTTACACACTTACGATCACGAGACAGAACCTAACCGGGTTTGTAATTCCCCCCTCCCTGGATCTAGAGAATATGGACAATTTTGGAAAAATATTTCCAGACATTAGGATATTAACTATTTGCCACTTATAGTATGGGCCACGAAACAGAATCGACAGAATTTCTAATCCCCAGAGAACATCAGTTATTTCGGAAAAGTTATTCTAGACCCTTAGAACACTAACTATTTGCAACACTTATAGTATAGACAATGATACAGAACCTATAGGATTTTAAATCTCTCCCCCGAGAGCAGAGCACAGTGATTTCAGAAAAGTTTTTCCTGACCCTTAGAAGACTAACTCTTAGCACGCGTATAGTATCGACGAGAAGACAGAATCTGCCTAGAATTCTTATTATCCTCCGGGGGATAAGAGCATGGGCAATTTTGGAGTAGCATTTCCAGACCCTACAGAAACCCTGCATTCGGTGACCAGATGACTGAATCTATGAAAACTTAGGTATCGACCAAGAGACCTGATGGAGCTGGATTTAAAATTGTCTCAAGTTGAAGAAGAAAATATTTATTTTAGAATATAATCACGTCCTCCAGAACATCCCGGTGACCTAGAAATCTGGATATTTGCAACTTTATAGCATCGACCACAGAACCGAATCTGTGGGAGCCGGATATCCAGTTTCCTTCCGGATTTGGATAACAATAAGGAAGACGAGAATACTTTCCAGATCCATGGTAAACTTGTTCTAGAAAGCTGAAACTTCGCACACTAATTAAATCAACTACTGGATAAACCGACCGAATCAACTGCCGAACAGAGCCACTTTTCGATTAAAATGACTATCTTCAACGATAAGCGTTATATATTATTAATCAAATTATAATTTATTAAAAATAATTGCAACTTAATTATTAGAAGTGTTAGCTTTCTTGTTTTTGACAATCTTAAATACTAATTAGTCGATAAAAGACGACAATTTCTTGGAGACAAAAATACGTCTCTGTTTTGTTTGCCATAAAATTCCGTCGATAAACCCCCTCAAAATGCGAAAGACATATGCAGAAAGTGAGGCCCTTGCTGAGAATTTTCTGCTATAATCAACAAGTCTAATTTTGTCGATCAGCCCTTTCAAATACGACGAAAAATAGCGGAGAATGTAAGAAGATGCTTACTCGGAATTATGCTTTTTTTTTGCAAATTTTCCCTAGATTTAGGGCGGGGGGTTGTTGTTTGATGGAAATTTTCAGGATTTCAAATTGAGACGAAAAAGAGCAGATGGTTTCCCAAGAAGGACGAAACGATGCAATCAAAAACTTGGATTAATAATTAGAATCAATTACTAATTATAAGAATATAGAATATAAAAATTATAAAAACATAGAATATAGAAATATAGAATGGTAGTATAATTATAAGAATATAGAATTAAGAATTATAAAAATATAGAATAATATAGAATCAATTATTAATTAGAACCAATAACTTGGATCTGGAAATCATTTAATTTCTAATCTACTCTGGATTCCATCCAAAATTAAGGCATTTCGCATAGAAATGTTCTTCCATGCTTCAACAGCTAAAATACCACTGCGAGGCTACTTCATTCGAACGATCTGCACCAATTTGACACAATAACTGAACTTTGAACATAAAAGGTCACAGGCCCATTCTGACATACAACTGGTTCTAGTGTGTTCGCTCATTTCGGCTTGAGTGGTACCTTAAATTAATTTGGAAACGAAAGGTAACTGATTGTATAATAATTTTATTTCTCATTGGCAATACTAATTTCTACGTCAGTCTTTATAAATAAAATTGGAAATCTGTCTGTTTATTTGTGTGTATATTTGTTTGTCCCATCATCATGAGAGTACGGCTGCACCGAATTGGATAAAATTTTTGGGGTAGACTTAAAGTAGCTGCATTCGAAATTTATTCCATGTTTTGAGTTTCTAGGACTAGGATTTGTCTGGATATTAATTAAAAACGCATAATTAAACCCTCCATAGAGATATCATTATGCAGACAATATTTTTATACTTTTCCTCACCAATTTATTTGAAGAAAATTATATCATGTCGCTTAACGGATTTAAATCTGATTTAGATTATTTTTTTTTTCGATTTAAATAATAAAGATATGTATATAAAATAAATTTCATCGCTATAGCATTTTTGACTAGATATCAATTACGGTAATCAGGTTTAAATATTATTATTATTAATATTTCCGGGGATTATTGTTATTTTGGTAAAAATTTAGAATTCCGATTTTTACAGCAATTTGAGTATTATCATTCATAACCAACTTATATACTTCAGCTGACGGCATGCAGATCTTTGATTTAGGGTCTGATTACCAAAAAGGCACGGAAAGCACGTGCTTCTTTTTAAAATTTTATGACTGTTCCCATACAGATAAAAAATGAAATATTTTAATTAGCGCACATTGTAATTGTAAATATTTTCTTTATTTTAAGTATTATATTATGTGTCATGACAAATGTATCATATGTGTCATGATAGTTAATGTTTAAGATTTAACTAATTACAAAAGTATTACAAAATATATTCACCAATGCTAGTGATTGAATAAGAAAATGACATCAATGTTAGAATTTGTTTTTCCGCTGTAATTCTGATACCGGTAACTAGTTTGAAAAATCAAATTGCTTGATGAGGGCATTTAGTTGACCGAACAACTCCGGTAATAAGTTTTTTCGAGCATTGATAAATATATAAAAAAAATAATTTTAAACACTCTTCTCGAACTACGTTCACAAAATCATAAGGGTTTCACAAAATCACATCCCGATTTGGGGGAAGCCCCAAATGGGGATGTGCTTCGCCTAACTTGGGGGATTAAACAGGCCTTGCTCTGATTACATGGTTTTCGGCCTTCCATAGTTCCATTTCTGCATTGGCATTCAACCCCGAAGAACACCTAACTATGGACGGATTTGTAGCTGGTTAGGAAAGCAGGTACTGTATCTGTTTTTTGATTTTAGAATATTCCTTGTGAAATAGTACGGTCTGCTTTGATTATCCTAATACAAAAGCACGATTATTCCCTATTTTAGTAAAGAAATCTTAGAGTTTCTTGTGCATATGAAGTCTATATAAATAAAATTGAAAATATGTCTGTATCATCATTATGGGAAAAAGGGCTGAACAGCATTTCATGAAATCTTGTGTGTAACCTTGGAAAAGCCCCACTTAAAATTTAATCCATGATCCAAGTGTCTAGGACCAGGGGTTGTCCAGATATTAATTAAAAACACACAGTTAAACCTTCCGTAGACATTTCATTATGCAAACGATATTTTTTCCCGTAATTTATTTGAAGAAAATGATATTATGCCACTTAGAAACGGATTTAAATTCAATGTGTTTAAGCGGCATAAAGCGGTTAAGTGACATATATTGAAGTATATTTTGTCATATATTGAAATCAATTACGGCCTTTAGGTTTAAAGTTTATGGGAATTACTGATATTTTCAATTCATTATGCTTTTTTTTCAATTTTTTGCGCTATGTAATGCAGTGGTGTATCTTCTAATATTTTCGAATAGTACGATACTTACGAAGTAGTACGGGCATATCTTCCCATACAATTTTGATTCAATTTCATATTTTTTATGAATTTGTTTACAAACGGGACCAGGATGTTTCATTCGTCAGATCTGCCCGTGACGATAATTTTGTATAGCAAGAACAAGTATTTACTTTTATTTTTAGGAGCTTTAATTTACATATTGTAATAGAATGTTTGGAATTACAATGTCATTTATAGTACTATAGGAAATTGTACATGATTTTGAATTGTAATTCTTTTATATTATATATTCCGGATGAAGAACGGGTATATTGCTAGGTTAGAATAATTATACATCTCAAATAGAAGTTTGTTTTAAACAAAATTTTCGTATTTTATCCCCATACAATATATTTGCATTAAAATATATTTATAAATATGTTCCAAATGGTCTCTTAGAAATTGGCTGATTCATTAAAATTGTTTACTAAATCATTAAAAGGCCTTCTCTGTCAATATTCCGCCAAATTCAAATAAATCCGCTAAATTGAATTGATATTCTCTAAAATTACGTCCTAATAGAATTTCATTACATAAAATAATCTTGGTTTTCCATTTAGTGATTTGAAGAGCCTTACATAATTGATCAATTTTGTCATTATTTAATTTTTGCAAGAACTGCACCAGTGTGCAGCCCACGGAAATTCTTTAATAGCCTAAACTAGGCTGTGCATTAGCCTAAACCAGTTCGTGCATTAGTCTAAACTAACCCATGCTATAGCCAAAACTAGTCCGTGCATTAGCCTAAATTATTCCGTGCATTAGCCCAAACTAGTCCGTGCATTAGCCTAAACTAACCCGTGTATTATACACCTCCAGTATTAGCTGATATTTTTCAATTTCGATTTCTAAATTAAAATCCCTCCCGTAATTCAATATTTCTTTAGCATTACCCTAAGCTGGTATTGTACGAATTATAGGAAATTCCGAAAAATCAGATCCGAGTATCAGTATTTTAATGCAATAACACATTACTCTTACATTACAAACTAATCAGGACGAAATATAAATATTCTAATTCTGTCTTCCATAGGGGTAATTATTTACAGTTACAAAACCCATTGAAGTTGAATAAATTGTATGTGCATAGCTCTCTACTACAGATTCACGTCAATTGAACAATTATTACATTTAAATGATTACGCTATTTCTCTAATTAATGGATTAATTACGTATATGAATAGTTGTAAGAGCAAATTAAACATTCCAGTAACTACTCTATGGATAAAATGCATGCCTAATAGATAAGTTAATTATTGTTCGACAAGAACTATTGGGCTGAGGCTTTGTAACGACGCTGAACATCCAATGAATAGCGATAAGAAATTTACATAAATTAGCCCGATAAATTAAGTTTGCATGAATAACTGCATCCTTTTATAAATCGCTAGGTTGTAATTTAGAGGGTATTCGATATGTATCGTGAAAGACATAGCAGAGAATTTTCATTGATAAGTTCCCTTTTATATGTGTTTCAATGATTACAGCTATATTAATTACTAGAAACTGTAACCGGAGTTGCCCAGGATTTAAAGCAGGGATTAATTGAATCCATTCAAGTTTTTTGAAAGACTTAGTCGCCCACTGCTTGAGCACAGCTTTAGTTATAAAGCACAAATGAGAATACAATCACCTTAAATAAGCACCTAATTAATCAAACCGCTGCTTGTGTACATAATACGTCTTGGTTCCGGCGCTAGGCTCAACGAATAATACGTCCTAACATAGTTGAGAATTATGCTTAAATACTTTCTTTAAATTTGCTCTCTCCGCAGGTGTGTAACTGCTTTTGATACGTCTTCAATAAACTAGTCTGATAGACACTAAATAGGGTCTTGGGTCTTTTGATACGCCATAAATAAGCTCTCAATACGCCTTAAATAAGTTAGTAGGTAAGCTTTTGATACACCCTAAATAAGATCTTTTGATTGGCTTGAAATACTCTTTTCACCTTCTGTGTGGACGTAATACGCTTGAAATATGCTTTTTTGACACACACTATACAAACGTATCCGATTCACTGCCTGATCTGCATAAGCTCCTTCGATTAATGTCAACAGCACGTTTTCTAAATGAATATTCTTGCAAATGTCTTCGGCAGATCACCTTGTGATACGTGTCCCACACGTCGTTGTCGCTCTTCAAAATTATTGTCTTGCAAAAGGAATTATTAGATGTCTAGATCAAGTCGATCGCCCATGGCAATCCCCAAAAACTAAGGAATTCGTATCTGCTGAAAGTATGTATTTTACTATAAGATATATTCCAATAAGTCTTATGAATGGCACACAGGTTCATAATGAGTAAGTTTTATGTGTAGGTATTGCCACATTATTGTATAAGTATTTATTTATATGTACATGTGGCCTGTCTAATGTGTAATTTATGCCTAATTTTGCCCCGTTAAGTCAGTCTGAGAAAGTTGTAACTTTTGATTAATAAATATGTCTGAGTTATTATATATGTTTGCATTCCCTGGCCAATCCTGAAATATGAATAATCAAACCAAAAGGATTATACCTATTTCGAGTTCACGTTGAGTTGTGACACTTTTAAAAGTTTGGGACGCGGTAGCCCAGTGGTTAGCGCGCGGGAATTGCACTCGATAGGCCCGGGTTCGATTCCCTCCGCTGCCATAACTGCCGTCGTGTCCACCACCTGGGAACACCGCGTGCTGTTGGCACATTTCGGGCGCGGTAGCCCGGTGGTTTGCGCGCTGAATTTGAACGCTGCCACAACTGCCGCCGTGTTCATGCGGAGTACAATCACGTTAAACATGTGGGTCCGTGTGGCCTTCCGAGAGGTTGGTGGTTGGGGAAGGAGGGTACGGTCTCTGTGGATGCCTCCCCATTGGGTTTCCGGTCTGAATTGTGTGGCTCTTCCCGGCCATCCAAACAGTTACCTTACAACTTTCTGGTAGGTCAGACAGTCTGGGTCTCAACAACTTTTAAAAGTTTAGAATTGATATAGAAGGATAAAAACTCTACACCTATCAAAATTTAAAATACTACTTTTTTCCCCATATTTTACTGTGTATTGTAGAAAAAGTAAAAGAAATATTCAATATAAAATATTCCATAAATATTCGAGTGTCTTTCATAAAATAACACGAGACTTATGAAACGTGTCCTCAAATTTAAACGAAATAAGCCAAACAAATCATCATACATGACATGAAACACATCTTAAATGATTTTCGTAGATGGATTGCACAAATTTCTGGCAATATTCCAAGCAACAGTTTAAAGACATTTGGGTACTGGAAATGTTTTCCTAATACGTTTATGTCTGTATGTGAAGTTGAAATGCTGTAAATAAATACGTTTTATTATAAATGATTTCCTTGCGATTGGGACGTTCTGGAATCCATCCAAATGTCCATTAGCCTCTTCCCTTTAAGAGAAAAAAAACTGAAGATATAGAAATAAGAATTGTTATTCCATTTTACACTAAAAGTTTAAACACGACTTACAATATTTCAATTATATATCAGATCTATAAACTAATTCTAGTCTTTAAATATTTGTGCAGGTAATGTTCCGGGATTTAGGGAACCATGTAATAAACCATGTAATAACCATGCAATAAAACTAAAATGCCTCGGACGATTGGGCAGACATTAAGTCGCTCAAAGAAGAAACAAGCTAATTCAAGCCAAGAAGCATACTTACGGGGTGAATGTACACTCTAGTAGGTGCCGCATACACTCTAGTAGGTGCCGCAGGCTGAAAGAAGGTTGGCAGGGGCAGGAAATACTTGAAATCCAGACGAGCAAGAAAAATTAGAAAGTAACAACTATGAGGAGTTTAAAATTAAGATTCAGGGATGATTCGTGCAACACATATTAGATTAAATCAGCAGAGTTCGAAGATAATTTGAAGACTGGGCTGGCATTGAAAATCGCGAGCAATAGAAATGGGATTCTACAAGGTCAGTGGTCGAGCCAGGAATGATGACATGGAGGTGTTTTGTTCACCGAAGTTAAAGTCACTTTATATCTATAAAGGCATATATAGTCCCTTTATACCTATTATATCCCTTTCTATCAACAGGGTAAATCGGAATTGTTTTTACAAAAGCAGAGGGGTGATAGTACCCCACCAGACGAGCAATAATTACCATGAAACATAGGGTCGCATTGCACTCTGAGAGGCGGAAAAGAGGAACGTTGAACCGCTTCGAGCATAACACAGTCAGCGCCTCGGACGTCATTCTGTACCTGCCTACGTAGTATCTCCTACGCCATACATGAACGCAGTTACCGTATGCAAATGTCCAGGGAGCAGAATCAGTCCTAACTGGCTCCTAGTAGGTTCCGGCGATAGCCAATCAGAGCACAAGTTGCCCTTTAAAAACAGGCACATCTTCAACGCTGCAAGTTATTCCCACTGGACTTTTGCTTCTGGGCTACATGAAATCTTTAGTGTACGAGACGCCTGTGGACTCGGCGGAAGATCTCGTCGCGCGCATCGTTGTTGCCGCAGACCACATTAGCACAACATCCGGAATCTTCGAGAGGGTGCGTCAGTCATTCCTTCGCCGGTGTGAACGGTGCAACGACACGCGTGGTCGCCAATTTGAGCACTTGCTGTGAGTTTGTCGCTGTACAATAAATCGGTTTGTGCAACGTTTGGTATCGTACATTCGCTTTCCCAACACTGGTGTACGTGCAGGTTCGTATTCTAATTTTACTCTTTTCTGCCTCTCTGAGTGCAATGCGATCCTATGTTCCATGGTAATTATTGCTCGTCTGGTGGGGTATTATCACCCCTCTGCTGTTGAAGACCCAGACCGTCCGACTCGTCCAGAGGACTTAGAGTAACCAGTTGGACGGCCGGACCCCTCTGCTGTTGTAAAAACAATTCCGACTTCCCCTGTATAAAGGGACTCTAACCGAAGTGAACTAAAAGCGGCTTCTATCGTTTCCATTTGCGTAAATTTTAGGAAACTTCTACCTGAGGAGACATGAACCGGGTTTTTTCCAAATGGTTTCATGGGAGCCAATCATAAGATGCCTTGGCCTGTCTTTCCTGAGTTCAGATAGTTTCTATACAACGCAAATTTACAGTTCTGCTATATGTAGTGCCTTACAGATATCACGTGATCCTGAGGTAGGTCTCCAATCAAGAATTTTAACCGCGGGCTAGTATGGCCGTTGTCACCGAGAGAAAGCCACCCAGTTAGTTTGTTACGTCACTTCTGCTAGGCGTGCGAAAAGTGGATAATAACGTTGAATGTAGTACTAGCATATGCTTAAGATTATATTCGTTGCAGGTGGTGCAACGATTTCTATACAGTGAAACTTCATAGAAACGTAGGTATTACAATTGTTCTTTCGGAAGTAATGGTATGGTCCGTATGTACGTATCAGTGCCAAGTTGTTCTATATCGAAGTATATCTTCAGACTAAGAGAGAGTGGAGTATTTAAAAATTTTCCTCTAGAGTGAGCTAAGATATCCATAAGATAATTTTAAACTCCGGAGAAGACAACCAGTACGCTTAGAGTCATGAACAAATATGTGCGGTCTAAGTGTTAATGACGGGTGTGCATACGTTTCAGATGCCAGTATTAACGTCCCTAAACGCGCGTCATCACATCATAACTATTCCTAACCGACTAAATATTTGCAACTTGTTCTGATATTAGTAACGCAAACTTTCTGAAATGCGTCCAGGAACAAATAATAATTGTATAAAACTACTCTATTTTAAAGGTTCCCACCTTTGAATTATTGCCTTTCAGCAAATTCTAGGTTTCAATTATTGTCTAAAGCAAATTTTAGTTTCCAGTTTTGAATTGCCAGACTTTTTTTCAGATTGTTTAATTGACAGTGTTATGCATTTCTTATGTATTCTCAAAGCGATACAACGCATCATACTTAGTAGGAGAGATTAATTGTATTACATTAAATGGTAAAGGTAAAATCTAATTATCAATATTTTAGTAATTTTAATGAACTTGTTCCCACACCATTATTCATCACATAAGGTTGCTGTTAATTTTAACTTTACAGAATACAATCAATTTTGGCTACGAAATATATTGCTACAAATTAGCAGCAAATCCTAAGCTACCAGCTTAAATATAAACATTTTTGAAGAAATTTCAATTTTAAATTCTGAGTTTCTCACTCTAAGGAGTCGTATCGAACATATGATTAATTTGTCTCGCCAGAAAAGAATTGATGAATACATTTTTTGTTGCGATAAAATACTTTTGCTGTTGCAATTGGAGTCTTATAAACTATAAAAGTGGTCGCTATTCACAACGTTCCTTCGATATCAAGCCATAAGATTATTTTTCAATTTATTTATGGAAATTTCCTAATGCTATTCAATAAAGAGAAATCTTATAATAAACAATTTTCTCGTCTAAGAGTTTCATTAGTTATTGCAGAACTTATAAGAATGTGTTCAATACGAATTTGGCAATATAATTAAATATTCTAGTTTAATTAATAATAATATTCCTGTAATAACAAACAAGAAATGCGATGGTTATTTCACGGGTATTTAATTGCATACTTTTTCTGAATTTCCTTAGCTGAGTGTGAAAAGTAGATGATTTTTCAACAGGATGTTATTATGTTCCACTAACACAATGTTTAATTTTAGGAAAATTGTAATTTTTAAAAATAATATTTTTTTTTCTTCAAATGGCCAGGTACTTTGACCTACGCCATTCGCCTTTATTACAGCGGCCAGAGTGTGAACCATTAAGTCGCCCATTGACGTTGCTCCAGGCGCACCAGAGGGGGACGGATCACATTGAGCCCACAACACAAACATCCATGCCTTACGTGGTGCTCGAACCCACAACGTGGCGGTCGAGCGATTGCTACGGAAACGCATGCTTTGACCACTCGACAACCACGTCGGCTTTTAGTAATTTTAATGAACTTGTTTCAACACCATTATTCATCACATGGGACTGCTATTAATTTTAAATTTACAGCATAGAATCAATTTTGACTACGAAATATATTGCTACAAATTAGCAGCAAATCCTAAGCTACCAGCTTATATATAAACATTTTTGAAGAAATTTCAATTTTAAATTCTGAGTTTCTCACTTTAAGGAGTCGTATCGAATATATGATTAATTTATCTCGCCAGAAATGAATTGATGAATACATTTTTTGTTGCGATAAAATACTTTTTGCTGTTGCAATTGGAGTCTTATAAACTATAAAAGTGGTCGCTATTCACAGCGTTCCTTCGATATCAAGCCATAAGATTAATTTTCAAGTTATTTATGGAAATTTATTAAAGCTTTTCAATAAAGAGAAATCTTATAATAAACAATTTTCTCGTCTAAGAATTTCATTAGTTATTGCAGAACTTATAAGAATGTGTTCAATATGAATTTGGCAATATAATTAAATATTCTAGCTAAATTAATACAAATAATATTCATGTAATAACAAACAAGAAATGCGATGGCTATTTCACGGGTATTAAATTGCATACTGTTTCTTAATTTCCTTAGCTGAGTGTGAAAAGTAGATGTTTTTTCCAACAGGATGTTATTATGTTCCACTAACACATTATTTAATTTTAGGAAAATTGTAATTTTTAAAAATAATATTAAAACTATTCAGATCTTATTATGTATTTTCATATAGATATAAACAAAATGTTTCATGATCTAAACGAATTTCAGCTGGTGTAGTTCGTTATTGAGTGTCCTAAATATATCAGAGAAATATAATAGAAATGCATTCAGACAGTTGATTCTAACTAAATATTCATAGAAAATCTAATATTTTGCATTTAATTTGTAAGATATTATTAATTTTTAGCTATGTAAGTATTTAGGTTTGGCAAATACTCAAAATTTTCTAAAATATTGTTTTGGGTACATTTTTAATATTTAGGTTCCCGGAACACTATTTTTTCTCAATCCACAAACAATTTATAATCTGTTCATTATTACTAAAACCAGAAAGATTTTTCTAACGCAACGCAACCCTCAGATGAAACGAAATTGAATTTCTTCTCTTGCGATTTACTCAAAACTAAGTTTTTCGGCGTTTACTTTTTACTTTTCCCACAATACATGGTAATGTACAGGGAGAGTGTTAGAATCGTGTCGAAAAGCATACCTCCAAGTTTCGATGGATCTACACGTTTTGGGACGTTTAGAACACGAAAAAACTTATTTTAGCTTGACTTCAGTGGGACACCATTTTCTCTTTATTTTTTAATAATTCATTAAATTGAGTTCTATTGCATTAATTAACGCGAAAAATTATTTATATACATACGCTGCATTTGCACTTTGAAAAAAAAAACACTGAGATTGCACTGAATTTGCACTTTGAATTCACATTTAGTTTCCATTTGGTAACTGAACGTATTTTCACAATCCGAGTAACAAAAATTCAGAATATCTAAAATATTTCTATAATGGCTAGTGTTGGACTTCATCGTCAAAAATTACGCATAAAACAAGCATTTAATTGATACATTTGACGATACGTAGTTAAACATTTTGACTATTATTTTATATTTTGACAATTTCTGCAGACCATTTCGAAAAAAAGAGCAGATTATATTTTTCCTTTATAGGACCAACAGCTAATGAGCGATAGGGTAAACCACATTTGACTCATCTATCAAATTTTGCGAAATTTCGTCAATAAGTTTTTTAATTATAGAGGAAATAAGTGAGAA
Organism: Amaurobius ferox; assembly: GCA_951213105.1. Lineage (NCBI taxonomy): Eukaryota > Metazoa > Arthropoda > Arachnida > Araneae > Amaurobiidae > Amaurobius > Amaurobius ferox. The sequence goes on along the minus strand of OX578145.1, from coordinate 26,040,228 downwards.
ATGCACACAGAGAGAGACGTCACGATAAATATAGATTATAAAAATTGATTTTTCGTGTTCTAGAGATCCCAAAACGTATAGATTTTCGTAGTTGCGATTTTTGATACGATTTCAATACTTTCCCTATGCATTAGAATATTATTCCAGAGAAAGTAAAACTTTAACTGAAAAACCAACTCATGTTCACATATAGAACTCATCAACGAACTCAAAATAAAACTTATTTGAATAAATCACATTTCTCCCTAACATTATACTAATTATTATGCTCTAAAAATATATGTAGTTCCTTTGCTACATCATCCAATCAGAAAAAAAACTTCCACTAACAAACTATTATAAGACAAATCAACATTTATGACTCAATCACAAAAATGTACACATTAGATTAATCTAAAAACGAGTATAATTGCTTTTGATATATTTTTCCGAACCACACACAACATCAATCTGTTATTCCCCGTGACACATCTTGCACCCTATAGCATATTTAAGAGCATTTTATAACTCTATCATCCTTTTGCCTTCATTTTTTAGAAGGGTAGAGAAGAAACAATTGCGAACGAGTTAATGAAAATCATCAGTGAATTTCGTTTTGTATTGTTAATTCCTATTTTTACTAATATAAGAAATGAACACATACATCTAAATGCCATTATCGTCCTATACCCTAACAACATTTTTTTTCACAGTGACGTAAGATTTACGTCACAATGTGATTTTGGGAGTTCACAGGGCGTCGCAGTACGTCTCGGCAATGTCATATTGAGGTCACAACGAAGTCATTTTGGTCATTTCCATGGTCGTTTGTGACGCCGCATATTAACTTGTTTGTGACGTCACATTGTAATTGCCATTGTAATGTCGTCACATTGTTACGTGTTAATTAAATTGTGGAAACGTCACAGAATATAGTCACAATGAAGTTACGAAGTTACTAATACGTAACGTCGCATGGAAGTCATAAATATGATGTCACATTGTGACCCAGGTGTCACATTACTACAACGTCACTGTCACGCATGTGACGATATTTGCTGTGACGGTATAGTACAACAAGATATTTGTATATACATCTGTGCTGTCTGTAGCGGAAAAACGAAGCTTTAGACAGACACGAAAATTCGAAGGGGGAGGGGGTAGCTGAACTCCCTAAACGATAGCCCGTATCAAGTTTTGTTTCGTTTTTAATTCGAATTTGTTCTAAAGTGAAATTGAGTAATGTGGATATCTAAACTCGAAATCCATCGAAACTATGGCTACGAATTTTGGTATTTTCTCCCGAAAACGATTTCCTAATGCACAAGTTTGGAGGCAAGTGTTCTGCTATTGATATCTCAAGGTCTGGACTTTGAATGCTATAAAATTTAGGTTTTAATGTTTTAGAGAATTTTAAGGATACATTTTTAATTTTCAAAATATAGAATCATTTTACTATTATGAGGATGTACAGAACATTTTTCTTAAATCGTGCATAAACTTTTGAAAATAGCATATACAGTTTTATATTTACTCTCAGCTCAATTTATTCTAGCAGAAAGGAACTCTTTTTATCAACTCCGAGTCGTGATCTTCAATTGCAAAACATAGCTGAACACGAACTGTGTGACAAAATACGAAAACCTAACTTTAATAATGAAGGTTTCTATAAACGAACTATAACTTATTTTCCTTTATGCAAATTTTGGTATTTTCAACTCACGTCTTTAGAAAGTATCACAAGAACTTATTTAGGCCATATTGAGTCCACTTTGTACATCTGCCATGCTTGCGCATAAAAAATCGAAGGGAGAGCTTGGTTTCATTTCAAACCAGACGATTTGGAAATTGAGTGGTGTCTTTTGTATCTGAATTATTTACGTAGAGAGAGTTTATTTATGCCCGGGGAAATCTTGGGCAATTTGTTCAACAGCAAAATAAAACTTATTTTAGCAAGCAAATGTTTCTCTGTGCTAACTATAGATAAAATAAAAGAAAAACATGTAGTTTCTCTGCTGCATGGCTTAAGTAAATAACAAATCTAATGTGGGCAGCATATGACTCACAGACTCACATTAATTTTCTCTTTATTTCTTCAATAATTCATTAAATAAACTTTAATTGCACAAAATGGCACGCATAATTATCTGAAATTACACTGAATTTAAAAGTTTAATTTACTTTTCGTTTTCATTTCGTAACTAGACGTATTTCTAAATGCGGCGTAGCAAGAATACGAAAAAAATGTCTCAAAAACGGTTAGTCTTACAGTAAATGGATTGGTTTCATTATTTTTATTATTAAAAATTTTAATTCATAAATTTGAGCATGCATAGTCTTTAATTTTATATTTTGACAATTTTTGCCGGCTATTTCAAAAGAAAAGGTAGATTTTGTCCTCGAATCGTAACAAAATCTAATTAGCACCAGGGTAATCTACAAGTGACTTACCTAGCAAATTTTGTTAAATTTGCTTAATAAATAGCTAGGATGGATACATACAGTTTTTGCGGGTCATTTCGCAAAACAGGCAGGTTCTTTTATCCCGAATCGTGCCAAAATCGAATCAACACCAGGGTCATCCACAAATGACCTGTCTACCAGGTTTCATGAAATTTTGTCAGTTAGCTTTTGAGTTAGAGTGGATACATACATTGCACAGACAGACAGACAGACAGACAGACACACACACACACACACACACACACACACACACACACACACACACACACAGATGTCAAGCTAAAAATAGTTTTTGTTCTCTATATGCTCCAAAATATTTAGATCCGTCCCGTCGAAAACTCGAGTTGCGATTTTCGTCAGGATTCCAATTCTTTCTATATACATTATCATGTATTGCAGGGAAAGTAATAAACAAGCTTTCACTAATAAAAACCAAAAAACAAATTAACTTTTATGACTCAATGACAAATAAAATGTACGTCGGATTCATCTGACAATGACTCTAATTGCTTTAGATATATTTTTCCGAACCACACACAACGTCAATCTGTTATTCTAGTGACACATCTTGCGCCATATGGCACATTCAGGGACATTTTATGACTCTACCATCCTATCGTTCTCATTTTTTACAGGAATAGAGGAGAGAAAAAAGATAAACGAGTTAATGAAAGTCATCAGTGAATTTTATTTTAAACATTATATTTTCATTTTTATGAATGTAAAACCTGCATCCAGCTGAATGCCCTGATCGTTTAAAAAAAAATTCTCTCTTTTTATGTTGAGATTTTTATTGTTTTGAAATTGCTAAGTACGACGTGGTTCTTAATAAAGTCCGTATACCCATATAACTTTTAAAATACGTACCATAGCACCAGAAAGTAATATGTACTTATAGAACATGCAGTGCAGCCTTTTGAACGTACTTTTATCGTCCCTAATAGCGAAATACGAAACTTAAGAAAATAAACTCAAGGACTAGCAGATACAGACAAAATTGTGTATAACAACAAAAAAAATCTGATGTGGACAACACATGACTTTCCTTATATAATGCAATGCATTTACTACTTTTACAGTTAAAAAAAATGTTACTCTTATAGTAGATACTTATATTCTTTCAAAGATATTGAATTTTCTTCAATTAATCGTCATTTTTATTGATTTAGCGTAATTTTTATCAATTTGGCGAGATTTTTGTTAATTTGGCAACAATTAAAAATGTCGCCAAGTTGGAGACATTCCGCCAAATTTGACGCCAAAATCTCGCCAAGCGTTATGGACGGAGAAATAAGTTATTCCTACAGAAGATAAATGACTATTGGCGTTCAAATACAAAAGTATTACTCAACGTATCTTTTTCCATGAATGGAACGAGCTAGATCTACGAGAAAGATGTCACCCAATTTATCACATGGTATTACATATGAAAAGTGAACATGTTTCTCAATAGGAAATATTTTTTTTAATTTTATATAACTTTTAGATATTTTTTTTGAAAAATGTGCAATATCTAGAGAACGGTTCATGTTAGCTTTCTAAAATTTATTTCGATCGTTTTCTAATGAAAAATTACATAAGAAATGTCTATTTGCGTAACTTTATTAGCGGTTTTGATTTTTTGACGATTTTTCAAAATTTCACTCGAAAATTTAGGGGGTTCTGAACATTCGATTGCGTATAAAAACAATAGGCTTTCAGTATTTACGGATTGTGATTTGTGTACCAAATTTTGTTTAATTCGGTCCATTCGTTCGTCAGTTATCGTTTCCACAGACTCACTGAAGTACATACACACACACGCACATACACACACACATCACTTCAAAAATGCTTGATTCGTGATCAGGGATGCTTGAAACGTGGTCTCCCGTCGAAAACTCGAATTCGAATTTTCGACCCCGTCAAAATACTTTCCTTATACATTATGTATATAAGGAAAGTAAAAAAACTACCAGTGTTTAATTAATACAAAACGATACTTCTCAGTACAAAATGATAACTAATACATACTTCTTAGTACAAAACGATACACTAAGAAAATGCCAGACATATGAAAGTTAACATGAATACAAGACAGACATAATAGAAAATTCATGCAATATATATGTGCAACTAGTCTGACGAGTTATGTACGTACTACATGGTGTTCAAAATGTACACAGTCAGTAACGATGCACAACTGTATTTGGGACAGAACAGCATTTCGTATCTATGTATGCAGCATATCAGGGGTTACAATATTACAGGAAAAAATGACATTTATGTTAATTATGTTTAAATAATGTGAATTCTGCTGCATAATCAATAGTTTATGCAGGTTTTGAAGGCGTCAATGTTGCAAAATTTGGCATTTCGTAATAGCATACATCAAAGGCAGAGTATCTATTGACGAAATTCAGGTTTTTTTTCTCAAATAGGTAACACTTTAGTTAGCTTTGTCTATTACATTATATCTTACAAAGTAGTTTTGAAAGTAATCTGTAAACACGCAATAATATTTTCATGAAATAAACGAAAACTTAAATGAAAAAATCCGTTTATGAAGGTTAGAAAAGTCTTAAATACTATATAGCAAATTCTGGTCTATTCTTGTAATTTATTAGTTTCTTTTATAAACACCAAAATACAAAATTTTATATCGATGTGTGAAACTGAAGACAAAGACATAAATACACACATAATATACTCATACTAAATTTACCAAAAGATAATAATTATAACACTTTAGAATATACACGTAACTTTGAAAATACTTAAGCTGAAAATGTTACGGAAAACATAAAATAATCTAAACTATGATAATCTAAAACATGATATTACATGATATTTAATATAATAACATTACTACTGTTTTCTTTAGTTTAGTTAAATACCAAGTATCAATCTTCAAATTTTGTAAAAAGGATTTACTTGACATCTGCTGCGATTGCGTCAAAATTTCCTGTTAACAAAACCAAATATTTTCAACCTATCTGTTATATTCTTTGACACATTTCCAGAGACAATTGACACATTAAAAGAAATCACTTTTGTGAAAAAAATATGTTTTTGTAAGAAAATGGACATAAAATGGTTTATGGAAATACAATATACAGAAATTTTTTATGCATTGAAAGATCTTGGTGACATGATTTATAGCATTCATTTTATCATTAGCAACAAAATTATTTCCTTTACTATAGGAAATCTCGAAACAATTTGAAAAAAATGTTAATACGTGAATCTGAAGACCCACAAAGGCATAAACAAACAAGGAAGACACTCATCCTATATTTTATCCATAGTGTGTTGAAATGTGCAATTTAATTCAAAGCCCTAGTTTAAATTTCTTTTCCGAAAATAATAAATAAATATATAGTATACAACAAACATTATGAGCAAACATCTATATAATAATAATAATAAGAGTATTTACTTGTGATGTTCCACTTGAGATGTCAATCTTTAAATTTCGTAAAATGCATATACTTGGCAGAAAGATAACACTTATCTATTCATCCATCACCATCTGTAGACCATGGTTTTGCGGGCATTCCCAGTTGTCAGCATGACGCAGCGGCTATGAGATGAGTAATAGTAAACACAAAAACCTTAAAGCAAAAATTTTAGAAATTTCCTGGTAGAAGTAGTGTAACTCCGATTCCAGAAAATTCGGGCCTCAGACCTTAGATATGTATTAAAAATGGGCGGGGCTAAACACGTTCCAAATCATTATTGGATTCAAAATTATAATAAGTTTACCAGAAAAATTCAAAAATCTTTGTCTTAAAAACTTTTGTGTTTGCAAGCACATTTCTTATGTATATATAATGTAATATGCGATTATGTAACAAAGACAATGATCCAGCAACCAGAGATCCAGCTAGAATTTTTCAAGAATAAAAATATTCGTCGACTTCATTTGAAAGAGCATTTTGTTATCCAGATGAGTAATTTTTTACAAATGTACAATTACCCTAAAATTTCCAGGTATTTAATTAATTTATTGTATTTTGTATAAAAAAAATTACAGAGTCATCGCCCAACAAAATATAAATTTCTGACTTTTCTACGTTGAAAAATAGAAATGAGATTTAAGGAATGCGCTAAACTCTTTATTTGTGTTAATAAATAAAATATATTGTATATCTGATAGCACAATTAATATGCCTTATAAACTTTATGAAATGAGTTTTAAAATATTAATTAAATTTAGGACTTTTAGGATCACAATTGTTTTTAATAACCTGCCTATTTTCTGAGTAGAGTAGGAATCTTGAATTAGAAATTCGTCATAGTATTAATAACATTTTTTTTTTGCATAAAAATAACAATTCATATAATTCATGAAGAAATATCAAAATTGTTACCTTACCTATAGCTTAGTTTCGCCATATGGTTGCAAACAAACAAGAAAATTAAAAGAAAATTAAAAATCTATTAAGTCAAAGAATTTTTATTTTTTCCTTTTAAAATGCCAAACATCTTTGTGTTTAGATTTCCTATAAAGGAACAACGCTCTCAAAATTAAATTTACATTCAAGCCAAATCTGCTGAATTTACGATTCTAAAACATATATTTTTACTTTCCTTATATACATAATGTATAAAGAAAGTAATGTGAAGGGGTCGAAAATTCGAATTCGAGTTTTGGACGTGAGAGCACATTTCTAGCATCCCTGATCACGAATCGAACATTTTTGAAGTGATGTCTGTGTGTGTGTGTGAATGTATATGTGTGTGTGTGTGAAGGTATGCCTGTGTGTGTGTGTCAGTGAGACTGTGGAGACAATATCTCACGAACGAATGGAGTGACTCGAGTGAAATTTGGTACAAAAATCACAATCCGTGGATACTGGAAGCCTATTGTTTTTAAACGCAATCGCATGATCAGAATCCTCCTAAATTTTCGAGTAAAATTTTGAAAAAATCATCAAAAAATCAAAACCTTTAATAAAGTTACGCAAATAGACATTTCGTAATTAATTTTTTCTTAGAAAACGATTGATATAAACTGTAGAACGCTAGAATGAACCGTTCTCGAGATATTGCACATTTTTCAAATAAATTTATCAAAAAATCCCATAAATTAAAAACAAATATATTAACTGTTGAGAAACATGTTCACTTTTCATAGGTAATATCATGCGATAACTTGGGTGATATCGTTCTCGTGGATCTAGCTCATTCCATTCATGAAAAAAGATACTTTGTGTAATACTTTTGTATTTTAATGCCAATAATTATTTATCTGCTATAAGAATAACTTATTTCTCCTTCCATAATGCTTGGCGATATTTTGGCGACCAATTTAGCGGAATGTCGCAAACATGGCGACTTCTTTAAATGTTGCAAAGTTGACAAAAATATCGCCAAATTAATAAAAATATCACCAAATTGATAAAAATGACGCTAAATCAATATAAAGGATGACTTATTGACGAAAATTTAATACCTTGGAAATAATATAAGTTTCAACTATAAGAACAACCTATTTCCTTTTTGCTGTAAAAGTAGTAACTTCATTGCATTATACAAGGAAAGTCATGTGCTGCTCACATCAGATTTTTTATTTTTTGTTTACAAAATCGGTTCGTAAAAATACGCATTATTTTGCTCATACTTTGAACCCAGTATTGCAGAAATTTCAGTTAGAAAACTATATATTATATTTTATATTCTTTGATACCAGCTACGTAGCCCGTCAAATAAAGAGGGAACATAAAAATTGGGATCAGAATATAGGCTAAAAAAACACATATTTCACATTACAAATAGCATCAGTTGAAACTCTTCTATAACTATGTTTACTACCAATTTTAAAATTAATTCTTAATGTGTGTAAAGTTTTAAGATATCGAAAAATAGTCAGTGCCTACTTATTTTCCTGACACTTAAAACGTTTTACAACGTAATACTTAATTTTACTTAAGCGGTATCATAAGATCAGGGGGAGTCCATCCCGGGACATGACTAACTTAATTATTTTTACATCCCTCTACGCACATGACGACATTGGAGTTGAGAACTCGCGCATTTTGTTCTCAGACTCTCATAAGGGGCCGAATTTGTTAACTGCATCTGCCATCGTATTCCACCGGCGTCACTAAATTTACTTGTACGTCACTGTGTGCACAGTACAATTTAAAATCTTAGAGCAAGTTGTTTACTCCTGAAGGCTATTGCCACTTAAAAATGATCAAACTATTTTTAACTGTAATAATGCATGTGGTTTGTCAACTCCTCAACAAGTTTACTCCGGACCGTGACATCAGGAATGACGAATTTTAATTCCCATTTCGTCGAGCTGACAATTTTTCATTAGTTACCCGGCTGAGTGCCCAACCATTTATCAAAGAACCTTATCATGAGATATATAAAACCTGGATGGGAAAATACTTACATTTATTTATTTTAAACGAAAAGTGAAAGCTAAATTCATAAATATAGGCAAAAATTTAATGTTATTAACGAACTTTTCTAGCTAGGCATTACTTAGCCCATAATGGAATGGATCACGGATGGGTAAAAGGGAATCATTCTTTTCCACCCATTATTTGAAAAATGAAAAAACATTATACCATACTTATTTCACTTCCAACTGCTTTGAGATAACATGAGGATTACAAAAGCTAGTTAATATGATTTGTTTTAACCTTTAAACATTTCATTTAAAATGTCATTTATCTGTCATTTGCAATTTAAATATCTTGAACATATCTTTTGTCCACGAATTTTAATTTTAATCAAATTATTAATTTTATTTGATTAAATAATATTGAATAAAACATGTAGAGGACATATAAATATATATATGCAAATTAAGCTATATTGAAGCTTTTAGCATTTCATTTAACATGTTATTTTTATTGAATTTGCAGTTTGAGTATTACAAACTTGAAAGCGTAGCATAAGATTTTGGTATTTCAACTTGACAAGAAGATTACTCAAAGACTATAAAACCATTTTTTTAAAAATGCATATAGATGTATAAACTAAATTATCTCGTACGCACTTTTGCCGCTCACTATTTATACCTATCTCTTATAGTATCGAAGATATTTTAAGTGAAAATATGAAAAATGAAAAATAAAACTTGTTTGGACAAATACTTTTTCCAAATACAAAGTTTTTCGACCAAATAGAGCTCGATTCAAAATCCAATTGTATACACTTATACGGCTTTCAAAAAGCTACAAATTCTTGTTTACTGTTCAAAACTAGCTCTTGTAGTTTATGAAATATAAACATTAAAACCTGAAAACGGGAAATTTCCAATCATCTTCAAATTGACAAGGTGATTACTTGAAACCCATAACTATATTTTTAAAAATAAATATAGATATTAATACTAAATTTTAGTACACATTTTTTTCTTTTACTATTTATACACACACCGACCAGTGAATTAGAAACTCAGGTTTCTCATTCTAATAGACTTCCTTTAGTCCGAATTACAACGCGCTTGCGGTGGCCAACGGCCGTACCGTGCTGAAAACACCGATTTTCATTAGACCACCAAAGTCAGGCAGCATCGGGCACGGTTAGTACTGGGGTGGGTGACCACCTGGGAATACCGCGTGTTGTTGGCACATTTCGGGCGCGGTAGCCCGGTGGTTTGTGCGCTGGATTTGCACGCTGCCACAACTGCCGCCGTGTTCATGCGGAGTACGATCACGTTAAACATGTGGGTCCGTAAGTCCTTTCGAGAGGTTGGTGGTAGGGGAAGGTGGGTACGGTCTCTGTGGATGCCTCCCCCACTGGTTTCCGGTCTAAATTGGAAGGCACTTCCCTGCCGTCCAAACAGTTACCTTACATCTTTCTGGTAGGTCGTACGGTCTGGGTCTCAACAACAACAACAACAACACGTATGCGGTTAGGCATGGTGTGTTCAAGGATTCTTCTGTATAGTTGATGGCAGAGGAGATTGTTGTCGGATGTGTCTTTCCAACATGACCCAAACATTATCGATGGTGTTTGAAAATGGACTTTTCAGTGACCAGTGTATATGGTGTGGGTCAGAGTCATACTTCGTGAACCACTATTACACGGTTCTTGCGCGGCGGATGACAGCATTGTCGTCCATGAAGGACACGCCACCTATGGGGTAAATGTACAACATTGCAGGCTGGACGTGATCGGCAAGAATATCCAAGTACTCCATGGATGACACCTCGCCTTTTGGAAACACCATGAAACCAGTACCAAATTAGTAGAACACGTCCCACACCATGATACTCTCACCACAACCTGGTAATGTGAGAACAAAGCAAGAGGGATTCTTGGCTACATGGGGATCTCGCCACACTCTGCCGGCCGTCAGTACAAAACAAGGTGTAGCGTGATTCCTCCGACCACATAACCCGCTTACAATCATCGGATGTCCAGTGTGCCTTTCCAGGCACCTCTATAAACGCTTTTTCCTGTCCCTCGTTGACATGAGAGGTTTTTGTACAGGCTACACCAGAACAGGCTATTCGCTGGAATTCCCTGTACATTGATAGAGTCAGATTAAAGATCAATGGTGAAGAAAACCTTAGGGATTTATGCCTATTAATTCTCCACGACCTGGGTTTCAATCTCCCATCCAGCAGAGCCGCAGCCGGGGGCAACGTTCTTGGCGGGATCATTCATTGTGTAGGGTCCGAAGAACAGCCGCCGAGCCTGAACCCGGTCGCCGGCCGGATCTAGGCTCAGGTCATGAATAGACACAGTCCGTGAGATCACAGCCACCTGGAAGGGTCCGAGGCCTTGCTGCCTCACCGGTACGACAGCCGCGTCCTCGGCAGCAGGTTCCCCGGATTTTTATGCCCCCCAGATACGGAAGACCAGGGCTACAGAGTTAAGATCCGGACACCACATCTTCAGTGGGGCCGCCCCGGGGGGAGAGATAGGGCCAAGATCGGTTGGGATGAGCCTCCATCGAAGTCTTGCGTCAGTTGCTGCACATTAGATCCCCTTTTCTACAGTATAAGTCGTCTGAAACGCCACCGATCATGAGTCTGATTGATGGTTTTCAATCCACAGTACCGCCTTTTAGACAACAGCTGAGGGTTTTGTTTCCAACTGTTGTATATTTTGGGTATCTCACCTTTCAAGAAGCCAGTGAGTTGTTATGTTCTGGTAATCATGACTCCTGCCAAATGGCCCTCCTCAATAAGATAGTTTTCAAACTGACACAAAATCTGTCGTTTTAAAACATTTTGCTCCACTTCTCTCGGAACACACCCGAACAGCATTGTTATTAAGGTGTTGCGATCCCATATATCTTCCATGACTAACTTAATTTCCATACATCCGCCTGTCACCTATTTCTAATTCACTGGTAGGTGTGTGCACGTCAAAATCAGTTTCGCCATCTTTCTTTATAAGGCACTTCACTCTGCATGCCCATTAACTACAAAATATTTGAAAAGCAATATATTTACTTTAAAAATCCAGTCCAAACTATCTTAATAATTTCCTATTTTTATTTTAAAATCGTATATGGTTAGCTACAAATAAAATACAAATAGAATTTAAAAGCTTCTGAAAGTAGATTTTCACATAATATTACTTGTTTGCGTACATTTATCTTGCGCTAACATCATCTCTCCCGTATTTCTTCTATTTTGATAAAAATCACTAGTTTGAAAATTTTCCAGAAAACACATGTAAATCTATGTTACATCATGATACAAATAAATTTAATAGGGGTATTACGAAAACTTGTTAGGGGAAAAAGGAAAGTAGACGAAATTACCCATCATGTATCAATCTTCAAACTTTGAACAAAGGTTATGCTTGGCATCTGCTCCGATTGCGTCGAAATTGTGTATTAAAAGAACCAAACACTCCCCATCTATCTATTATATCGTTTGACATATTTTCTGAGCCATATGGCACATTAAAGAAATCCCTTTTTGGCAAATATGTTTTGTTCTGCAAAGAAATAAAGATAAAAGGGACATGAAAATATGTACAAAAAATATTTGTTTAGATTGAAACGCCATGGTGGCATGATTTATGATTTCGTTCGACCTTAGAAGCAACAGAGTTAGGGTCTTCACTACAAGTAACCATAAATCAATAGGAATATTATTTAATTTCGCCCAAATCGCTGAATTAACTAAATCGATAATTAAAAGCTTCGTAACGGCATATAGTTGATTTATCTTGACTGGTAATCATCATCCGGTTTCCAGTTAAAATACAGTTCCTTTCTTCATGATAAAAAGACAATACAGCCACATCAACTAATGCAAGAGAGGTTTATTTCCCCAAAAGATACATACGTGAGCTAAGAGGGATAGTGTTGAAATAATAAATATAAATTTGAAAATAAAAACCATGGAGTTACCTTTCAGTACCAATCCTCAACGAGTTACCTATCTAAAATAACTGGAGTGTAACTCTACTCACTCTGCTATTGTGTCCTTGTTTTTTGTAAATTCTACAAGAAAGAGTTTAAAAACCGTATCATTGGTCTAAATGATCACAATTAAAGCGTTGTTATTGTTGAGACCCAGACCGTCCGACCTACCAGAAAGGTGTAAGGTAACTGTTTGGATGGCCGGGAAGTGCCACACAATTTAGACCGGAACCCAGAGGGGGAAGCATCCACAGGGACCGTACCCTTCTTCCCCTACTACAACCTCTCGGAAGGACATACGGACCCACACGTTTAACGTGATCGCACTCCGCGTGAACACGGCGGCAGTTCTGGTAGCGGAGGGAATCGAACCCGGGCCTACCGAGTGCAACTCCCGCGCGCTAACCACTGGGCTACCGCGCCCAATACAATTATAGCGTATTACCCTTTATTTAAAAGGGCTTGAAAAATCCTTTGGCTGACACCGAGTTTGATAATTTTTTTCCTCCCCCCTGAGGGGGGCTGATAACGCCACGAACACAAAGGTCGTATCACGGATATTATTTACTAGTGACTGGAACTATTAAGTTTCGTGATTATTGAACAATAAATAACTCCTTCCATGCATGATTATGTCAAACTTTGTCTTGGAAACCACGTTAAGAAAACGTTTCAAAGTTTTAACTCGAATTTCAAATTGTTCTATCTAGGTCTAGATTTTTCAAAAATAAAGCTGAATATAAAGTTTCGTGAAAATCACTTAATAATTATTGTAGCTATTGTGTGAACAAGAAATCAACCACAGACAGACAAAATGACATCTTTCTAAAATAGTCAAAATGTGTTCAGGGGGGATTAAAATATATATTTGCATCAACATCTCGAAATCTAAAATTTTCGTGAAAATAATGATGTATCTGTACTTTGTATGAGAAAGTAAAATGTTAACGAACTAATGTGGTGGCCTAATTGAAAATACCTCGAACCAGCTGAAATTCACAATAAGAGCATATCCTACATGTACGGAAAAATGCTTTGGGTTTATTAAAACACGCAATGTCATAAAAGTATTTGAATAGTTTAGAACAATAAGTATTCACTATAAAACAAGAAAAAAATTGCAAGGTACGGTCGATAATTCTTGCAGAAAAAATTGCAAACAAAATCAAACCGTGATATATCCGAACTTTACCAAAAAATATACTTGGAAGAGGCTCTGATTGTGTCGGAATTTTGTGTTAGACAACCAAACAATCATCATCAATCTGTTATGTCCTTTGACAGATTTCTTTGAGACATACGGCGCATTAAAGAGCATTTCTTTTTAGCAAGGATTTCTTGTTCATAAAAGAGATAGATAAAAGGGCATACAATGTATACAGAAATTAAGTTTATTGATTGAAACGTCATGAAGACATGATTTATGACGTCTTTTTTACGCCAGTAGCGTTAAAATTATAGCTTTCGCAGCAAGAAATCATAGAAGAATCTCTATAAAAAATTATAATACTCTAAGTATTTTTAGCTTCAATATCTTTGATTCTGCAGTCCAGTTCTAGCAAAGTCCTTCCTGTTCGCGTTTGAAACATTTTATATCATTGTTTACCTTACAGAATGAAAATGTATCCTTCTTATGAATCTTTTCTATCTAGCACTACTTCAAAAAATATGTTATTGATATTTTAATGTACAGATTATGAATGTTTTAAGAAAATATGCAAATAATTGATGGTTTAAGAGTGTGAAAATTATTGATGGTTTAAAAGTAGGTAAATTGTTAAAAATTTAAGAATAACAATTTTTGATAATTTAAGAGTATACAAATTGTTGATATTCTAAGAGTATACAAAGTATTGATAGTCTGAGAGTATGCAGTTTATTGATATTCTATGAGTTTAATATTTGTTGATATTTTAAGTCTATGCAAATCATTGGTATTTTAAAAGTATGCAATTTGTTAGGATTTGAAGAGTATGCAAATTATTGATATTTTAAGAGTATGTAAATTATTGGTATTTTAAGAATATGCAAATTATTGATATTTTAAGAGTATGCAAATTATTGATATTTTAAGAGTATACAAATTATTCTAGGAGTATAAATACTCATAAAATTTAAATTTTCTCAAAAAAGTACAAAATATATTCGCTTAGTATTTAAAAGTTGCCACTTGAAGAGAATGGATGTAGACCAAGTATTTGTATACCATTCAAATGTCTAAATGCCAAATCATGGTTTTTCATGATTTTTTAGAGATCTCGATAACTACCCGACAAAGGTCCTTATAAAACTCATAACATGAGGTCTTTTGGACGGGATCAATTTTTTTATTACTTTCTTCGCACTGAGCTAAAGTAACGTATGGTGATAGTCACTTGTATATTTTTTCTTGATAGATATGCTTGCAGCGGTAGATTAAGTAAACTTTTAATTTAACTGATGTATCCTAAGAAAAGTATACATATTGAGATTTAATCACACCATAATCATTAGTTTTCATCTTTAATACGGCAGTGGGTCTGGATACCAAAACAAACTTTGTCGATCTGTGGGCCGGTAGGTGGTTAGTTGTCAAATCATTTGCTCTTTATAATTTAATAAAATAACAATGAAGTGATTTCGACAAAGTTTGGGTGAAAAGTCTCATATATTATGTACATGTAAATGCAGAAAAATGTTTCAAATATGTACATACGAATAGTTCAGCTATAAATCGGGATTTTTTGAAAATCGTTAGTCCTTCGTAATTCAAAATCCTCTAACGCTATTTGAACCAAGTTTGACTAGTATGTTGCATAGATTATCTAGATATGAGCTCAGAAAAAAATTCCGAAAAATGTATATAGTTTAACTATAACACAAGATTTTTCAAAATCTTTGGCCCGCTGAAGCTATTTGCCCCAAATTTGGTATATTGATATATTTTATTGCATGTATCGTATATATTGTATTGCATATATTGTATTGCATATATTGTATTGCATATAATGTATTGCATATACTGTATTGCATATATTGTATTGGATATATTGCATTGCATATATATTGCCTTGCATATATTGTATTGCATATATTGTATAGATGTGAATGTACAAAATGAATTCTAAAAAATCTGTATAATTTGGCTCAGAGGTCTAATGCTCATTTTTGTCGCGAGGAAATTCTCTGGATTGCACCGATCTTCTAGTTTTATCTAGCTCATGACAGTCAAGTAACAACAGCAAAAATTTAAATATAACAGTTTTGAGAGATAAAAAATAATATTTCTTTACAAGTCTGCTGCTGCTTAATCAACCATTACAATGTACACATTATTTATGGCTCGTGCAAGTTTGGTGAAATAAAGATTAGAAACTGCCATTTACCCGTGCAGTCAATCGTCAAATGCATAAACGACATATAGAGTCTAGAATCTATAAGGATTAGAAACTGCTATTTACCCGTGCACTCATTCATTAAATACGTAAAGGAAATACAGAGTCTAGAATCCAGAAAGATTAGAAACTGCCACTTACCCGTTCAGTCAATCATCAAATGCGTAAACGGAATATAGAGTCTAGAATCCATAAAGATTAGAAATTGCGACTTACCCATGCAGTCAATCATGAAATGCGTAAACAAAATATAAAATCTAGAATCCATGCAGATTAGAAACTGCCATTTACCCATGCAGTCAATCATCAAATTCATAAACGACATATATCGTCTAGAATCTATGAGGATTAGAAACTGATATTTACCCGTGCACTCATTCATTAAATACGTAAAGGAAATATAGAGTCTATAATCCAGAAAGATTAGAAACTGCCACTTACCCGTGCAGTCAATCATCAAATGCGTAAACGAAATATAGAGTCTAGAATCCATAAATATTAGAAACTGCCATTTACCCGTGCAGTCAATCATCACATGCGTAAACGACTCATAGAGTCTAGAATACATAAAAATTAGAAACTATCATTTACCTGTGCACTGAATCATCACATGCTTAAACTAGATATTGAGTCTTGAATCCATATTAGCGTCTATATTAGAGTTAATTGACGCTCTCAAACCCACTCGAATTAAGTTTAAAATATATAAAAATTAGTTTCTAAGCGAATTCCGAATTTAATTAATCACAATCGATAAAAAATTAACATTTGTAAAGTTTTATTTGCGGAACTGCATTATGCAACACAAATACATTGCATAATTGTTCAAAAAATGTAAGCCGATTTTTAAGTTATTAGCTTACGGTTTCAACAAACATTTCGCAGAATTTAATTTTTCCACATATGTCGCATTTGTAATCAAATTTAGTAGTAATGTGAATATTATTTAGAGTTTCAAACTGTGGTGAAAGGTATGGATCCAGCTGAGTTCTTTAAAAAAATAACGTTTTAATTGATTATACAATAATTTTCAAAGAAAACCTTTTACATTTTGTCTAATGTTTGCAGAAGAATAAAGTAATTTGCTCAGTTAATACGAAACCTTTTATTTGATTTTTAATTCATTTAATTTTTTTTATATCTATTCGGTACTTTGTGCAATTACGTACATTTAGAAATAAATAATTTAATCATGTTTATATTCTTTACATTTTTGACGTTGTTATACCCCAAGCTTAAAACAAATAAAATATCTTATAGGCCTCTAATAAGATAAGTTTATAGTTTATAGAACAAGGATTCAAATTAACTTACTATGGATATATTTTCTAGACAATATTAAATTAAATTTCGTGGCGGAATTAAGATATTGCATTTGATACCCCAGAAGTAAGCAATGAATTAAGCATGTTTTTTTTGTTATATCTGATCAAACCTGTCTTGTATTTAAGTTTAATAGATTTTCTTTAAATTTATATATTATGTCAGTTTATGCATTTCGGTTCTACTCAATTTTTAACTCTGGATTAAATTTTACATATACCAAGTAATCATAAAAGATGCCTACTTACATTTAGCGGGCAATTTTGTTCATTTCCTACTCATTGTGGGTTGATTTACCCGATAGCTGGAAGCTTTGCTGTTGTTGTATATAAATTTAAAATTTTCATTGTAATCCTTAAGAGTTTATACTATTAAATACCGCATTATTGACTTTGATTGAGAGTTGCAGTTTTTATGCCTATGCACCTAATTATGATGGTCTATATATGGTCTTGCCATGATACATAAACAGCCACAATTCCAGCGTTAATATCCACTATTTTCCAGTACCGCTATCCACTATTTTCAAGCTCCACAACCCCGACTGTGTAGTTCCTGCGCTGACATGTCCTACCTCTCCGCCGGCTCTATCTGTCCTTGTACTGGCATACTCTGCTGCTTCTTTTATTTTCGGTTCTCGTATCCCAGTTGGTATCTGACCTACGGTAGAGGTAAAGGATTTTACTGGTTCACTGCATGTCCGTGGGTATTTCTAAAAGAAGAAGAAAAGACAATTTTTGGTTCCACAAATCGTTCCACTCTAGATGCAATTGATGTAGAAAAGTGACTTTAACTTTCACTTCATCGGTAATTTGGAATAATTGTATACGTACTTCAAATTCGCTCTCCAAATCTGTCTCGAATGTTCTCTTAGACTATTTGCTGCGACACCCCTCCCCCTTTTTCCTTTTTTTAAGCTTATGTTTTATGTTAACTAAACACAGCCAAGATTTTATTTAGACTTATCGTAACTCTACAGATTTGTGGTAATTGATCCAGAACTTGGAATACAAACATATGAAGATAAATTTCGGACGAACTCAAATGAATAAAACGAATAGAGACTTATATATATATATATATATGTGATAGTTTGCAAAAAATGTTTCAGTTGTCGGAAATTTAAAAATTTAGTTTAAGACCTTGTTAAGTACAGCTTTTCAGGCTTATTCTAAAAACAAAACCGGGTGTCTTTATCATAATTATAACTCATCATACATAATTTTCATTACTATTTAAGCTAGAACACTAAAACAATGAAAAATAGCTTGAAACATTTCAGATTGACAACAGGGTTGGTTGCTTTGAACCTTTGTTTAGATTACATATTTTCTGCTTAAGCCATTTCTTTTGTTTAAACTACAGATTTTTGTTCGAAACAAATCCACGTTTTTTTCCAAACACAGCTATTAGAAACGCAATTAATTTCTCGTATTTGGCAATATGTAGAGCATATAGGTAGTCATATGCTCTACCATATGACTACCTATATTCATTGAAAACAAAACAATATGATGTATGCAGCACATGATTTTCTCTATATAATGCAATTAACTTACTTCTTTCAAAGCGAAAAATGATGATAAAGATCCACGACACTATGTATTATACTGCTAATTATACATTGGACGCGTTTTCGGATAACATGCAAAGCTATTTCTAAATATCCAATTAATGTATATTTCGGGCAAATATAACTTGGAAATTATTAACATTGATATCATCCGCTATAAGCGACTATATATTCTAATGAAAAGTTACACGGGAAATGACTATTTATGTACCATTATAAATGATTCTAATTTTTTAATGTATATTTTTCAAAATTTCATTATAAACTTCTACATTTAATCGACTTCTACACTAGATTGTGTTTTCGGATAACATGCAAAGCTATTTCTAAGTACCCAAAGCTATTTCTAAGTACTTGTTTTTTCGGCCGTCCAAATGATCGCTCGAGTCCTTAGGATGAGAGTCGAACGGCCTGGGTCTTCAACTAGATTGTGTTTTAAAATCAATAGGGTTACACTATTCACTGATTGTAATATTTGTACAAAATTTTATTCGAAACGCTTCACACACTGCATGCACGGAACACCGCGTGCTGTTGTCCATCTCGGGTGCGGTATCCCCGTGGTTTGCGCGCTAGATTTGCACGCTACCACAAATGCCGCCGTGTTCATGCGGAGTACGATCACGTTAAACATGTGGGTCCGTAAGTCCTTCCGAGAGGTTGGTGGTAGGGGAAGGAGGGTACGGTCCCTGTGGATGCCTCCCCCACTGGGTTCCGGTCTAAATTGGGTGGCACGTCCCGGCCGTCCATACAGTTACCTTACACCTTTCTGGTAGGTCGGACGGTCTGGGTCTCAACAACAACAACAACAACACACTGCATGCACATGCACTAACATACATACATACACTCACACACAGACATCACTGCAAATACGGTTGATTCGAGTTCAAGTATGATTAAAACGTACTATTCCGTCGAAAACTCAAATTCGAATACTCGACCCCATCGCAACAATTCCCTAAACATTATTATGTACATATGGACTTTAAAAGGGTAAAATAGTTATCTTAAGATAGTTATAGTAAATATATCACGTTATTTTAGATATTAAATTACCAACAGTTGAACCTTTTTTCCTGTAAATTATCATACATATATAAAATAAACTTTAAAATAAATGAATAATTATATTTCTTTTACTGATAATTATAAAAGAATTTTCTGAAAAGTATCTTATAAGTAATTCCTATAAAACGGCGGGGAAATTAAAGATATCTCAAAGTTGCTCTTTTGTTCTAAATGTCTTTAAAATGTTCTTTCTGAACTTTTTCTTCTGACAACACATCAACTTTTTTCTTCTGTCCCAAAACTGAAAGAAAGTATCAAATGAATTTTTGAAGTTTCTAGATGATATATAAAGAACCTTAGAATTCTATTTGAATTCTTCAAAGTTCAGTCGTTCTAAAAACTTTTCAAAAAGCACACGAGAAATCCTTAAAAAGTAAGAGATGTTTTGTTACATAACAGTCTATTTAATGAACATTTCTCTGGTTATGTATTAAAAGTCATATTTTTGTAAAACTTTCCGAGGTTATCACAGTTGAATTCTGAAGTAAGAGCTTTAATATATCTCTGCATTTTAAAGAATTTTAAATAAAAACGTTTTAAACAGCAGGAAAATGATGTTTCGCATTCAATGGCATTAACTTATGACATTTATTTTATGTATTTGAAATATTTATTAACTTTATATATGAAAAATAAACTTGTATAAGCTGTAAACGAATTTATTTATATGGAGTAAAGAATTCATTATTCAGATAAATATTTTTTTCACCGTCAGCTAGTGGTTGACCGAAGGGATTTTCAACCTGATAAAGCCTTGCTACGGAAATAATATCCATGAGAGAGTTTTTCTAAGTTGGTACTTTAAAATAAATGTTTATAAAGTACCACCAATTTTAAAGTACCTTATAAACAAATGTTTATAAAGTATCACTAATTTTAAAGTATCTTATAAACAAACATTTATAAGGTACTTTAAAATAATATTAAATACATGCTGGCCATAAAAAAAACTTTATATACTTTATATGAATATTAAATTAATGTTATGAATACTATAATAAGTACGTGTCTGCTCTTTAGGATATAAAAATGTTATGAAATCATAGTAGATAAAAAATGCAATTGATATATGCTAAACCTTATATTTAAAATAAGCAGTTTAAATGTATGCTCAAATTTGATAATGCGTAGCATTTAATTGAATAAAAATCACTTTTTAACCAGTGGCACATTGAGGAAAAATAGCAATTATAATATAAACATTAAAATATGCTGGCAATGAAAAAAAACTTTATGAACATAATAATATGAATACTGCAATTAATTTTATGCATAATAAAATAAGTTCATACCTGTTTCTTAGGCTATAAAAATGCTATGCAATCATAATAGATAAAAAATAATGCATTTTTTATATGCTACATCCTATATTTAAAACAAGCAATTTAAAATTATGTCTAAATTTGACGATGAGTAACTCTTGATAGAATAAAAATCCCTTTATAGCCAGTGGCACATTGAGGGATAAAAGCAAATCAGAAGATTCGATTTATTTTAATTAGTGTACGCAAAATTAAAATTTCATTTATTCATTTAATACTTTTGCCGATCTAATATACAAATTAACTGCAATATGGATTCACTTGATAATTTTATACCAATAAATATCCAGTTTATAGTAGCTTGTGATTTTTTTTTGCTAATTTTATAAGAAATTTTTTGAAGAATATGGATCGCTAATCCAAATGATCCTAAGTATAGTATTTTAACCTTCATTTTTGAGGACCTGAAACGATCTTTCGATTGATACTATGTTTGATAATGTCCCACACCTGGGGGTGGGTAACTTGTTCCCCGTGGTGGGATTAATAAAGTCCCAAACACAACAATTTTATCGCGGCTGTTTTCCCCAATAGTGGTTGAAATTATTTAGTTTAGTAATCATATACCCTTCTTATTCATCAATAACACTTTTTACTCATGATTATGTCACATTTTGTTCAATGTTGCCATGTTAAGCAAAAACAAAATTTCGAATTAATTTTGTTTTTGCTTAGAATGCAAAAATGTTTTTGCTCAATGTGCGATTTTACTAGAAATTCAGAAAAAAAATTATCTAGCTCTATATTTTTGTTAACAAAGCCGTATATGACGTTTCACGAAAATCCTGCAATATTTCCGGCAACTATTGTGTGCATAAGAAATCAACCCCAGACAGACACGCAGACAGATGGACATCACATTAAAGTTAGTCAAAACGTATTGAGGAGGGGGCATAAAACATATATTGAACTCAAAAACTTATGTAGACAAAAATCTCAAATTCGAAAATAGTCGTGAAAACAATATTTTTCCTGATTACAACTTATGGAAAATATAACATGGAACTTCTGTATTAATTTGCAAATATGTACCTTATAAAAAATTTTAGATATATCCTTTTGAATTTGACAAATAATGAAAAAGTTCATTCCGAGATAAATGAACTGAAAGTTTAATAACCACGTTTCAACACAGATAGTACAACATAAAAACTCTTATATCAGCTTGTGTATCAGTTATTATACCAGCTTAGAAACATGCAGTTTATGTCATTCAATTCAAAATCACTATATTATTTTTGAAGTTAATACAAAGAAATGTAGATTTTATAGATTTTTCTGTCCGGCACCTTCTGAAACTCATCTTTACAGACAGTTGACGGAAAATACAACTTTTAAGAAATGTTAAGAACTTTACAAAGATTCGCGATGCATTTCTAGCGAATACATTGGTGAGTGTATTTATTTTCCGCACAAACATACTATACCGTGTAAAGTACTATGTGCTTTTCGATTTCTTAAATGGAAAGTGACACAACTCAATAGTTTCTAGAACTCTTCGATTATTCCTCGGCCAAAGAAAGTTCACACAGCGACTGGGATTTAAAATCCAACTGAAATATTTAGAGAACTAAACAGAGACATCTACTGGCGGAAAACACAAATTATAGTCAATTTAAAAAACAAACTATTATACAGGGTCATTAGTTGATTGCACTAAAAATATATCATGCTGGTCTTGGTAATACTGACGAACTTCGCGCTGAACCTGATCAAGCCGAATTGGGGCTCAGGGCATATTGTTAATTAGGGGCCCCCGCACAATGACGGCATACCAAACACATGAAAAATATCAACACATAAAAAATTTGGAGGGGGGGGAGGGAGTCAGGATCATAGCCTCTGAGGCCTTTCGTGTGTGTAGAAAACTTCCAAACATTTTATTTCAAAGTAATATATTAAAACTTTAAGGGATGCATAATATTCAAAACTATTAACATAATTTAAACTAAAAATTAATATTACCAGTTTCAATAAATTAAGAAATTATGACTGCTTAAATTTTGTTATCACATACAATATTTAATGGGCCCAGAGCCGCTGCCCCGGAGGCCTGTGCATTAATCAAACCTGGACTTCGCGAACCCACAAACTTTCTCAAATATTTCTTACCTCCTTCCAACTAAAGGTGTCGGCTTTTGAGCACCATTTTCAATAATCTATACGGGACTTTTCTCATCAAGATCCTTGTCGCACCTTAACTCTTCTCAAGAGAACCCGCAGTTGGAGCATTCGTCCTTTGAGTCAAGGAATCACTAATTCCCTTTCTCTCCACGACCGAACGGATTTCGTCATCCTACCCTTCCAACATGATCGCAGAAACTAATTGGTTGGCCGGTTCGATGATTGATCTTCTTAACCGAAACCAATAAAAAAATTTTAGACCAAAAAAACTCACAAATTCAAAATGTCAAACTGATGGAAATTATAACTAAAGGTAGCATTGACCTAATTGTATAGGGAAAGTATTGATACCAGGTTTTGCTCTGTAAAAATGTTATAAATCCCCCTCCCCCTATATTCTGGCAAAAACTTAGATTTGAAATGTTGAAAGAGTTTGAGAAAGTTTTTATTTTAGAAATCGTAAGTGTTTCGGTGTGCATTTTATTCATGCATATCTATAAATGTATGGAGATCAGACAATGTCTATATTTATTACTCTTCCTATATACATAGTTGTTGTTGTTGTGACCCAGACCGTCCGACCTACCAGAAAGGTGTAAGGTAACCGTTTGGATGGCCGGGAAGTACCACCCAATTTAGACCGGAACCCAGTGGGGTAGGCATCCACAGGGACAGTACCCTCCTTCCCCTACCACCAACCTCTCAAAAGGACTTACGAACCCACATGTTTAACGTGATCGTACTTCGCATGAACAAGGCGGCAGTTGTGGCAGCATGCAAATCCAGCGCGTAAACCACCAGGCTACCGCGCCCGAAATGTGCCAACAGCACGGGGTGTTCCCAGGTGGTCACCCACCCAAGTGCTAGTCGCGCCCGATGCTGCTTAACTTCGGTGATCTAACGAGAACCGGTGTTTTCAGCACGGTAGGGCCATTGGCTCTCCTATATATACATATTGTAATATATAGAAAAAGTACTGTGACGATGTCAAAAATTCGAATGTGTATGTGTGTGTAGATGCTATATCTTACGAAGGAATTAAGCGTTTCGAATGAAATTTGAAGCACATATTAGAATCGTTATATACTAGAAGTCTATTTATTTTGAACGCAATCAAATGTTTGGAGGACCCCCCCCCCCCCCCATATTTTTAATTGCAATTTAGAAAAAATCAAAACCTTTAATAATATTACGTAAAAGATTATGTCTTGTGTAATTTTTCATTTGTAAACGATTGACAGAAACTTTAGAAGGCTAGCATTATGAGTTCTCAAGATGTTGCACATTTTCAAATAAATATGTAAATATATTACATAAAATTAACAATTATTAATTATCGTGAAATGTGTTCACTATCATGCATTATGACTCAATAAATTTATTAACATCAATCTCATGATCTAGCTCGTTCCATTCATGAGAATAGATGCTTGTGTAATAATATTGTATTGTTACGACCAACAATTCGGCAACAGTCACTTATATATAAGAAACGGTTCTTCTTTACATCTGTGTGTAACGCTTGTCGCCAATTTGACAACTAATTTAGCAAAGTAAGTGAAAAATTAAAGCTTGGTGAGTAGTATATTTATTTTTTACGTTTTCCCTGATTTTTATGTACTAAATAAAATAGAATTTCCCGTCTATTGTGTTTTCCCTCAATATAATGTTTTTATCGACTCCACACAGAAACGCAAAATCGGATTCCAGAGTAGTAAAATTGCAAAATGTAACCTAAACTCCTAAAAGCCATTTTAATACGCCAAGTCCCCAAACACTTCTTCAGATAACGAATTTTAGTCGGAAAGAGCAGAAATATTTTTTGTTTAATATTTATTAATTTATTTGATAATAAAAACAATTATTCAACATTACAATATTGATTAATTTACTTAATGTTAACCATCTCTAATTTCTTTCTCGGAAGACAGAGGAGAGGAAGGGGGGCGGGGGTTGTCTGCCTTAGAATTTAGCAAATTTACCATACACAAGTTCAATACAAATTCCTTACTTAGTCTCTCTACGAGTGAACTAAAAGGAGCAGTGTTTGATTCACGGCGCCATCTGTTAGCTGAGATTATCACTATTAAAAATTAATATCATTTACTGTTGTGTGAAAAAAAAGTGTAATGTGTTCCTTTAGAGTTTTTGAAGAATTATTCTTACTTAATGCTTCTCCTTTTACGCTAAGACTATTAAGAAAAAGAAAAATACTGTATTTAATGATTCTATGGTTTCAGAAAAAGAAATTGTATCCAACTTATTACCTTTCTTAGACATTCCTTCTAAAATAGCGCATTTTGAATTTGCGTAAAAACTAAAAACTTGTTTTCTTGCATCTTGTAGTATTTCGTTAACATAGCAATAACAGAATTAATGTAGATTGTTTAATTCCGTCAATACATTATGCTCTCCGTGGATGAAATAAAAATTTTAATATCTCGAGATTGCTCATAACTACCGCCGTGGATACTCCTAAAATCTCTGAGCACAGCATAATCTCACAATCCATCGATTATGTATGTCTATGTTTAGATTTTCAAAGAACAGCCGTTTTAGAGATATTATTAAAAGCATAATATAACTTCCATAGAAACAATATTATGCAAGCGACTTCGGTTTTCTGAAGAATTGAGAATCTTTGTTTAAGAATTTGAAATCGTGCTGCCTAGCAACGATAATAAAGTTATTCTATAAAAATGTTTTAACAAAAGTTAAAGTATAAGACTGACGATGTTTTTTCCTTCCAATCTGAATAATATTAGATAAGAAATCTTAACATCATAGTATTTATTACGTTTTATTGGTTGCTGCAACGAGAAAAAAAATAAACTAATGTGGACAGCAAATGACTTTTACTACTGTCTCAAATTTATTTTTCGTAACATCTTTATACTTGTAAATGAAGACTCTGTACTACAGAGGGTCTGTGGGTCAAAGATTAAAATCCCGAGTACTTAGAGGAATCAAGCATCGGCTAAAAAGTTCTCGTTCGTAACCAGGTATTATTAAACGTTTCTAACGCACAAAATGACACGTATGTTTATTTACACGTATGTTAAAATTATAATCAATTATACGTTTTTTTTCATCTTGCTAATTATCGCATTATAGAACGTCGCCAGCTTGCAAACATTATAAAAACAAAATTAAATACATCGAGAACGGTTTTTCTAGAGAAATGGGGTTGGTCTTATTACTTTTATTATCAAAAATTACGGACGACACAACCATTTCATCAATACAATTAAGCATATTTAGTTTTTTATTACGGATTTTGCCGATTTTTAAAGCTAATTAGGGGAAAATGGTAGGTTATTATTTACCGAATTGTACCAAAATCTAATCAGCACCAGGGTATAAGCTACAAGTGACTTACTAAACAAATTGTATAAAATTTCGTCGTATAGGCTTTGAGTTAGAGTGGATACATGCATTGCAGAGACACTCAGATACACAGACGACAAATATATACACACACGTATTGAAAGTTGAAATTCGATTTCTCGTGTTCTAGTGGATTTAAAACGTGTAAATCCGCCGAAAACTCGAGTTCCGATTTCGAGATGATTCAAATACTTTAATAAACTCGTAAGGAAGTGAAAATGCACAGTGTGAGACCAGGTCTTAAAATGTTATTCCAGAATCCTTAATTGGCCTTAATATATACGCAGATTGGCACATTCCTATGTTTGTGAATTTTGCTCAGCAGGCTTGGAATATTGACTGTTTCTTTTATGACATTTGGGGTCAGCTTTATCATTTCTACCACACTCTCAAATTTTAACATAACCACTACACTGCTTGAAAACACGACTCTCTGAACTTTTGGATAATTATTCTTGTTATAAATCTCAAACACTTCTGCTTATTAGCAACACTGCTAGAATTCCATGACTACCCTCTCTCGCTTCTGGTCAATCATTTTTTTATGAAACGCACTCTTGGATATTCCTTGCCTGAATATATTGAAGTATCTCCTTCTTGCCACATCATTTTGCCTGAGGTCCAGATACGCCCTCCTTATCTCTCATTGGCTGCTCCTCAGTGCGATGTAGCAGCTTTTCTTCATTGGCAACTTGATTATCCAATGATGCTTGATTTAAGTCTTGGCTCCTAGGAGATTTTGCCCCAATTACACCTGCAATTTATGTGAAGTGAATTTATTGGGGTCATGACCTTCCGGGTCAAGACTGGCATAAAATAGCGCCTAAAAGTCTGACTTTGTTTCGTTGTAAATAGTCGTAACTCTCAAAACTTCATAATTGCCTCCTCGTGTCACAGATATATGCACCTTACTAAATCGTTTATTCTAATATTAAGCATACTTGTGAGGACATGATAACCTGATAGTTATCGTTTTAAAGTCGCAATATGTTATAATTTTTCTATTAACTAACAATATGTTAGTACTCTGCTTTGACAGACTAATCAGAATCTGCCTAAACAATTTGCTGATTCTACAATGGAATAGAATCAACGTCTCTGCAAAACAGTTATCAGATCGATTATTTTTGATGACACAAGCCCACTCGAGCTGTTTTGGGTCTATGAAGCTCTGGGTTTCTGGCTTTTCTTTCAAAATACCAACCTACGACTGTAGCAGTTACTCCTCACCTCAGTAAAGGGGATTAGTACGGGGGTCAGAGATCCACAAAAAGAGGAAGTTGTCACTTATCAGAGTGAAAAATGCTGGTGATAAATACGATCTAGGAGATACTACCTTGTGAACCAAAGGGATTTTCTTCCGTAGTTCTAAACAGAAGAATGAAATACATATCCCAAGTTTGACCGACTATGGTATGTATACTCAAGTAGCTAACTGAAAGCCGTGATGGTAGACAAAGGGTTAAGGTATAAGGACCTTACCACCTAGTAAACCACCTTTAATTTTTGATATGTGAAACTGAGACAGTTGTATTGCAGTTAATAAATGTATTTAGCCTCTTAAAATATGTGTGTGTGTGTTGTTGTTGTTGTTGTTGTTGAGACCCAGACCGTCCGACCTACCAGAAAGGTGTATGGTAACGGTGTGTGTGTGTGTGTGTTCGTGTGTGTGTGTGTGTGTGTGTGTGTGTGTAATCCTTGGCTGTTAGGATTTGATTTCTAGCGATTTCAGAATCAAAATTTGAATTAGGTCACTTTAGGTTTTAAAATTCTTATACCCGACCAGGGTAAGAAACGTTACATACCTAAACTTACATTTTTCAGATTGTCTGTAATTGATTGCTGTAAACTGATAAAAACGTAAGCGGTACGATGATATATGTTACTACTATTGTAGCGTCTTTTTTTTTGTATATTTTGAAAAAACTTTATATCTTTTAAATTGGTTTATAAACGGAATCTGTATGGTTTATAGACGGAACAATATATTTTACGCCGATATTTCATGCTTTAATCTTTTAATGCGAACTAAATATTTTATAATTTTTTTCAAAACATATCTTTTCGATGTTTTAGAATGGTATATCGTCGGATATATCGCTAATAAATAAATAAAGAACGAAACACCATACGTACATGTAAAAAAAAAAAAATCATATGCCACCTAAATCTGAATTTTTCGATATAAGAGATTAAAAATATGATTTGCGCAGTTGCCGCACACACATTCCCAACACATTTTCAAACTTTTGCCAAAAGCATTTTAAATTTCCGATATCTGTGCAGAAAAGATCTAGCATTTTCCCGATACGTAAAACCTGAAATTTTTGTAGCGTTTATTCAAAACATACTTTGCAGGTATACACTGAACAAAATAGAAGAAATTTAATCTGTGGTCGATGGAAAATATTGTATTGGTGGATGTTTATATACCTATTTGCATACGAAATTTACAGGGATGAAACATAATATTTTATGATTAAATTAGTTAAATTTTAATGTAATATTTTTTTTATATTTCGAATAAAATAATAGAGTTACATTTAATAACAGGTGTGAGACCAGATTTGAGGCAAGATTTAGCGGAGACAGTTTTATGTCAAATATTTATGACGGTCTGTAATGTCAAACAATGCATCAGACTTAAGGACGACAGTTTTATTGCACCCTGACCCAAGAGGTCAAATAAGGTCATAAACATAAGGGGATAAAGAAGACACGAGATTGTGTAAGGATGTGAACCAATTATTCAAGATATCTGGTCGCATTGCCCTAAGTTCGGCCAATCAGAGCCAAAGAGGCGTGTCAGACCTCAGGCGAAAAGTGGTTGCAACATATGGAAAGTTCTAGAGATGTTAAGAACAGTAGGAGAATAGAGCAGTGAAGGAGTTGGAGAGTTCGATTTCGACAAGACCAGTCGGAGCAGACAGGAGTCGCAGTGAAACCAGAGTACCAGACTTCGAGTTTGACGACTGGCGATGCAGTTATGATGAGATCAATTTGATTCGTGTTCAGTGATTGACTTTCGTACGAGACAGAGTACCAGACCTTGAGTCGGTACAGTACGGTGTACACTGATGAAATAGGACCAAAGGTGGCTGTGAACAGGCACAAAGACGTAATTGGAGGTATGTGTTCCTATCAATAATTATAGAAGGTCATAAATGCAGTTTAGACATTTTAACTTAGCTGGTCTCACATTTGCAATATCCTCTGCAAACTTATGTTTATTTTTCATTTTTGTGCACTACAAAAAGGAATGCAAATTTTGCAAATATATATTTAATAATTATCTAACGTGTAATTTAAGATCTTCCAGAAGCCTCTTGGTTGTCTAGATGACTAAACCTTTAAACTCTTATAATACTGATCACGGTATATAACCTAACGATGCTGGATTTTAAAGCACCCTCGGGCAGGACTAATTGCGGCTTTTGTACAAACTTTCGCCACCCTCCAGAAGCAGCAAGATGGCATTGGAAGCTGAATATTTGCACACGCATAGTATCGACTACGTGGCAGAACCTAACTGAATCAATTTTCGATTATGACCATTATTTTCGCAACTGGAGCCATACATTGTTAAACGAAATAAAACAAATTAAAAAAATACTACTTATTAAAAGTGTTAGTTTTCCAGGTAACAGGCTTAAATATTATTAGAATAATAAATTTATTGCTCTATATCTTAGGATGAGTCGGTCGGCCTGGGCTTTCGACATTGGGTAATAACATTTTATGCAGTGAAGGTGCTACGAACCCGCAGTCCTCACTACAGCGGGTAGAGTTTTGGAGGAATTTTAGGGCACAACGTTAATGTATCATAGTATGAGGACTACTAAGTGATAGGGGGAGGTAAAGGAGGTGCAACCAAACCAAGCTCAGCCACTAATTATATGCATTAATAGTTAGCCATAAAATTCATCAATACGAGCTTTACAAAACTTGAAAGCATGATACCAACTGTAATCATAATATGTGGACTATTATTAGCCAGTTAGAGTTCATTCACACGAAATGGAGGATTTAATTTAAAGTAATCTGTCTTAAGTTTCAAGCCGGAGTCCAAATGAGATGTTTTAATGCAGTAAAATTCCATTTATTTGTACAAAATTGAATTGAATTATGACAAAACGAAGACATTTTTCAGCACCTTCTAAATCCGGTCGGGGACTAAGATGCTTTGCTTCCCTTTTCGAGTCCCTCTGCCTGGGCTGTGGAGTACCTTATAACGCATGATAGCGTAATAACTAAGAATAATTCGAAAACAATGTTGTGCTCCTTTTGTATGGACGTTGAGATGAAAATAACGAAATTTTAACAAATATCTATACATTGAAAATTTTTTTTTTCAAAAGCAACAGAAATGAGCAGCGAAAGTGAATCATACAGATCCTCGTTTTCAAAATAGAATCTCTTTAATAAAGCAAAATCCATTGAACACTGGCCTGAGAAATTAATCCCATATCCCCTGAAAAATTGAATTTTTAAGTAACTCCCCTTTTTACCCTTATAATCATTTTAAAGTTCCATTTAACGCTGCCACAAATGCATCGCTCCATCTCGACACGTCGTGTGTTCTGGTGATATACCACTGTTGTTAATAGCCTTGACGAACTACATGACATCGCATGAAGTACTAAACCTGTACTTTTTACATCAGGAAAATTAAATCACAACATGGGGGCTGTCGAATAGTTTATGCAGAGCTCCAAAACTTGCTAGTCCTTCAGTATCAACACCATAGCTAGTATTTCATCAGTACCGCAGCAATTCAACACCTGTTTATGCTATAACAGCAGAAAAACTACACTGACAGCAGAAAAAAATACACTGACAATAGAAAAAACTTGCTTTGCCAAGTAACTCTAAGTATCTGGGGATTTGACTACTAATTTTCATAATATTTAATATAAAAGGTAATTTAATATAGAAAGTAAAACATAAATGCTCAACCTCGATGTAGCAGGTATCCTAAGTAATGGATAAAAATGGCATAATGTCAGAAAATGATCAGAGTACAGTGGATTTTCTTTTTTAAGTAGTTCCCTGTACATGTATAAAGTGTAATAATGAGATAAAAATACAATGTTGAGTTTTTAACATATTTACATGTCCTGTGCTTGTGACGAAAGTTAGGAATGACACTTTGGAGCTAATTAAAGTAAAACTTTATCATTATTACTTCCCTTATACATATTATAATTTATTAGGAAAGTATTGTGATGGAGTCGAAAATTCGAATTCCAGTTTTCCACGGAAGAGCGCTTTGTATGCCTGAACTTCACTCGATCTCGTTTTCGAGGTGATGTCGGTATGTATGTGTGTGTGTATAAATGTATGTGTGTGTAAGTATGCATGTGTATGTGTGTGTGTACGTGCGTGCGTCTCTGTATGTATGTCCCTGAGATTATGGAGACGATATCTCACGAATGAATGGAGCGTTTCGAACGAAATTTGTTGCAAAAATTATAATCATTGAATTCTAGAAGTCTATTCATTTTAAACGCAATCAAATATTCGAAAGACACACAATTTTCGAATAAAATTTTGAAACAGAATGTATTAACAGAATTTTTAATAATATTACGTAAGTAACGACTTCTTATTCAATTTTTTCATTAGAAAACGAACTTCATTTCAAAACTCTAGCATGAACAGTTCTTGGAATATTATATATTTGTCAAATAAATTTATCAAAAAATCGCATAAAATACAAAAGGTATTGACAAGTATGTAATATGTTCGTTTTTCAAATATAATGCTATGCGATAACTTTATTAACATCTTTCTCGTTGATCTAGGACGCTGAAATCATTTTTTTTTATATACATTTTCACTTTACTATAGATAATTCTGAAATGTATACTCATGGATCTTTCATTACAAAGCTTCGGAGTGCATAAGGACTATCCTAGGAACGCTGGACAATTATGGACATAAGATTGATAAAGCTGGACTGGTATATTATAATATATCAAAATGCAATTCGTGAAATAAGTATGCAGATAAATGTTTATAATTCACTCATTATACTTTAATGTATCAAATCTTGTAAGGTTTTCAGTGGTTGAAATTTCGGCCCGGTCCCTATTTTGGGCCAATCCAGCCTTGCAATATGATATTGTACAGCGTTTAGAATCCTATGACATCTGTTTGTTCTCCATTCGAATCAATAATCACACCCCATTTGCGTTCTACTCTCGTTTGGGTGTAGACTACCAACCCCCTTCATAAATTATGGATAATAAATGTGATGCATGAGAAAGAAAGATAAACTTTTTATGGTATTAAGAAATAATTATGTGAATGGTTTGATTAATGTATCATAATTAGGATTACTGATGCAATCTAACTGATTCACGAAGTAGATTATTTCAAGAACCATGCTCACTGTACACCATAGTATCTACATATGTACCGGTTTCATATTTTCTATGCATTATTCCGCTTGGAATCTGAAGTTCCTGTATAGAAAGCTGGCACAACCATCATTTTGTATCATACTTGGCGTTTGATGTCTATTGCGTAGTGACTCGATAATGGGCATTGTGGAATAAATTCAAAATAAAATGGGTAGATGTTCGGCCGTAAATTGCTCTAATAATTCCCAAAAAGTGATACCAATATTTATGTCCCTGAATGTATACGAAAGAGGAAACGATAGATAAATTGAAAGAGAGATGAATTCAAAAATATCAGCGGCACAGTCGGCGATAAGTGAAGGAAAACAGGTGCGTTCCACTGAGATCAACACTGATAGTGTTGCTGATTTTCACTCTATGTCGCTTTCTTCATATGACTCCATGTCTCACTGTATGATACAACATGGCGGTCATAGGTCAGCATGTGCTATAGGAACTGTAATAGAATCGTCAATGCATGCAATTGCAGAACGAAAATTTGCTATATGACACAATTTTGTAAGTCTCAATAGAGATAATTTCTTAAAGCTCACATTTTACATATTTATTTTATCAAATTTTTAAGCAGCATGAACAATGCTGCAATGGCCAAGCATATACTCACAGAGGTCGCTTACAAGTATTGAATTTAGTGAGTGAGGAAGAACACCAGAGTGAAGAGGACTATGGCATGTATTTAGGACAGGGCTCAAGATTTCGCATACAGAAGGCCAAAACCGATTAAGACAGCACAGCGACACATCGAATAGCAGGAAGATAATGTACAGAATGTACTAAGAAAATAAACGCGTAGTTGCATATATATTAGCTGTATATATAATTTTTCTTATAGCACATATTTCATCAATGGCAGGATTAAGGCATCTTCTAGAAGAAATAAGAACATTTGCTCAAATGTCAGCGCTAAATTATTCATTGCAACATTCATTACAAAGTTAATTTCTGAAGGTTTTTTTTATTAAATATTTTAGATCTACAATTAATTTCAACAGTCTTATGAGTATAGTATTTTTCAAAACATTTTATATTGAATAATATTTAAAAATGGGCTCATTCATTAATATTTCTTTCTAAGATATTTCCTACTATTTATTTGCTATCCATATTCATTATTATTTCTAACAATATATTATTATTTTATTTATATTGTATATTTTATATGAATGTAAGAAAATGCATAATGCATGCCCACATCAGATATTTTAAATTCGTTCATCTGTAGGAAAAATCAAATTTGGGACACATTAAATGTATTTAATTTACTAAGCGAATAACGGAAGGAAAATTAGATTCATTGATTGTCTTTCTTTATTTCCCGACTTTATTTCCATTTACTATAGATCATTTATTATAGACACCGATACAGTTCTGAACAATTTTGAGAATTACATAAAGGAAGATTGTGCTTTTTTTTTTATGTTTCTTTTTCAAATGGTTTCTCATTTCACTCCTTCTTTTCGCGCATATCATTCCGTATACATACCAAAAACCATTACCGTCCTCAATTCTCTCGGGTCTCAACCCAACAATGAAGCACTAAATGTGGAAACTGGAATGAAAAGATAAATATTTGCTCTTGATGCCGTGTATATTTAGAGGATTGCTTAAATGCAGGCCATCTTCCTGAAATCGTGATTCTATAAATTTATAGATTCCGTGGTGCTCTGTGTTTCAAGCCCCGTTGTTATAGTAGTTTAGGTTTCTATAGTAGTTTATTAAATTATATAATTAGCCCAATTTCAAACTCTCTCTATCTTTCTCTCTCTTAAGATAATAAAACTTTTGAAACATTGATTAAAAAATTATATATTATTATAAAATAAATTAGAAAGGTAAATTGATTAATACCTTTTATGTGAAATACAGACTGAAATGTTTTATTCCTATTGAGCTCTGACCGTAGCTGAGCTCTTTAGTATCCGCTCAAATGTAAACTGGACCGTCCAGCTCTCCCAAACGGTGTGGAGCAGTTACAGGGGACGATCGGGAAAAACACAGAAATAACACTACACAAACATACAAAGGCAATATACATAGAAATGCAATACAGACAGAAAACAACACAAAATAAAACATACAACGAAAAAAAATCTGATATGGGCAGCACATGACTTTCCTTATATAATGCAATGAATTTACTACTTTTACAGTTAAAAAAATATAATTCTTATAGTAGATACTTATATTCTTTCCAAGATATTAAATTTTCTTCAATGAGTCGTCATTTCATTGATTTAACGTCATTTTTATCCATTTGGCGAGATTTTCATTAATTTGGCAACATTTAAAAATATCGCCAAGTTGGCAAGATTCCGCTAAATTCGTCGCCAAAATCTCACCAAGTGTTATGGACGGAGAAATAAGTTATTCTTCAGCGGATAAATGACTATTGGCGTTCAAATACAAAAGTATTAGTCAAAGTATCTTTTCTCGTGAATGGAATAAAGAAACAGGTCTGCTCGCCACCGTTCCTGACACGGAGACAAATAAACGGGTTCCCCTTAAAATTCCTTCTAATTTGATGCATATATTTCTCATCTTGATTGAAATTTGCGTCTGTTCCATAGTTTCCCATTATTTTTGTACGATATGCATTGCATATTTTCGTATTCTATTACATATTCTTGAATATGCAATCATCGCCCAAGGAAATCAAGGCACAAACCTTGACCAGTACGTTGTAGCATATGCCATCTCGCATAATCAAGGCCCAGTCTCCTCAGTGCGTTAATTGACAAAACCAAATTTTCCTCGCACAATTCTTCTCGCATCTGAAAGATTATGATCTGCTATGCATGCAGGTTTCAGTACTCTATAATCTGTGAGTTTCGGCTTCAGTCTATGTTCAAGTTAATTTCCTTTTCAATTATTGAACTTTAAAAACCATTTTCCTTCCTATTATATTTAAATTTTAGACCGGAATTCCCCCCAATTAAAAAATCCCAAAAAATCATGCGTAATTCAGTCTTTCAATGGCTCGCTTTGTTCAATTAGTTTTGACCGCTCTGAACACAACTAGTAGTAAAATACAATGCGCAATTATCAAAAAATTCATAGACTAAACAATTAAGGCATTGAAGCAATATAATAAATTTTCCTATTTTTTCTTAAAATGAAAGAACCTTCTAAAAATGAAATTAAGGAATTTACGAAATTAATGTATGAATTGATTTTATGTAAACATTTAAACATTTTTATTTACTAGAATAAGTTTTATAAATTGCAATCATCTGAAAATATTTCTCTTCTACACAATTAATTTTCGGTAACGGTTAGAAATACCTCCAAATTAAATACATTCAAAACTACATTTAAAGGATGGTTTCTAATCTTGTCCAGTCAATAAATTATATTTTAAGTAATATTAAGTTAGTTGACTTTAAAATCGCTAAGTAATTTCTATAGAAATTTGCCCCTTTTTACTCTCTATTATTTAGCTCTAGTTATTAAGTGCTTCCCATTAATAACCCTATATTATTAAGTGTAACCAATCAGTATATAATTTGTGTCAGGACGACAGGAAATATCTCCAAGCATACCTTCACATCTATTTATATTGAAATATTTCAATATAGACAAGTCAATGACTTACATTACACCTTATAAACTGTATTTATTTTGCGCCATTTCCATTTTGAATAATTACCATTTTGCATCATTGTCATTTTGCAGTATTGCCATTTTGCATTATGGCTACTAATTAAAATGAAATTATAACGCCCATTTCAGATCATAAGTTCAATAATGTCTTCTGTCTTATTCGTCTCAATAAAAATTACTTGGAACAGAGTTTTGAGGCTCCACACTGTGTTGGATAACTCTGGCTGTATTCGTGTTCTGATCAAGAGTTTTGCGGTAAAGAGGTTCGTCCTTCTCTTGGTTATGACTGCATACTAAAGTCCACGAGTAATTCAAATCCAGGTGCACTAAATAAATATAGCATGAATGGAAAGAATGAAGTCACAACAAATTGTGTCGGACGGATTGTAGATTATTATACGACAATAAGACGGCCTTCAAATTAGGGGCAACAGGATGACAGTACAGATTCATGAATAATTGAGCTTCAGAAATCCATAAATAAAAAGAGTGCGTTCTCGATAAATTCGGGGGAATGATGCCTGCGAATTATTAAAATACAAATATCTATATTCAAAGAAAGAAGATATTTTTAAAGTTTCATTTATAGCTACAACCTTATTTTACACCTTCCATTTGCGCATTTCATTTCACATGCACGAAACCATTATCGCCCCTATGTCTCTCAGATTTCAAGAACCAGATGTAAAATCTGGAATGAATATAAATATTTGCTCTTGATGCAGAGTGCTTAAATCTAACTCTATTTGCTGAAAATCGAGAATTTCTAAATTATAGTTTCAACAAAGTTTCAAATTTTGAGTCTTTATTTCATGAAGTTCGTGGTGTAATTTAAATAGATAATTTATGTATCTTCTTTCTATTAATATGATACAACTTCCAATAAGGAACGAAATACAAATATTATGCATAGCATTTTAAAACATACTATAAAACTAAACGGTGAAATAACTTTTGTTTATTCTTTATAATTTTAACTAAATTAATTAATATACTATTAATTAACAATTTCAGTTAACTATATCAAAAAGTAATATCCTAAAAGCTACAAGTATTTATTGGCTGGGCGCGGTAGTCCTGTAGTTAGCGCGCGAAAGTTGCACTCGGTAGGCCCGGGTTCGACTCCCGCCGCTGCCCAAAACTACCGCCGTGTTAACGCGGAGTACGATCACATTAAACGTGTGGATCCGTAAGTCCTTTTCGAGAGATTGGTGGTAGGGGAAGCAGAGTACGGTCCCTGTGGATGCCTCCCCCAGTGAGGTCCGGTCTAAATTGGGTGGCACTTCCC
The DNA here is from genome assembly GCA_951213105.1 of Amaurobius ferox. Taxonomy (NCBI): domain Eukaryota; kingdom Metazoa; phylum Arthropoda; class Arachnida; order Araneae; family Amaurobiidae; genus Amaurobius; species Amaurobius ferox. The sequence goes on along the minus strand of OX578145.1, from coordinate 26,001,966 downwards.
GGCCCTCCAAACAGTTACCTTGCAACTTTCTGGTAGGTCGGAGGGTCTGGGTCTCAACAACAACTATTTATTGGCAGACATCTTCTTATTTATGGCCTGTGGTTGCTCTTTTCATCCTAAAGTAGGAGGCTGTTATTTTCCTCTTTGACAGGTTGATATTTTTAGTCAACGTCTTCTGGCTGTTCTCGGAATAGATCCCACCAAGCAAAACAGAAAAAATCATATTTCAAATCACATAAAAAAAATCTGATGTGGGCAACACATGACTTTCCTTATATAATGTAATAAATTTACTACTTTTACAGTAAAAACAAAAAATAGATTACTTTTATAGTAGTTATTTATATTCTTTCTTATAGTAGATACTTATAGGTTTTTCTTATAGTCGATACTTATATTCTTTCCAAGATATTGAATTTTCGTCAATTAGTCGTCATTTTCATTGATTTAGCGTCATTTTCATCCATTTGGCGAGATTCTCGTTATTTTGGCAACATTTCAAAAAGTCGCCAAGTTGGCGACATTCCGCCAAATTCGTCGCCAAAATCTCGCCAAGCGTTATGGACGAAGAAATAAGTTATTCTTACAGCAGACAAATGACTATTGGCGTTCAAATATAAACGTATTACTCAAAGTATCTTTTTCCATGAATGGAACGAGCTAGATCTATGAGAATGATGTCACCCAATTTATCGCATGGTATTATATATGAAAAGTGAACATGGGTCTCAATAGGAAATATTTTTTTTATTATTTTATATGACTTTTTGATAATTTTTTTGAAAAATGCGTAATATCTCGAGAACGGTTCATGTTAGCGTTCTAAAGTTCACGCCAATCGTTTCCTAACGAAAAATTACATGAGAAATGTCTATTTGCGTAACTTTATTAGTGGTTTTGATTTTTTTACGATTTTTTCAAAATTTCATTCGAAAATTTAGGGGGCTTCTGAACATTCGATTGCGTATAAAAACACTAGGCTTCCAGTGTTTACGGATTGAGATTTTTGTACCAAATTTGGTTTGAATTGGTTCATTCGTTCGTCAGTTATCGTCTCCATAGACTCACTGACACACACACACACACACACACATACTTTCACACACACACACACACATACATCACTTCAAAAATGTTTGATTCGTGATCAAGGATGCTTGAAACGTGCTCTCCCGTCGAAAACTCGGATTCGAATTTTCGACCCCGTCACAATACTTTCCTTATACATTATATATATAAGGAAAGTAATAACTCAGGTGTTCAAACATTGAAGCACAATATGTCAACTACGATGAATATGTCAACTGGGATCTGTAGTTTTAAGGATATTGCAAAATATGTATATCGAAACTTCTAAAATAAAGACAACAAAATTTGGCTATTATTAAAATGTCTTTACAATCTCCATCCATGACGTACATAAAAATTGCATAACCAGAGCGCTTTCGGACATTAGTCGTCTCTTATCAGTGGCAAAGTAAAAAATAAGTGGCAAAGTGAAAAATAAGTGGCAAACATGAGCTACAAACCACAATCGCGAGACAAAATTTGCGTATTAGACATTTTTAAAACATCGATATAGGATTAATATGCAATGATATGCAATGAAAAATTTTGTCTCGGAGTTGTGGCCTGTATAGTAAAGCTCATATTTGCCACCTATTTTTTACTTTGCCACGCCACTGATGAAGGACATAATAATGTCTTAAAAAGCTCTGTTCATGTAATCCTTATGTATCTCGTGGATGGAGATTTTAGTAAAGCCACTTTTAATAATAGCCAACTTTGGTTGTCTTTATTTTTAAAGTTTTATTGATTTGACGGTTTTCCACGCGATTTTATGTATATCGATTTTAAATATGTAGAATTTCCAGAAATGACTGATTTGGCAACAAAATGAAACTTAGCATAAATATTGAAATAAAAAAACAACTGTCCATTATTTTTACTTTAAATTCATATACTCAATAGACGATAATAGTATGCATTTATTTCAAAAGTATGTAAATCTCTAAACATTTAGTTGTAATAAAAAAAAAAATCTGATGTGGGCAATACACGACTTTCCTTATATAATGTAATGAATTTACTACTTTTACAGTAAAAAATTAGGATTTTCTTGTAGTAGATACTAATATTCTTTCCAAGATATTGAATTTTCGACAATTAGTCGTCATTTTCATTGATTTAGCGTCATTTTTATCCATTTGGCGAGATTTTCGTTAATTTGGCAACATTTCAAAAAAGTCGCCAAGTTGGCGACATTCCGCCAAATTCGTCGCCAAAATCTCGTCAAGCGTTATGCACTAAGAAATAAATTTTTCTTAAAGCAGATAAATGACTATTGGCGTTCAAATACAAAAGTATTATTCAAAGTATCTTTTTTCAAGAATGGAACGAGCTAGATCCACGAGAAGGATGTCACTCAATTTATCGCATGGTATTACATATGAAAAGTAAACATGTTTCTCAATAGGAAATATTTTTCTTTTTATTTTATATGACTTTTTGATAATTTTTTTAAAAAATGTACAATATCTCGAGAATGGTTCACGTTAGCGTTCTAAAATTTATGTCAATCGTTTTCTAATGAAAAATTACATAAGAAATGTCTATTTGCGTAACTTTATTAGTGGTTTTAATTTTTTGACGATTTTTTCAAAATTTCATTCGAAAATTTAGGGGGGTTCTGAACATTCGATTGCGTATAAAAACAATAGGCTTCCACTGTTTACGGATTGTGATTTTTGTACCAAATTTGTTTCGAATCGGTCCATTCGTTCGTCAGTTATCGTCTCCACAGACTCACAGACACACACACACACACATACACACATACTTTCACACACACACACACACACACACACACACACACACAGACATCACTTCAAAAATGTTTGATTCGTGATCAGGGATGCTTGAAACGTGCTCTCTCGTCGAAAACTCGAATTCGAATTTTCGACCCCGTCACAATACTTTCCTTATACATTATGTATATAAGGAAAGTAAAAATTCTGCACCGTCCTTTGTTATTTGAATTTTCAAAGATGACTGATTTGGCAACAAACTGGAATTTTCCATAAATATTGAAATAAAAGAACTACTTTCCATTATTTTTACTTTAAATTCATATACTCAATAGATGATAATATTATGCATTTATTTCAAAAGTATGGAAATCTCTAAACACTTAGTTGTACCAAAAAAAAATTCTGCACCGTCCTTTGTTATTCGAATTTTCAGAAATGACTGATTTGGCGACAAAATGGAATTTTGCATAAATATTGAAATAAAAAAACAACTTTCCATTATTTGTACTTTAATTCCATATACTCAATAGATGATAATATTATGCATTTATTTCAAAAGTATGTAAATCTCTAAACATTTAGTTGTTCTCAAAAAAAAAAAATTCTGCACCGTCCTTTGTTATTTTTTATGTATAAATATGGAACGCACAGTAAGTTCAAACCTTAATATTCGACATTTCAAAGGCGGAACTAATTGTAAACATGCATTTTTATTGACATGGTATCATTATATCAAGTTCCCAGAAGCACAATTTCCCTAAATCTGAAAGCTGATGTATTAAAAAAACACTCATATTTTTATACCGCTGTTGGAGCTATCCTTCATAATTATTTTATTAGCCTTCCTTCATATTTTCCACATATCCTATGCATTTTACACTTCAATATAGCTGCCTGTCCTAGAGTTATATGATAACAAATATCCTACACCATATTTTAAAGTTTCATGATTAAATTATCATTTAACGCCTTCCTTCCCATATTTCGTTCCACATACAAACCGAAACCATTATCGTCCTCAACTCTTTCTAACCCACTCATCAATAAGATACCGAATGTGGGTACTGGAATGTAAAGATAAATATTTGCATATGGAGTAAAGTGTATATTTTGATGCTTGCGCAAATCGGAGGAAAGCCTGTTTTGGAATTATCGGCGGCTAGCATTCAATGGTCAAATTTATGAGATTCTGGGTAATTATAAGATAGGGCTATAACATTTCATATGATTTTCTATTCCAAGTATAATGCAACCTCTACTGATAAAATATAATTATTTAGATTCTGGTAGATAATTTCTAATTAGAGGGAATCTAGGAAAGCCCGTATCAGGGAAATTTCTCAAGAACGAAGAGTGTTATCTATACTTTTTATTTAATGCATTTGAATAGAAAAACCCTATGGCGCTACATGACTTGACAACTTTCAGGAGGATGACCACCCTTTTCATGGGAGTGGGGACTATCTCGCTCCCTTTTAGAGATAGAGAAAAAAGTCAATTACAATGTTGCAGAGCATTGTCAAATCAATATAAAGTGCTTTTGTCTGACAGAAACAGCTGCAAATAATTGTTCAAACATATTTTTGAAAGCATACGATTCTTTAAACTGCAAAATAGTGTAGCTAAAATTGTACAACAAACGATTTGTGGGGGCCGGCCCTTGCTTCACTATCTGCTACGAATCACACTCCCAGTTATGCCTTAGGGCCGGAAGATAGCTTTTAGTCTAATCGTTATAGCACGGAATTGTCATGCTCTTGGTCCCGAGTTTGTACCCAACCGAACGAACAGAAAACAAACGGGGCCCCTCCATTGTTGGCCATTGGAAACAAACGATCTCGCAATCTTCTTCTTCATGAACGACGATCTCAACGTTTGACGACGATCTTAATGCCTCTCCCGAGATGGCAGCACAACATAAAATACACTCCACTCCTTTATCTTGGCGATAACGACTGAAGTCACGTTCTTCCTTGTAACCGCACGATTAAAATACGTCACACATGACCTTCATACAGCTGAGCGCCGGACTGTGTCCTGCGCTGAGATAAAGGTGGACTCTGTGGGTGGCCTCTCGCCGTTTCTTAGACGCAGGATCTAGCACCTTTCTAGTGGAGGGTGTGTATGGGGGAAGATCAATACATATTTATATCACGTGTCTCAGGAATGAAAGCGCTGTCAAACAAAGAACAGAATAACGGAAAGAAATCACAGAAGGAAGAAAAAGAAATCGTAGAAGCATTAATAAACTTTCTTAAATAAATAGGAAAATACAAATTTTAAAACTGATTGTTTTCATATTCATTTCGTGATAAGGCAAGAAAGTTTGGTAACAATTTTCTTCCTTGGTCACTTGATATAAATATCTATTAACATACATATTCTAGCCTATGGAATTTGATTGTTCTGTATATATTTATCTTAAAGAAGGAGGTCTCTATTTTCCCCCGAAATCGATTGGTACACTTAATCAACTTTTTAAGCTGTTACTTACGAAGTCTTTTCATTCCAAGTTATTTCATGCAGCTATTTGAGAGAATGTTTATAAATCTTTATTGGTATTCTACATGTTTTATAACATACGCTATTTATTCTATATATAATTGTAGCTACCTTTCCTAGAGTTCCATTAAAACTAGTATGCTATACTATTTGTTAAAGTTTCATACATGGTTGAATTCTGATCCTACGCCTTCCATTCCCATATTTCATCCCACATACAAACCCAAAACCCCAACTCATTCAGAATAAAACTCGAGTGTGGGAATAAATATCGAGTGTGGGAACTAGAATGAAAAGATAAATATTTGCATTTGAGGTAATGCGTAAATGTTGATGCTTGCGGAAATGTGAGTATTGAGCAACTCCTGGAAATAGAGAGCAATCTATCCTTTAATCATCTGGGCCTTGAATTCAGAGTTGAATTTTGTAAAATTTTGAAGTATTACATAATATTGCTGTAATAATTCACATGTTCTTCTGTTCTGAATATAATGGAACCTCTTCTGATAAAATATACACGATTTTTACTTAATACTTCGATCATATATGAATTTCAAATTGTAAACTTTTACTCATCACAAATAGTTTTGCATTAAGATATGATTAATCCATTACATACGTTATGCCAATGCCACATATAAATAAAATGATTACTTTGACGGTTTAATGAACTGGAGTAATAAAATTTCTTGTATTATTTTTAGTAAGTTCATTTACCATTTTATATTTTATGCAAATTTGCTTTAAACTGGTCTCTCTATATATAAACATTCCATGTTTTTACTATTCATGTAGCCACTGATGAAAGTCGTATATACATCCGAAAGCGCTCTGGCAGTTTTTAATATATGTTTTGTACGTCTTTTAGGATGTGTTAAATAAAAGACCTGTCGTTTTTTAGAACGTTTTGTCCTTGATTTTATCTATTGAATGCAGATGTGATACCAATCTTAATTATTTGACTTTCTCATACCAGAATCCATTTTTAAGTAGTTTGGAATATTTTTATCTACACAGTTTGTATTTCCCACTGCTGGAATTTCACCGTCAAGCATCAAAGATTTCAAGAATCAAGTATTTTTCATTTTCAATACCCATTCTCGTAAGCAATATAAATTGTGAAATTAATAATCACAAAAAATATGAAAATTAACTGTAATGACACAATATTCTCCAAAGCCAACAATTTCTCAAAAGGGCCTATAGCAAGGGTAAGGTGCCAGTAAAGGCTATGAAAATGTTAACGACAAGCATTAGGTGGTAAAGTCAACGAATGAAGAACAATATAGTCAAGATTCATGGAGCCAAAGTTGACAACATTAATGCAAAAATATTTACAACAAGCTATAAACTCAACATTATGAGGCAACATGAGAAGAAAACAACAAGGTCAACCCATGAAAATAATTAGCCAAAGCAGAACTTGGCGAAGTAACGACTTTAACGGATATACGATGTTAAGAAGCAAGGAATGGAAATTCTCTCAAAAATTTGAGATGCAATAAGTTGACTTGTGAGTAGTAAGAAAATGCACATCCAATGAGGTTCAATAGCAACTAACATGGAATCGAAGTTACTTGCAACCGTAAAATTGTGCTTACATGAAGAGCGCTGAGTTTTTCGCATATATCCGAATGAGTTTAGGATACTTTATTATAGATATTGAACATGTGTTTTCTCCGAGAGACTGGAGATCAATCAAAGGATATTCAGAGATTGGTGCAGTTTAATACTTCAAGAGGAAATTTAATGACAAAGTAATTATTTGAATATTACCGGATTTGGCGTGAACGTTATGATAGGTATCATTAAATCAACTAGATAAAATATTTATCGCTTATTAGTTCAATTTTTACACGAATAAAATTAACAAAAATTATGTTATTGCAAGTATATTAGTGCTCATTGATAGTAAAGAGAAAAATTTTAATCCTCTATTTAAATCCACCGATTTAGGTTATTATTATTTTAGCCCATTTATTTATTATATCTTATAGCTTCCTTTACTTTAAATCCAGCTCGCAGCAACTTCATATTGGTAGGTTCACTTGCGCAATTTACACAATGCATTCACTTGTATATTGTTATCTTTTCTTAACCTAATGCCATATTTAAGAATTAAAAATTGTCTCAATAATTAACCCCCTTAAAGTAGTCCACTACGGCAGGAAATGTGTGTATACCAAAATACCGGCTGCCGCAAAAGCACTCATTATCATCTATTGGTTTGCTGTTTTTTAATTGGTGGGACTCTGAATCCATCTTCTTGGATACATATACACCTTTATGTCTTTCATATGTGCAAATAGCGCCTCCGAGGCTTTACTACCTCAGATTAATTTAGAAAAAATCAAAATTGAACAGAATAAGATTCTTTACAGGATCCGCAATGTTCCTATCAGAGGTGGTGCTATGAATTTGTGACAGGAATATGTCATTAATTAACATATCTAAGGTAAAATATGTTTACAGAGAAATTGCACTTATGGTTTTAAATTTGGATCAGCAAAGTTAACCGGGAATTTTCCCCTCAGTACTGCATCATTGGAAGTTTATCATATTCCTCTTCTAGCAATGCTGCACCGGCAGAAGTATATGGTAATAGAACTAAATAAATTAATTTTATTACATCTAATTCGCGCATATGCAAACTAATGGGTCGATAATGATTTGCCCAGTTGGGGAACTTTGGTGCTTTGATTGTGCTGTTTTTTACCGCTTGATGAAATGTTGCAGGATCTGGATTACCAGAAGACAAATTTAACAAACTCCCAATGATATTAAAGGTAAATTTAACGTTGACTTTGTTGACCCATCTTTCCTTGGTGCAATTTCTTCATAAATATTTAGACTTAACCTCAACACACATTCATCAATTTTGATCAAAAGATATAGTACTGCCACTGACGTTTTATCACTTCATCTAATCCAGCGAATCAGAGACAATAACTGCCATTCCTGTAGAAGGGCATTTTACAGCTCTTGGAGGGGGTACACGAGCAAAAACATCTAAGTCATTCCAAAGAGTTTTAATGTAATTGAGGTCTGAAGAACATACTGGCCGTTGCATATGAACAATACATTCGCTTTAAAGAAACTCGCCCACAAGGCATGCGTTGTGTGGACGAACGCTGCCGTCTACCAAACGAAAATCTGCACACACTGCTGGCCCCTGCGAACATGTGCAGGTCTGTAGAGTACCCCATAGAAAATCCAGCCCATACCAATACACTACCATAAAAAAGGCGTGATGCTCAACGATGTTATTAAGTTGGTTACGCATTCAATATTCGCTCCTGCTTCTTGCATCCATTGTCTAAATCTACAGCAAATTGTGACTCATCCGTGACGATTACATTGAACCATTTCGCTTTTGTTCAAGTCACACGCTGATAACACCGTAGCCGGCCTCAGCACTAAAACACCATAATTTCGGGGTATCCGGACACAGTCATGTAACATATTATTTTCGTCCCACAGTACTGACGGGTATCAACTGTCTTCTTGCTGTGGTAGCATTGCTCAAAGACCTGGTCCGATCGCTCAGTGATTGTTTTAGTGTAGTAATCCAAGATATTGATAGTCAGAGGAAGTGGTAGCCCTAGGACGACCTGCAACGGTATTCCACATAATTGTCCTACTTGTTTGGAATTATTTCTCATGAGCGAGAAATGACATAAAGGTTCACAAAATGGAAATTGGCTACTTTTTTAGGCATGTTTTGTCTCACGCTTCTCAACAGAAAGCCAATGTTAAGAATCTTTCAAACATATTCTTCGAATCATAACAAGGCTAATCTAATCCAAAATCAACCCTAACACTTTTCGATAATTTTTTCTATCAGCATTGACACTCTTAGGCGCAAACAAGTCCTTTTCAAGCTTAATATTCATATTGTTTGTTTATGGAACAAATTGCTATTAGAAGCATCATTTAGTATTTGCCTATCCCCATCGACGAAAAAAAATGCGTTTCACCCAATAAAATCCACGGATGCGTTAGCTATTTGAGAACTTTCATTTCGTGTTTAACTTTTGGAAGTCAGGGCAAAAAATCGTTACCACTATAACAAATTTCTAAATACAAAATATTTAATTAAACTCATAACTTTTCCATGCCCCATAAACGAGTAGAAAAGCGCAAAACCGAATAAATAAAAGTAAAAAAAACATGTGATATTTTTTTTTTAAATATATACAACATACTGAAGCTAAAATTTTCATATGACTACGAAAGTACATTAAAGTTGAATAACGAATTTAAAGAAAAAACCTTTATTAAGTCGGATGAAATATAAGGAAATTTTAATAAACTTCCTTTTCTGTGAATCCTTAACCTGCTTTTCCTGAAAAATGTACACTAAAACTCAATTAGTGGAGAACGCGTTCCATTAGTAAGGGGATTTGATTTCTAAAGGGTCTCCTGAAAAGAAACCAATTAAATGTTTCTGTGCCGACGCTTATCACAAAGAAAGTTATGAATATAATATATTTTTATTCCATTACTTTAACTACCAGAAATGTATTTAACTACATACATTGTAATATATAGGGAAAGTATTGTAACAGGGTCCAAATTTCGAATTAAAGTTTTTTTCGTAAGGGCCCGTTTCATGCACCCCTAAACTCGAATAGAACGTTTTTGAGGTGATGTCTGTATGTACGTATGTTTATTAGTATATGTGTGGTTCGTGCGTCTCATTAAAAATCAACAATAATGTTAAGTAAAAGATCATGTCTTACGTACTATGTCATTAGAAAAAGAGAGAAACACATTTTAAAAATAGCCTGAACCGTTCTCGATATATTGCACATTTTCAGATAACTTTATAAAAAAATTACATAAAATTAAGAAAAAGCATTAACTATTGTGAAATATGTTCACTTTTCATGTGTTATATTTTGCAACAGATTTGTTAATATCATTCTCGTCATTCTAGTTCGTTCTATTCACGAGATAAGATAATTTGGGTAGTAGTTTTGTACTTTAATACCTAACAATTATCTATCAGGTATTTATATATAGAAGCCCTTCTCTCCAAACGAAGAGAATGAAGAAAAGAAGATAAACTCTTCTATCCGTTTGTTTATGACACTTGACGATAATATTGGTGCACTTGGCGACTCATTTAGCGAAATATCGCCAACTTTCGTCAATTCGGGACGAAATATCGCCAATCTATTGACCGGTGAGTTGGATCCTTCGAGAAGTAATCAAGTAGAGTAAGCCTCGGCAGCCCTAACGAAAGATCGAAACCGTTGTCATGTGACTCCAGGAACTCTTCCTCCTCAGAGCGTTCCGTTTCCCCTGTAGTTCAATGGGAGAAGGTGAATGACAAACGTCTTTGAATGAAAAAATATATATTTTTAATTCGTTTTGCTCCCCTTAAGCTTTAGAGGATAAAAAAATCGTAGTAGATATTGCTAAGCTTCGTGAAAAAATTATTCGATCAATGTATTTATAAAAAAAATATGCATTAAAACACCTTAAACTGCGTTTTTACTACATTTTGACGATATTTGGCGGTTTTGGAAAAACGAAACTGCGATATCGCGCCCACTCGCTTTGGATGAGTGCAAGAAATAGTTTGTGCTTCCTAAGATATAATTTTGAGATTGCAATCCGGGGTATATTTTACATCCCGTGATATCAGAAATTATTTTTTTTTAATTTCGGTATCCCGCGGGGTTAAAAATATTCTTTTACTTCATTTTATAGATAAAGAAGGTATATTTTAATTATCTTACATTCTGATTTATTTGTCTACAAATATTACGTGTATACGAACGATATTAACATATTGAGATGTTCTTATAACAAACTTTTGGTATAAGGGAATTTGAATATAACGAGAACATTTCTATTAAAAAACAATACCTTTAAGTACTTTTTCACATTTGTAATAAACACTGATATACTTATAATGAGCATTAGACAATAGTTAACCGTCTGAAATAATACACCTGTAATTAGGCAATACAATACGCTAAAAAAATCTAGTACAATAAATGTACATGTGTACTTTGATATATGTACTGGAAAATGTAACTGATTGATATCGAACAAATTGCAATAAAATTTATAAATAAAAGCATCCTAAGTTAATAACTGCGTTGCATTTGGCACACACATACTGTATAAATTTTATTATAAAAGAAGTTGGTATGCAATACGTCACTGACTTCCCTCGCAGTTTGACGTCTCTATGGAAATATAGCTTTCAAATTGTAGTTTAGGCATATCGCATTGCCGTCAAAGTCATAAAATAACTCATATCAAGTTATTTGAATATGTTTTTATTTGGTCTGAATCGAAAATAGAAAGAAAAATAAGTGGTAGGAAAAGTATGTTTTAAGACCTCATTGACACAATGAAAACACTCTCCGCAAGATGTTTGTGTTGTGTGCATTTATGTGTGTGTGTGTGTGTGTGTGTGTGTGTGTGTGTGTATGTGTGTGTGTGTATGTGTGAGTGTGTGTGTATGTGATACTGTGTGTGCTTGTGCTTATATGCATGTGCTCTTGTGTGTGTGTGCGTATATGTGCATGTGTTCTTGTGTGTATGCGTATATGCAAGTGAGTTTTTTGTGTGAGTGCGTATTTGCATGTAAAGTTTGGGTAAGATAACTTATGAACGAATGTACGTACCGACATGATATTTCATATGTGGATACATTATGTTAAATGATTGAAGGAGTTAGTATTTGTTTCATATAAATTCCAAGATTAAAACACAAAATATTAAAAGATTTAAACTGTTGTAGCATTATTTACTTTGGTGTGACAGTTGAGTTTAAGCGGGAAAATAATTGTTTGAACTATGGTTGAAATAATGGTATTACTGGTAATTGGTAGCTAAAGGCATAAGTTAATAATGGAATTTCGCACACTGTACAGCTTATTATAAAACAAGAAGTATGCGGAATGTTGTTGTTCTAACGACTTTCCTCGCATTTTGACGTTACTATATGTATACAATTGGTTTAAATTCGTAGTTTAGACATAGCGCATTGCTGTTAAGGTAATTATTGAGTAACTCATATCAAGTTATTTTAATGTTTTATTTGGTATGAATCGGCAAAAGAAAGAAAAATATGGGATAGGAAAAGTATGTTTCAAGATCTCATGAACAAAGTTCAAATATTCTCAAGATGTATTTATTGTGCGCATATATGTATGAGTGTTTGTGTGTGTGCGCGTATGTATATGTTTGTTTGTGTGTGCGTATATGTATGTGTGTTTGTCTATATGTGTGCATACATGTATATGTGTTAGTCTATGTGTGTGCGTATAAGTATATGTACTTGTGTGTGTGTGCGTATATGTATTTGACTCTCTTAGTGTGTAATATGAATATGTATTTGCCTGTGAAATGTGGGTAAGATAATTTACGAGAGCATGTATGTATCGTCATGAAATTACATGTACGGATACATTATGCAAAATAACTGAAAGGAATCCCTAAATTTTTTATAGTTAAAAGTACAGTACTGTTTCTCATTACATGGAAAGATCAGTAATTATGGTATACTATGCCTTCTTGCATTTTTTAAAAGTAGAAGTATTGTAAAACTAAAATAACTTCATTACAACTAGTACATGAGGCAGAGGTTGATGTAATTTCTTTGACTTTTGATGGCACGAATACTAATTTAAGTACTGCACAGGAATTGGGATGTAATGTACTTTTAAAATAGAAAATGTTTAGCGAATAACAGAAGTCTGTTTACTGTAACGATTTGCTCAAATATTACCTATATCTCGTTAAAAAATTAACAAATGTTATCTATAGATATAATTTATGTTTTAGGATAACTAAACTGAAATATTAATTAAAAATAATTTGCAATGACAATGTGAAAAAGAAAGCTAAAACAGTCGTAACAAAATGTGAAAATAAATGTGTAAGAAAATAAAGTGTTGCAGAATCTTAATCCACACATTTTGAACCTGTGTATTTTAGCGATTTAAAATACGTAGATTAAGATTTTTAAAAAAGAGAGTTGTATATAACAATGAATAAACTATCATAATGGCACACTTTTACAATTTTCTGGAACTGCTATAATGCGCCGGTCTAACTCGACCGTGCCAAATCTGGAGGTCATTTGTAGAACAGAAGGGGAAAATTCCTTGACATACTGGCCATGCTTCTAAGATGGCTAAAGAAAGGAAAGGCTACCCCTAGTGATTTTAGCTCGTTGGTTGGGTCAGAATCCGGAGGAGGGAACAACTCAAATTTGATGAAAGGATATATTGTCATCGCAAATGCGTATGCGTGTAAAATTTCAAAAAATTCGGCTGAGTTAGAAATGGGTCAAAATTGATTATGAGATTAAACCCAAACAAGCAAACAGATATACCAACCTAAATAAGGTAGAAATAGGCTTTTAATTTTGCGAATTTGGGGATCACCAAGTTTGTTACCAAGGTCGCTAAGTCATTATAAATTAAAATGCTGCCGGTCTTTCAAACAAAATCCCGTCACATGAAGTTATAAGTAAAAGGGTAAAAATCAAATTTGATAGGATATTTTTTTAGTAGGATAGTCCCAATCAATTGTAAACATTCACTGGATTTCAACGTTATCTGATTAAGACGACATCCTCAATATTTTAAAAAGAAAAATCCCGAAAATAGAAGAAAAAAATAAAAATAGTTATCTTTAATAATGGTATAACTCATTTTATATGTAATTTTTTAATCTAAAATCAAATAACATCATTTACTAAATACGAACTTGCTCCATCCCTGAAACATGATATTATTTCTATCTAAGAGAATAAAAATTATAAATATTCTTACTAGTTCACACTTTATATGTATGCGTTATTGCCCATACCAGTAACTAAATATTCTTTAATTATCTTTTAATTTACACTGTGTTTATATTTCTATAATTGTTTATGAGAAAAAGTTTTGGATATAACATGCATTTTTCTCTCCCACCCCACAAAGAGCTCTATATAGCGAAAAAATGTAGAGAGATCACAATTTGCACGCTATTTACGAATAGTAATAGAAAAATTTCTGGCTGTAGAGAGAGAAAGTTTGATGCACAAAGATTCTAGAAATTTTGTAAGCATTTTCCCACAACATAAAAATTATTAGATTTCTGGGATGATAATACCCTAACACATCAAATGCTTTAATTTTAGAAAAACTCACATTTAGTTATTTTCAATGCATATTTAAATACAAGCCAAAATACTTTTAATTGAGTTTTATTTTTAACAATATGAAAAATATTTTTTTGATTTCATAACTTTCCAAAATACTTTCATAACATAGCTTTTCAGTCTTGTATATTTCTAACTCAAAATAATTGGCGGTGGTTGAGTGAATAACGTCTTGTAAAATTAAAATTGCTCAAAATATTAAGATATCATAATTATAAGCATATTTTCAAAATATTTCAAGTTATTAAAATATCGAAATTATAACTATTATATTTCAAAAACTAAAATTCTAATCCGAAAGTAAATTATATATCCTTGATCGCATTTAAACGGCTACACATTACTTGCTTAATGGTCAGTAATGTGTAACTGTAATCTAGCTAAAATATGGTAATTAGAACCACCTTTACATAATTGTTTAAAATATTAAAATGTCGAATTTATAACCACTGCATTTTGAATACTCATAACCCACTTTAAAATTCACTCATATATCTTTATATGTTTTCAACGGGCTATACATATCTTACTTACTGTGCATAGCAATCTAAGCTATCGACATTAGAACTACCTTTTCAAAAGTGTTCAAAATATTGAAATGTCGAAATTAGAACCACTACATTTCGAAAACCGATAACCAACTTCGAAATTTAACCATGTATCCTTGTAAGGTTAGAGCTATACATATGTTACTTACTGTTCATAGCTAGCTAAAATATCGGCATTGGAACCACCTTTTCAAAATTATTCAAAATATTAAAATATCGAAATTAGAACCACTGCAATTCGAATATTGACAACCAACTTTGAAATTCAATCATATATCCTTGTAACGCTAGAGCTATACATATGTTACTTATTAGAACCACCTCTTTAAAATTGTCCAGAATATTAAAATATTGAAATTAGAACCACTACACTTCGCATACTAACAATTCACTTTGAAATCAAATCATATATCCTTACAACAAGTTGCAGAGGAATTACAGTCGCACAATGCGCAAATCAGAAAAGGATCTACTCGTAATAATTATTCGACCACGTTCATCAACGAACTGAGACGATAAAATATGTACCACGAATATACCCTAACATGTCCCACATATCCAATTTGCTGAAAATTTTGTTACATTTCAAAGACGTTATCGTTGAATAATGTATATTGTTGAATAATGTTTTGGGACGCGTCACGAGCAATTTCTTTTTCTAACCCCGTTCAGCAATGAACTTAACCTAAGATATTATCTGAACTATACATAAAAATATATAGATATCGGTTGAATTTTAGAGAGTTATTGTCGGGCATAATATTTTAAGAAAACGGACATAGCACATTTAATTTTCATCCGATCACGTTCAGCAACGAATTCAAGCTGTAAAATGCCAATATGTACCACAAATCGAAATTCCCCCAAAATTGGTTAAGGTTTAGAGCCCTCATCTTCGGACAAATTATACACCAAACAGACAGACAATAGCAAACAGACAGACAACACCAAACAGTGTTTAGTAGTTAAAAGTAAGAAACGTGCTCACTTCATTTCCTCGTTTCAATTAGATAATTATCTTATTAGCACTAAAAACTTACATTTCAACTACCAGATAAAATTATATTCAACTAAAAGTACGATAGGCTCAGAAAAAATATTTAAAATATTTTCCACAAACTGAAGCAAACTATTTCATATGACTGTGAAAGTGCCTTAAAGACTAATAACGTATTTTAAGAAACTTTCATTAAGTTGGTTAAAATCTAATGAAGTCTTAATAATCTTCCTTTTATGTGCTTCTATAACCTCCTTTTCTTGATAAGACTTCACAAAAAATCCAATTAGTGGGAAGCACCGGCCTTTAACCAAGTAGTTGCTTTCAAAGGAATCTTTTCGCAAAAGATTCTGATTAACTGTTCCTATACGGTGGCGTATTTCAGGAAATGGTATGAATATTGCAGTGAAATATTTTTATTGCGTTACTTTACGTACAATTCGTAAAAAAACGTAAAAGTTTTGGGACAGGTAGCAAAAGTTTATAGTATTTTGATTAGATCTACGTTGTATAAACTTTCTTAGGAACGAATTACGAATCAAACATCTCGAGTATGGAGCTCTAAACACTGTTATCCATTATTTTTTATAATCTTAGCTAGCTGGCGACATTTTAAGAAATGCTTTCAAAACCCACGTCAAAGATGAGAGCTTACAATTTATTCCCAGTAGCTCAACGGTAGAGCGTCGGCTGGACAGTTCAGAGATCCAGTGTTCGATCCCCGCTTGGGGCAGCAGGGTTCTTTACACGCTATAGGTAGCCAAATGAAAGAAAAAATGCTTTAAAATTGCTTACTAGGTATAATTTCAAATAAGTAATAATTTTATGTGGTATTTAGAGAAATAAAACTTCAATTATTGCATTGCGAAATGAAGAAAAATAAATATTAGACCGTACAGAAAGTTATATGATACTCACATCTGATTTTTCTCTAAAAAAGACAGTGTATACTACAACTTATATTTGAGCCTGTCAAAGACAGACAAATTAATACTTTAAAAAATCTAATTGCCAATTTTTTAATAAGTTTTATTTTATTTAATGTGGTTCTGAACAGAAAAAATTCTATTTTATATGTATGCGAGTTTCGTAATGATTTTCCCCCTGAAATGAGTGTCTTTATGAAGATTACAATACATAAAAAAATTCTTAAACAATGTGAATTTTTATTTTAAAAAATTAAAATTTTAAATATATTTAATTTTTCATATAACTGCTGAATAAATTTCTCACTTTACATATTTTTTTCAACTTTGTTCCATGTTAATTTGATCTCAGGATCTTAAAAAATATTGTTTGTAACATTTTTAATAATTTTATAAGTAAAACAAATGTTTTTTGTTTTGAATTTTCATGTTTGTTTTGAAGCAAATATTTTCAAAATTTTTATATAAAATCAAAACTCTTGAAGACAATTTATTGAAGATAGAACAAATTCTGTTCAAAATCATCGGTATACATATATATATACACACACGGACAATGAAAATTGCGCACCAAGAAGGAAGCATGGGATGAACGTGAAATTTTATTAACGGAAGGATACAGATGAATGATATACATGATCACAAAAACAGAGCAACAGAACACGTACAGTGGGAGCTGTGGTACACAGTCAGATCATCCTCAATAGCGCGTCGCACCGCATCGTACTGCCATACAAGCAGCAATACGGTCCGGCATGTTGTCGATCAAATGCCTGATATTTTCCTGCAGCAGACAAGTCTACACCTGTTGGACGTTACGTTCCAAATCCCGAAGATTGCCGCAGCTAGGCAGCTGGCGTTTCAAATGGTCCCACACATGCTCAATAGAGGACAGTTCTGGTGAACGGGATGGCCATGCAAGTGTCTGGACATGGCTCAGGCAGGCCTGAGCGACCCGAGTCGTGTGCATGAACGTACCACTGGCCCGTCAATGTTCCAGGTACCAATACCAGAGAGAATAAGCTGTCGTAAGCTATGATCTCCCCAGCCCATGATGACTGCAGTGGGGCTGGTGTGGCGCTCGATATCGAGGTTGGGATTGTGGCGTTGTGCAGGGGACCTCCACACCCGGACATGCGGATCATCGATCCCCAAAACGAAGCGGAACTCATCACTAAACACCACACATTGCCAATCTGTGGCGTTCCACGTTGCTCTGGCCCAGCACCATTGCAACCGGAGCTACTTCCAGTATAGTCACCTCTCAACAACACAAATATAGTTCAACATAAAAACTGTTGTATCAGCTTATGTAATCATAGTAGAAACATTCGGTTGTGTTATTTAATCCCAAAATCTCAAAAATATTTTTCAATTTAAAAAAAATATTTTTTTTCTTTATATAAATTTTTCTACACTCCATCAACAAAGCATAAGCACTTAGTGATTAACATAGTCGTCTTAATGATGAACATAATTGGAAATTAGCTGTTATTATGTAAAGTTAAAACCTTCTAAGTCCCCGGGAGGCTTCTGAAGGGTCTATAAAGACTTTTCGGATATCTCCCTTTTTTCTAGGTTCCCCAGGGAACAAATCTAAATTTCAGTTTATGTTAAATTCTATCCCTTGATCGATACTATACATGAAAAATCATTCATCTAGATCACTGAATGTCTTCAGAAAGGTCTAAAAAGATACAAACATGTTAGATAATTTTTATAAATAAACTAGATCCCAACGTAAAATTCAGGGCATATAAATATAAGTAAGCCACAGGTATGTTTTGGAAGTCATTGAATTTTCTTTATCATTGCAACAAGCCTGGACCGAAACATTCAAATGAGCTCAGATATCTTACATCTTCAGGTAGGTCGGTCGGTCTGGGTCGAGAAACAAGAAGTAATGAGCCCAGACTAAGCCGTTCAAACAGGAAATGGCTAAACGACATCACCCAATATATTAGCCTCACCCAATTTGACGAAAGGAGTGTAAGACGAGAGAAAAGGAAAAAAATATGAACTTGAGAAGCAGATAAAAAAAAAGAATAAAATGCAGAATATATGAACTATACTTGTAGAAAAAGAAATAAGCAGACAAACGAAATTTAGGCATGGTCATGCCATACCACGGACAAATTGTAAGTCATTGACAGATCATTAACCAAATTTCTGGAATATTTGTTCATATGAAAAGCTGAAAAGAAATCCACATTGATTTTGTTCGAAAGATTTCTGATACGTACGTATGATTTATTATCTTAATTTAGGCTGCTTTTTGCTTTGTGATCTAAAGTATTATTAACTGTGTGCAACGTTACGTTCTTTACGTATTTTATGCTATAGTGAATTACCTGGGTTAGCGCACGCCACCTAAATATTACATTTACATATTCGCCTCAGTAAACCGCCTCAATTTCCCATGCGCTCTGTAACCATAAAAAGCAAAACATAATAAACGAAATAAACATCCACTGTGATTTGGGCATGTACAATCGAGCGGGGAGGAAAATGAGAATGAAGCCCTTCTTCAAACGGGATCTAAAATCAAAAATAAATGCGCTTGCTTAAAAAATCACAGAAAATAAAATAACATATTAATTAAAAAAAATATGTTTGTTATAATAAAGATATATACATAACATTTTTGAAACTATGAAATTGTGCTAATCTTCCGTCTTGTTATGCGGAAAAATATGCATCAGATAACTTAAAAACTATGCATGCAAATAATTTATGCATTTAAATAAATAAATAAATATGAAGGAATTGTCCTATGTATCCTTTTCAAACATAGTCGGAGATAAAGTTCTCCAATATTTCCAATGATACCAAGCTGGAAACTCAAATAATATTTTCGATCGCCAACAGACCGATTTGTGTGAAAATCGTTCAAAATCGTGGTAAAACATAAAATAACTAAAAAACGTGTAATGATGTATATATTTCCCGCTTCAGACAACACGCACACACGAAATATCTGGAATGCCAAGACACCCCCCACACACACACACGGACGCGCACACACACACACATCTTCTTTTATCATGCAAGAGTCTAGCTTGTGGATGTAAAAGCAAGTAACTGGATATAAATGATGATATCACAGCAACTGCAAACAGACAAGCATAATTGAATCAAATAAAATATTATCACCTTACATTCCATTGACCTTCACTCCTGAATTTTCCTTCCAGAACCTAACTGAAAGTGACTTATTTCTGGTTATCCATCAGCGTTTGGTGTACCTGTGAGAGCATAGTGGATTCATAATGTATAGTATGTTGTCGTTGTGATGAATGGAACTGTAGGATGAATGGTCGAAATATCTGGAATGCCAGGAGAGGTTAACGAGATTGCTGATGAATGAAATGTGTGAAGTGCAGAAAATATTAATCACCGGCTTTCAGAACTTTTGAGATTTCTTTGTCAGTATAGTAGCAGTCGTCCATCAGATTCACTGGTTAATTGATTCTGTATTGAATTGAATGGAATCTTGAATATTTGATAAGGACAATACATGACGTTCTTTGAGGAATCAATTGCAAATTTATTTATTTATATCCTGTGTTTTATTGCACAAAATAATGCATGGAATGTAGGTTTGTTTTTTTTAGAACATATCTGTACTGTTCAAGCGTGCACTATTAGCAACATTTGATTCACGGAAATAAGAGGTGGAGTCCGGTTGCTTTTCACCAAGAAAAATTTTACATCTCAGAGGGAGATAAGTGATACCGTTCTTCATAGCTTGGCTAAGACAGCAAAATTATCTCCAAATGTGGGAACTCGGACAAGGATAATGCTGAGATAAAATATTGAAAACTAATTCAATTACTGAAATTTATTTAAAAATTGATAAATAATAATGCATAATGAATATAAATTTTGATGCATTTCAAATAAAATGCTATGCATAAATATTACTGATTTTACTTACTTATATTCTGTGTTTTATTGCACCAAATAACGCATGGTATGTAGGAGACTTAAACTTCCAATAACCAAAGTACTAGAGTTCTACGAAAGAATCACGACATTAAACAAATAAACAACGTTATTTACAGCTAGCTTCGCTGGAAACTCAAAACACACACACACACACACACATATATATATATATATATATATATATATATATATATATATATATACAGTACTGTGGCAATCAATTGAGAAATGTCATTTTTTTTCGTTTTATCACACGTAAGCTTCGAAAGAGGCAGTCCAAATTAGCTCATTGTTCAAATTACAGTTATTATCAAAGTAGCAAGTGTTTGTATGCACCTAGTAAGTAGCAGGTGTTCAAATTCCTCCGCCAGGTGGCAAGTGTTCCGCAGTGGTAGTTTCTCAGTTGCTGCGGGGGTCATTAAAGTCATCGATATCAGCGCGGAAACACGTGCTAAAGTGATTGCGCTTAGAGAACACACTTCTAAGACGTTCGAGGAAATAGGTAAAATATGTGGAGTGAGTACAGCAAGTGTCGGGAGGATCTGGAAGCGGTTTCAGGAAACAGGAAATGCTGGAACCAACCGTTCTGAAAGATGCGGCCGAAAAAGATCAATTTCGGCTCGTGACGACAAAACTTTACATCAAATGAGTGTTAAAAATCCTCGATTAACCAGTTTTGACCTGTCCAAGTCCATGGCGGCAGCTGGTGTTGATATCGCACCTTCAATTGTGCGATACAGGCTGTTAGAACGCTGGCGGAGAGCAAGTATGTCGACCGTTCAAGAAGCAGCTTCTGACACTTCGCATGAAGAAAACAAGGTTGGAACAAGCACAGAAATACAAAACATGGACTGAGAAGGACTGTGAGAAGGTTCTCTTTTCTGACGAAACACATTTTGTGGTTCAGGGATTGAGATCCATGTTCGTGAAAAGGAGCCAAGGAGAACCACTCAATCAGCATTACATGAATGAAGCACCCAAGCATCAGCCCAAAAAGATGTTTTGGGGTTGTTTCAGCGTTTTGGGGATAGAATCTCTTATTCCCGAAGAGGTAACGATGAGCAGTGCCAGTTACGAAGTCATATTGACCCGAAAAGTGCTTCCAGCCATGGCTAAACTGTGGGCGAACGGAGATTGCGTTTTCCAACAAGACAGCGCGCCATGTCACACTTCGAAGCGAATCAAAAATTTCTGCTGAAAAAAAATATAACCGTACTGGATTGGCCCGGGAATTCACCAGACTTGAATCCCATTGAAAATTTGTGGGCTATTGTCAAAAAACGGCTTCACAAATTTGACTGAACGACGATGGACAAGCTAATTTCGGCCGTTATTGACATATGGTTCAGAGACGTTGAAATAAAAACTACATGTGCTTGTCTAGAACATTCCATGCCGAAACGTGTCTGTGATGTTATAAAGTTTCGGGGAGGACATATCACTTATTAGTTTTAAATGTATCCATAGAAAATTTGAATAAAACTCATTGCAGCAAAAGGTGACCCCACTTCATAATAATTTGTGGCTTTTCTGATGGAGAATCAAAACATACAGGTGTCCGGCTCAGAACCCAGACCTCAATCCCATAGAACACCTATTTGATGAATTGGAACGTCGACTGCGAGCTAGGCCAAATCGCCCCACTTCGGCGGCAGAGCTGACTAGTATTCTTCTAAAAGAATGGCATGCAATTCCTGCTGCAACATTCCAGAAACTAGTGGATAGCCTCTCTGATAGAGTGACAGCCGTCATTGCAGCAAAAGGTGACCCCCACTTCATACTAATTTGTGGCTTTTCTGATGGAGAATCAAAACATACAGGTGTCCGGATAGTTTTGATCAGATCGTGTATATGTATATAGTATATTAGTTAATTTTATTTACCCTAATTTAACTATCCTATGATTTACGATTTAAAATATCAATTTGAGGAACTCCCTTATCATCCAGGTACTTTCAGAGAGTCAGACAAAAACTGATCACTATATCGTCGATATATCTTCATAGCTTCATAGCTTGGCAGATTTATCTCCAAATGTCGACCCTCGGATAAGGATAATGCTTAGATAACATATTGTAAACTAACTAAATTACTGAAATTTATATAAAAAACTGATAAATAATAATGCATAATGAATATAAATATTGATGCATTTCAAATAAAATGTGATGCATGAATATTACTGAAATTATTTTCAACGACATTAAAAATATTTTGATTGAAATTTTTACTCTGCATTTTAGAGAAATGAAACAGAGTTGTGTTAAGCGTGAAAAGGTAAATGAGCAAAAATATTGAATATATGAGTTTGCCATTGAACTTTATTTTTTCTTTTTGAAGATGAATCATTATTTCATAAGCACAAGCACTTTTCCTGAAATAGAAGGAATTAACTGACAAGTTAAGCATTTCATCCCGGACTCTTTAATTTTAATAGAATGATTACGGCCATTGGAATAAACAAATTTAATCTTTTTGAAAAATATATATCCGCTGAACCACGTTAGTAACACTGAAATAATACAAATACAAGTAAATAGCCGTTTTCCACATTGCACAACTTTCAGTTTCGTATACTGCACTAACTTTTTTCGTATTGCATTAATTTTCTTTGTACTGTACGTTAAAAGAAACCCTGATAGGATACTCAAAATGATAAGTTGGCAGTTTTGAAATAATTTCTTTTACATTTGGCTACAAAGCACCCACAGAAATGATGTCAAATAGCAACTTCCATAGTGGTGATGAGTGAACAGTAAGGTGCAGCAAATATTAATCACTGGCGTTTAAAAAATTGAAATGTTTTTTACCCGTATTACAAGTTGACAGCTTTAAAATAATTTCTTTTACGTTTGGCTACAAAGCACATGTAGAAAAGATGCCAAATAGCAACTTCCATAATGGTGATGAATGAACAGTAAGGTGCAGCAAATATTAATCACTGGCGTTTAAAAAATTTAAATGTTTTTTACCCGTATTACAAGTTGACAGCTTTTAAATAATTTCTTTTATATTTGGCTACAAAGCACATGTAGAAAAGATGCCAAATAGCAACTTCCATAATGGTGATGAATGAACAGTAAGGTGCAGAAATATTAATCACTGGCGTTTAAAAAATTGAAATGTTCTTTATCCCTATAATAGTTGCCGTTCATTAGATTCACCGTTATTGGGCATCTCAATTGCCTATACAAACTCAAATTATATTTTCTTTTTACAGGCATTAGTTTAAGTTTTGCCACACAATCAACGCTTAAAATGTATACTTATTTAAAAATACATCGAATTGACAACTTTAAATTAGTTTCCTTTTAATTTGGTTTTTACTATGGCTGTTTTGTGCATCTTAAATGATGCCAAACCGCCATTTTAAATGGAGGCTTATTCTAGTAAAATAAATAGGCAAAATCTGCATATGACAGACGCATTTAAAGCACGCCTTCAAATTCATATATTTTTTCGGGCTATTTCGAAATAAAGGACCGATTATTTTTTTCCAGTCATACTAAGATAATCATTCATCAACAAAGTTACACGTTAGTGGCTTACCTGCCAAAATTTATATAATTTGGAAGGATGGTTTGCATACATAGCATATATATATAGATAGACCGGAACAGACGTCTGGCTGAAAATAATTAATTCAGATTCTGGAGTGAAAAACATGTAAATTTAATAATTTATTTTTAGTCACATAAGATCAAGTATGTTGTTATAACTTAAAATTATTTTATTTTACTTTTTAGTGCATTTTACTAAAACCCTGTAACTTGAAAATATTTATATGTATATATATTTTCACCCAATCTAAAAAAAAAGAAAAAAAATGTGTATAAACTTAATCTACCCCAACACATTTTTCACATTTTACCATCAATTCCAGTTGCTTTTTCAACTAGCATTAAAAGACTAATGCATAAAACTGACTGAGACGGTGATATATCGGTTTGGTCAGTCGGAGTTATGTATGGCAACATCTGAAGTGCTGAATCGAACGATCGACTGTGTGTCCAGTGTGTCTGGGTAAAGTTCTGTCAGGAACAAGCTGTGTTGCTCAATGGGGAGAGAATTAACGATTTTTCTTTGTGAGTTAGAGAAAAGTAATTTTTGTGTGAAATAGATTTGATTTTTTATATATTTAATGTTGGAAATGGCATATTCAATACCTTCATACTTAAAAACTCAAAAATATATTTTTCATTCTAATTTTTTTATTAAAATCACCTGGAGTGTGGTATCTCTCGATTTTCTCATATAAGAATCCATCTTTAAATAGAGGTGTTATTTTCAAATTTTACAAGAATATATTTTTAAAATGTGCATTGTTGACACAAATGATCCGAATTATAGTATGTTACCCTTCATTTTAAAGGGCTCTAAAAAAGTTTTCAATTAATACCGAGTTTGACAATATACATCCTGAGGGGTTAACTTGTCCCTCCCCGATATGGGACAATGACGTCGTAAACCAAAAAATTGTATCACGGCTATTTCTCACTACTATAATCGAAACTGTTAAGCTTTGTGATCATTGAACTATAAATAACTCATATTCTGTATGATTAGGTCAAATGTTGTCCTATATTTCCATGTTAAGGAAATATCAAATTTCGTATACATTTTAAAGTTTTCACTCGGACTCTAAAAGTTTCTATCTAGCTCTAGCTTTTACGTAAACAAAACCAGATATAAAACGTCGTTTAAATACATTTACATTTTTGGAAGCTATCCTGTACATAATACATCGACCACAGACTCTAAAAATGTCAAAACTTGTTCAGGGGATTCTAAAACATACATTAGCATCAAAATCCCTACATCGAAAAGTTTTGTGAAAACAATACTTTCGTTATAATTCCCTCGAGAAAGTATAAATCTGATGTTGGTAACGCATGACTTACTCAACATAAAGCAATTATTTTACTCCTTTTATAGCAAAATACTGATATAAATATCTTTAACGTTCAATTAATATCGTTAACGTTCAATTTATATCGTTAACGTTCTATTAATATCTTTAACGTTCAATTAATATCGTTAACGTTCAATTAATCAATTGAAAATATTATCGTAGAGCTTGTGCATCTTGACACCATCGGAAAGATCTAGGAATTAGTTCTCTCTTTGAAACACATTTTGATTCATACGAATCAAATCAATAGACGATTTTTTGCAAATTTAAATTAATATATATACTTTTCCTGTTGTAAGGAGTACCCGGATTTAAAAATGTAATATAAAAAATTGACTAACAATCTGATCCTTATAATTTAACAGCAGCTCCTTTCAATATCACTCATTACTCCAAAACATGTCTTCCCAAAGCCATCCATTATTAATTATGATTTTATGAGGTATAAATGTATCACTAGTTTTAACAAACCTTTGAAATCTTCAAAAGATCAGGACGAAAATGTTCACCATCGCACAGGTGTATAAGCTACAATAGGCAAATCTTGCGATGTGACTACTCCCTCTCTTGGAATTCGGCAGGAAATTTCAGGTGACAGTAGGTATTCGGCAAGTGACGTTACTGACTATCAGCACAATCCCATAAAGAACAAGAACGTGTGCTTATTCAAAATGGTGGCATTCGCAAACGGGTTAAATCCTTCGCCAATAAAATAGAGCTTGATTTCGAATTAAAATATTATATCCCAGGATTTTAATGTTTAAAACTTTGCATAACATATCAATATTGTACTCACATAAAAATGCAATTCATGTCAGTTTCAATTTTGCTTTGAAGTAAATGTTGATTTAAAGTTTGTGATTGAAACATTAATTCAGGTTTCGATTTAATCGATAAGATACAATATAAAAATAAATAAAATAAAAATGCATTTACATTGCATACTTACATGATTATTTAAAGAAAATACATTTACATTGCATACTTACATGATTATTTAAAGAAAATACATCTGCATTGCACACTTATATGATTATTTAAAGAAAATACATTTGCATTGCATACTTACATGATTAAAAAAAAATATGTTGTTGTATATAACAATTAATGTTTTAGGAGCACTCCAAATTGGGTGTTAGTTCTATGTTTCAAATGTGCTGGGCTGTTATTTATATTGCGTTTAGATCAGCTCTCTTAGACAGACAATAAATTCGCACTTGGTTTGCTGTTTTCTAATTGATGGTCCTATGAATTCACCATCTTGAGAATATATACCCCACTGTTTTTTTTTCAATTCCTGCCTTATTTATCAATTTTATTTATTGAGACTTCTCCACAAATTGCTATCTTTAAAGTCATTTCTTATTATACTCAGTTATGAATCTTCATGTAATATTATAGTTGATATAATGCTTAGATATAAGTTAAAACTTTTAAAGTCGTTCCAATAGTCATTTGTATCCATTTCGGCTTTTGAATGCGGATTTGTTGGTCTGTTTACACTAAGGGCGGGTGTCGAACGTATCATGGAACGAACTGTATGTTGCATTAATATGTTAGTAAGATGTTGATTTTTTTCTCTTGTCATTTGCGCAAGTAATTGTACTTATTGGTTATCCGCAGACCTTTTTTCTATCTATTTATGGGTTGTTTCTTCGACATGTAATATTCAGTGCCTGCAATGGCAGCAAGAAAACTTGCTATGATTTAGCGAATCTTAATAGAAATTCACAAATTCAATTTTTTTTCTAATGATTGAACTAACTGTGCAGCTACGTAAAGCCAGACTTTTTTGATCAATTGGAAAGCGCATCTCTTCAATTGCCACTTTCATTTATTTTTTACTGGACCTGTTTTCGAAGTGCTAACACTGTTAGCGAGATATATCAAACAATTTCCAATTACTTTCTCGGAGTAATTTTGCAACATTTTCTCTTGTTTTTCCTTATTCTGTCTACTTTTTTCCTAATGATTGAGCTTATTGTGCAGCCATGACATGAGACAGAGATCTTTAATCAACTGTAAAGTATCTCTCTTCAATTGCCACTCTTAATTCTTTTTTACAGGAACAGCTTTCAAAGTGCTAATACTGTTAGCCAGAGATATCAAACAGTTCCTTGTTACATTTCTCGGAGTAATTTTGCAGCCTTTTCTCTTGTTTTTCATTATTCTGTCTACGTTTAGAAGGCTTCATAATATTCTGTTATTTCTGAACTTCTGAACACTTTTGTAAGAATGCTTCGAATGTGAGTGATGTTTCCGAAAAAAGGCATCTACAATATGCAAGTAACATATTATTGCACATTTACTTTATATATTTGTTATTATAGAATCTAAAGTTTAGCATTTAAAATAGGTTAAAAATAACAAATCTCACGAACACGTCGCCCCGTCTTCAACATTAACGTAAAGAGACATCTTTCTAAATAATAGTGTTCTTAGTGTTTTCTATCTTTCAAAGATGAGGTATTATTTGTTGACTTGAATAGAATGAATTATCTGTCATTGCCCGGGTTCTAAATAAGCGCCCGTTGTGCATGTAATACAGATACAGTTTCCAAATCAGCAAGAATACAATTTTTAAATCAGCTGTTTTGATACAAAATCATTCCCACCTTCCATTTCAATTCCAATTCTTTGATTTCAATGCATGAGAAATCTCGCGCTACAATTTGCTACCTTATGCGAACAAACATCCACTGTTTTCCATATCATAGTTCAGTTTGTGATGTCAACCGTCAATCAAAGAGAAACGGAATCGAAAATCTCAATTTGAAAATTAACAAAATGTCAAAGAATATAGAAATTATATATTTTTAATACAATTCATTCTAATAAAAAATATGAAAGAATATACATTCATATTTCTGGCAAATAATAGAATTGTGCTAATCCTTCTTTTTTGGATGAGGCGAAATAAAAATCACGAACGTGTACATTATTCTGCGCTAACATCAGGATGGCAGAAACTTGTTAGCCTGCTCAGGATTGGTCTCCATAAACAAACCAGTAGGAATGTGTTAGTAAATATATATTTGTAATTACATAATGGTATTAATAATTATATGTTAGTAATTATATAATGGTGTCAGTAATTATATAATGAAAAATTATAATTAAAAGGTTATATAGACCAACAAGTTTTACTAAGGTAAATAATACTCCATAAAGTGTATACTAACAATTATTTTGGGAGATATCTTTGCCATAGAAATCTGAATCTTAAATATATTTTTCATTTATTAATTTTCAGTAAACGCAAATTTTTCATCGTTTTCACGGGTACTCACTGGAATATTCATGAATGCTACCATATTTCCGATTAAATAATTGCAACTTGTTCAAATTTTTATCTATTAAGTTCGGAAATATCAGCGTCCAAAGTATTTACATTTTTTGTAATGCTCCGATTTTAGCCGGATCTCGCTCAGAAAGTAGCCGTGTTTCGCATTCACACTAAGTAGAAATGACTTAGAAAATGTCATGCGTCATTTGCTTAGAACAGCGACATTTGGCGAAACACAGAAATGCGATATAGTGTCTGGTTGATAAATCGAACATTCTGGGGGAAAGACCGCGATATCAGAATCCGAAGAAAGGGTAAACTAAGACTGATAAATTAACTGTCAGTTGTGTGAAGTGCGATTTCTCTCTGTCACTCTCTTGAAAGTTGAAATCGTGTGAGGTTCTATTTTTCTGCGACATATTATACTTTTGTAAAAATAATACTCTTTCCCACTATTGTGTTTTTGAATGGAATTGATTAATGTTACGTAGTCTGAAATTTAAGGGTTTCAAAAATAATACACATAATATTTTTGTATGGAAATAAATCGCTTTATTGATTTTCAAAATATTTGCCCTTAACATCACTGCATTTTTCATTCAAGTGAACCGATTTTCAAAACAGTTACGTCAATTCGAAGTTGGTATAGCAGATAACATGTAATTTGTAAGCTTCAGATGTTCGTTATGTGTTATTAAATCACTGACCACGCATTTTTGTTTTGATTGTTGGAAATAATAACATATGATTGGATGCTAAATTATGCGAGTAATTACTATTATTCATCAAATCAATTTTGCCATGCTTCAAATAAGTGATAGTTTGAAATGCAGTGTATGAGCTTGCATTGTCATGTCTAAAAATGATGCGACATTTCGCATTATTTTTTCCTCATTTATGCAATTATTTCTGGCAAATAAATTGTCGTATACCAATCAGAATTCACTGTTCTACGATCCTCCATAGCCACGGTTGCAAGATGGCCGGATTTACCCAGAAATGAAGCAATAATTTTCTTTGAAACACTTCGTGCAGGAAAAACTTAGTAGCATTTGGTTCGTTTTGAAATAGTCAAACAGTAGATTTCTGTTTTGTTTCGGGTTCATAGGAATAAATCTACGTTTCGCCATCTGTTACAATGTAAAGACATGTCTTGAGGCATCAGAGTTGAATCTTTTGAAATTGTCCTTGCACCATTTGAATCAAGCATCTTTTAGAGCTAAATTGTGTGGAATCCAACATGCACATACTTTTTTCATTTTTAAACGATCATGTAAAATTAAATGCATTCGGGTCTCTGAAATGCTCATAGATGCTACTGATAAAGTGTTCATTTGCTGCACAGCATCAATGTTCATCAACGTCACATCACCGTTTTCAGTCGTCACACTTCTTGGTAAACAGACTTTCACGAAATTCATCACTGACACTTCTACGGCTAAGATGGAATTCTTTAAACCAGTTGTAAATTGTATCTTTAGATGGTGCTTCTTCACCAGAAGTCGAATTCATGTGTTAGACACACTGATGCTGCGTCAACCTTTGTCGAAAATCATAATAAATCATAGCTCGAAAATCTCTTCGACTGAATCTATGCATTGTCACTACATTATTAACTTGACGCTGGAAACAAAACGACGCTGTAAAAGTAAAAATAGGGAATTTATCGTTATTCAACAGCCAATATTCACGTACAAATACAAATTTTAATTTAAAGTTCAAATGCTAATCGTTCATTTCTGGTATTACCACATTATAAAATCTTAAGTATTAGCAAATCTTACGTATTAGCGTTGAATAAAAGACTAGCATTGGGCGCGTTTATGGATGACAACGTGTAAAATTATTTAGTACCAAACTAACTTGTATTTCGCGAAATGTAACTTGACAATTGGAAATATTGCTAACATCTGCTAAGCATTATAATCAATATACTCAATGTGCTAAAAATTAAATTAAAATATATAAACTATAATTTCATTAATTAGAGTCATATTTTTAACTTTAACGTCATTTTTGCTAATTGGGCGACATTTTCTTCAATTTGGTCCCATATAAAAAAATCATCAAGTTAGCAATATTTCCAAATTAGTCGCCGATGTCGCCAAATTTTTGACACGTGTTACATACTTCCCGGTCGTCCAAATAGTTGCTCTAAGTCCTCTGGACGAGCCGGACGGCCTGGGGCTTTCACGTGTTACATACTTGATGAAACTTGCTACTGTTCGTTTTTATGTATTATGTATGAGTCATTCATTTTAGGGAAAAAAATTCAGGCAAAATGATTATCTATTTAACATTATTTAATGCATTTAACAAAATACACTAAATGAGCATATTTTTGATTTTTATAAAAATGAAAAATCCTTCATTTTGCTTAAAAATACATTTCATTATGTTCCTATTGACGTTAATACAAATATGTAGTTAGAATTAATATATTTGCAAACAGATAATTTGTTTAAATCGTTATTTCGAAATGAAAAAAGTAGTTAAATTATTTGCTGTGTTGGCAATATTATATCTGTGGTGCGCTAGTAGAAATATAAGAATTTAAATTAATGATTAACATTATTTATCCTTACGTTGTGAGTTGTGTTTTGCAATAATCCTCCAATTATTTATCATTAACATATCTATCTTTATCTCTTAACATGGCCTTAAATTCATACATAGTGGATTTATTAACTAAATCGTACATTGCTTTATTGTGCTGCTATAAACCCTCCAATTATTTACTTTGCGTGGGTCCTGTAAAGAAATATTAATTATTATATTACCCATTGACTGCACCATTTAAACTTTAACAATAAAACATTTATTAACAACATCAACACTTATTAATTCATTACACACTTAATTATCAGTTTTGGCGGGGAACACGTGAGACCACCTAATTTGCCTAAACGTTTCTAGACCTAAAGTTATTTGAGGAACACATACCTTCAAGGCTGTCTTGGACTATGATCATATATCAAAATGCTGGCATTAGTATTTCGTACTCGCCATAACTCTCGGTGTGTGGCTCCTTCTCGTACTCTGATTGCACTCACACATCAATAGATCTCCATTATTTTGAAACCTCTACGAAGCACTCTACATTTCTAGTCGTCGTTATGTCATAATGTCGGGCAAGTATCAGAATAAGTCATCGTTGTTGTGTCGTTATAAAGTCATCACTGCGTCTTCTTCTAATGTCCTTCCTCGGTCACAAGTTGTGGTTCTCTTTTTCCCTTGGGGGTGTC
Source organism: Amaurobius ferox (assembly GCA_951213105.1). NCBI lineage: Eukaryota > Metazoa > Arthropoda > Arachnida > Araneae > Amaurobiidae > Amaurobius > Amaurobius ferox. The sequence goes on along the minus strand of OX578145.1, from coordinate 25,969,614 downwards.
ACTCCCCCTTTGCTTTCATTTGCAGCATTAAGTGTGACGTAACAAGAAGTTTCTCCATTGGTTAATCATTTAACCAATGGAACCATTCCACATCCTCGTACGGGCCCCCTCTGTCTTGACACTCCTAAATTTATGGTTTGCTGTAAACCTCGACGCCACTCAGACTGACATTATTGTCCGAAGTTTCGAATCAATAAATAACTGGCATAAACCTGTCTCACCAAAGCACATGTGAGATCTATTTCTGGTCTCACAATACCAATAAAGAATTTTGCAAAGCAACTACTTTCCAAATTTTGAAGCAGTTATAGTTGCGAATAATCATCCTGCATAAAGAAGCATATTAAGTACAAGGGTGTCCACTTGTTATGTTTTAAAAAATTGTATTTCGAATTGTCCAATATTAAAAAGAACATTCAGACATCAATAAATCTGAGATATTGCTCTCATTAGTGGTACATCTAATATTTGTTGCTGTCAGTTAATATCCAACTACTTTATGCTCCATTCTTTCCTAATGAAAAAAGGGGGGGGGGGGGAACTATGATGTATATTTTTTATCTACCTTGTTTAATCTCCATTATTTCCTTGAGAAAATAAACTTATATTGATTCATGTTCGATTATTAGGTTGTGTTTATATTTACACATCTATAGAACATTCCGGCCACACAACTTGATACCATAAACCCCCTGGGTTGGTCGTGTGGTCTGGGCCTTCAACATCTATAGAACATGTTCATTTCTTTTACGATTTAGCTCACTTAGTATTTTTGATATTCTAAGCTTATTATTAAACACAATAGAAATTTGATCGTTTTTAGTGCTGCCATCTAGTTAATAACTTTTGAAATAATCCTGAAATTTAATTTAATAATGTATATTTAAAATCTAAAAGAAACAAATGTTCGTAACCCACACTTTGAAAAGTTAATTTAGTTTTAGCTAATATAAATTACATTAATTTAATCAAGTAAAAGTTTAGTTAAGTATTTTGGTGTCCCAGTTTTAAAATGCCTGTCAAACTTTTCGATATTTATATACGATGCTTGTGCAAATAAATATTTGATGTTATAACGAATTTAAGACCCTGTTGAAACTGAATATACCATATTTATTTAATTTAATAATTGATACATGTCATAATAAATTTTCTAACTACGTTGATATTTTGAAAACTATTACATTTTTTAACACGTGACCGTATGCTATGTAACATATATATTATCTGTATAACAAATTTACGATTATACACTTTATGGTATTAAAGAATTGCTCGTTTTCTTACAAAGCTGGGAATGCATCTTTCACATCATCATAATCTATAGATATTAACAATTCATACTCAATACTTGGTATTGATGAATGATTCCTAGCCTATCCTTTATTTGGGATTGCAAATACTTTTAACGTGAAATAAGGTGTAATGGTATGGGTATCAGTCTGAAAACGGTAAATGTAAATTCTGCAAAAACTGAATCTTCTGTAAATTCTTTAATTGCTTATATCTCCAAACATAATAGAATAAAAAAGACACAATTTGTGCTGGTTATATCAAAAATATGGTACCATATATGAATATACAAAAATTATTTCAATATTTTTAAATTTTGTACTATTTTTTTATATTTTTCGTTCTTAAATTACGGCTGAGCGAATGTTTTCTTTAGCTACCTTACTGAAAAATCTTCTAAACTATAAAATTATGAAGGAAATAATAAGTGACAAATATATTTTGAAAGAAATTCAGTTTCTAAATCAGTCATTTGTTTTTACAAAGGTCTTGTAGTTTTTGATCCATTCTTTTTCGTAAAGTTGAAGAGGATTGAAATATCTCCGTTTTTAAAATTTTTAATGCATTTCTCGAAAACTAAAACTTACTAAGCTTTTCTTGTTCAACAAACCAGAAAAGTTCCGTTACTTGGAATTCTAGTCAGAATTCTAATAAAACCTGACGAGGAAAAGCATTTATAGATATAATTGAAGGAAAAGGTTAAGTGAACCAAATAAATTGAAATATAACTTTGGAACACTGCAAAATTAATGTTATAATGCCAGATGTATAATTTATAATACATATGACAAAGATACGTCAATAATGCATAATGATTCTGACGAGAATTTATTTAAATGATTTTATCCTATTTTCGGCGGTGAACATTAATAAAATATTTTTATGAACTCATTTTCTATCACTTCCAGACATTTTCCGCTCTCAAATTATTCTAAAAAATGTTCTCTTTACGCTACAGTTCGAGTGTAGTGATAAGATTGCCGCTGTTCACAAACGGTGTTTTAGGATTTTTATTTCTATTTTGCTCGTTAGATGGCAGCACTATAACACGTCATAAAAAATTAGAGTCTACACCTATATCACATCGACAGACATTTTATGTCAAGACTTTAACGTGAGCCAATGCCTGTTTTTCTATTTTTACTCATTGAGTTATAATTAAAACCATATTGAGCCGAACTGTTTATTATTGACAGAGAAAGATTTTCAGATGATTTTTGTTATATAAAAGTTTATAGAAGTCCATATTTTAAATTTTAGAGACCAAAATTAAATTTTAAAGTGTTTGTTTACCACAACCTGAGCGCTATAAGAGCATCACACTGCCATCGAAATATTTATAATCAATTGTTGTCAAGTTTTGACAATATATTTTTTATTATGTCTGATTTCTTTAAGGAAAAATTAAAAACTTCTCACAAGCAGCGGTTTTATTTATTGTTATTGTGGACTTTTGCTCTGCAGCAGGGCAAGAAAATATTCAACACCGTTCATCAGCACACGTAGACCATGGTTTCCCGGTCACTGTCCCTCGGCAGCTTGATGAAGACGATGAGATATATTAATTACTTGAGGTCGAGATTTCATTTGAAAGGAATGTGCATCATTTATAGCTTTAATCTCCGGTATATGTGCCAATATATGCAAACTTGATATCATTTACGCAGAGAAGATATGAACCTCAAATTAAATGATTATTTTATTTTTTCACTGTGCAAAATGGTATGATAATTACTATTGGGATATTAATTACTATTGAGCTAATAGAGATTTAACTAAACGAATACCCATTGAAAATCAACGGTCTCGTTGGATATAAGCAACCCAGAATAACTTAATTTTTTTAATAATCCGCGTTTCACATTTATTCGTAAAATCGAAAATTTTGGTGTACGGCACCCCCTAAAGAAGAAAATATAGGAAAACTGAAATTGCTCACTTTCTTCCTTTCGATCTATCTACCCAAACACCAAATTTAAATCCTCTATCACATACTGAAGCATGTAATTTTATCATTTCACCTTTTATGTGGAGCACGCTCTTAAATGAACATTTATGAAAAACTCAATTCGCCTTGAGTTTTTATCAAATAATTAGCTCATATACCAAATATCAAGCCACTATCAAAGTTTAAAGTAGTTAGCGTTAAAGTAGTAGGTGTTTCTCATTTATTAGGCAAATAGAACGTTTTGGTGTGTGACACCCCCTAATGTAGCAAATATTGGAAATCTAGAATTGCACACTTTCTTCCTTTCGAACAAACCAAATTTAAAGCACATGGAACATCTCGATAGGTTAAATGAAGCAATTTTTGCAAAAGATTCAACGACTTGTATTTGACTTAAAAATAGAGATAGAACTGAGATTTTTTTCCACAGTTAACATATACATTATAGCCCATATTTAAAGCAAAATAAATTAATCTGCTGAATAACTTAGTTTTCTAGAGCTAATTAACTTTTTATACATCTATATGAAATTTTTTGAACAACATGTCCATTCGGTACGCTTTTCCAAAAATATATTGAGTTTATCGCCTTAAAGTTTGGTATGGTAGCAGAAAATGTATTATTTGAGAATAATAAGAAGCAAGTTTAATTTTGGTTAAAAAGAAATAAAATTAAAAATTTTTTACTTGACAGCTTTGAAAATCCTAAAAATTTTAAGAACATATTTCGAATTATTTTCAACATTTTTCCACCCAGATTTACATTGTTAGGTATTTTTAAAGAAATAAATTTATTATACAATTTTGGAAAATTTCAACTCTCTATCTTAAATAGATTTTTATAAAAGTGTACCAAAGCATTAAAAAAAACATATTTTGAGAAAAAGGAAAAAAAAATAAATGAACACCAATGCTTAAAATATATTATTTAAAAACCTTCCGGCACCATAATCATTTTGTTTTAACATTTCAGCATCAATTTTTTTCTATTTTATCATTTTATTTTTCACTCTGGCTGATTTAGAGAGATTTTGGAAACTTAGTGATTTTTCTCGAACTCGAGCCTCATCGATTTTTCGCAAAGAATATTTCATATTATGGCCGGGTTCAATTCCCAAATGTTTTAGAACTCTTGTGCGAATGTAAGCACCATCATTAAAGCAAATCACAGCATCTAATAAACCCAATTTCAAAGTACTTATAGAAACAAAAATAGTTTTGGGTCAGCGTTCCCATGAACAATGGTTAAAACTCTCATTTGGATTCTGAGTTCTACCATGTGTACATTTTCTCAAAAGTTTTTTCGTCAGAAAGAGAACGGATAACGTTTTTAACAGCAGAAATTATAGCTTTTGGCAAAGAGTGTTTGTGATTATAATTTTCACCATTGTTTAAGGCTTTAGTGTAACCACACCAAGTTTCCGAATCCATAGGACATAAACCATGTTGGGGTTTTTCATCAGTTGAAAGTTTGTGAAATTAAATTGCCCATATGGATTTTGCCATGTTATCTATGGATGTGCTTATATTGCGACGGTTTGCCAAACCATAATAGTGCTGAATTCGTATGATTTCAGCATCTGTCAAGCGAACACGTTCAGATATCTTTTCGCCATCAGAAAGTTTCGTGGTCTTCAATTCATTACGAATGTTTTTTTATCGAGTTCCCATTCTTTTTGTACATGAGCAATGCATTCATATTTTTTTTAATTTCGACATCAGGGACCATAAACTTTTGCTTCATTAACCATATTGAAACCTCGCGAGTCACCGTCTCCAAGATAATTCACATATCGCACTCCTCTCAATGACTCGGAGCGTTCAAAGATTTTCATGACACCGTCAACCTCCATACATCCATTATACCCTTCAAAATTCTTGATGCAATTGTGGGGTCCTATGGATGTATTCCTACATTTAGTACAATATTTTGTGAGACATTCAACGTCAATAACTTTACCATTGTAAAGTGAAGTAGAACAAAAGACTCCATTCAGTGATGAATGGCCACGCTTTTGCCATGTACCATCGAAAGCAGCAGATATACCAGTGTTACCATCATTATCTGCAATAGTTTCAGCAATAGCTCGTTTCATTGATTCATCAGCTATTTCGGATAATGCTGGGAGCAATGCGTTGTTAAATTTTTTAAATTTAAATGGAGGAGGAGGCAAATTCATCAGTGTTCAAAAAGTATCTGCAGCTTTTTTCCCCTGTCCTATACATCTCATTGCATATGTAAGACGAATGTTTATATCTCAAGACTTTCTGGATATTTTAGATGTCATTTTACTTGTTGAATGTCCACAAGAAGTACATATGCACGTTAAACTAATAGCAAGTCCTTTTCGACTGTTTTCTTCTTCAATGACATCAAAAGTTTCAGTTCGCCCACAGTTTTTGCACTTTGCAAAGCTATTCAGTAAAGATAATAATAAATCCAAGTCAATAATAATATTTTTACTTTGTTTAGACTCTAAATCATCATCTTTAGCAGCAGATAAATCAATCTTCATTTCAGAAGCACTAATATTCATCGATGAATTGTCATCAGTACTAATTGTACTCTTACGAGTATGCCGGTTGCCTGTAAACATACGTTTACCCAAACACTTTTTTCTAGGCCTATTCTCCAAATATTTAGCAGATAAAAATATCTTTAAATAATAAAATTAATCAGAACTTTGTTCAAAAACAAAATTGATGAATAAAATAGAAGCAAATGGACAATAGCAATAGAGATCAGCGAAATCGCAAACAAAACAACAAGCACCACCTTGTAAATAAACAACGATCAAATCCGTTCACACAGCTTCTAAAAACACTGAAGGGAAAAAATGTAGTTTGGCAACTGGAGAAAGAAGTTGAAATAAATCATTGGGTTAAAAATAATATGAGTTGCCCTTTTGAGTGAGGAAGAGCGCTTAAATACACATGTCCCTTTAAATGCGGGTGGCGTGGCACTGTTTGTTTACCTATTTAAATGCCGTATTTTGGGTGTTTATATATTCCAAATCTATACAAATTATATATATCTGGAATCATCTGAGTCTGCTCTATTTTTTAAGCTTATAATTGAAAATTCGAAAATTTGACCCATTTTATGTCCCATATGCCCTTTAAGTGTCCATCTCATCGCAAAGCGTGTTTTTCGATCTTTTCACTTTTCAAACATTTGGGCTTTTCGAATCCCCCCAAAGTTACAAATATTAGAAATTTTATATTGCACACATTCTTTCTTTTGAACTATCTACCTATACACAGAATTTGTAGTTTATATTCCATCGCAAAGTATATATTTTCTATCATTTCACTTTTCGAACGTTTTCTTTTGGAGTAGGCACCCCCTAAATGAACATTTTTTAGAATCTCTATTCTTATGTTTTTTATCAGTTGATTGTCCATATACCAAATATCAAGCATACAATGAAATATTACAGCTTTCTGTTTCTTTCGAAAGGTGTAGGTGTCTGCTGCCTTCCCTGTCATGTCCATGAGTATACACAGACCTACTTTCTTGGCTGCATCTACATTCACCTCAGATGTCACTCGATATCACTCGATAGTGTCACTCCATAGTGTCACTCGATGTCAGTTACGATGTTACGTAACTCGCGCCCTTCAACGAAGGGCTTCAATGATGTTAGAAAAGAAACGATGGTATGTGTGTCTAAAGTATCTTTCTGTATGCGTGATTGCAACTCTTCAACGTGCTGTTATCTTGTGAAGTAGAGAAGTTCAGTAAGTTCTTGCATAGACTCATTAATCTGAGCACATATGAGCATTGCCAATAGTTAAAAAGGCCGTTGACTATCCATCATACCTCGTTCTCGTGGCAAACCTCCAGTCGTATTCAAACTCTTCATCAGTGCCTGTTCAATTGCTAAGTCAGGGGCAAGGCCCGTCCACAGACGATCACTTATGTTTATTATGAAGAGTCCATTAAAAATTTGGAGTACAGGTCAGGATACAATGTTTTGAGGTCCAGCATGTTCTGTAGATGTACGCGAACTGATTTGGTATATTGGGTATGTCCTACTACTGCGAAGTATGGTAACATTGCCATCCAGTGTTTGTAGGTACAGCTACCAATTCCCACTTCTCTCGGCTCGAATAAATCGCTTTAAAATGGAGACTATGTCTATTTATTGAAGCCATAAGGCTACAATTTTATTGTCGCTCAATTGCAACTTCCTTCCCTGTAGTATTTCTAATATTCGGTGCAGTGCCCCAAAAGAGTTGACGTCAATAGCAATGGTATTGTCAATTAGTAGACCTTTTTACAGCTCGCCCACTTGCTTGATATCTAAAGGATACACTTCAACGTGCATTATGTTCTCAGTTGGTATGTCATAAGATGCAGCTGTGAGTATGATGTTTGGCGCTTGGTTGACAATACTATGAGCTCCTATAGCACGCGAAACAGCTTTTCCACTCATAATATACTTAATGGTGTGACATTACCAGCATAGATTTGTTCCAACACTTCAGTTAACCTCGGCTCATGCAAGAAGTATCCTATGCAGCCGAGGAAACTCATCCTGATGTGGAATCCTCCTAGTAAGACCATCGTGTCTTTAATAATACCTGATGAATGCTCAGCGTTACTTATTGTCACAGCCTTCCAGTGCAGTGGCTGATTAAAGGTAATTACCGGGGTTATATTCTGTTTCTTTGCTTGACTAATTACGTACAGCAGCGTTGAATACACCTATGAAATATCATTGGGGTTGTGATCAATCATTGGCAGGAAATAGACGGTTGCTTTCCCGATATGTTGCCCTTTATGAATTGTCTGCATAGAGGCTTGCCATCCTTGTCGCTCCTGATAGAAGAACCATGATGTATACCACAAGTGGTCCAAGTTCTTACACCAATCTTCTGCTAAAATTGTTGGCAAGTCTTTGTATGGCAGACCGATGCTTTTACATTTTTGATATAAATGAGAATAAATTGTTCCTACTTCTTTTAGAAGATTTGCTGAAACTTTCAATCTGGAGATTGTATACATTTTTGTCTTTTTCTTAGGTGTCACAGGGGCAATGATTCCCCTCCCATGGAGGGTACCACGACCATCAATAGTACAAATGTTTTAATTCACATTATCTGCAATATATTAAATTATTCCACCACACTCAACTCCTTCTGTGTGTTGCCTTGAATGACAGCAGCAGATTTTTCAAACTTGAGTACTTCTTTGTAAGACGAACAGAAACCGCGGTTGTTTAAAGTTTCAATCAAGAAACGTGAGCCAAAGTGATGGTGCATTTGAATGGTTAACCCTATTAATATTAAAATTATTAACTCAAAACACTAAACACTTATTTGACATCGTCAGTTAACTTTGTTAATTATGATTATTATTATGAAGTGCATAAAATAGACTAACACAGAATTAGACATGCCTACCTTACAGGATGTTTCACCGATTGTATCCCGGAACGAAGATAACATATTGCAATCAATTTTAAAATTACAGTAACACAGTTGATGTCTTTGTGCGTTATTTTTGTAGAGGAACAACTTTGTAATTGGCAGAAATAGGTTTCAATGGATGATTTAAAAATATAATTTTTATAAGTTCCGAATTTCGCCACTAGGGACTATGCAATCAATCGCATATGATAAAGTATATTCATTTTACTATACCTAACTTCCATAACCGTAGATATATTCGTTCTGTATATAATTAATCCTATATCTAATATATATATAATCCCTTCCGACACAATCGTGAAACACACTGTATACCGTAACCATAAACAGCCAACTACCGACCCCCAAAATACGATTTTCCATGAGGCGATTTTGGTGAATTTTGGATATATTATTCAGTTCATTATTATCTACATTTTGGTACCAAAAGCATTTGTGTTGCAATTTTCCCCGGGGTCCCTACTATTTTTTCTTAAAGTGACTGCACTAAACATAGAAAAATTAAATTCAAATATGAAGAAACCAGGTGATTTCGAAGACCATGTGAATGAACATCTTCAAAGAGAATAGCTAAAAAAATACTGAAATTCTGAATAAAAAGATAGAAAAATAAACGGAAATAGAAAAAAGCAGGACAGAGTGGGAAAAAAAAATATACCAGAAATTCCCAAGCAGAGAGAAAGATTGGCCACTGATCGTTGGTAAAGGAGTTTAATTAAAAAATAATAGAGAAACTCCCAAGAAAGTTCAATTAAAAAAAAAGGAATAGCAGTAAAACTAATCTTGGCTTCCGAAAAAATGATTATTTAAAATCAATGAAATCATGACTACTTGTTATTGCTTGCTCGCGTTTTTTAATTGTAAGATAGTTTGAATGTCTTCTGTTATTAATGATGGCGCAATTTATTGTTGAAAAATGGGTTATGTGAATTTATTTATATATCGCAGTTAAATAATTTTTTACATCGACCAAATTATGTATTGAACAAACCTTTGTTTATCAATAGTGTTTTTTTATGGGCAGTTTACCGATCTTGCCATAGGTAATCATTTGTTACCTATTTTATGTGATATGTATATGCAGTACTTTGAAGAAAAACATTCTTAACAAAATATAAGGAATATGTATCTCATATTGCGCTCTAAGCAGAGATATAAGAAATTGTACACGTTTAAATGTTGGTTCAAATATGAGGATGATACTTGTTGACAATTGCAGTGTTGACAATGTTGGTTGATGGCAATTGCATTCTTCTTCAATGAATTCTATTGAGCATTGCATCAGTTTACTCATGCGGAGAGTCGAAAGCCAAAAAAAACACAATAATCATACAACTCTGTCGAGACTCATCCTCGGCCAGAAAGCCTATACACTTTATTAGACTAAAAGAAAAGGTAACAAACTACACCACACGGTAGAAGTAAATCATGCAAAAGAAATTACAAAGCGAGTAGTTGGAAAATGATATTAAGTCTCCGGTACAATTGCAAGAAAACGGGCAATGATGCTTCTGACTACAATGTTAGCAATACCATCTACACATTAAAACAACTTTCACGGGAATGATGCTTCTGACTACAATGTTAGCAATACCATCTACAAATTAAAACAACTTTCACGGGCAATGATGCTTCTGACTACAATGTTAGCAATACCATCTACAAATTAAAACAACTTTCACGGGCAATGATGCTTCTGACTACAATGTTAGCAATACCATCTACACATTAAAACAACTTTCACGGGCAATGATGCTTCTGACTACAATGTTAGCAATACCATCTACAAATTAAAACAACTTTCACGGACAAACGTTGTGATTGCGTAATAGTGGGGTTGCATATTGTGGGACAGTAAATAAAAACAATATTATTCTAATTAATAATACTATTATTTATTGTATCTGAAACGTCAAACAATATCCCAGTCTCGATGACGCCTGTGTTTGCGACACGTGAACTCAAAGGTCAGAGAAACTCATGAATTTAGGGGCCTCGAGACAGAGGGTTCGAACGAACTCTTAAAATAATGTAAAGAACGTGATTGGATAAAAGACTAGCCAATTCAGATGAAGCTTTTAGCGATATCCCCAAGGCCGCAAATGAGAGCAAAGTGGGAGTGACAGTCCGGAAGCGAAGAGAGCCACAACCTGTGACATAAGAACAAGATGACGAGACTTGGAAAAAAATGTAAGAGATTAATAGCTCGAAATCAAGGAGCACGAAACTTAGAAAGATGTGTCGACTACGAGAATGACACAAGTACGAGTGTCAAGCCAGCAGTACAATATGATCGTCAAATTACGTGTGTTGAAAAAGTACTTCCAGTAATATGATCGGTGAAGTACCTGGTGGTGACAAAGTACAAGAGAGACTTGAAGGTATGTGTTCCTCAGATATTGACATATTATCAAGATACTTTAGGCATTTTAATACTGGTCTCACATGCTAACTTCCTAAATAATTAATAAGCAGAGTAATTATTTAAGTATGTTATGTGTTAATAAATGTTTTTCTGGTAAAGTTAAAATGATGCAGTAAATTTAGTATTATATTAATTAATAATTATTTTACAGAACTCGCGCGAAAGTTAAATAATTGGAGGGTTTTATATAGCGACACAACAAAGCAATATACAATAATAAATATGTCCACTAATACGAGTCAATTTACGACCAGACCATGTATAATAAGTGTAATTTTACAATATTATTATAATTAAAAATAGCAGTTCTTTTTATTTACTGTCCCACACATATGTTTTGGCTTTTCGGAGTATAGTTGCCAGATTTGGCAAAACATTGCTATCTTGATGACTTTTGGCGAATTTCCGAATCCACTACGACAATATATTTTAAACTTTTGACATCGCGGAACCCTTTTGAAATTCAATTTGAGGACGGAACATCAAAATGGAAAAACTTCTATTGTAAATCAAATTACGCATTCAAATTTTACGCTTTCTTTAATTTTAAGAAATCTATACACGGAAATATCACGTTGTGGAAATCCTGGAGTACTGTCGCGGAACCCCAAGTGTTCCGGGGAACACACTTTAAAAAACGCTGGACTAGAACTATTGACGGGTTTTGGAGATACAGGCACTTTCTAAAAATTTCTATGGATAGTATATAAGGAAGTCATCGCCAGTTGGAGAGTTCTTGACGCGATACAAATTATATTGAACTGTGAGATACGCCACTGTTTTGAGTATAATATCAATTATTTTGTGAATTAGTTGAGCATATAATTCAAGTTTTATTGTATCTGGTAGTTGTTTAGTGATCTTGCAGGATAATTATCGAGCTATTCGGTGTATATTGTTCATGTTTACTCTTATTAGTACTTCTATATAAAATCGTTAGTTATCCAGAAATTTGGACTAATTTTTGTATCCTGAGAGTACACCCTACCTGAGAGTACACCTTCAAAAGGATACGTCGTAATAGTCTTAAGAAACGCATCATTAATATTTCCAAACAAGCTGTATCCAAGTCTTCAAATGTATAGAATATTCTCAAAAAATTATGTTTTTAAATATTCCGAAGCCAAACTCATATTTGCTCACCATTATAATTTCGAATTGGACTTTCTTAAAAGTTTCGCAGTTATTTCTCAATCAAACTCCCTTGTTAACGTTCATTGACTGTTCTTTCCTTCCTCTTGTAAGTCCGTGATATAATTTTTTTTTCGTTCGGAAATGCTTCCTTTTATTTTACTTTACTTATCTACATTTTCCCGGTTTGATTTATTTTCCCTCTATTCTATTTGGGAATGGGTGCACTTATGGCCTCCAAAACCAGTTAGTTCTTTCGTATTTGAATTTTTATTTTTTCCCCGTTTCTTCTGATTGGTCTATCGTCGTTTCCAATAAACTTGTTTTTATTGTTTCTATATATCACATTTGATTTACGAGTAAACGTCTCATGTTTCTTCGGTTACTGCTTTGTGTAGGTTTTCTCACTATTCAATTGTTTCTTTTATTTCTGTTATCAGTTCTCTCCTGCTATTCCTCCTGCCCTCTGTTTTTCTTATTATTATTTACTTTACAAGTATCCTACCTGTCATTTTCCTTCCTCATTGTGGCTTTGAACCTCTTAGATTTCTTCCCATGGTGATGGCAACATCTTTTCTCTTACCTTCAGCCACGTGCACCGTTCTTCGATTTCTGATCTGACTTGAATGATGTCTCGCTCTTTGTCGGTCCTGAAGAATAAGGCAGTTTTGTGCCCATAAAACTGGTAGACCAATTTATATTTGTGTGTATGATGTATTTGCGGTTTTTTATTATATCGTATTATAATTTCAGTGGATTTTTGAACGTTTATTTGATTGAAAAGATTGCCAATTGTTATACTTTATTTCTGTAATAAATTTTTTAAATTAGTTTATGTCATACTACAATACATAGGAAATAAATATGGTGGACTTTATTTGGCCTATTAAACTGACAATTTGGAGGAAAATATTTCAGAATTTAGTGAATATTTTAATAATTGTTATGAAAGATTTATTTCATAAATATGTACTACCAGCATTAATTTGTACTACCAGTATTTGTGTTGAGTTAAAAATGAAAGAACACGCGGTGATTCTATGTAAATGAAAGCATGTTTGGAGTCTGGGGAGTGATACTGTTTAGTGCTGCCATCTACTGAGAATATCTTAAAATAATGCTGTATTTAAAGCATTTAAATTATTTAAAATATTTAACAAGTGTTAATAATATTGTTAATAATTTATAACATGAGGCACATTCTGTTTCCTTTTACGATAGAGAACATTTACGGAATACTTCGCCAAAATTTTCAATTCTTCCTTTTATTTTCCACCACCCCTCTCCACCAGACACACACATACAATATATAATTTTTTAATTCCAGCGACACGGTGTCTTCAATACTTCGATTTTATGATATTTTTTATCGTAAAATATTAGGTACTTCTCACAATCCTTCTACAAATATTTGAAATATTTTCTGATATAAAATTATATTAAATTACTGATATACACACTTATAATTATTTTTTCACGGATAATTACTTATTTCGCTGTTTTCTGAATTTTCTACTGAATTCATACTACATTGGAAGATTTTCAATAAAAATATTCCCATTGTGTTAAAAAATGTTATCGATGTCATTGCACTTATAATATTACCACTAAAATAGCTCCTCTTTTATTACAATTGAGTTTTGTTCTAAAAGTCCCAAGTTATGATAATAGATGGAGACACCAACGAAGACAAAATGAAATTACTTAGATTGGAAATGAATTCTGAATTATAAGTAACAAGATCATTTATTTCGTTACACAGTTAGCATAACGCCTTACAAATATATATATATATATATCGAAGTAGCATTACTGAATCAGTAATCAATCAATCAAATACTTTTATGAAGCAAAGAATGAAATTATAAATTATAGGTGTTTGAAATTCTCGGAAAAATAAAAATCATAAAAGCAAGCAAGCCTCCTATAAGAAATTATACAAATTGAAAATCCTGACAAAAGTCCAAAGTTCAATTTTTCAAAACAAACATTGTTTTGAAAATATCTACAAGTGATTTATCATTTGTGTATATGGTCACGCCCACATTTATCAACTCCCAGTTTTAACATTCGCAGTTTTCTTCAGCCGTTGAAATAGTGTTTATTTGCAATAAATATGAGGAGATGGTTAAATTTTTAAATAAATGGTTTCATGAGGTTTTTCTTAATGGTCTTGTTGCATTAAAAATAAAAAATTTCTGATTGACAAAATTTATCTAAGGGGGTCGTATAAAAAATGTAAAGTGTAACATTTTGATAATGAATGGGATGACTATTTCATTATTTTTGCATTACTCATTTATGAACGGGAGGACTACTTAAACATTTTTGCAATTTACATTGCCCACTTATCCCCAATAGGTAAAGAATTAAAGCTCGTTTCAATCTTTTTGGGACAACCTGTATGTATATATATATATATATATTTGAAATGTAATAATAAGAATTAGTAAAAATAAAAAAAAAATAATAAATAAAAATAAAAATACAATTCAAGTAATATTAACATCACCATAGAAGCAAATTCACGGCCATAATGCCGATAAGAGAAAAGAACAGAACCTTCCCAAATTCGATGATTAATCAGAATAAAATTCCTCTTCAGGTCTGAGTATTTAATTCTAATTAACCCAAACAAATGCCTGTTTCAGATTAAGCAATAGTACATTACTATAAATGCTTAAACTCAGACTACAGACATCAAAAAATGAAAAAATGAAAAAAGAATACATTAAGAAAATTGTATTACCATGCGGCATGAATCCTTCTTCCTCACCACGTGTATACACGATCAACCTCAACAGCTTAATCTAGAAGCACCGGAATGAACAAGTCGAAATTCTACCAGGGAGGCAGTACGAACGTTCACGGAAATACTCCCAAACCCGTCCAGTGAGTCTAAGCTGGAGACTGGACAAGCAATTCAGAATACAACTTCCCAAACATGCAGAACTGAATATGAATATATATATATATATATATATATATATATATATATATATATATATATATATATATCCGATTGTTATTATACGTATATAGTCTTGTACAGTCCATGGACTAGACCATCAGAAACCGATGAATATTCCCGGTCCTTGATTGTGGTTATATGGTTAGGTTCATTGGGATGTGCTTTATGTTGTCTGAAATGCTCTTGAGGAAAAGTGGCCCTCAGATTTCGGAAGTCGCCTGATAGGCCAGTTGAACACTATGCTGTTTAACTAGGGTATTTTAGTTATATTATTCTATTTCCCCAGATCCCATCTCCTCCAGTATGAGATTACGGAAAACTAGAAGTGTAGTATATTTGTGTATCTTCTGTATACATCTAACATTTAACAAAATTATCTGATATAAAAATTTATTTTGTTAAATCAGCATGTGTCAGGAAACAAATTTGGATCCAGAAAGCTCCATTATAAAGGCAGCAGCAGCGAACTGAGTTATTTAGATCCCATAACAGTGGACTATCCATCCACATTAGACAACATTATCTGGCTGTAATCCGATATTGATTGTCCCAATTTAAACAACATCAATGGTCACGCTTGAGAGTTTTTCTCAGACTATATTTTTATAATTGTTTTAAGTAGTCTATTTAATAAGAACTCCTCAAAATTATATCTTTGCTAGAAATACAATTAACATTTAGAGATCGTAAACAAAAAAATCACGAATATTATGCGGAATATCATTGAATGGTGAAATACAACAATGAAAATATAGTAAAACAAAAATCATATACAGGGTGTTTCACAACGGACTCCCTAACTGTGAAATGAAACAACTCAGAAACGGTGATCGATAGAAGACTGAAACAAGTGATATGTTTATTGGTGGAAGTCGTAAAAATCTAATACAAAAGTTTTAAAATTAGTTCTAAATGTTGCTGACAGATGGCGATGTGCGCTCTGGTCGCAACTACGATATCCGAGGAAAAGGCTATAACTAGTGGTGAGACTATCCTTGTAAAGTAAAGCAGTCGCTGCAATCACATCAAAATCGATTCAAAATGTGCACCTTGCACAGCACTGAGATGGCGCAAACGGCGAATGAAATTGGCAGTCACCTTCTGTAGTGTGTCAACAGAAATGGACGCATATGTTTGACAGATCAACTCTTCAAGCGTCTCTAGTGCTGCAGCATTGTTGCGGAAAACAGTGTTCTTCAATCTGCCCCACAGGAAGTAGTCGCAGGGCGTAAGATCGGGTGAATATGGAGGCCAATCCATGCCTGTTCCAGTAAATATAGAATAGTTCAAAACAAGGATTCTATTATTGAATTATTCTATTATCCTCAAAAAAGGTAAAAACGGCTGGGGTACGGTGTGGTCGAGCCCCATCTTGCATGAGCCATTGTTCCCAGACCGCAATGTACCGTTCAGTAGTAATCGTTTCACTCAAGAAAAAAGGGTCAATGATGCACTTGCTCGATACTGCAGCTCAAACGGTAACTGTTGGGGAATGAGGTGATCGTGCTTGACACTAATGCGGGTTTTCGGTACCCCAAAACGCCAGTTTTGTCTGTTCACGACGCCATCCAGGTGAAAATGGGCCTCATCTGTGAATCATAAGCAGCCAACATCAAATTCATTACCATCAATCATGGCGAGCATATCGTCCGCGAACTCTTCTCTTTGTCACACAGCTGAAACTGTTACGGCTTGATGACATTGAATCTTAAACGGAAACACGTCTGGGTGTTCATCAGGATACTGTACGTGCTGGATGGCGATAAATCTGGATTCGGCTACAACTTTTCGAATGGATTTCCTCGGATTAGATTGAATAACTGCAACAACTGTCGCGACATTTTCAGGTGTAACTGCAGATTTCCTGGGACCAACATGTCCTATTAACTCATCAGCCACGCTACCTGTCCGTTGCAGTTTGTCGAAAAACTGGCGAATTATTTTCACATCAGGACCTTTGGCAAACTTTAAATCGGGATTGAAAACTACTCCTTGTTGCTGTAGGACTGCTACCGGTAATACTCGAGTACTAGAAAAACACGTTGCTCTAAGAAATACATGACTCCATCCACTTCCTTCAGTACGCTAACCTCCTTTCAGGTTTCAACAGCCGAACCGTCCAAAGATTGATCGCTATGTGCTTCAGAGCATTCTTTATAGGGATCCGTACTGCGACTACAGCGTACATCGCCATCTGTCAGCAACATTTGCAACTAATGTTGAAACTTTTGTATCAGATTTTTACAAATTTCTCAATAAACATATCACTTGTTTCAGTCTTCGATCACCATTTCCGAGTTGTTTTATATCAAAGTTAGGGAGTCCATTGTAAAACACCCTGTGCATACTTTAAAACTCGAAATATAAATGTAAAAAACTCGAAATATAAAAGTGTAATGCTTATATGTAATAAGAATATGGGGAAGAGGAGACGGAATAATCCAGTAAGTTGGCGACGTTCCGCTAAATTTTCCACCAATCGTTTCGGACGGAGAAATGGGTTATTCTTATAGTCTATTCCTAAGTTCTCTCCAAAAGTTTGAACTTTCATCAATTTGTCGTCATTTCATTGATTCAGCTTCAGTTTAATTAATTTATCGGGTTTTTATCAATTGGGTGACATGCTCGTCAATTTGGCAACATTTAAAAAGTCACTAAATTGGAGATAATTTGAAAAAATCGTCCCCAAAATTTTAATCAAACGTTACGGATGGATAAATAGGTTAAATAGGATGGATAAATAGGTTATTTCTTATAGTACTCGTAGATTTTTAGATTCTTTCATGGACATTGGATTTTCGTCAATTAGTCGTCATTTTCATTGATTTAGCGTCAATTTTATCAATTTGGTGAAATTATCATTAATTTGGCAATATTTAAAAAGTCGCCAAGTCGGCGACATTCCGCGAAATTTGTCGCCAAAATTTCGCCAAGCGTTATGGACGGAGAAATAAGGTATTTTTATAGCACATAAAGTACTATTGGCGACCAACTACAAAAGTATTACCCAAAGTATATTTTCTCATGAATGGAGCGAGCTAGATCCACGAGAATGATGTCACCAAATTTATTCCATGATATTACATATGAAAAGTGAATATACTTCACAATAGTTAATTTTTTTTTATTTTATGTGATTTTTTGATACTTTTATTTGAAAAATATACAATATCCCGACAACGGTTCATGCTAGATTTCTGAAGTTTATGTCTACCGTTTTATAATAAAAAAAATTACATAAGAATTGACTATTTGCGTAACTTTATTAACGATTATGAATTTTTGAGGATTTTTTTAAAATTTCATTCGAAAATTAAGTGGGGTTCTGAAAATTCGATTGCGTCTAAAACAAATAATTTCCAGTGTTAACAGATTGTAATTTCTGTACTAAATTTCATTTGAATCACTCTATTTGTTCGTCATATATTGTTTCCACAGACTCACTGACACACACGCATAAATTCACACACACACAAGCACGCATACACACACACATACACACATAAACACACACACACATATACACACACACACACACACACACACAGACTTCACCTCAAAAATTTGTGTTCAGGAATGCTTGAAACGTGCTCTCCCATCGATAACTCGAATTCGAATTTTCGACCCTGTCGCAATACTATCCTTATACATTATAGTTTGCGTATAAGGAAAGTACATTAACTTTTGACTGCTTCATAAAATGCTTTTCACACATATAAAATGGATTTATGTATGAAGGTTAAAATTAATTATGTTTCATTGAAAGTTTTATTTTTCTATAATGCTCCTGATAAGAATTTCCTTATATATATATATATATACACCCCTCTCTCTCTCTCTCTCTCTCTCTCTCTCTCTATATATATATATATATATATATATATATATATATATATATATATATATATATAAATATATATATATATACAGTATTTATTTACGCATGTAAAGAAAGACATAAATTGAAATGGGTGGCAAAACTTCTTCTTTATTCTTCTTTACTCCTAGCGCTGCTATTTCTAACAGTTCAAATAAATACAATTTAGTTTTTTAACATACTTGTTTATTTCTGGAATTTAAATTTAAGCGAGCCTTAGAATATTATCCTTCTATTTTCCAAGTTTTTCTCTAAATTAGCATTTATTTTAAAGCGAGTTCTGCTTCAGTGTCAACATATTGAATTAAAACATGTTGCTCGTGTCAGGTTAAACTTAATTAAGTGCAAATAAGTTATTTTTTCCCTAGTTTTACTTCATTTGCATGAAACTGGAGAAGAGTATTCAAATAAACAGGTTTTAAAAGAAATGGAACATAATTTAATCTAAACAAGAAAAGTGTAGCTAGGTAAAGGTGAACTTAATTAATTGATCGTTTTATTTTGGTTGAGGATGTACACATTTTTCTTGTCGTTGGAGAGCTTTGAACATGTTTTAGTAAAAATAAATATGAACAACCTGTATGTACAATGTATACGTAAAAAAATAATGTTTTATATATTTATTAAAATCAAATATGTAAAATATTTTTTACTAATTTTTAGAAATGTAATATTATTATTTATTATTTATTATGTAAAAATAAGTAGACATAAAATAGATATAAATATATATATAAAACATTTTTAATAAAACAATATAAGGGTGTCCAGAAAGTTCCGGAACGGCGCAATATCTCGAGAAATGCAATTCGGATCAAAGAATAAAAAATGACCCCTACCCTAGGAGGGAAGAGCGGTATTTCATTTAAAATGAAATGATATAATGATATAATGGGGGTCAATATATCATTTAAAATGAAATGATAAATTATATCAGGTAAATTATATTAGGTCATTATATCATTTCATTTAAAAAATGACCCCCTTCCCCCAGGAGGGGGGAGGGATCATTTTTTCAGGAGGGGTCAATTTTGCTATCCAATGATACCTGGGGGGGCAATTTTGGTATCATTGGATAGCTTTTCTAAAACTATTAATTACGTGTTTTTTTATTTTTTGATCCGAGTGTATTTCTCGAGATATTGTGCCGTTCCGGAACTTTCTGGTCACCCTGTATATTGGCATATATGCTAAAATTAGGTGCATGTAGTTTTATACAGAGTTCCTATTAAATTTCTTAAGCATCCCTTTAACTTTGTAAGGAAAAGTTCCTTAATATATACGTTAGGTCTATCTATAGTAGAGTGATCATGCTTGATTGCATAAAAGTCATTGCAGCGATCCTAGAGGATTTTTAGAAAAGTTGGGAATAATGTACTTGGCATCAAATCGAGATAGATGAAAAATCCAAAGTTGTATAGCATTATCTGATAAGTGGCAATCAACAACAGGTACGAATGAAAAGCTTATACATAAGTCTATAAATACCTGCTATATTTAACCGGTTGATGAATGTACAACCACGCCACAATACTATTAAACGCAATACGTTATCACGCTATACACGAGCGTATGCAAGTTATGCCAGTGACGTATTGCCTATCTGTCAGACAAGAGATAGTACTTACAGAAGGGGATATGCATACATACCATAGAGCAACGAAAAATATCCGAATATTTTATATACATATTTATACAATTCCAATTGTCTGTTTAATCTGTGCCTCTAGGATAATTGTAATATGTAAATTTATTTCGTACTAGCAGCATACCCGTTCTTCGTACGGAGTATATAATATAAAGAAATTTATAATTCGCAATCATGTGCAAATTCTGTTAAAATATTAAATTTATTGCTCATAAAAAGAAGTTTAAGAATATCTGTTCTCACTATGCAAAATTATATTCACTGGCAGATCTGATGAATAAAACATCCTGGCCCCTTTCGTAAGCAAATTTACAAAAAAAACAAAAACAAAAAAAAAAGGAATTGAATCAATATATGCAACCCCGTACTACTTATATTGTCGCAGATTAGAAAATATGCCAGTGTGTTAGTAGAAGCTTGCCCGTATTGAAATATGAGTCTCAAAAACATTTGCCAAAATAAAAGAGATGACGTAAAATATTGAAAGTATCAAAAATCCCCGTAATCTTAATACCAGAAGGTCGTAATTGATTCCAATATATGCCAATATATATCAAAATATATGCCAATATACCTGTACTACTTATATTCTCGTAGATTAGAAAATATACTCATGCATTTGAAGAGATTTCTCGTACAGCGTACTATATATGAGTTTCAACAATTTTCGTCATACTAAAACAATTCCATAATAATTTGAAAATATCAATAATCCCTGAATCAACAGTCCCCGAAAATATCAATAATAATGATGTTTAAACCTGAAGACCGTAATTGATTTTATCCAGTCAAAAATTCAGTGTCAATGAAATGTATTTTCTATACCTATTTTTATTATTCAAATCGGAAAAGATTTAATAAAAATCGTATGCCGCATAACATATTGGATTCGTTGCTAAGCGACATGATATTATTTGCTTTAAATAAATTGATGGAAATCATATCATCTGAATAATGCAATCTCCATGGAAGATTTGGCGACATTTTCGTCAATTTAGCGATAACTTAAAAAAATCGCCAAATTTATCGCCAAGTGGGACTGTAGAACTGATAGTCCCATTTTGCGACAAATTGACGAAACATCATCACAATACTATCCCCTAGGGGGCGGTAGCCCATTGGTTAGCGCGCTGGAGGTGCACTCTGTAGGCCCGGATTCGATTCCAGCCACTGCCAAAACTGCCGCCGTGTTCATGCGGAGTACGATCACGTTAAACATGTGGGTCCGAAAGTCCTTCCGAGAGGTTGGTGGTAGGGGAAGGAGGGTACGGTCCCTGTGGATGTCTCCCCCACTGGGTTCCGGTCTAAATTGGGTGACACTTCCCGACCGTCCAAACAGTTACCTTACACCTTTCTGGTAGGTCGGACGGTCTGGGTTTCAACAACAACAATACTATCCCCTAACAAAACACAATTAATTTCATTTATTAAGCGCGATTTTATCAATTTCATGATATTTTTATGGATTTAGAAAAATGGGTAATGTTAAAAAAATTCCTTAAATGTGTTACTAAGTAGGATGGATGGACTGACCGACAAATGCTACAGAAACATCATTTCAGTACTCTATTATAAAAAAACAAATTTAATTTCATTGATTTGGGTCATATTTATCAATTTGGAGACATTTACACAAATTTGGTAATGTTTAAGAAAAGTTACCAAGTTATTTAGAGATATTCCGCTAAATTCGTAGCTTTGAATTTGCAGATCTGAAGAATAAAATATCCTGATCCCGTTTGTATATACTAAATGTAAACACTAAAATTGTATTAGAAGATACATACACCCGTTCTACTCTTTTTCTGCTTCAACAATCGGCTAAATGAATTTATTGGGTAAACACAATATATGAGTTTATTAGCTAAACACAATATATGAGCTTGAAACCTCTTTGCTAAAATAAATGAAAGTAATGTACGCAGTCCGCAATTTATATAATTAAAAGAACAATCAAACCGTTCATGTATAAAATATATTTTTACATACATTTATTTATTATACAAATAGAAAAAATAGTAATAAATATTAACAACACATTTAATTTCATCCCGTTGCCGAGCAACATGATATAAGATAGAATCTTCCTCATAAAATGCGAAATTAAATAGCCATTTTGATTTCTTTATAATTTCATCGTTGAGTAAAAGCTTGTGAAAGATGAACCATGCAGGTAGATTTTTCGATTTAAATTCATATTTCAAACAATTCATGTTTTCCTATAGTGACAAATTAATGCAAAAATCCTGCACCAAACTCGGAAATAAAGTTTTATTTCATTTTGGCATTTTAAACAAACGATTTTCATCCTTTCCGTTTGGATAAACCACGGAGTTGGAGAGTAGAACTCCTAAAAAAAAGTTCCGTTTTTCATTAATATCTCGACAACTCCTGGTCTAAGAAACTCGAAACTTGGACTAAATTTATGGGGGCTATTTCAAGGCTATCCACAGATTTTCATTAAATTTGGTTCAGCCGTTTTCTCGTGATGATGAGACAAACGAAAATTTCGTTTTTTACTAATATTTCAAGAACCACTGGTCGTAGAAACTCAAAACATGGACTAAATTTTAAGTGGGACTATTTCTAGGCTACCCACAAAATTTCATCAAATTCGGTTCAGGCGTTCTCCCGTGATGACAGGACAAACAGACAGACAGACAGACAGACATACATATTTTCAATTTTATTTATATAGACTAGCAGCATACCCGTTCTTCGTACGGAGTATATAATATAAAGAAACTTGAAATTCATAATCATGCTCAAATTCTTATAGTATACTAAATGACATGTTTAATCAAAATATTCTGTTAAAATATTTAATATAATGCTCCTAAAAAGAAGTTTAAGAATCTCTGTTCTCGCTATATAAAATTATCTTCATGGACATATCTGAAGAATAAAACATCTTGGACCCCTTATGTAAGCAAATATAAAAAAAATATGGAATTGAATCAATATATGCAAAATAAAAGCGTTAAAATTGTATGGGACCCGTACTAATTATATACGCGAATATTAGAAAATATAACCTGTATTAGTAGATTACATGTATAAATTGAAAATACCAATAAACCCGTAATCTTTAAATCTGAAGACAGTCATTTATTCCAATATATGTCAAAATTAAAGTGCTAAAATTATATGGGAAGATATACACGTACTACTTATAATGTCCGATTATTAGTAGAAGATTACCCGTTTTGCAATATGAGTCACAAATGTTTTTTGGTAAAATACAACAGACGACGTAATAAATTGAATATATAATTAATCCCCTTAATCTTCATACCAGAAGACTGTACTTGATTCCAATATATATGCCAATATATGTCAAAATATATGCCAATATACCTGTACTACTTATATTCTTGTAGGTTAGAAGATATACCCGTGCATTCCTAGAAGATTACTCGTTCAACGTACAATATGCGTGTGTCAGCAATTTTTGCCGCAATAAAACAATGGCGTAATAACATAAAAATATCAATAATCCCTGAATCAATAATTCCGGAAAATATCAATAATAATAATGTTTAAACCTGAAGAGTATAATTGATATTATCCAGTCCAAAATGAAATGGCAATGAAATTTATTTTATATACATATCTTCATTATTCAAATCGGAAAGGATTTAATAAAAATCGTCTGCCGCATAAACACATTGGATTTAAATCCGTTGCTAAGCGACATGATATCATTTGCTTCAAATAAATTGGTAGAAAAAATAACGTCTAAATAGTTATATTTCTATGAAACATTTGGCGACAGTTTCGTCAAATTAGCGACATTTTAAAAAATCGCCAAATTTATCGCCAATTGGGACTGTAGAACTGACAGTTCCACTTTGCGACAAATTGACGAAATATCATCACAATACTATCCCCTAACAGAAAACAATTAATATCATTTATGTAGCGCAATTTTATCAATTTCAAGATATTTTTATAGATTTGAAAACATTTTTATCAATTTGGTGACATTTTAAAAATTCGCTAAATGTATTACTAAGTAGGATGGTTGGTCTGACAGATAAATGCTAACCAAACATCATTTCAGTACTCTCTTCTAACAAAACAAAAAAAAAATTTCATTGATATGTAGAAGACCCAAGCCACACGACCAACCCGAAGGTTTATGGCAGCTGTTTGTGTGTCGTTTATATCAATTTGGCGACATTTCCGTCAATTTGTCAAAGTTTAAGAAAAGTTATCAAATTAGCGATATCCCTCCAAATTCGTAGCTTTGAATTTGCAGATCTGAATGAAACATTCTTATCCCGTTTCAATATACTAAATGAAAACACTACAATTGTATTAGAAGTTATACCCGCTCTACTCTTTTTCTGTTTCAACAATCGGCTATATGAATTTATTGGCTAAACACAATATATGAGTTTAGTAGCTAAATACGATATAAGCTTGAAAACTCTTTGCCAAAATAAATGAAATTGATGTACGCAGTCAGCAATTAATATAATTAAAAGAAAAATCAAACCGTCCATTCATAAGATATACTTTTATATCCATTTATCCATTTATTTATTATTTAAATCGAAAAAAAAATAATAAAAACATTAACAAACACATTTAATTTAATTGTGATGCCGAGCAACATGATATATCCTCCTAAAATGTTAAAATTTATTAACCACTAACAGCACACCCGTTATTCGTACGGAGTGTATAATTTAAAGAAACTTAAAGTTCGCAATCATGTGCAAATTCCGTTAAAATATTAAATTTATTGCTCCTAAAGAGAAGTTTAAGAATATATGTTCTCACTATGCAAAATTATCTTCACGATCAGATCTGAAGAATAAAACATCCTGCCCCCTTTTGTAAGCAAATTTACAGAAGAAAAAATAGGAATTGAATGAATATATGCAACCCCGTACTAATTATATTGTCGCAGATCAGAAAATATGCCAATGTGTTAGTAGAAGATTACCCGTATTACAATATGCGTCTCAAAAATATTTGCCAAAATAAAAGAGATGACGTAATAAATTGAAAACATCAATAATATCCGTACTCTTTATACCAGAAGGTCGTAATTGATTCCAATATATGCCAATATATATCAAAACATATGTCAATATACCTGTACTACTTATATTCTCGTAGATTAAAAGATATACACGTGTATTTGTAGAAGATTCGTACAACATACAATATATGAGTTTAAACAATTTTTGTCATAATAAAATAATTGCATAATAACTTGAAAATATCAATAATCCTTGAATCAATAATCCCCGAAAATATAAATAATAATAATTTTTAAACCTGAAGACCGTAATTGATATTATCCAGTCAAAAATGCTATAAGAAAAATCAAATCGTTCTTTTCTAAAATATATTTTTATATCCATTTATTCATTATTCAAATCGAAAAAATAATTATTAAAATTAACAGGCAGATTTAATTTAATTGCGTTTCTGAGTAACATGATATAAGATAGAATCTTATAACATGTTAAATATGTCATGTCTTATAACATAAACTGCGAAATTAAATAACGATTTTGATTTCTCTATACTTCTCATTGTTCCGTAAAAGCTTGTTTTAAATAAACCATGAACCATGGAGATAGATTTCCCCTTTAAATCATGTTTCAAACAATTCATGTTTTCAGAAAGTGACTAATTAACGCAAAAAATCTCCCATCAAACTCAGAGATTAAATTTTAATTCACTTTCAAACGATTTTCAAGCTTTTCGTTTGGATAAACCACGGAGTTAGGGAGTAGAACTCCTAGGAAAAAGTTCCGTTTTTCATTAATATCTCGACAACCCCAGGTCTTAGAAACTCGAAACTTGGACAAAATTTATGGGGGTATATTTCAAGGCTATTCACCAAATTTCATTAAATTCGGTTCAGCCGTTTTTCCGTGATGATGAGACAAACTAAAATTTCGTTTTTTACTAATATCCCGAGAACCACTGATCGTAGAAACTCAAAACACGGATATAATTTTAAGTGGGGCTATTTCTGGGCTACCCACAAAATTTCATCAAATTCGGTTCAGCCGTTCTCCCGTGATGGTGTGACAAACAGACAGACAGACAGACAGACAGACAGACAGACAGACAGACAGACAGATTTTCATTTTTATTTATATAGACTAGCAGCATACCCGTTCTTCGTACGGAGTATATACTATAAAGAAATTTATAATTCGCAATCATGTGCAAATTCTGTTAAAATATTAAATTTATGCTCATAAAGAGAAATTTAAAAATATCTGTTCTCCCTATGCAAAATTATCGTCACGGGCAGATCTGAAGAATAAAACATCCTGGCCCCTTTTGTAAGCAAATTTACAAAAAAAAGGAATTGAATCAATATATGCAACCCCGTACTTCTTATATTGTCGCAGATTAGAAAATATGCCAGTGTGTTAGTAGAAGCTTACCCGTATTGCAATATGAGTCTCAAAATTATTTGCCAAAATAAAAGAGATGACGTAAAAAATTGAAACTATCAAAAATCCCGTAATCTTTACCAGAAGGTCGTAATTGATTCGAATATATGCCAATATATATCAAAATATATCCCAATATACCTGTACTACTTATATTCTCGTAGATTGAAAGATATTCCCATGCATTTGTAGAAGATTACTCGTACAACGTACTATATATGAGTTTCAACAATTTTCGTCATAATAAAACAATTCCATAATAATTTGAAAATATCAATAATCCCTGAATCAACAGTCCCCGAAAATACCAATAATAATGATGTTTAAATCTGAAGACCGTAATTGATATTATCCAGTCAAAAATGCAATGTCAATGAAATTTATTTTATATACATATTTTTATTATTCAAATCGGAAAAGATTTAATAAAAATCGTATGCCGCATAACATATTGGATCCGTTGCTAAGCGACATGATATCATTTGCTTCAAATAAATTGATAGAAATCATATCATCTGAATAATGCAATCTCCATGGAAGGTTTGGCGACATTTTAGTCAATTTAGCGATAACTTAAAAAATCGCCAAATTTATCGCCAAGTGGGGCTGTAGAACTGATAGTCCCATTTTACGACAAATTGACGAAACATCATCACAATATTATCTCCTAACAAAACACAATTAATTTCATTTAAGCGCGATTTTATCAATTTCATGATATTTTTATGGATTTAAAAATATTTTTACCAATTTGGTGATATTATAAAAATTCCTTCAATGTGTTACTAAGTAGGATGGATGAACTGACCGACAAATGCTACAGAACCATCATTTCAGTACTCTATTCTAAAAAAACATATTTAATTTCATTAATTTGGGCCATTTTTATCAATTTGGAGACATTTCCACTAATTTGATAAAGTTTAAGAAAAGTTACCAAGTTATTTAGAGATATTCCGCTAAATTCGTAGCTCTGAATTTGCAGATCTGAAGAATAAAATATCCTGATCCCGTTTGTATATACTAAATGAAAACACTAAAATTGTATTAGAAGATACATACACCCGTTCTATTCTTTTTCTGCTTCAACAATCGGCAAAATGAATTTATTGGGTAAACACAATATATGAGTTTATTAGCTAAACACAATATATGAGCTTGAAACCTCTTTGCTTAAATAAATGAAAGTGATGTACGCAGTCCGCAATATATATAATTAAAATAACAATCAAACCGTTCATTTAAAAAATATATTTTTACATCCATTAATAAATTTTACCAACACATTTAATTTCATTCCATTGCCGAACAACATGATATAAGATAGAATCTTCCTCATAAAATGTGAAATTAAATAGCCATTTTGATTTCTTTATACTTTTCATCGTTGAGTAAAAATTTGTGAAACATGAACCATGGAGGTAGATTTTTCCATTTAAATTCATGTTTCAAACAATTCATGCTTTCCTATAGTGACTAATTAATGCAAAAATCCTGTACCAAATTCGGAAATAAAGTTTTATTTCATTTTGGCGTTTTAAACAAACGATTTTCATCCTTTCCGTTTGGATAAACCACGGAGTTGGAGAGTAGATCTCCTAAGAAAAAGTTGCGTTTTTCATTAATATCTCGACAACCTCTGTTCTTAGAAACTCGAAACTTGGACAAAATTTATGGGGGGATATTTCAAGGCTATCCCCAAAATTTCATTAAATTCGCCTCAGCCGTTTTTCCGTGATGATGAGACAAACGAAAATTTCGTTTTTTACTAATATCTCGAGAACCACTGGTCGTAAAAACTCAAAACATGGACTAAATTTTAAGTGGGGCTATTTCTAGGCTACCCACAAAATTTCATCAAATTCGGTTCAGCCGTTCTCCCGTGATGATGGGACAAACAGACAGACAGACAGACAGACAGATTTTCATTTTTATTTATATAGACTAGCAGCATACCCGTTCTTCGTACGGAGTATATAATATAAAGAAACTTGAAATTCATAATCATGCCCAAATTCTTATAGTATACTAAATGACATGTTTAATCAAAATATTCTGTTAAAATATTTAATATAATGCTCCTAAAAAGAAGTTTAAGAATCTCTGTTCTCGCTATATAAAATTATCTTCATGGACATATATGAAGAATAAAACATCTTGGACCCCTTGTGTAAGCAAATATAAAAAAAAATATGGAATTGAATCAATATATGCAAAATAAAAGCGTTAAAATTGTATGGGGCCCGTACTAATTATATACGCGAATATTTGAAAATATAACCTGTATTAGTAGATTACATGTATAAATTGAAAATACCAATAAATCCGTAATCTTTAAATCTGAAGACAGTCATTTATTCCAATATATGTCAAAATTAAAGTGCTAAAATTATATGGGAAGATATACACGTACTACTTATAATGTCCGATTATTAGTAGAAGATTACCCGTTTTGCAATATGAGTCACAAATGTTTTTTGGTAAAATACAACAGACGACGTAATAAATTGAATATATAATTAATCCCCTTAATCTTCATACCAGAAGACTGTACTTGATTCCAATATATATGCCAATATATGTCAAAATATATGCCAATATACCTGTACTACTTATATTCTCGTAGGTTAGAAGATATACCCGTGCATTCCTAGAAGATTACTCGTACAACGTACAATATGCGTGTGTCAGTAATTTTTGCCGCAATAAAACAATGGCGTAATAACTTAAAAATATCAATAATCCCTGAATCAATAATTCCGGAAAATATCAATAATAATAATGTTTAAACCTGAAGAGTATAATTGATATTATCCAGTCCAAAATGAAATGGCAATGAAATTTATTTTATATACATATCTTCATTATTCAAATCGGAAAGTATTTAATAAAAATCGTCTGCCGCATAAACACATTGGATTTAAATCCGTTGCTAAGCGACATGATATCATTTGCTTCAAATAAATTGGTAGAAAAAATATCGACTAAATAGTTATATTTCTATGGAACATTTGGCGACAGTTTCGTCAAATTAGCGACATTTTAAAAAATCGCCAAATTTATCACCAAGTGGGACTGTAGAACTGACAGTTCCACTTTGCGACAAATTGACGAAATATCATCACAATACTATCCCCTAACAAAAAACAATTAATATCATTTATGTAGCGCATTTTATCAATTTCAAGATATTTTTATAGATTTGAAAATATTTTTATCAATTTGGTGACATTTTAAAAATTCGCTAAATGTATTACTATGTAGGATGGTTGGTCTGACAGATAAATGCTAACCAAACATCATTTCAGTACTCTCTTCTAACAAAACAAAAAAAAATTTCATTGATATGTAGAAGACCCAAGCCACACGACCAACCCGAAGGTTTATGGCAGCTGTTTGTGTGTCGTTTATATCAATTAGGCGACATTTCCGTCAATTTGGCAAAGTTTAAGAAAAGTTGTCAAATTAGCGATATCCCTCCAAATTCGTAGCTTTGAATTTGCAGATCTGAATGAAACATTCTTATCCCGTTTCAATATACTAAATGAAAACACTACAATTGTATTAGAAGATATACCCGCTCTACTCTTTTTCTGTTTCAACAATCGGCTATATGAATTTATTGGCTGAACACAATATATGAGTTTAGTAGCTAAATGCGATATAAGCTTGAAAACTCTTTGCCAAAATAAATGAAATTGATGTACGCAGTCAGCAATTAATATAATTAAAAGAAAAATTAAACCGTCCATTCATAAGATATACTTTTATATCCATTTATCCATTTATTTATTATTTAAATCGAAAAAAAATAACAAAAACATTAACAAACACATTTAATTTAATTGCGATGCCGAGCAACATGATATATCCTCCTAAAATGTTAAAATTTTTAACCACTAACAGCACACCCGTTATTCGTACGGAGTGTATAATTTAAAGAAACTTAAATTTCGCAATCATGTGCGAATTCTGTTAAAATATTAAATTTATTGCTCCTAAAGAGAAGTTTAAGAATATATGTTCACACTATGTAAAATTATCTTCACGATCAGATCTGAAGAATAAAACATCCTGCCCCCTTTTGTAAGCAAATTTACAGAAGAAAAAATAGGAATTGAATGAATATATGCAACCCCGTACTAATTATATTGTCGCAGATCAGAAAATATGCCAATGTGTTAGTAGAAGATTACCCGTATTACAATATGCGTCTCAAAAATATTTGCCAAAATAAAAGAGATGACGTAATAAATTGAAAACATCAATAATATCCGTACTCTTTATACCAGAAGGTCGTAATTGATTCCAATATATGCCAATATATATCAAAACATATGTCAATATACCTGTACTACTTAAATTCTCGTAGATTAAAAGATATACACGTGTATTTGTAGAAGATTCGTACAACATACAATATATGAGTTTAAACAATTTTTGTCATAATAAAATAATTGCATAATAACTTGAAAATATCAATAATCCTTGAATCAATAATCCCCGAAAATATAAATAATAATAATTTTTAAACCTGAAGACCGTAATTGATATTATCCAGTCAAAAATGCTATAAGAAAAATCAAATCGTTCTTTTCTAAAATATATTTTTATATCCATTTATTTATTATTCAAATCGAAAAAATAATTATTAAAATTAACAGACAGATTTAATTTAATTGCGTTTCTGAGTAACATGATATAAGATAGAATCTTATAACATGTTAAATGTGTCATGTCTTATAACATAAACTGCGAAATTAAATAACGATTTTGATTTCTCTATACTTCTCATTGTTCCGTAAAAGCTTGTTTTAAATAAACCATGAACCATGGAGATAGATTTCCCCTTTAAATCATGTTTCAAACAATTCATGTTTTCAGAAAGTGACTAATTAACTCAAAAAATCTCCCATCAAACTCAGAGATTAAATTTTAATTCACTTTCAAACGATTTTCAAGCTTTTCGTTTGGATAAACCACGGAGTTAGGGAGTAGAACTCCTAGGAAAAAGTTCCGTTTTTCATTAATATCTCGACAACCCCAGGTCTTAGAAACTCGAAACTTGGACAAAATTTATGGGGGGATATTTCAAGGCTATTCACCAAATTTCATTAAATTCGGTTCAGCCGTTTTTCCGTGATGATGAGACAAACGAAAATTTCGTTTTTTACTAATATCTCGAGAACCACTGGTCGTAGAAACTCAAAACACGGATATAATTTTAAGTGGGGCTATTTCTGGGCAACCCACAAAATTTCATCAAATTCGGTACAGCCGTTCTACCGTGATGGTGTGACAAACAGACAGACAGACAGACAGACAGACAGACAGACAGACAGACAGACAGACAGACAGATTTTCATTCTTATTTATATAGATTTGGCTTTGTACAAATATCCTACGTAATGGTTCTTTTCTTACTTGCTTCCTTCTAATAAAAGGCATTTGACGCCCGAAAGCATTTAAGAATTTTTATCTTGCGTTTTTATATCCGAAATTGTTAAAATAAAAGGCTTTTCTATGTTTTTAATTTGCTCAACCGAGAATGCGTCGCCATTTTATTAACACTTTACAACATAGTTGAAAAGTGTTTATGACTTTGTTCATTCTGTCTGTCTGTTAGAACGATAACTGCCATAAAAATGGCTTTATCAAAATGAAATTTTAGTATGTTGTTCAGACGGTCTGTGGGACCTAAGGGAATGTAAATGAATAATATCATTCAATAAGTTTTGGATTGAACCCGGGTTGTAAAATGAAATACATTGAACCCTATGGGACTTAATTTTTCAAACATTTTCAAGCGAATTTAAAATTCACAAATTGCTTCGAAAGTTTTAGAAAATATTCAAATTATCCCATAAAATATATAAAAAAAATTTCAGCAAAATATATTCAGTAGTTTTTTAAATAAATATTAAAATAATAATTACACATTTTATATGAAGAGATCACGTGACTATTATATGAAGAGATCACTTGACCCACTTTAAAATAAAATATGGCGTCCATCTTGTGTCAAAATCGTAATTTTAAAAGTTATTTTTAATTCATATTTAGTGTTGTATCCGTCCTAAAACGCTTTATTTTTGCTTAAATTCTGTGCATCTACACACAGAAATAACGCAGTTGTAATATATTTGAGTTTAAATGATCAAACTTTGATTATTTCTACAACGAAGCCTGATTTTCACTTATAGAGAATGTAAACACCGAAATATGTAGAATGAGTTGTATGAGAATTACTACATTACTTTAACGCAAAATTATTTAGATCATGGAGTCTGCAATATAAAGGATATGAATGAAACATTCTTTGAATTTACACAGAGAAGCAAACGATTTTTTCGATGAAGTTTTACGCATAGAGTTAAATTACTTGTACCTCCATGGTTTTAAGTTTTTAAATAAAATAAATTATTATATTATTGTGATGAATAAAACGAATGGAAAAATGTTTATGAATGAAATGCTGCTTTTATAGAGAGATTCATGCGATTTATATTTCGATGATGTTATTTCAATAAAGTTCATTTGTTTTCGATGAATTTTCAAATATAATAAATAATTGTAGTATCATGGTAATTTAAAAAATATTACCGAGAAATGTATCGCATTTTAGAGATTCTTAAACCAGGCAGTGTATATTTCAATGCTGTCATTTGAATGAAGGTCATTTTTTTCACTGAAGTTTTAAGTTTTCAAATATAATAAATTAAAGTAGTATTGTGATAATTTTAAAAATATTACCGAGTAATATATCGCATTTTAGAGATGTTTAAATAAAATTGCAGTGAAGTTGGAAAATGTTTCATAATCAATGCTTTATGCATGATTGATCTTTCTTGTTTTATTGATATAACTAGCTGCCTTCGGCGACCAGTCTGTTCGATACCCTTGAAAATTCTGACCGTGGCAAACTTGCTGGCTCCATAACCCCGAGGAGTTGTTGTTGAGACCCGGACCATCCGACCGAGTTGAAAGGTGGAAGGTAACTATTTGGCCGGCTAGTAAGTACCACCCAATTTTTACCTGAACCCAGTGGGGGAGGCATCCACAGGGACCTTGGCCTCATTCCCCTACCACCAATCTCTCGGAAGGACTTATGAACCCACATGTTTAACGTGATCGTACTCCGCGTGAACCCGGCGGCAGTTTTGGCAGTGGCGGGAATCGAACCCGGGCCTACCGAGTGCAGTTCCTGCGCGATAGGTACTAGGCTACCCCGCCCTCAACCCCGTGGAGTTAACAATGTTTGGTTTAGTTTAATGACGTTAAAACTAATAATGAAATTTTAAGATGAAAAATGTGGGGGTTCTTGAAAATTGATTTGTAAAGTGAATTTATTTTAATGTTTATGAACTGTGAAATTCTGAATTCGATGCTGCTTTAACGATGCTGCTCAGCAAAAAAAATGTTTTTATTAAAGATTAGCCCCACCCCCTCCGATGCATAAATACACCGCAGCAATCTCCATAACTTTCTTTTTATTTATTTTTTAATTTCCTCAGTGTTTAAGTTTTTTCATTGTGGTCCCAACCACCACCCGAAGTAAACAATACATCGCCACAATTCAATTCAGCATAATAAGCCAAAAATCTTATAAAAAGCAAACACTAATTCGGTTTTTAATTGTCCCTAGGCCAAAAAACGTACAAAAAGCAACCAGTTATTAGACTAAAAACCGTATAAAAAGCAATCACTGATGACATTTGCAAATATAATTTAATATCCATGCAAATATCCTCAAAAACCGTCGCTATAACAACTTCGTGATCTGCGCGCGCAGTGCGTTGTAGGTGAAAAACTTCAATAGCGGTTTTTGCCGAGAAATTGAAATTAGGAAATTCTTAAAATTCGGATTCTGCAGCTACTTTTTATTATTTCTTGATCAGATTGGGCTTGTAAGAAAGCCTGATGTTTGAGCTTTCTAAAAATGTAAATTATTAGTCGAAATTGTCGTGATCTTTCCGATGCGAGAATTTAAAAACGCAAGTTCGTTTTTTTGAGCCGAAAGTGACTTTTGTTTAAAATCTTTAAAAACTATTGGAATTTGTTCCTGAGATTTGAAATTGATATATTTTTACTCGCAAATGTCTGCTCTTTCCGGTTGTGTGATTTGTTTTTTTCTACGACGTCTGGATGGTGGAGAAAAATGGGGAAAAGGGAAAAAACGGTCGAAATCGCATACAAAAAAAAAAAATTCAAATTTTAAAAATCGGTTTTCACGTGTCACCTCCCCCCCCCCCCCGGCCTCCGATTGCCAAATTTTGTAGCTCTGCGACGCTGAGGCTATAGTGTATAAGACAGACAGACAGACATTGCCTTTTATTATATAGATTGCTTAAATTTCTCATCACTATAACACACACGCTTTGATATATCCGAGCATTAACACATTTTATAATAAGTCTACTTTCTGGCACTTTTAGGTCCTAAAATGTTCCTGCTCACTGAAAAAAGCACATAATAAGCTTTCTATATTTTACAGATTTTATATGACCCCCTTCAAACAGTAAACTTTCTTCTTAGGAATTGCATTGACACTCTGTTTTTAATTAAATTTTGACGAGGCAGCGATACACTCAAAAAAGTGTCTCTGCTGCAGCAAATAAAGCCCATTTCTCCCGGATATTTAATGTAGAAGTTCTTGGTCGAGATAAGCTGGGACGCAAATTACTTCATCATTTCTACCCCGCCGGTTCTTCACAGCCAACATTTATATTGACATAGAAAAAAATGTGTGCCTGTCCCTCACTTAATTACGATAAGGTGCAATTTTTTTTTAAAGCGTGGGGTAAATAAACAGTTTTAACTCATGTCATAATGTAATAACATGAAAGTGTAATGGACGTGGAGTAATACTTTGTGTCTACATTGTTGTAATTTATTTTTTGTTTCGAAGTAATAAGTAATTATACGTGAAGGCGAATAGTTTTGTGCAGGGCCGTATTTACGCGTAAGA
The DNA here is from genome assembly GCA_951213105.1 of Amaurobius ferox. Classification (NCBI taxonomy): domain Eukaryota; kingdom Metazoa; phylum Arthropoda; class Arachnida; order Araneae; family Amaurobiidae; genus Amaurobius; species Amaurobius ferox. The sequence goes on along the minus strand of OX578145.1, from coordinate 25,933,486 downwards.
TAAATAGGCTACAGCAGCGTTTAATCTAAAGAAAAATTCGTACTGCACAAGGGGAATCATATGAATATAAGGGAGGGGGAATTATAAGGGAGGGAGAAGTTATAAGGGAGAAAGCGTTATAAAGGAAGGGGAGTTATAAAAGTTAGGGAGCTATAAAGGAGGAGGAAATATAAGAGTGGGATGAGTTATAAGGGCGAGATAGTTATACAGAAGGGGAGTTATAAGGATGGGAGGAATTATAAGGGGGATATAGTTATAAAGGATGGGGAGTTATAAGGGAGAGGGGGTTATAAAGGTGGATGAGATATAAGGGAGATGGAGTTTTACGAGGATCATATTGAAATTTTTGAGACAGAGGCAGACGATATGCGCTAGAAAAAAAATTATTAGTCGGATATTTAAATTTTAACTATTTTATGTCCGCAGATGATAATTTGTGGCAACACTTATAATTTAGCTATCGTAGAATAAATTTTGAAAAAAAAGAAAATGGAGTTGAAGCGAGAGCATTATCGAGCTATTTTCTACGATTTAAAATGTTGCTAAATCAAGAAGAATGTCTTCAACGTCTACAATTAGCATATGGAAATGATGCTCCGTCTCGTGCCACTGTATTCAGATGGTTTACATAGTTTAGAAGAGGTCGAAATTCTCTCCTGGATGAAGAACACTCAGGAAGACCTTTGTCAACTGTAGTCTCAGAAAATGTGTCGGCCATTCGAAAAATGTTAATAGATGATAATCACTGTACTTACCAAATGATTACAGAAAGAACTAAATATTGGATCCGCAGCTATACATAAAATTATTCATGAAGAACTGCATATGAAAAAATTAATTTGTCATTGGGTCCCCCATAATTTAACAGAACACCAAAGAGCGGAGCGTGTCAGAATCAGTAAAGAAACCCGAAAATTACTTAATGATGGTGGACACCACATTATTTCTAAAATCATAACTGGTGATGAAACGTACATACCGTTTTTTGACGTTATATCACGTCAAGAAAGTAAAGCATAGATCTTTGATGGTGACCTCCAAACCAACAATGGTGAAAAGACAAAGAGCAATGAAAAAAGTAATGTATGTCGTGTTCTTCAGAAGTACAGGTCTGATCAAAACCATAAAGCTAGAGGGACAGAAGATAGTTACAGCTAACTGGTACACCACTAAGTGTTTTTCAGAAATTCTTCAGGAAGTGAATGTTAGGGGACTCATGCTTCACGACGGCAATGCATCTTCTCATTTAGCAAGAATGACAGTTGAATTTTTTGAACAAAAACATCATAGAGATAGAACATCCACATTATTCTCCTGATCTTACTATGTGTGACTTTTAGCTATTTTTTAATTTGAAAAAAATTACGTGGACGTCGTTTTCATTCCGAAGATGAGGTTGATGGGGCTTATAAAAGCATATTTTTCATCAATTCTAAGTAATGGATGGCTTGAAGCATTTTATCTTTGGAAAATTTGCCTACAAAAGTGCATTAATGTTGGAGGGGAGTACTTTGAACACTCCTGAGAGATGGTAAGTTTAACTTCTCAAAAATTCCAGTGTGACCCTCGTAAGGGAGGGAGAGTTATAAGGAAGATGGAGTCATAAGGGAGGTAGAGTTATAACAATGACCTTATATTCTAAACATGCTATTGGGCGTTGCTTGCAACTGTTCTTGTATTGAGGCAATGATATTCAGCATAGTGAACTTATCACGTGATTTAAAACCCACTCTACTAATTCAGAGCTCCTGTTTCCGTGAATCTTCGGCTAACCGAATTTAGGACTCGCTACAGCAATGTTCAACAACCGGTTCTACTCATCACATCCTGAGTCTGAGAGTATTTGACCACGTGTCAAGTTCTATTGTGTTGAATAGCATAAGAAACTATCCTTAGCGTTTCTATACTTGTTAGATCAGCACTACTTGTTAGATCAGCTGACGTATGTAAAATAGTAAAATATACAGGGCAAAAAATGGAATACATAAGATGTAGGTATCTAAATTAAAGTTTTTTCATTTAACATTTTTGAGCCATTCAAGGACAAATACTCAAGTCTAAGTTTCAGAAGACATTGAAACAGTCGACAGGTGTTCAAATTTGTACATTTTGGGTGTTCAAATTTATAGAAGTGGCTAGCGGTGTAACTAACAATTTTAGTACCTTACGCGAAATACATAAAACGACCCCCATATGTTTAGTTTCCCTAAACTTAACTTAGGAGTCAAAATTCTAGTCCGTGCCACATAAAAGTAAAATCATTTAAGAAATGCTTTTATTTTTTTTTGTGTGTGTGTGTGTGGGGGGGGGGGTCAAAATTTAGCTCCTATCCCAAATTTATTTGTCCTCCACCTCCAATTTTTAATCAATTTTGGCAGCCAAAATAAAATCATTTAAAAAAATACTTTCATTTTTGGAGAGTCATTTTCACAAGTTAAAAAAATGATATGTTTGGCATTTTCTTTAATTTCTCTTCCTTCTGTTTTTTCTTCTTTTTCTTTTGCTCTTCTTTTTGAAGCTTTACTATTTTCACAGCAATAGGCAATTGAGCAAAATTATGTTTAAATGTGTCAAAATAGTTTGCGGAACTAATCTCTGCTTCAGCATACTTCAAAATAGAGCTCAAACCTTAGGTTATTTACATTTGCTATGCTATTCTCCTCTCTAAAGCGAATCAATTACGATGTGAAACCATCGTAAAATGCACACGTACTCTTTTGGCCTAGTATGACTCCGGATTTGCGCTTAACAAGGTTCCATATTTTAAGAATATTCAAAACGTTCAGTGAAACATTCAATGAAACATTTAGAGTCAAATTAGACCAGTATCGGTTATTTTTTATAAAACTGCTTTCTTATGTATTCGTAAAACCAGTTTAATAATTCATAAACAACTTAATACGTATATAATAAATTATTATATATATATAAGGATATTTTTATATATACATACTATTGCATATATATATATATATATATATATATATATATATATATGTATATATATATATATATATGATAAAGATTTTCAATTTGACTTTACTTTTTACCCCAGTAACCTTGAACTTATTGAAACTGTAGAAAATAATGGCGAAGTGGTATTTTTGGATATCTCAATATATAGAAATCCTCAAGATCATCTATGTTACAGAATGTATGATAAACGTAAAAGTTTCAACTGCAATATTAATTACATCACTCCTTGGAGTAGTAATATGAGTATTGGTGTAATGAGAAATTTGATTGTTAATCATTTTGTAAGATATGGTAAATTAAATTCTACCAATGAACAACGAAATATATGTGAAAGACATTTGATAAAGGAAGCATTAAAGAACGGTTTTCCTATAGGCTTTCTAAAAACTTATTACTTAGCATTTTGTAAAAAACTGCGTAATGATGATGTAATTTATGCTAATTTCCAAGACTTGTTGCCAATTGACTAGTTGGAATCTTTTCCTTCACTGTAACTTTGTGCTTTTAATTCTTATATGTGTATGGACTCTGGATCCCCTTTTCCATTAGGGATGTCCTATGATTCTTATATAGTTTCTCTTTTGATTTTATGGATTTGATTTTCCCTTAGGATTATGTTTTTCCTGTACGCACGGTTTGGAGCTGCTTTGGGCGATTGGTTGCTTCTGGGAGTGTTTCCCGGGAATAAAAGCACGCTTTAACCAGGTATAGGGGGTCACAATCCCCCTAGACAATACTGATACCCCGTTTGCACTCCTTTATTTGTTTCTGTTGTTCCTTGTGTTTCATAATATTCATTGTACATTTCCTAGATTTTTCTTTTGTAATATATATATATATATATATATATATATATATATATTTGAAATGTAATAACAAGAATTATGTAAAAATAAAAAAATACAATTCAAGTAATATTAACATCACCATAGAAGCAAATTCAAAGCCATAATGCCGATAAGAGAAAAGAACAGCACCATCCCAAATTCGATGATTAATTAGAATTAAATTCATCGTCAGGTCTGAGTATTTAATTCCAATTAACCCAAACAAATGCCTGTTTCAGATTAAGCAATATTACATTACTATAAATACTTAAACTCAGACTACAGGCAACAAAAAATGAAAAAAGGATACATTAAGAAAATTGTATTACCATGCGGCATGAACCATTCTTCTACCACGTGTATACACGATCAACCTCAACAGCTTAATCTAGAAGCACCGGAATGAACAAGTCGAAATTCTACCAGGGAGGCAGTACGAACGTTCACGGAGTTACTCCCAAACCCGTCCAGTGAGTCTAAGCTGGAGACTGGACAAACAATTCAATTCAGATATATATATATATATATATATATATATATATATATATATATATACATAACAAATTGTACTTTGCTAAAATAACAATAGAACACTTTTATTTTTAATGCAAGATTTGTGGAGAAATTGTTCTATTCTGAACGCCCCAAATTTACTAGCTCTCGCTGAGCCCTTATGTTTTTTGGATCTTTAAGAAGAGTTTAATGCCAGTTATGCCGCTGGGTAGAGGTCTTTTCTTGAGTTTTTTTTCCCCTTGCCGGTAGAACCTGGTGGATGGATGTCTCTGCAGTGTTACATGTATCACACTGCATATCATTTAGCCTATGGGTTGGTCGTGTGGTCTGGGCTTTCTACACTGCATATCATGTTCTATGGTGTGTCTCGAAAATCTTACATATAGGGTGATATTTACTGCCAAGTATGATTGATGTGTCTGAAAAATAACTTTCTTAATATTAAGCCATTCAGTTCAGTATATTGCATATCTGGGTTTCATTCTATTCGATGGGGAGGTTTGTTTTACATTTTTATTACTTAAGGAGTTACTGCCTAGTAAATCAGATTAGTAAAATCATGCGCTTTTCAAGATGGAATTTTTAGTCTAAATTTTGCAAAACAGATCTCTCTCCAAATGTTTCAATTTTCATTTTCTCATATAACTGTATAAATTATATCATTATCGTGAAAATTTTAGAATTTGATATTTTGACGGACATTTTAATACCACCTGAATACATTCGCACATTTTACTTTCCTCTCGCTGAGATGGAAATTATTTTGATAAAGATTATAACTTGGCACTTTTCTTGACGGATATGCTTTAAGCAATAGATCAAGTAACCGTTTTTTCTTTAACCGATGTAGCGGGGAAGAAATATGGGGTGATCATGATGAAATCACTAATCGATTTTCCACAGTAAATACATTGGTGAGCTCCCCAAAATAATAGATAAGACTTTTGCCGACCTGTATGTGGGTGTCAAATAGATGGTCCTTCGTAACCGCGAAAATTGCTAAATCGATTTGGACTAAATTTGGATTGCAAGTTTCATATATTAAGTATTTTTGAACGCTGAAAAAAAAAAATCCGAAAAATGTATATTGTTTAGCTATAAATCGGGATTTTGTCAAAATCGCTTGCTATTCGTAATCTCGAACACCGTTCAACCGATTTGGACCAAGTTTGGTAGGTAGACTGCGAATATTACGTAGATGTGAATTAAGGAAAGAAATTTACTTAGTATATAGTTGGAAAAATATATATAGTTTGATCCAGAAGTTGAATGCCTCATTGCAATGCGTTGTTGTTGTTGTTGAGACCCAGACCGTTCGACCTACCAGAAAGATGTAAGGTAACTGTTTGGACGGCAGGGAAGTGCCACCCAATTTAGACCGGAACCCAGTGGGGGAACCATCCACAGGGACCGTACCCTCCTCCCCCTACCACTAACCTTTCGGGAGGATTTACGGATCCACATGTTTAACGTGATCGTACTCCGCATGCACACTCCGGTATTTTGGCAGCGGCGGGAATCGAACCGGGGCCTACCGAGTGCAATTTAGGCGCGCTAGCCACTGGCCTACCGCGCCCTCATTGCAATGCGGGGAAAATCTCGACACTACCCCGATCCTATATGGTTTAAAAAATGTCCATCGACTTGTATATGCTATGCATGCGTATGAGTCATGAATTCGGTAACACTAGAACACATACTCTTATTGCTATTATATTTTATGTTTGGATATATTATGTAAAATAAATTGAACTAGATAGAACTGGTTTGTCAATTTTATGCTTGCGTTAATAATTATTCTAAATTGAATGTGTTTCGATTATTATTTTCTATTGGATTGAATGATAATTCCCTGTACAATTGTGGCACGTGAATCAAATTCGTCGTTTCTTCTTTTTAAACCCAGACGGTAGACCAATCCAAAATTGTAAAGTATCTGTATTTTCGATGGATGTCCCTCCTTCCCCAACGACCAACCTCTCGGAAGGACTTACGGATTCACATATTTAACATGTCCGTAGTCCGCGTAAACACTAGGACAGATTAGAAAGAGCCTGGAATTGAACTCATGTCGCCCTAATACAACTCAGTGCGCTAACCACTGGGCTGTCCCACCCCTAAAATTCGTGGTACGAACTACACCATGGATGCAGTGTATGTTTGAATGCAATTCATGTTATCGTAGAGTAGCTATATTTGGCGCTTTATGCGAGACCGGCCTGTTGCCAACTTTAAATAATATTTTTATTTAAAGTTGCAAAAAATAATTTTATTTATTTATTTTTTACCTAAAATACTAAAATAGTAACTGGTAGATCTGAACACCATGCAGTAAGTTCGTAAGCGAAAACTCCAGTGAAAACGCACATGCCAGAAATTCTGCGTAGAGTTAAGTCCACTAAACATACTTTTATGTTAGAAACATTTTAAATATTCCCTTTCATAGTAATATTTTTTTCTTGGAATTTCACCGAGTCACAGCTTTTAATTAAGTTTTGACAAAACCGTGACATGCAGGAAACAAAAAAAAAAGATGTCTGTGATAAAATTGGGCTTTATTTGGGAATATTTAATATAATAAGATCTTGAAGGAGCTAAATAGCAAATGGTCGCAAAATATTATCCCTCCCCCTCGTTAGTTCTCCACATACAGGTATTATTTTGACGTAGAAAAACAATACACTGTTCCTTATTTTAAGTCAGATACAGTATATGATATTTCCTTCATAAGTTAAATAAGTAGTGTTCTCTCATGTCACAATGTTATAGCCTCAGAATATAATGATCGTACATTAATAATTATGTTCCCTCTGATTAAATTGCTTTCAACTAATTTTAGTTTTAAAGTAACTAGTGAAACCTGCTGGTACATTATATATATATATATATATATATATATATATATATATATATATATATACTCTGCAATACGCTAAAAAAAATTAGTTAATTAAGAAAAGTTATATATTAAATTTTATTCAAAATATGAGAGGGCAGTGTATTTTTCAGAGATATTCAAAATGTTCAGCGGAAATATCGATTAACTGGCGCCATCCACAGTGAGGTTATTAATCTAGAATCTCTACTAGACAATATGCCCTGGTCTACACTAGTATAGATTTTAATGGGTTAAAATGAAATTCATATTGTTTCCAACTAATTCATGAGAAGTAGCTGGATATAAGATACTGTAATAATTACGACTTTGAACATCTATAGTGTAAGTCGTTTGCTCTTCGCTTGGTAGTGTAAGTTGTTTAGTGTTCGCTTGGTAGTGTAAGTCGTTTGCTTTTATTAAGTATGCGAATTGAAGCACGATCAAGACAACATACCGCGCTTTACTCTACTCGACAGCATGCCCTGGTCTACTCTAGTATATATCTTAATAGACTATAATGAGATGCATATTGTTTCTAGCTAATTTAAGTGTAGTAGCTGGATATAAGATTCTACAATAATTATTAGCGCGCGGGAATTGCACTCAGTAGGTCCGGGTTCGATTCCCGCCACTGCCAAAACTTACGCCACGTTCACGCAGAGTACGATCACGTTAAACATGTGGGTTCGTGAGTCCTTCTGAGAGGTTGGTGGTAGGGGAAGGAGGGTACGGCCTAAATTGGGTGAATAAAAAGAAAGTTATGGATATTGTCGCGGAGGGCGAAGTAGCCCAGTGGTTAGCGCGCGGGAATTGCACGCGGTAGGCCCGGGTTCGATTTCCAAAATTGCCGCCGTGTTCACGCGGAGTACGATCACGCGGAATAAACATGTGTGTCTGTAAGTCCTTTCGAGAGGTTGGTGGTTGGGGAAGGAGGGTACGGTCCCCGTGGGTGCCTCTCCCACTGGGTTCCGGTCTAAATTCGGTGAATAAAAAGAAAGTTATGGAAAATGTCGCGGAGGGCGAAGTACACCAGTGGTTAGCGCGCGGGAATTTCACTGGGTAGGCCCGGGTTCGATACCCGCCACTGCCAAAACTGCAGCCGCGTTCACGCGGAGTACGATCACGTTAAACATGTGGGATCGTAAGTCCTTCAGAAAGGTTGGTGGTAGGGGAAGGAGGGTACGGTCCCTGTGGGTGTCTCCCCCACTGATTTCCGGTCTAAATTGGGTGGCACTTCCTGGCCGTCCAAACAGTTACCTTACACCTTCTGGTAAGGTCGCGCCAGCGAGTGTGCCACGGTTACAATTTGCCACGGTCAGAATTTTCAAGGGTAGCGAACAGGCTGGTCGCCAAAGGCGGCTAGTAGGTAATAAAACATGATCAAATAGAAACTAATAGTCTTAAAATTAACAAAATCTAGAGGATCGGGAAAATCCCGATACTCTCCACTCGTAATAAGTGAACATTCGACCTCCAAGCTAAAATATATATACATTTAAAAAAAAACGGAACACGCATATGCTACACAAATTTGGTCCAAATCGCTTCAGCGGATTTTGCGATGACGAAAGGGTCCCAGACATTGACAGCATCTGGATTTATATCTAAACACTTTCCGGATTTTATTTTTTGCTTTCATATGCAGTTATTACCCTCACAGCAAAGATCGTCACATGTGTGACAGTGACGTTGTAGGCACGTCACACCTGGGTCACAATGTGACATCATATTTGTGACTTCTATGCGACGTTACGTATTAGTAACTTTGTAACTTCATTGTGACTATATTCTGTGACGTTTCCACAATTTAATTAACACGTAACAATGTGACGACATTACAATGGCAATTACAATGTGACGTCACAAACAAGTTAATATGCGACGTCACAAACGACCATAAAAAATGACCAAAATGACTTCACTGTGACCTCAATATGACATTGTCGAGACGTACTGCGGCGTCCTGTGACGTCCCAAAGCACAGTGTGACGTAAATCTTACGTCACTGTGAAAAAAAATGCTGTTAGGGTACACGTAGTTTACCATCCAAATTTGGTCTAAATAGCTTCAACAGTTTGCGAGATTACGAAAAGCTAACTATTTTGACAAAACTCTGTTTTACAGCTAAGATGTATACATTTTTTGGATTTGTTTTCAGCGCTCACATCTACATTATAAATTGAAACTTGTCACATAATTTGGGCCCAAATCGCTTTAATGGTTTTTGAGATTATGAGGGAACAAAAATCTAACTATTCTTCAATCACAGATCGACAAAAGTCATTTCTGGTATTTAGACCCCCAACCGATGTAATTAAAGTAAAAAAATACGTCTTATAATCGCGATTACTATACATTTATTAGACTACATTGCGTAAAATAAAAAATATAACTGCTTAAAGCATATCTATCATTAAACATAGATCAAGTAACAACCACTATCATAACACACTATTTTATCTCAACAAAGAAATTACAGAAGTTTACTGCTATGGAATGAAATGCAGAACTGCTATGCATCTTACAATGCATATTTAAGAAGTAAAATATAAAGGCTCAATTACTGCAAATATTTCGTTACTTGAAAGAATAGATGACAAACAGAAGCAATTAATTTTATCATTACGTATCTGAGACTGCACAACCCTCTGATCCGTATTTCTCTGAAAAATGTATCGCGAAAGAGAAATACTTTTCCGTGATACGATAATACATAGGATTTCATGAATAATCTATCGCTCAAAGTCCAGTAAATTTTTTGTAGCATCATCATGCCAAAATCTTCGTTGCGTATATTTTACTTACTCCTGGATTTCCTGAAGTTAATAACATAATACCTCATACTTTCTAAGAGTTTTTGAAAGAGCACGGAACAGAATAGTCTAAATTTCTACCCAGATTTGCGCGGTTTGTGCTCACAAGATTCCCATATAGAGGGCGTTCCCGAAATTAGAATCGTGCTCTCATTGCATATAAATATCTCCGTAGACCGTCCTAACAGCTGTTTTTTCACAGTGACGTAAGATTTACGTCACACTGTGACTTTGGTACGTCACAGGACGTCGCAGTACTTCTCGGCAATGTCATATTGAGGTCACAGCGAAGTCGTTTCGGTCATTTTCATGGTCGTTTGTGACGTCGCATATTAACTTGTTTGTGACGTCACATTGCAATTGCCATTGTAATGTCGTCACATTGTTACGTGTTAATTAAATTGTGGAAACGTCACTAAATATAGTAACAATGAAGTTACAAAGTTACTAATACGTAACGTCGCATAGAAGTCACAAGTATGATGTCACATTGTGACCCATGTGTCACGTGACTACAACGTCACTGTCACACATGTAACGATATTTGCTGTGAGGGCGATGTTGTATTAACTATGTATTCGTCAGCATGGAATATCTAATAACTGTAATGGTAATAAGAAAAGCTAATAACAAAATGACTGACCTGGAATAGTATTATTTTCAGACGTACCCGGTCGTTTTATTTCTCAGGATTTACTACCCTCACATCAAAGATCGTCATATGTATGCGACGATATGTATTAGTAACCTTGTAACTTCATTGTGATCTCATTGACGACATTACAATGGCAATTACAATGCGACGTCACAAACAAGTTAATATGCGACGTCACAAACGACCATGAAAATGACAAAAATGACTACGCTGTGACCTCAATATGACATTGCCGAGATGTACTGTGATGTCCTGTGACGTCCCAATGTCACAGTGTGACGTAAATCTTACGTCACTGTGAAAAAAAATGCTGTTAGGCTCAGATGATGACTGATATGGAGTCAACATGAAATCTCGAAGAAGGTATCGGAGGACAATTTCAACTGCAGGTTCTTTTACCATTTCAAATTCAAAAATTTTCATTTCCAGAAAAGTTTTTTTTTTAAGATTGTCTAAATTAAAGAGTTTAAATTATATTATTGGCGAATTAAGGACTAGATAAAGATAAATATGGCTTAGATGATAAGTTGTTTGAACTCAGCGTCAAATTCTCGAGGAGGTACAGTTGTTCAATAAGCATTTTACTTCCAGTTTCTTTCCCATATCCGCTTCAAAAATATTTTTTAAACCTAAATTTCCCAGGATTGGTTATGGGTTAGATAACGACGAATATGGATTCAGCATTATATATTGAAAGAGGGTAAGACGACATATTAAGAATTTTCCCTTCCCGTTCTGGTGATGGCATTTTCGATTCAAATATTTACATTTTCCCTACAACATCTAATTTTCAAGATCGACTATATAGACAGAGCTTAGTCGAAAACTTATGTGGATTCAATATCAAATTTTGGAGGGGTTTTGGGGTTCACTACGGATTTCCACTCTCGGTTCAAAATGTGTCTTTGAAACATCTATTTCCCAGGATTGTATATAGATAATGCTAATTTGGATTCAGCATTAAATTCCGAAAGTGACAGGGAGTTTTTTCAAGAATTTCCGCTTTCTTCTTTTCCCGATTCGTATTTAAAAAGTTAATTTTCATTGAAACGTCTATTTTTTAGAATCAGTTATAGATAAAGCGTAGATAATCACTGATACTGATGTAGCATTAAATTTCAAAGCAGATAAGGGATTTACTACGGATTTCTACTTCTAGTTCCTTTCTACTCCCGGTTAAGAATTTGCTTGAGGCATATAGCTTTTCAGAATAATCCATGGTTAGAGTTTAGCTGACTGTTAATAAGAATTCAGCATTGCATTATAGTGGGAGTGGAGGTATCACCAATTATTTATCCTTGTCCGTTCTAAAGATGAGAGTAGCGATTCAAAAAATTCACTATCTATGTAATATCCATTTCTCGGGAGATGATGATGATTGATGTGGATTAGGTAGATGTTGATTAATAAATGATGACTGACATGGATTGATATAGATAGGTGACGATTGATATGGATTCAGCATTTAGTTTCGGAGGAGGTTGGTGTGTTCACTAAGGATGTTATCTTCGGGTTATAGAAGCGCAATTTCCAGTTTTTCTGAAAATGAGCATCACTGTATTAAATAATTGAGCGAAAAGCGTCTAAAATTTCATAATTTTTACAGCTAAAATGAAGTGCGCTTACTACTTGCTACCATAAGAAGACTCATTCATAAACATCTGGTTTCATTTGCTTTTTTGAAAGACATTTTTATGTTATTATATTACTTATACTGGCTTCACTATAATTAGCGTATTTGTATTCAAGCCAAAAGCGTTTAACAATTCTAATCAATGTCACATATTTTTGCTGTATACATTATCTTCAAGTAGGACTTCGTCGTATATTTCTTCCAATAGACAGAAATGCAAGAACACCATAAATGTGTGCCATAATGACAGAGGTGGATTACCGCAGAGGCAGCATAAGCAACTGATGAGTTCGGCATTCTTTTGTGTGTGTGTGTGTGTGGGGGGGGGCGGCACATTTTCAGTTTGAATCAGATTCCATAGTTTTGATTACTAAAGCGCAGTGTTCAGTTCCATATAATTTTAGATAAATCAATAATATTATTGAAACTACAAATCCGATATTATGATCACAATAACATTGATATGATTAACGATAATGTATCGATTGGTCTTTTACTTTTCTTCTTTCAAGCTTATATTATATTGCACTGCATTATAGTTATTTTCGCATAATATTGTGTACATATTGCATTGATGCGGTTGTATATGTGCATTTATAATTGGTGTTTCCCTCCGTGCAGTTATATTATTCAAGAAATTCAATAATAAAACATTGTGACACTTTATAAAATATGGTGATCGGCTGGTTAAAAAAAATGGACGAATGTGAGAAAAGGGGGAGTAAAGAGTTGCTTTATGAGTGGCAAAACTTTATATTCGACACTGTATAATATAACCGCAGGCAGAAAGGATAAAAAAATAGACAGATAATAGCACAAATACTGCCCAGTGTAGTTAAAATATGTTCTTTCGTAAACGATTCAAATAAACGATTTATTGAACAATGCAACTGATTTATACAGCTCTAGATTCAGATAAACTGTAAATGTTTGCCTGTTGAATTTGCTAATAACACAAAATAATTGCAAAAAATATTACATATCTATTTCGTTAACATATTTTAAAACCAGACTTTGAAATTAGAAAAAAAACGTATAATTTAAAATAAATGAGATATATATATAGAAAATGTTATTTACTCCAATCTTTTGAATTGAAGCTTTGAAATGAAGCACGTTTAAAGATTTTATGAGCATTATGAACATTTATTAACTTATTGAACATTTGTCTGACCGTCCATAATAATGCAAGTATTTGTGTATATTTGCGTCAGTGAGGTGTTACTACCACAAAGTTTTTCACTGCAAAAATCTCTGATAATTATTTTTGTATCAAAAGCAAGAATGAGATATACGTTTTTGTAACTATTTATGATTAAATCACAAATTGCTCGAAATTTAAAAATATTTCCAAAGGAAAATTATGATGTTTTGAGGAACAATGATAATAATCAAACAGCTGATAACTTAAAGGTCGTTATCCATGTTAGTTTCTTACATAGCTGGTTTTGATTACTTTATCCATATAATATTAACTTGACATATTTGTCACAAGGGATTAAGGACTTAGGTATTTTCTTTGATTCTGATTTCAAATTTGATACACGCATTAAACAAATTGTTTCTAAGGCTATCTGATGTTAGGTTGTGTTGTTTAACCAAAATTGTACTCTTTGTCGTAGAACCAAAGAGTAATTTGATATCCAGGTTATTATAATCTTATTCTATACTTTGAGACCCTTAGTGAGGGATCAATTTAATCTTAACTCTTCTTAAGTTATTGAAAGGAATTAAATTTGATTATAGGGTTCTTCTAATTTAAAGGAAACGGGTGTTCAGTTTACACGGTTTCGTCGGTCCAGCTTAGAGAGTTGTTTGATATCATCCGACTGAGGTCTCGAAAAATATGTTACGTTTTGTATTTTTTAAAAATATTTAGAACCCTAGGATTGACAGTTCTGTTTTTTAAATCTTATTAAATATCATGTTACTGATCGGGAGAACAGCTTAGTTTTAAAAAGGGATTCTTGGTGGTTCTAGGAGACCACCTAGTCGTGGTTAACACAAATTTATTTGGAACTATTGTATTTTTAAATTTATTTTTTTATTAGAAAATATGCCGGGGTTGCTCGGGAGAAAGAAATTGAGTTTATTTATCTCAAAAGATAACAAGGAAAGAATAATTTAATTTATTATTCTGGAAAAATAACAGGGAGAGATAAATTGAATTTATTATTCTAAAAAAATAACAAAAATACTTATATACAATAAAAGTGGAAATTGCATATCATCCGTGGCAAACAGCGTAACGACCCCATCACCAAATTATCCCCTTCCCTCTACATTTAAAATAGGTCTGAGCTTTCGCAACTTTCGCCTAGAATCCATCGTTAAGGGAAAATGCAATACGCAAGATTCAAGCACTGTATCAAAAATTTGAACAGTTCACTCCTTCAAAAATATTTATATGTAATGCACGGATGGGTTAACAAAATTTCTTTTCGTTTTGGAAAAGTCTGTGATATTTTAAAGAGCTGCTGTTAAATTATAACTCAGGAGTTAAACTTTAATTTTTCATATCGCAATATATATATCGAAGAGGATTAAAACGCACGAAAAGTATATCATTTGAAAAAATTCACGAGAATTCGCCTATGATTCGCATGAATTTCGTTTGAATTCATGCGAATTAATGATAATTTTTCGTCTCATAAAGATTGTGTCAAAATGGAGACTCAGTGATAATAATTTTGTTCGCTAAAGAATATATTTTTGTGAACATGGCCTAACATCGTTATAAATCGGGCTAAAATATAAAGTAACCTAAAATATAATTCGAAATTGAAAAACATAAAGCTGAGATGTACATTTTTGAGTCCTGAGGTACCTGAGTAAAAATGCCATGACAGTATGATTCCTCGTCCATTCCACACACAGATATTTCATTTATTATGCAAGGTACAGTTCTCAAAGTAATGATACTGATATTTTAATATGTCGAATGAGAATATTAAGCGCATACCACAAAATGTGTCATTTTAGTTTACTTTTGCCTGTTTTATATGGTTCACTTCAATTAGATTGTTATTCAATGTGTACTGCAGACATCTATGTTTGTGTATAAATGTGTATAAAATAAATTTTCCAAATTAATAATAATTAATAATAATTAATAAATATTCCAAAGTAAATATTCCAAAATAAATATTCCAAATAAATATCAAAATTTATTATTAAGACTGGCTGTGGTGGATGGCGATATGGACGAGTAGAAACTGAGCTGAGTTTTTGCCTCTTTGACCTTATTATGTGTTTGTGCAATTTCCTAACAAACGCTTTGAAAATCTACGGTAGTCTTAAGTGCTGTTGCAAACTGACTATGTATCCATGCACATTATGTATACTAGGAAAGTAAAAATGGAAATTTCAGAATGTAGTTGATCAAGTGTTAAACAACCAAACAACTTATAGTGCATTTTCATGATGAAAAATCTTGCCCGGAAATTATTCTTTCCTTGAAAATGAAATGAAAAATGTTAACTTAATTTTCTTTCAAGTTTTGCTTCTCTAATTGAGCAATCTGCTGATTCTTACCCCCCTCCGAAATTGCAACGCGAGTGAGAAAAATATTTGCATGATATGCTAATGCATGGGATTCCATGAATAATATTTTGCTCAGATTAGTAGATAGCATCTGAATCTCTAAGCATGGCAAAATTAATAAAATTATATTTTAAAATATTTTTTTACTAAAATTGCAATTAAGTTTCACGAAATTCACTTACATTCTTCAGTCATACAAGGATGATATAATCACTTGTTAGATATGTCTAGATTACGGGGAAATTCTAGTTTTAAAATTCATAAATATTGACAAATTCAACACATGTTTAAATATTTAAAAATTCATATCTGTTCAAGTTATGGTCATCCAATTTTTATGACAGACAACTTTAAGACTATGTTTTTAAAACGAAATAAAAAGTCATTGAAAATTGATATAATAATAAAAATGATACTTACACTTTTTGGTGGTTAAAATCGTAGTAGATTGTTACACGCTTCATATTGTAACTTTTTTATAAATATAATCAAACTACTTTTAGGTTTGAGACAGGGTAACATACTTGTGAACTAAGATTAGTAGATTATTTTAATTTCAAATACTGCAAATTACTATTATAAATTTTAATTATTTTTTTTTTATTTTTAACAATTTTTCTACTAATAGAATCGCTTTTTACAAGTAACATATTCATAGTTTCAATTTTTAACAATGCCGCTATTGCAAAATAAAAAACATTTCATAATAATACGTCAAACGGATGACTTGCGTGCAAGTTCAAAAATCTACATTTTGAGAAAAACATGTTCAAAGTATACTATACTTGTAACACTAATTTGGTGTTGATGTTTTGTATTTTTACTTTGTCAGGATATAATTAACCTGCAGAAAAACTATTGATACCGAAATACGAGACTTTTTTTTTCTCATATTATAGAATACAGTACAGAGAATGTATTGAGATTACGAAATGTTGATGCTAATATACGTTTTATGACATCTGGGCAGGTTTTGACTATTTATAGAATGACTCCCGTCTGTCTGTGTTCGGTTTTTTGTGTATACTGGAGCTGTCACAAATATTAATGAATTTTCACGAAACTGTAGATTCGGCGTTTTGTTATTGAAAAATCTAGTAGTAGATACAATATTTTTTTTAATTCAAGCAAAAACTTCGCCATTAATTTTTAAGTTTATATTTTCTGAAAATGATAGTGTAGAACACAAGTTTACATAATTATGCATAAATGGGGTTATTGATGGCTCAAAACTTAACATTATCAATCTTTGTAGTGAGAAATAGATGCGATACAATTTATATGTTAGCGACGTATTTAGCCTTCTCCGATGGGGAGGGGAACACGCTACCCCCTGAGGGGTACCTTATCAGATTTGGTATCATTACAAAGATATTTTCGAGCCCTTTAAAATAAAGGGCAGTATGCTATAATTATGATCATTTGGACCAAATATACAAATTTTTAATTTTTTTTCTTGCAAAATTTGAAAAAAAATATACTACTTAAAAATGGAAAAATGGATTATGGTATGAGAAACGCAAGTTGAGTTGAGCTACACACAGTTACTTTTAATTAAACTATAAAAAGTGCCGACTATTTATGATTTCAAAACTGGAATATCCCTATGAAAATAAACATAAATGTGTGAATTATTTACTTCTAAAGAATTGATGAATACTATGAGCATCGTTCAAAGGATTAAAAAAGCTGTCATATGTATTCAGACTTTTGATTTCAATTAAAAAATGCTTTATTAAATGTAATAATGTAAATATAGGTTAAATAATGAAACGTGCAGTTTTGAAACAACTTACATTCTTGAATATCCTACACATTTATGTAATTATATCCTCATTTTATAATTTTCGTATCTGGAATATGTTTAGCATATTTATTACTAGTAAAACTATGAAACAAAATGTATCTTAGGCAGACAGTACTTAATATGTATCTAACATATCCATTGATATCGTTCATATACTGTCATATTCATATCGTATATCATTCGACGTATACTTGTGTCCAAACTGATCTTTACATACATTGAAATAAGCATCGCAAGCACTGTGCATGAAGTATGCTACTCTGCGAACATCTCCAATTCATGATTTGATTTCGGTGTTATTCGACTCAAAACAATGCCTAAAAGTATCATTTGGAAAAAATCTCTGAGATAGGGAGCTGTCAGCTGTTTAAAGGCTAGTTAGGTATTGATGGAAGTGGCAAATTGTTATCCTTGTATAATTAGAAAAGCACGTAATATCGTAAAATAACTAATGAAATAGCTGTTTTTTTCAATTAGATTGAAAATGAAAGAGGTTATCAAGATTTTCTTACAGATAGAACATTTAAGCAGTTTGTTTGTAAGTCTTCTATGAATTATTTTCATGTAGATCATAGATGGATTTGACTATCATTAATCAACCGCAATATGGCCGTATAACCGAGCATAACAAGATTTGGGGCACAGAGAGCTATTAAAAACATCTCTGAGCTAAATTAAATACTTTTTGAAAAAGTCACCAGGCTAGTATCCACAGGAGACTCAATACTTTAAGATAAATTCGTATCTTATGCCAACAGACAGAAGGCTCGTTTCTTTGCTTGCTGTTAAAGTGGATACACAAGTTTACAGCCTATGGGGTAGTAAAACGTGTCCTCAGCAATGGCAAATAATTTCTCAACAGATGTAAGATGGTCGGCCTTCGTAACTGCAATGGAGTCACAGATCGGTCAGGAATCCCAATTCCAGTTAGATGTGCCTATAAATAATCGCGGCCAGTTGCCAATCTAAAATGTTTTGTAAAGTTATGTGCGTCTTAGGATCTCGGGTGAAATTTGATTAGTCAGTAAATGCTCACGAGATATTGCAATATGTTCTTTATAATAGCAGTCCTTTACAACTAGATAATTGTATCTCCGCTTTAGCATGCTGGTAAGTTACGTGTTTTATTATGGGGCATATAACTGCCATCCTTTCTCACCAGATGTCAGATGGTCGGCCTTCGTAACTACAATGGAGTCAGAGATCGGGTAGGGATTCCAATTCCCGTTATATATGCCTATAAATATACGTGACCTGTTACCAATCTAAAATTTCTTATAACGTAGCGTGCGTCTTCGGATCTCGGGTGGAATTTGATTAGTCAGTATTTGCTCACGAGATATTGCAATATGTTCTTTATAATAGCAGTCCTTTACAACTAGATAATTGTATCTCCGCTTTAGCATGCTGGTAAGTTACGTGTTTTATTATGGGGCATATAACTGCCATCCTTTCTCACCAGATGTCAGATGGTCGGCCTTCGTAACTACAATGGAGTCAGAGATCGGGTAGGGATTCCAATTCCCGTTATATATGCCTATAAATATACGTGACCTGTTACCAATCTAAAATTTCTTATAACGTAGCGTGCGTCTTCGGATCTCGGGTGGAATTTGATTAGTCAGAATTTGCTAACGAGATATTGCAATACGTTCTTTATAATGGCCGTCCTTTACAACTAGATAATTGTATCTCCGCTTTAGCTTGCTGGTAAGTTACGTGTTTTATTATGGGGCATATAACTGCCATCCTTTCTTACCAGATGTCAGATGGTCGGCCTTCGTAACTACAATGGAGTCAGAGATCGGGTAGGGATTCCAATTCCCGATATATATGCCTATAAATATACGTGACCTGTTACCAATCTAAAATTTCTTATAACGCAGCGTGCGTCTTCGGATCTCGGGTGGAATTTGATTAGTGAGTATTTGCTCACGAGATATTGCAATACGTTCTTTATAATGTCCGTCCGTTACAACTAGGTAATTGTATCTCCGCTTTAGCTTGCTGGTAAGTTACGTGTTTTATTATTGGGCATATAACTGCCATCCTTTCTCACCAGATATCAGATGGTCAGCCTTCGTAACTACAATGGAGTCAGAGATCGGGTAGGGATTCCAATTCACGTTATATATGCTTATAAATATACGTGACCTGTTACCAATCTAAAATTTCCTATAACGTAGGGTGCGTCTTCGGATCTCGGGTGGAATTTGATTAGCCAGTATTTGCTCACGAGATATTGCAATACGTTCTTTATAATGGCCATCCTTTACAACTAGATTATTGTATCTCCGCTTTAGCTTGCTGGTAAGTTACGTGTTTTATTATGGGGCATATAACTGCCATCCTTTCTCACCAGATGTCAGATGGTCGGCCTTCGTAACTACAATGGAGTCAGAGATCGGGTAGGGATTCCAATTCCCGTTATATATGCCTATAAATATACGTGACCTGTTACCAATTTAAAATTTCTTATAACGTAGCGTGCGTCTTCGGATCTCGAGTGGAATTTGATTAGTGAGTATTTGCTCATCATATAGTGCAATACGTTCTTTATAATGTCCGTCCGTTACAACTAGATAATTATATCTCCGCTTTAGCTTGCTGGTAAGTTACGTGTTTTATTATGGGGCATATAACTGCCATCCTTTCTCACCAGATGTCAGATGGTCGGCCTTCGTAACTTCAATGGAGTCAGAGATCGGGTAGGGATTCCAATTCCAGTTATATATGCCTATATATATACGTGACCTGTTACCAATCTAAAATTTCTTATAACGTAGCGTGCGTCTTAGGATCGCGGGTGGAATTTGATTAGTCAGTTTTTGCTCACGAGATATTGCAAAACGTTCTTTATAATGTCCGTCCTTTGCAACTAGGTAATTGTATCACCGCTTTAGTTGCTTTATTATGGGGGTATAACTGCCTACAGTCACAAATGATCAACTCGTAAAGCTTCAGGTATTCAGAAATTACTTTGAATCCACTAATACACAATATTCCAAGTTGCTTCTTTAAAGCAATTTACCACAAGTTTGTTATTATTGACTTTACAATTATCGCTAGGGCAGTAACACTCAAAGCTAATATTCCGGCCTGAAAGTCAATAAGGAAAACATCTTGGTATTTATCATATTTTAATGTATTTATTATATTCAGGATATGCTAATTTAATATATTTTGAACATGCATTTATCATTATAATTTGGCAATTTTACTTTAAATAAACTGTTAAAAATTTATACAAAAGTTTATACTATTTGCAAATCTTAAAAATTTATACAAAAAGTAAAAATATCCATTAAATAAACATCAAAAATATGCTAGATAAGAATCATTGTTGTACAACAAATCAATTCAAATATATTTTTAAATATTCGATTTCATATTTCTTTTTTTACTTCGAAATTTATTTTCCTGCAATCATTGCTTATTCTACATTTTCTCTTTTTTAAATGAACAACGATGGTAGATATATACAAATATTTTCTTGAAAAGAATAAAATTTGCATTTCTCATCGAAAATATTTTTAGTACCTCCGGGTCTGCTTTAAAAACTAATAAATATCGGCCTTATCGACTTGAAAATATAAAAGCCCAAAATATCCAGTGAACAAAAATTATTATTTTTTACTTTCCATTAAACTATAACAAGATTCATTATAAGACTCAGAACAGAGCAGTGCCATTTGTTTAAAATTCCATGTAAAGTAAATTCAGCTGTTTTTATATCGCGTATTTCATTCAAATAGCTTTCAAAGATTTTTCTAAAATTTTTTAGTTTGAGAAAAAATGAACTGCCATTCATTTACATTAGCATTTTGTAGTTTTAAATTATGTTGTTTGAAAAGAAATGTATCTCAGAAAAATGAAAATTCCTATTTAATCCCAGGATGTATATATATGTATATATATATATATATATATATATATATATATATATACGCACACATATATATATATATATATATATACACACATGTATATATATTTATATATATATATATATATATATATATATATATATATATATATGTATATATATAAACACTCTAAAATTAAAAAATTCTACTCACCCCTCAAAATAATCCGATAGTAATGAAACTTTACACCTTTCGACCGAATAACACCTAACTAAACACCTTTCGACCGAATATGCAAATGATCAAAAATTCGGAGCCAATGAATGAATAGACGGAACTACGATGTATTGAAACTGAGCACCATGTTGGTGTATATAGGGAGCGAACCTCATTTTCACGAACAAAACGTGCAGTGAATTTCGATTGCGTTTACTTACTTTGATTATAAAATGCTCCGCCGGCAAATTCGTGGCCACTACGATCATATAAAGAAGTTTGCAAGAGGGCGTGCGGTGGGGCTGCATGAGGCTGGATGGGCACACCGACGAATCTCTCGGCATTTAGGTAGGAGCGATGCAGCAATTTCACGATGTTGGTAGGAGTGGGTTCGGAATGGCAGATTTCAGTGGAAGGTCTAGAGCGGCGACAGAACGAGAAGATAGATCGATTGTCAGAGCAGCTGTGACAGCAGGAAATTCTTCGCTATCAAGCATCCAACGTGTGGCAAACACTGAAGTGACCATCCGGACCATTAATAGAAGACTTCCGCTTCCGTAGTCTTCTACGGAAGCGGAATCTCTACTCGCGACGCCCATAACGCCGCCTACCATTAAGCAGTATGCACCGTCACCTGCGATTGCAATGGTGCATTCTGCGATGCCTGCGATCAACGTGGAATTGTTTGGATTGGGAACGCATTGCCTTCAGTGATGAGTTCCGTTTCGAACTGAGTCCCGACGAGCAGCACAGACGTGTCTGGAGACAGCCCGGACATCGTCAGTGTCCTGCTCTTACTGCCAAACGCCACACGGCCCGACAAGAGGGAGTTTTGGTCTGAGGTATCATTTCGTTTGATAGCCGGACACTTAGATAGTCCTCTGTTGCACAATCTCAGCACAGCGGTACGTTGCCCACATTCTACGCCCGTTGTATTGCCATTTCTTTCGCAATATCCCGGGCTAACTTTTCAGCAAGATAGTTCCAGGCCCCACACGGCACGCCCATCTATCAATAGTCTGCGTGCTTACGACATACTTCCTTGGCCAGCCAGACCCCGAAATATCTCGCCTATTGCGCAAATTTGGGCTGAAATGGGGCGTCGCCTGCAACCATCCCAGAATGTAGACGAATTAGTTCTTCCATAGGAGGCCATTAGGACGACATCCCTCAGAACTCCATCCGGCAACATACCGGCCACGTCGGGTAACAGCTTGTATCAAGGCAAGAGGTTGACCAACGCCATATTAACGTGCTCACTTTGTGTAGATCTTTCAGTGCAAAAATTATTAAAATGTTCTGAAATTCTAATCATTTCCTTTTCTGTATATCCACATTACACGTACTAAATTTTGTCTCATTCTCATTTAAATAATGATTTCTTGGTGCGTCGTATTTTTGTCTTAGAGTATATATATATACACTTACGGTCAATGAAATTTGATCATCAAGAAGAAAACTTGGTACTACCGCAAAATGACGTAAATGGCTAGTGGGCGGGCTAGTATGCAAATGATCACAGTCTGGTGTTATTATGTTTAGTCTGGTGTTATTGCGCATGACCTTACACCCGTGAGTGGCACTGCAAGCATGAGCCAAAGGCCTTATAAACTGGCGTGTAGTTGACGCCCCATAAATGCGAGAATCTTCGGCCGACGCAGTACGGAGTGAAAATAATGATAAATAGACGCTAGAAACTTCGATATATGTAACTGGCGGACTTCTACAGAAGACTGATTATCGGGCTGAAAATTGCAGTATGGTCAGCGCGTCGTTTGGACTATACAATCTGACGGTGTTGAGAGCACTGTTCACGGGACGCCACCCATACAGCGGTCCGTGGAGTATATTCTACGAGCATTTTAACGAGCAAATCTAAAGAGAAAGAGAAAAAAGTTCAAGTAGTCGGTAAAATCGTTGCCAATTTGGATTATATATCGAAGGTGTTGCCAAAATCAGTACGAAATGCATCTTCTTCGGTATTGTGCAAACATTATTGTGCAAAACACCATGTTTGATAAAACCCATAGAATAATTTTGTCTTATTGCCTCCACGATAAAGATTGCGTCGCTCTTGAAACGATCGCTTTTATAAGTATGCATTCTAGCGTTGCGTATGGAATGATTCACTATGACGTTACGAAAACTTGCATAACTCAGATTTGATTTACAATTAATGATGTAATTGATTTCAATGCCAAAGTGCATACGTTTGTCGTAAAGTCATGTGTACGTGGGTTCGTTTTCCGTGAAGTTGATAGTAATATCTAGGTAATTAATCTCGTTCCTTTGAAGCTCGTTGGTCCCGATTAATTTCAGGTTTGATGGATAGCATCCGAAGTCGAAGTTAATGCTGTATTTATTAAGTCCAATTAAGGTCTCATCGACTAAGCGGAAATAGGGCATTTCGTTTACTATATGTGTACCCTCTTCGTATTTATTAAGGTAAAGATACGCCAACATGGAGAAACACCCCCCTTCCATAGGAATACCTTTCTTTTGTTGATAGTATGCGGTGCTGTTAAATAGAATATTCTCGTAAAGTACAATATTCAGAATAGCCTTGAATTTGTGCAATGCAATGTATTTATGCATTTTGTAGTTATGAATTTCGACGATAATATCGGAAAGGTCTTCGAGTTTAATATTATTGAAAAGGTCCTTGAAATCGTAGCTTTTGTAAATCAGATGTGTAAGGTGATTAAGTATACTATTAATCACCTCAGTACTAATTTTGACCATTATGAATCCCTTTTTTAATATCAGTGCCTTTCTAGGTTTCAACAAAGTTATAAGTTTTGTATTTTCTGTCGTAATATATGCCTTAAATCCATCAGTCACCGGGCCAAAGTTTACTGAAGATTTATGCAGTTTTGGTATCATAACCAGATAGGGATAGCTTATATGTTTGATGTCTATACCAATACGTTTATTCAATGCACATATTTTGTTTTCGATTTCCCTTTTCGGTGATTTTAGTAAGGTATACATTTCTTCATTATAGCTGAGATTGAGGAGGTCGATGCAATATCTGATACAGGTAAAAGAATAGTTTGAAGTAACCTTATCAGTATATGTAATAGCATATTACTGTTTAACATTATTCAAGACCTTTTTGCACATTTTGTAATTTTCACAAGGTGTAGAAGAATTATGATAGTAAAATTTAAGATCCGATAAGTTGTAATTTCCCCAAGACTTGTCAATCTTGTTAAAAATCTGTATCCTGAATTTCGTGCCTAGTTTTGGTGCGCAACTTTCATTGTCCGTATATATATATATATATATATATATATATATATATATATATAAACAAAAAATAACAATAACAAAATAAAAAGAAAATAAAAACTGCTGCGTCTGAAGCATATTTTTAGCATATTTTTCTTGAATAATAACATATTTATATATTATGAGAAAGCGATAAAAATTGGAGTTTTCTTTAATTGTATTTTAACGGAAATCTGTTGGTTTGTTGTTGCTATCCATTGAAATAAGGATAGCCAATTTCTTGGAAATAGTTTCATTATTTCAATAGATACTGCCTTTCCTGTGAAAAATAAAATTTCTTAGATCTTACGAATGGGCCTTGAAAACTGGCAACGGAATTGTACATGAATAAAAACATTTCATATATTTTTTTAATTATTTGAACATATATATTTGATAGCATCGTTACAAAATAAATCAATACAAATATTTTTAAATTGGACTAAATAATTTTTAAATTTTTAAATTTATTTCTTTGCTGTCAATGCTTATTTCACTCTTTCTCTTTTTTAAACGCACAAGGTTGTTAGTTCTATACAAAGATTTGCTTGAAAACAATAAAAAGTGCACTTCTCATCGAAAATATTTATTGGACCTCGGGGCATGCTGTAAAAACTAATAAATATCCATGTTATCAACTTAAAAATCTTCAGTAAACAAAACTAACTCTTTTGACTTTCTAATAAACTTAAATAGGATTCATTTTAGAATTATACCTCTAGTTTAAAATTGTATATAAAATAAATTTAGCTGTTTGTATTTCGAGTATTCCTTTGTGATAGTTTTTAAAGTTTATTTTTTAAATCACTCAGTTTGGGTAATAATCTACCATTTATTTGCAACTGCATAATGCAGTTTTAAGTTGTGTTGTTTAAAGATAATTGAATCTCAGAAAACTTTCGATTTAAGCGCAAGAATATAGGACGTATAAAGTACGTCTTTCAAGAAAGATAACTGAATTAAATTGTATTAAGGAAACGATAAAAATTTGTATTTTCTTATAATTTGATCTTAAAGGAAATCTATTAGTTCTTTGTTTTTATCGTTTAAAAGACGTATACCCAATTTTATGGAAAACGCTTAATTATTTCAAGAGATATTGCCATCTCTGTGAAAAAGCAAAATTTCTTATATAATAAGATCAGTAATAAATAATTCAATAATTCATCTAATTTTAATTATTTGCAAAACCTTAGCCCGAATTGCTCCAATAGCAATCGGATTTCGTTCTCCCTGCAAAGAAATAATTGATTTCTGGTTTTGTATTGCCAGACGATTACTTTGTACAATCAAACCATTTTGTCAACATTTGAAAGTGAGTAAATGTATTCAGATTTTAATTTTTGTAATCAGCTGACACATTTTTGAAATTTCAGATCAAGACCCATTACCATAAGAAATCGGTAAAAAAATCTAGATTACAACCCAAGATAATGCATGAATTAGAACTTTTATTTATTTGTATACAATTTGTTTACAAATGAAAAGGGTTGATAATATATTTTCTCATATATATATACTATATATATATATGTAGTATGTATAGGATATTTAAAAGGCTTTTTAACACATTAAAACATAGTTGAAAAGTGTTTATGACTTTGTTCATTCTGTTTGTCTGGCTGTCTGTCTGTCCGTTAGCACGATATCTGCCGTAAAAATGACTTTATCCACATGAAAGTTTAGTATGTTATTGAGACGGTCTGTGGGACATATGGAAATGTAAATGAATAATATCACCCAATTAGTTTTGGATTGACCCCGGGCTAAAAAATGAAATACATTAAACCCTATGGGACCTAATTTTTCAAACATTTTTTAAGCAAATTTAAAATTAGCAAATTGATTCGAAAATGTTAAGAAATATTGAAACTATCCCATAAAATATAAAAAAATTCAGCAAAATATGTTGGGTAGCTTTTAAATAAAAATTTAAATAATAATTGCACCCATATTATACCAAGAGATTACGTGACCCAGCAAGATATGATAACTATGTGTTAGTTATTGCAAGTTTAGATATTGCAATTGCAGTTTTTTTTCAATTTTGAAATTCAGTTTGCGTCAGTCATTGCTTACTTCACTTTTTCTCTATTTTAAATTAACAGCGATAGCAGCTATATATAAAGATTATTTTGGAAAGAATAAAATTTGCTTTGCTCATCAAAAATACTTATGTTACCTCCGGGCATGCTTTAAAAACTACAAAAAATATCAGCCTCATCAACTTGAATATACACAGTCCCCAAATATACAGTAACTATAAATTACTTTTTTTACTTTCCAATAAGCTTAAATAAGATTCATTATAAATATTAAAACGCTACCACTTGTTTAAAATTGTATATAAAGTGTATTCAGCTATTTTTCTGTAACGAATTTCTTGATGATTCTTCGTAAAATAAATCTCTTTAGGTAAACAAACTATCATTTATTTTCAATTACAATTTGCAGTTTCAAATTACGTTATTTCGAAAAAGTTGCATCATAGAAAAATTCCGATTTAATAGCAGAAGAAAGACATATTTGATGTGTCGAAAGTAAATCATTCCCAAAAGATCGTTCTAATCAGATATTATAAGAAATACTAAAAAAATTAGTTTTCTTATAATTCTATCTTAATAAGAAGGGATAGGTTTTTCGTTACTGCTGATTAAAAAAATCTGATGTTGGCAGCACATGACTTTCCTTATATGATACAATAAATTCACTCCTTTTACAATCAAAAAATAATATATAAGATCAACGGTACTGTGTTTTTAACGTAAAATTGTACATTTGGCGATTTTCCGGATGACAAAATGCAAAACTATTTAAAAGTATCCAATTAACTTCTATTTCGCCCAACTCTAAATAAACAATTATCAATATTGATAGCATCTTAAATAAGCGACATAGTTCATGTATTAAAATATTTTAATAATTAATTCATCAATTAGACGTCATTTTTGCAATTTGACGATATTTTTGTCAATCTGGGGTGAAATATCGCCAAATTGACGATATATCGCCAGATCATTCGCCAAGTTCGCCAAATGCATCAGCAAATGTTACAGATAAACGGAAAGAAAAACACTTCTTATATACAAGAAGGTATGCTCGTCATATGACCGAAATCAGAATTTGCGAAACATCTCTTCGCATTTGGCGAAATTTTTGTCAATTTGGCGACATTTTTGACACTTTGGCAACATTTAAAATAGTCGCCAAGTTCACGAAATCTCGCTAAATTTCTCACCAAGAGTTAAAGACAGCGGACGGAGACAGTTGTAGACATTTTTCCAAAATCGTTGCAAAATCTCGCCAAACGTTATAGACGGAGAAATACGTTATTCTTATAGTATATAAATGGGTATTGGTGTTCAAATATTACCCACAGTATTACATTATTATAAAGTATTACCCAAAATATCTTTTCTTATGAATGGAACGAGCTAGATCCACGAGAATAATGTCACCAAATTTATCGCATGATATTACATATGAAAAGCGAACATATTTCACAATAGTTAATATTTTTTATGTGCATTTTTGATACATTTATTTCAAAAATGCGCAATATCTCGAGAACGGTAAATGCTAGCGTTCTAAAGTTTATGTCAATCGTCTTTTAAGGAAAAATTTCGTAAGAAATGACTATTTACGTAACTTCATTAAAGGTTTTGATTCTTGATTATTTTTTCAAAATTTCACTCGAAAATTTACGGAGAGGGGCTTCTGAGCATTTGATTATATTTAAAAACAATAAACTTCCAGTATTCATGGATTGTGTATTTTGTACTAAATTTCATTCGAATCGCTCCATTCTTTCGTGAGAAAGCGTTTCCAAAGACTCACTGACACACACACACACACAGACATCGACTCAAAAACGTTTAATTCGTATTCAAGGATGCTTGAAACGTGTTCTCCCGTCGAAAACTCGAATTCGAATATTCTACCCAGTTACAATGCTTTTCATATATATTTTACTTCGTATATAAAGAAAGTTCAATCGGACGTTTTCAACACACTACTTTCATTACACATTACAGTGACTTTACTTCTTTAAGAACAAAATAATGATGCACAAGATCTTCGGCACAGTATATTTAGAACACAATTAAGACCACATAAATTAAAATCGGGTGCTTTAATTATTAGTCCAAGCAAAATGATGTATTCATACTCGCGTCAGAATTAGCACCAAAATGCAATTGAGATGAAATTCATATCCTATGAAATAAATGACTTTATGTGATTTCTTTAAAAATAAAAGCTATTACAAATTGTATCTTGCCTCATGAATGGAACAAACTAGATCCACGAGAATGGAATGCTGTTAGCGCCCATATAGCATGTGTATTTGATCTTTTTATTGGCATATTAAAACTGATTTATTGAACAAAGGTATTTTTATACCGTCGAGATAAATCATGAACCATATTCATGCGTACTGTATAATATTTGTTTGATGATCACGAAACATTTTCTTATTAGATTAAAAAACAAACACAATATAACAATGCATGTATGTTATTCTTAAGTATATACAAGCATATACACATATGCAAATATAATTTGATAAATAAAACATTTAAATTGCAAATGTAATCCCTTAAAGCATTTATCTTACATTTTTCTGTAACAGGCATTCACGTCGATACAAATAAAACTGTGTAAAAATCCAAAAACTTTTATTTTTAAAGAGTTATAATATATCTTTCCATTAAAAATGTACGTTAATGTATTTCAATGGCTTTTGTTAAAGTGCGTTGCAAAATATTATTTGCAGCTTCAGATGGACGCAAATGTCAACATTATGTATTCAAGAATTTCATGCGATATACAGATTTTGTTAATATTGTTATCCATTTCTATAACAAAATTAGCAGCAACTAAATTAAATAAACTATGTTTCTAATTTAAACTAAATTAGCAGCAAAATCTTGACAGAGGGATTCTATTAAATTAGAACGACTTACTCGACGTTGCCCGTGTCCTAAATAAGATAAAGTTACTTAAATAATAATTTTTACAGCTAACAGCCTGCGTTTTCAAAATCAATTTCGACTCCCTTTGTTTTCAATCTAAATTCCTAATAAATGCGAAGTCAGCTTAAGCGCATTCCGTGCACGCATTCAGCAAACATGGACGGAACCCTTTTCCTAAAACTGACCGCAGACGTGAAAACTGACATGCAAGGCATCAAAAATGTAACAGGTTTCGTTTGCAAAAAATAGTAATACGTTGTTCCATACATGTTATTCAAGTATCAATAAAAAGACCGGGACAAAAATTGTTTCCAGGGAGTTTGGATCGCTAGTCATCAGGTCAAAACAGTGTATTTACTTAACAAATGCTAAGCAAGAACTGTAAGGTGGCAGAATAAGGTCACCTTATCGCCCTGTGTTGATATGTGTAACACTGAGGTCTTGTTCCAATGCCTGTTATACGAATCCTCAGTTTATATTGGATTCTTCGCTACGAATCCTCGGTTTCTTTTGCATCCTTCGTTACGAATCCTCGGTTTCTCTTGGATCCTTTGCTACGAATTCTCTGTTTATCTATGATCCTTCGCTAATTCTCTTGGATCCTTCGTTATGTATCCTATGTTTCTCTTGGATTCTCCGCTACGTAATCCCCTCTTTCTCTTGGATCCTTCGCTATGAATCATTTGTTTCTCTTGGATCCTTTGTTACGAATCCTTGGTTTCTCTTGGATTCTTCGCTACAAATCCACTGTTTCTCTTGGATCCTTCGCTACGAATTCTCTGTTTCTCTTGGATCCTTAGCTACGAATCTTCGGTTTCTCTTGAATCCTTCGCTACGAATCCTCTGTTTCTTTTGGATCCTTCGCTAGGAATCCTCGGTTTCTCTTAGATCCTTCGCTAAGAATCATCTGTTTCTCTTGGATCCTTCGTTACGAAGCATCTGTTTCTCTTGTATCCTTCGCTACGAATCATTGATTTCTGCTGTATCCTTCACTACTAATCATCTGTTCCAAATATATGTATTCTTCGGTTTTTTGGACTGCCATCTAGCAGTTCTTGCTTAGCGTTTATTAAGTAGAGACAATGTTTTGACTTGATGAAGAACGATTAAAACGGCCTCCAAACAATTGTCCCGTAATTTACGTATGTATGCCTTCTGTAAGGAGGAATTGAAAGTGATATAAAGAATGACATTTGTAAATAGTATTTGATATAAAGCAAACATTTAAACTGCAAACATAATCTCTAAAAGTATTTATTCTTTTTTCCCATAGGCATTCATATCCATTAAAATGAAACTAAATAACAAAACCAAAACGTTTTGTTTTAAAGAGCTTGAATGTGTTTCCATCCATTAAAAGATTCACTTTAATGTGTTTCAACTGTTTTTGTTGAACTTCGTTACAAGAAGTATTTTTAACTTCAGATGAACGGAAATGTCAACATTATACATTTAAGGATTTCACGGTATATAAACATTTTGTTACATTGTTTTCATTTCTAGAAATTTTTAAATTAAATTAGGAGCAAGTTTGTGAAAGAGAGATGAGTATAGTAAATATAATATGTTCTGCTAAAATGCAAATGGATCGAAATATGTAATTTCAAGTATTTATTTATATCACTTATAATATATTTTCTCTAGTATATTAATTAATAAAGGATTAAAATATTCGTTAGGTATATATAGTATGCTTAATTCGTTGAATTAGTTGCAAAAATTTTATTATAATTTAATGCTAAAAGTAATAGTGATGAAACTATTAAATGACATGCTAAGATAACCCACCAAAAGGGATCAAACTCAAAACTAGGATCACGCTCCCATTGTAGATAATCATCCATTACACCCGTTTATTGCTTTTAAGTACTCTTTTTCATGGAATACCAGGTACTTGTGATGGCAGGAAGAAAATTTGATTTGTGTTGCAATCTCGTGAAGCTTTAGAACTTAGTATGAACTTGTTGAACTTAGAACTTAGTATGAACTTGTTGTACTTAGAACTTAGTATGAACTTGTTGTACTTAGAACTTAGTATGAACTTTAGTTTAGAACTTAGTATGAACTTAGTAAGAAAACGTGGTATGAACTTGTTCATTGCAGCTTCGGGCATCATCAGAGTTTTTGTTAAATTTTGATAGTTTGATGCATGGGAAGACTGATTTTGTTAGTTTCAATAGGCTGTCAAATCAAATGTACAGTGAATGCCTTCACAAAAATTGCAACACATACTACTTTTTGTGCTTCTGCAGTCGTCATCAGCTATTTCATGATGACTGCCTCGAAACTGGACCATGGGTGCTGGTATTTGCAATGGAGGCGCGATCAATAAATGAGATCCAGATGCTTTGCATTGTGGGAGACAATGTATGAGAATACTAGCTGTGGTGCCCGCAGTTAGTGTTCAGTCTTATAGCCATCAAATTTTTAGTGATTATTTTTTGAAGGCAATACCTTTTGCAACCACAGACAACGATGCTGCTAGGAAATCGTCTGATACCACATATTGCTGACACCACATATTATCTAACACCACAGATTTCCAAGCTTGGAATATGAATCTCCTATAAAGAGTGGGAGATTAATAACTGAACTTTGCTTAAGAGGAGAAACAGAAAAAGTTGTACAAGAATTGGAAATCAAATGTGCCTGGAATATATTTTCTAATTTAGCACGATGTATGAAGATCAAATTTTCAAAAGAAGCATAATTTTGCCTTACGTTTGAAAGGTTTAGTTTTTTGATTATGTTTGCCTCTTTTTTAATTTTCAGTAATGTTCATCCTTTTCCTGAATTTACTTTTCGTGGTTTTTAGTGTTAATGCTAGCTCTTTTGCCTTTCTCAAACATTTTTGTTCAACTTATTTTTCGTATCGCGTTTAAAATCATTTTTCTACTGTTGGTTTAGTTATTTTATTTGTGTTGGGCTTTTATGAAGAACTAAAACTTGAATCTTTTGTTGGATGTTAACTTTCCTCTTTGGTATTACATCGTTCATTCAATGTTTCCAAAATCTTGTTTCTTCGTCCCGGTTTCTTTTTTACCTCTTTTTTCTTTTCTCGTCGTTGGAAACACCATTTCCCTTTCTTAATCACTTTTGCTGTTTAAGATCAGTCGTTTATCTTTCTCTCACGAATAAAGGTGTCACTTCCGGTGTATCCAGACTATGAAAATTGGTTTGCCTTCGAAACCGATCAATACTATTAATTTTAGGTCGTATGCTGCTGTTACCATATTGTTTCACTTGTATTACTTTATAAGTAGTCTGGACTATACGTATGCAGATGTATTATGTCTAAGATAATCTAAGAATATATGTAAATATGTTTTTTTTATTTCCAATGGCAGAGCATAAGACCTACATTCAGACAGCACAGAACTCATATAACGTGAAAAGTCAATATCTCATCATATATGTAAATATGTGAAATATAGCACTTTATTAACATTTAAAAAAAATGTTTTAACTCTTATCGCGTAATCTGCTCTTACTGCATAATTACAAAGCAATTCACAAAAAACTGTAATAATTGCAGACCTGTATATATATTGCAGACATGTATAAACTGCATATTAACGGGACAGACATAACGGGACATGTATAAACTGCATATTAACGGGACAGACATAACGGGACAGACATTTTCCCTAATAATAAATAAGGATATTTATTAGGGAAATGACATGTATAAACTGCATATTAACGGGACAGACATAACGGGACAGACATTTTCCCTAATAATAAATAAGGATATTTATTAGGGAAATGATTAAATTTGTTATATTGTTTCGAAAACAAACATTTGTTTAAACCTATAAAGTATTTACACTCAATAACTATGACTAATGTTTTCCAATCTCATTTGTTTATGTGTATATCCAAGCGTTGTTTGAGATTTGACTGGCATAAATATCAACATTTTGCATTTATATATTTCACTCTGAATAAACACACTATTGAAATGGTTTTTATTTCTAACGAATTTTGAATTAGAATTTTTTTTTAGCGTAATGGGATCAAGAACTATATTCGAGTATGAAGGAAGAACCAAAAAGAAAATACACTGAAATCATAAAATGGTAATATCAAATATCCAATTATGTGACTAAGAATATTTTGCTTTGGACAAATTCAGGAAGCTATAAAGTGTGCATTATATACTACATATGTGTAATGTGATGTGAGTGTTTGTAAAGATTTTTCTTCGATATGTCGAGGAAGAAATCAATAGATTTGAAACTGAAAGCAGTAGATTTTGACGTGATATATTGTGTGAAACAAATTGTTGAATCAATCTGCTGATTACATTTAAGTGTTGTGCATTGTTGGAAATTGTTTTAAGCCACTAGAAAATAAGATGGAATTCTTAATGCTTTTTGTACTAATATTTATGCGATTCAAAATGTATTTTTAATTATGTATTTAGTGCCACAGTAACTTTTATTTGGCACCTGCTACGAAGCAATTGTGATTGCGCCTCGTCTCTTATATGCAGGAGGGATCGTGGACACGGCGTGGATGGATATACTAGGGTGTTTATAAAGTCGCGCAACCCACATTTCGTTTGATATTTCCCAATACAAAAAATACAAAAATATGAAATATTCACAGTAAATAGTTTAATGTCTGCATAACAACGTGCGTTACAATAAATGCGGAAAATAACAACCATTTGCTGCCAAGCACAGATCTACTCGACGACAAGTATTTGTAGCCACACGATGCAGCATATTGGTGGGAATGGATGCAGTGATGTTGCGGATGTTGTACTTTGCGGATGTTGTACTTGCGATTGTCTTTAGATTGTTTGCGTATACACGTTCTTTGAGATAAGACCATAGAAAGAAATCAGGGGCAGTTAAATCAGGGGATCTGGGTGGCCATTGTCCACGTGAAATGATCCAATCTCCAAACACTGATTCAGCGACTGCAAGGGATTTTCTCGAGGTTTGTGCGGTGGCACCGTCTAGTTGAAAATATCCAAACTGGCATTCTTCGTCCGTTAACTGCTCAAAAATGGTAATGTAAACATCAGAGTTCACAATGTTCTCAAAGAAAATGGGACCGATTATTCTGCTCCGTGAAATCGCACTCCAAACACCGACTTTTGCGGAATGCAATGACTCTTCTTGCAGTAAATGTGGATTTTCTACACACCAATGACGAGTGTTCTCACTAACAGAACCAGTTTCCCTGAATTTTTTGACTACACGAAGTATTAACGATTTATTCGTAATATTTCGTGTTTCAAAATGTTTGCGAAACGCTGAGCGAACAGTTTTGTAAGAATTAGTCTTCAAGTAATGCTCCACAATAAATACACGCTCCGGTAAACTGAGCGCCATTTTAGAACTATGTGAACTGACTGTGTACTAACAACGCCATCTATTGTGCATTATATTATCTATAAATAGCGGGAAATTCAAACATCTGTCTTTATATTTATGAGAGATATCAACCGCAATGTGGGTTGCGCACTATCAGTACTGCGCCTATAGGCACCGTACCCACTAGTCTTCCTGCTGCGCTAATGTTGTTCCTTATCCTCTGTGAGTTAGCTTGTTAGACTGACTCCAAAAGACAGTCTTTTGGAGGCAGTCTGATACTGCTTCAAAGTGATTTGAGACCAATAGCGTCTGTTGCAGGATTAGCATGGAGGGTATATATGTAAGAGCCAATTCAGGAAAGAGCACGTCTGGGTAAGACTTAAGTAGTGTTGAATTTCGGATAGAATTTTGAGTCCCAATTCAATCTGCATTAGCCTTAAATGATTGCTTTGAAATTTTTGAAAGACACTCTGTTCCTCCCATATGCATAAAAAACTAGGTTAGGGCCGAATACAAGAAATCAGTTATGTGTAGATCGTTTCCTACCAATACAACTGTATGGAACCCCATCTTTTGAAAAAAAAATCTAAAATAAACCAACGTGCATTATTGTGTTCAGATATTAATAATTCTATATATTAATCCTCTGCCGGTTTGTCAATGGCATTCAGTTTGACATAAGGCATCGCCTGTATACATATAGAAATGTTTTTTTTTCTTGAAAAATGTAATAAGATATTGTAAACTTCAGGCTTCAAGAAACTATGGTAAATCATCAATTATTAACTAAGTACCTTTCTGTTAAACCAGTGACTGCTGATTTCAAGTTTATTAAATATGCCTAATACCTACACTCCATAAATAAATAATAATAAATCCGTTTTCCTGGATAGAAAATTTCGAGAGTCTCGTAAACAGATATTTCATGCTAAAAGTACACGTAATAATAGATATAAGTAGGAGGGTTGGAAAACACCATTTCGACAAAAAAGTGGGATATGATATTAAAGTAAAAATAAAAGAAACAGATGTGTCATATAACTGAAAAGAAAAATTACCAAAATTTGAAAATGGTCATATGCAATTTTATTATATACAGACCTGCATATGAAATATACTTTTTCTAGGATTAAAGGTGGATGAACTACACTGAAATAATGGGCGTGGACTAAGTGGACATGAGTAAGTATACATGTAAAAAACCCTTGATATCACTTTTGTTTTTCAATTTTATTGCATAAGTGTAAGGAGAAGAATTTTTTTTCAAGATACTACAAACCTTAGGGTGTGGTGGTCTGGGTTCTCAAGAAACATATTTTAAAAAACTGTGGAGTAGGATTTTATGGTAAAATAACATTTAATTAAAAATGTTTATGTAATGAATCTCATGTGTTCAGATACACATGACTCCAAGCAGTTAAAATGAATTTTACTGTATGAAATTAATTAAATACATTAAATCACCGATTCTATCGATCTGAGAATTCATAGTGGGGTACAAAACTATAGGAAAACATATTTTGCTTATGTTTAAAACAGCTCTTGATAACTTTTAAATATTGGGTCACTTAATATTTGATTAAAAGCATTAAAAATCCGCTAACTCTCAAGAATAATTAATTTTTGTTTTCGCATATGAGAAAAAAATGCATAAATCCTCTAGAATAGTAAATAAATGATTCCATTTGTTTGAATTGCAAAGTTAGCCTACTTTCATGAATTAATTAACATAACTTTTTTATTTTTCTGAGGGGTGGGGGAGGAGGGGGGTTGATAGTCGAGACAAATTTTGGAAACTCGGCACCTTATAACTTGCTCTGTAATACGATATATCTCACAACCGCTTCAGAAATGACACAACTAAAGACATCTAATTTGGCAGGAAATTAAGAAATTTATTTTCAGATATGAATATATCTTTTACATCTCGAAATTTTGTACGTAAATTAAAACAATTGAGCAATAATTGATAGCGTGGATCTGTTCATCAGCATAGACTGAGCAAGGGGGGGGGGCAGATAATTCCGAGCAAACCATAATGAAACAAAATTTCAACATTTGTGCTATATATTAAATATCCAGCACATTTCACTCCCATGTTTCTATATCCTTCAGTTTTTAATGTACAAATAATAAATAATTTCTATGATATCATTTAACATTCAGTGTTGTTTTAGTGTTGTTTTTAGTATTATTCTTCAATGTGTTAAATCTAATATTATTATGATGATAAAACTATAATAAGATATGGAAACTATCAAGTGCTTAGAGTTTACCCTAAAAATATGTCCCCCAACTAAAAAAGTGCAAGGTATCGTCACATACGCCATTTATGTCTATTTCAGTCGACTCTTTCGATAATTCCAGAGTGTTAATCCTTTTTATTTTACCAACCCTTTAATTTATTTTTGTGTGACAAATTATAAAGTTCTATCAATACACATCTTCTGTTTGATAAATTAATGTTTACCCAACTTAACGATGGCAACAACTCAGAAATTATTGAGAATAATGCCAGTTATGATGTAATGCTGTGCCAGGACGCCTATAGAGGAATTGACGGATACCACTCACGTATAGGAGTTCCAGGTGCCAGGGAGAACTTGCCCCCATTTCGTTATTTCTGAGGGAGCGGGACATTTATAAACGTTTATAGGTGTGTGTGTGTGTGCGTGGGGGGGGGGGGTCACGATTTGACTACGTTGCACTGATCGATGTAATCATAAAATTCA
This sequence comes from Amaurobius ferox, assembly GCA_951213105.1. Taxonomy (NCBI): domain Eukaryota; kingdom Metazoa; phylum Arthropoda; class Arachnida; order Araneae; family Amaurobiidae; genus Amaurobius; species Amaurobius ferox. Next base: position 25,895,457 of record OX578145.1, on the reverse strand, counting down.
CCTATATTTGGCGTTCCAAGCATTTTTCAAATTTATATCATGCAATTTTTAAAACGGTGAAAAAAATGTGCAATATCCCAAATAAAATCTTCAAAACATTTAGGTATTTTTTAACCTAAATTTGAAATTGGCAGAAAACTAACATCTTCTTAAAATTACGATAAGCAAATACTTACAATAATTTGAAAATACCACGGAAATCTCAATAAGACGCTGTTTTCCAATAGTTTCCGTTTTTTCTACCAGATGGCGTTTCAAGCAAATATTTAACAGTGTCCTTATAATTTAGTTTAGATTCATTTTGATGCAGAGCAAGCAACACAGTTTGTTTTGTATTAACTCCATATTCGGAAAAAAAATAAACATACATTTAATTTTGAATTGTAGTATGTTGTAGATGTTTAACTAATATTTTTTACAGAAATACGATATATTTAAGAACTTGTATATAAACCGGAGAAAGACAGGGATATAAACACTCTTAAAAAGTCAGATGTAACTTTTCGATGGGATTAACATTTAGCTTTGCTATCTGTTGTGGAAATCGGGACAGAACGAAAAATGTAATCATTTTGGATGCTATTAGCTACGAACTTAATAGCAAGAGAAAAATGTAAATACATTTTCTTGTTTCGTCGGAAGTAAGGTCCAGGTTTTGAATATATAAAATAATTTCAGTATTTTAATATTTTAAACTTTTTTTCGAATTTTTTAAGAAACATCTGTCAGAGCCCGTTTATTAACATTTTACAATATAGTTTAAAAGTGTTTATAACTTTGTTTATTCTGTCTGTCTGTATTTGTCTGCTGTCTTTCCGTTCGCACTATAAGTGCGTTAAAAATGACTTTATCAAAGTGGAATTTTAGTATATTGTTGAGACATTTTGTAGGACATATGGGAATGTAAAAGATTAATATCACTCAATTTAGTTTTGGATTTAACCCGGGTTGAAAAAATGAAATACAACTCTATGGGACACAATTTTTCAAACATTTTTTAATTGGAGTTAAAATTTATAAGTAGAGTCGAACATTTTAGAAAATACATAAATTATAACGTGATATGTGTAGAGAAAAATTCATCAAAATATGTTCGGTGGTTCTTAAAATAAAAATTACACCCATATTATGCACCGGCGTATTATTACACCCATATTATGCACCGGCCGTCCAAATAGCTGCTCATGTCCTCAGGACGAGCCGGACGGTCTGGGTCTTCAACCCATATTATGCAAATAGATCACGTGACATCGTGCAAAATAAAATATGGCATCCATCTTTTTTTCGCTATGTCAAAATCGTGATTTTTAAGGACTGTTTATATTTATATTTAGTGTTGCATCCGTCTTAAACCGCTTCATTTTTGCATATTTTCTGTTTATCTAAATTCTGAGCCTACGCACTTACAATATTTTTCATTTTAAATGATCATTGAACTCAATTATTTTTACAATGAAGCCTAATTTTTACTTATACAGAATGTAAACAGCACAAGGGATTGTTCTTTGAGTTGTATCGGAATTGCTGAACTTTTTTTTCAAGCAAAATTATTTAGCTCTGGAATTTAAAATATCTATATAAATAAAATTGAAATTTCTTTGTGTTTATTCGTTTGTTTGACCCATCATCACGGGAGAATGGATGAAAACTGAAATGGATGAAATTTTCGGGGTAGATTTGGAATAGCTCTATTTAAATGTAGTCCATGTTTCGAGTTTTTAAGACCAAGGGTTATCGAGATATTAATTTAAAAAGCACTATTGATGTCTCCATTGAGATATCATTATGCAAACAGTTTTTGTTTCTGAAAATTAATTGAAAATTAATTGAAATTAATAAAAAAAATATGATATAATGTTGCTAAGCGACGGGAAAAAAGATCATGCTGCTAAGAAACGGAATGAAACGCAATGAGTTATTACAGCAGTAAATCTTTTTCGATTTAAATAATAAAGAAATATATATATATATATATATATATATATATATATATATATATATATATATATATATATATATATATATATATATATATATATATATATGGATTTTATCGGCATTGCATTTTTGATTGGATTAAACCATTAGGGCTTTTGAGTTTAACGAGTATATATATATTATTGGTATTTTCAATTTCTTACACAGCCTGTTTTAATTTGTGGAAACATTTTTAAAATCCATATATTGTAGTACGGGTGAATTTTCTAATACATGGATATACTCTTCTAAGGTGCGAAAATATAAGTAGTACGGGTATATCTTTCAATATGTGGGTATAATCTTCTAATCTAAGAAAATATAAATAGTTAGATCCGCCCATCTCTTGAAAGCTTGGTAAATGATTTAGAGAGATATCGCCAACGTGGCGACATTTAAAATTAAAGAAAATTTTGTCAAATTGCTCAAAATATCTCAATTGATTAAAATGTTGCCAAATTGATAAAAAATTTTCCAAAGTAACGTAAATATCGCTAAATCTAAAAAATATTTTATTAAAATATTTAATTTTATTGTTTTAAAAATATATATAAGAGTATCTGTTCTCGCTATACAGATTTGTTGTCAAATTAATAAAAATGACACCAAATCAATGAAATTAATTGAGTTTCGAAAGATAATAGTACATAGAATAATGTAATGATGTTTTGGTAGCTTTTGTCTCTTAGTCCAACTGTCCTACTTTCCGACAACTTTGGCGACATTTTAACATGCTGTGGAATTAATGAAAATGCTGTCGAATTGATGAAATGATACTAAATTAATGACAATGACACCTAATTGATAAAAATTAAATATTTTGCAAAATAAAGTTCAATTTTCTTGATAATTCATGTGACTTTGTTGGAATTAAATAATAGTTTTTTTTTTTAATTTGCTTATAAACTGGATCAGGATTTATTTCCCCCTAATTTTTAACACTTTACAACATAGTTGAAAAGTATTTATGACTTTGTTCATTCTGTCTGTCTGTCTGTCTGTCTGTCTGAACGTTAGCACGATGACTGCTGTAAAAATGACTTTATCAAAATGAAATTTTAGTATGTTTTTCAGATGGTCTGTGGGACCTATGGGAATATAAATAAATAATATCACCCAATTAGTTTTTTATTGAACCTGGGTTGAAAAAATGAAATACATTGAACCCTATGGGACCTAATGTTTCAAACATTTTTTAAGCAAATTTAAAATTCACAAGTTGCTTCGAAATTTTTAGGAAATATTCACATTATCCCATAAAATATATAAAAAAACATTCAGTAAAATATATTAAGTAGTTTTTTAATTAAAAATTATTTAATATAGGGAAAAAACAAATTCAATTAAATTCTGACTTTTGGGATTTCCTCCAGAAAGAAAAAAGAGATATATTATATAATAAATATCTTTCCAATAGCTTAAACATTTTGTATATGAGAGAGGCTTCACATTAAAAAAATTTTTCAAATTTTTTTTAAATTTTATATAACTCTTCGTGATATACTTATTTGATGGCATTTTTAATACACTTTCCTAAGTCCTAGAGAGTGAAAATTTGGTACAGAGCTTAAAATTGTTGAACATTTTATTCTACAAAAATTTGGTGGATCTTTAAATATAGATCATACATTGTTTTTCGAAATGACCTGCAAATAATCCCCGTTCACTTCTATAAATCATTGTTGTAATATTGTTAAAAATTCTGATGGGGACAGCACATGTCTTTCCCTGCAGACTCATATTCACGTTTTCTTTATTTCTTCAATAAAAATTGGAGTTTTTCTGCACAAAATAACAGCCATAAGTATTTTAAATGGCATTGAATTTGCACGTTAAACTTAAATTTGGTTCTCATTTGATAGCTGGACTTATTGTCAAAGGTGGCGTACTTCTATAAATCATTGTTGTAATATTGTTAAAAATTCTGATGTGGGCAGCACATGTCTTTCCCTACAGACTCATATCACGTGCCCCACTTCAAAATGAAACATGGCATCCATCTTGTCCCAAAATCGTGATTTTTAAAGTTCTTTTTAATTTATATTGAGTGTTGTATCCGTCCTAAAACCGCTTTACTTTTACTTAAATTCTGTGCATCTACTTACTGAAACAACGCAATGACAATATATTTGAGTTTAAATCATCATCCAAATTTGATTATTTCTACAACGAAGCCTATTTTTCACTTATGTAAAATATAAACAGCAAAATATGTTGAATGAGTTGTATAAGAATTGCTGTATTTCTTTAACGCAAAATTTAGCTCATGGCATTTGCATAGCTGAAATGAATGAAATATTTATTGATTTTACAGAGAGAAGGACGATTTTTTTCGATGAAGTTTTAAGTATAGATTTTAATTTCTTGTAGCTCCATGATCTTAATTTTTAAATAAAATAAATTATTATATGATTGTGATGAATGGGAAAATGTTATGAATAAAATGCTGCTTTTATAGATAGAGCCAGGCGTGTTACGTTTTCTATGATGTCATTGAATGAATTTCAGTTGTTTTCGATGATGTTTTCAAATATAATAAATTATCGTAGTATTATGATAATTTTAAAAATATTACCGAGGAATGTATTGCATTTTAGAGATGTTTAATCCAGGTAATTTATATTTCACTGCCGTTATTTGAATGAAGTTCATTTTTTTCGATGAAGGTTTAAGTTTTCAAATATAATCAATTAATATAGTATTGTGATAAGTTTTAAAATATTACCGAGGAATGTATTGCATTTTAAAGATGTCTAAATAAAATTGCATTTCAGTTGGAAAGTGCTTCATAATCAATGTTTTAAGCATGATTGATCTTTCTTGTTATATTGATAATTTTGTATAGCGAGAACAGATACTGTTATACATTTTTTAGAATAATAAAATTAAATATTTTAATATAATGTTTAGAAAAATACAATCATTTAAAATGTTATAGGAATTTGCACATAATTGAAGCGTTACTTTCTTTATCCTATGTATTCGGGGCGAAGAACGGATATACTGCTAGTGAGTGCTATGAATGGCATATTTATTGATTTTGCATTGAGAGGCAGACGATTTATATTTCGATGAGATAGATCATTTGAATAACGTTCATTTTCTTTAAATATAAATCTCGTTTTCAAAGAATTTTTACATTAAGTATAATAAATTACTGTAGTACTATAATAGTTTAAAAGAATAGCGCTGAATGTATTACATTTTAGAGATGTTTGAATAAAGTTCCATTTCAATTGGAAAGTGTTTCATAATCAATGTCTTAATCATGATTCAATTTTTTGCCTTTCATTTTTCTTACTTTATTTCAAAATATCTTCGAACCGATAAAATATTATTTATGGCAAACGAAAAAAATATGTATTAGAAAATTTAATTTCTAAATTTATATTTTTAACAAAATCTCTTGCAGTTTTCAAATGATCGTCACGTTGAAGTCGAGTTGATGGAGTCAAATTGAAAGATAAAGAAGACTAAATAAGCTTATAAAGGAATAAGATTGAAAATTTTCCTTTTTTCCATTTCGTAATGCTTATACCTTAAAAACTAAAAGGACTAGCTTAAAACAATAAGCAAGTCTTTAAAGCTTTTTGAAACGTCTACCTGTATACATGATTGTACTTTGGATCGAACACTTAGTTTTCGAAATAGAGTGGTTATAATTTCAAAAATTTCAGTATTTTAACCTGAGTTTTCCAAAGGGTAGGACAGCTGTAATTGTTCCATGGAAAATTCATGCTCCAATATTTTGGATTTAAGATCAGGAGTTACTTTATAGTATTTTGTGGTTCTGTCCCCCGTTTGAAAGTGCCCAGCAAAACAGAAATGACTTTGAAGATTAGTTTTAACGAAAATAGAATACCCCTGAGACTAATGAGAGCGGTTTCAATAATTTTAAGGGCGGATTTTAAAACTTAAGGCATATATACCGATAATTTTGGAGAGTTTCAGGGAGATAAGTTGGAGACACCATCGAAAGAGGTGGCGTTATTTTGGTGTGTGAAAAAGATGCCCGAATTATTAGGTGGACAGAAACTTGGCTCCTCTGCAATATTTTCGGAGAATCAACTTTTGAACACCTATTTCTTCTCTCTCCTATTCAGCAGATAAGCTTCTGAATTCTGTTTCAGGTTACCATTCTTCCGTCCCATTTTATATAGTCTTTAAGACCCTTGTAAGTTGTTTATGTAGTTTTCAACCCACTGAAGGGTATGGAGGTTAATTGTATTTATATTATACTTGTAAATGACTTTTCTGTGTGTTCTGTAAATAAATTATATATTTTGTTAAATGTACAGACGACTTTGTTATTTTCGCGCTCTCACCGGGCGTGTCCTAAAAATACGAAGATACCCTCAGGATAGTAATATTAAAATTATCACGACTGTTTCAGCTCAATCTATTTACTTACTGCTTGGTGAAATATTAGTGCATAATCCCGAGATATTTTATTTTGTTTAAAAAGATTAGGAGTTAAATGAATCTGTGGATTAATGAGATGTTTAAGAATAGGTCAGGTTTGAGCAGAATGGATAGAAATATACGAATTCTAGTACGTTTTTATGTGCTGCTATGCAAGTTAATAGATTCACTTGAATGCAAAATCTCATCAGATATATTGTGTAAATTGATTTTGTACGCCGTAAAGTAAGTAAATGAAACAATCTAATATTTTAACGTGAATTCTATGGTTAGAGTATACAGATAAATTCGGAATAAATAAGTGCAAGCTTACTATAAACAGTTAGTGAGTAATTTACAACGCTTTGAAAGCCTGAAAACGAAACAAATTAGTCTGAAAAAATTGAATAATTTAATTGAACTTACTGGAGTTTTATTTAGAAAATTATAATTCAAGAAAAATCATTTTGGTTCCATCGGACTAAAGCCATTGCCGATTTTTAATACGTTTATTTTGTTTAACGATGTATGGTGCAAACCATCGAAAATAGTTATTTCAATTAAAAACTTGCCCAATTAGGTTCTGACCCGTGGTCGAGTTTCAGCTTTATTGTACGGTTCTGAGGGGACCTTTCTTCCCTCTTTTGTGCACTCCGATCTCCGGAAGAAAAATTGGAAATACAGCTTCGTCAGGTTCGGTTGCCGTCGACCAAGGATTCAGCCTTCAAGTTCACCAGGGAAGAGAGACTAAAAGACTGGAGGGCCAAAAAGGCTTTTCGAAAATAAAAAAAATGTTCTCCGATGTATACTAAATGACTGTAAAATTCAGCCTCCTAAGTCAATGGAGTGTCGGGAAAGGCATATCGCCCCGTCTCCCTCCATATACGCCACTGCTAAGGGAATAATTCGAAATTTCGCCTCTATTAAATTCTGTTACATAGTCGATACTGTAAATGTGCATATAAATGTGCATGTCGGTACTATAAATATCTTTTAGACCACCGGGGGCCATGTTGAGGGTCTGCAAATTCCATGTTACACACATTCAACAATTATAGTGATTTAATAAATTATAGTAGTTAGTTGGATATTATAGTTTGCATCATTAGTATTGTTTATTCCAGTAGAAGGTAAAATGGATAGTAAAGAATGGCAGCACAGATCACATCGCATTTTTTTTTCGTTTTTATAAATATTTTCGTTCTCATGTTCCTAGAATTGAGTAAAAATTTTTGTTCTTAAGTATGTAACCAATTACTATCATAAGACAGAGGACGTACAGACATCAATTAAAATGCTTTTATCCATATTCAAGAATTATCCGGATTCGAATTTTTGACCAATTTAAATCACTTTTCTCTTACATATACTTAACACTGAAGTAAAGGTAAAATTGTTTCCATTAATAATACTTTTTATATATACAATTGTTTCCTATTTGTTATCAACAACATCAAATTTGCACTTCTTGTAGCTCAAATAGAACTTATAAATAATTTGTCTGTCAACGTTGTAGCAATGTATATTGTAACAAATACGTGGAATACTTCATGACACGTTACTTCACATCGAGAAGAAAACACATTTCGAGCAACCATAGCTTTTATGTAAATGTCTGGGTCGCTTGAATTTGACGACATTTTGATAACCTTCGTTATGTGGTGAAATAATGATAACTTACCGACTTTTTGCGAGTTTTATAAAATACTCAAAATTCCTCATTATCTTCCCATTTTACGTTCACGCTTTTGAGATTTCTATGAATGGTATTTAAGTGAGTAATCGTTAATTTGGACGGAGTTAACGTAATAAGAGTCAAAGTGAATTGTTCGTTACTAATTCCGCCGTGGTGAACGGGCGCCTACGCACCACGTCCACATGACCCCCCAGGGTATCCCACGGTGAAAGGGAGAATATTTGCAGCTTCACTTTTATAGAGGCTCCCCGAAGGATGGAAGTCTGACTCGACCTCGACATGACAATATCCATGCCCGCTGGCGGGATTCGAACCCGCAACTCGGCAATCCAGCAATCAGACGGAAACGCATTCTCCTGATCGGTCGACCACCGAATCGGCCAAAGTGAATTGTGAAATATGTTAGTGTTTTAGAAATATAAAATGCTATTAAGTAAGTAAAGCATTTAATTGTTGTTTTATTGTAGCTGTGAGTTGTTTTGTGATCTTATAAGATAGCTATAATATTTTAGCTGTAAATTGTTCCTGTTTACATTTATTAGTGCTTTTAAACAAACGCGTTAGTTACCCAGAAATTCGGACTCGTTTTTGTATACTATGAGTACACCCACGATTTGAGATAAAACGCCATAACAATATTGTGTGTTTGTGTCTAAAATATAATGATGATTTAATTACCATAAATATTTTAAAAGATAGTTTAATATAAAATAAGATTTCAAGTAATCAGTAATGGTTTCTCTTTTCATTGTCAAGAACGCTGCTCTGAATACAAGTGCAACAAGTTAAAATAAATAGAACAAGGTTCACAATAATAGCCCTAGTAGTAATCCAATATTGGCTTATTATTGGCTCGATATTGGACTAATATGAGAAAATGGACATTTTGACGGAATGGGGACAATATTTCCAATGTAACACTAATATTGGAGTAATATTGTAATGAAAATATTAGTCAATATTGGAGTCTAATGTAATCTCAATATTTGCCCAATATTGGGATTATATTGTAAATATTTACAATGTAATGCCAAGATATGCAATATTGTTCCACTATTGGCCCATTATTATATGGTACTAGGGAAATAGTAGTCATAGGAAGCATTGGTTAGTGAATATAGGATTATGGTGTGAACGTCGGCCAATTTTACTGCGTCAGGAATAGATATAAAATGAGAGTTCGCGGTCAGTCGGAGGAGGTGGGGCTTTTAAATAAATTATATTTGTACTTTATTATATTTGTGCATATATTTGTGCTTTTAAATAAAATCGTTAATAATTTGTGGAGAAAAGAATTGGACCTAGGAAGACCACAAATGTGGTGCCAAATAGTATATATAATAATTTTATTAACATATAGTTAGGAATTGCATCTACTTCGATGTTTACTGCGAATATCACTCCCAAATTTAGCTTACACACACTGAGGGTCTACCTAATTCATCTTAAAAGTAAATCATTGGTCATTAATTGCGCAATACAGCTTTTTTAAATAAAAATATTTTATTTAGTTGCATAAAAGGGTATAACAACTTATACTTACATAGTACATTTTTACTTTCATTATATACATAGTACAATGTAGAATAAAATTATTGTGACGGGGTTGAAAATTCGAATACGAGTTTTCGACCGGAGAGCACGTTTCAAGCTTCCCTGAAAACGAATTAAACATTATTGAGATAATGTCTGTGTGTGTATGTGTGTGTGTGTGTGTGTGTATGTGTGTATGTCTGTTTGTGGAGACGATAATGCATGGAAGAATGAAGGGATTTGAACGAAATTTAGAACATAAATTACAATCTGTGAATACTGAAAGCCTGTTGTTTTTAAACGCAATCGAACCCTCCCACATTTTCGAGCAAAATTTTGAAAAATTCATCAAAAAATCAAATCCTTCAGTAAAGTTACGCAAATAATTATTTCTTATGTAATTTGTCATGAGAAAACGATTGATATAAGTTTCAGAACGCTAACATAAACCGTTCTCGAGATATTGCACATTTTTCAAATAAGTTTATCAAAAAATCACATACAATAAAAAAAAATCAACTACTGTGAAATATGTTCACTTTTCATATGTAATATTGTGCGGTAACATTTTTGACATCATTCACGTGGATCTAGCTCGTTCCATTCATGAGAAAAATACTTTAGGTAATAGTTTTATATTTGGACGCTAATAGGCATTTATCCACTAAGAATAACATATTTTTTCGACCATAAAGCTTGGCAAGATTGGGGAGACGAATTTTGGCCAAATTTCGCCAACTTGGCGACTTTTTAAATGTCGTCGAATTAACGAAAATATCGTTAAAGTTATAAAAAGGACTACAATTATTGAAAATTCAAAATCTTGGAAAGAATATAAGAATTCACTATAAGAATAGCCCATTTTTTCGTCCACGTGTCTACACGTTCACCTCTGTAACACTCGGCGAAAATTTGGCGATGCATTTAGCGGGATGTCGCCAACTTGGCGACTTTATTAATGTCTTGAAATTGACCTAAATGTCGCCAAATTGATAAAAATGTGTTTAGAAAGGGGATAGTGTTGTAATGAAGTTTCAGCGACGTTTGTCTGTCAAGTCCAACCGTGCCGCTTGACGACAACTCTATCAAGAACACCGACCCACCCAACGGTATACGGGAAAGATGCACAGTCTCTGCAATAGCGCTCCCAGGACACCAGGCCGTGGTCCAAAGCCACGGCGCTCACCCCATCCGCGCGCCACCAAAAAGACCAACCGCGCAGGCAGGAGGTGCAAAACACCAAAAACATGCCCGGACAAACACGAACCACCATCTGTCGAGAGTCATCCTCTGACTGATCCCTCACACTTTATTAAATAATACAAAATTACAAGAACCCTTCATTTTGGGTTAAAACCAAACCCGCTTGACGACAAATCTGGCACCCTTTATTAATGTCACCAAATTGATCAAAACATCGCCAAATTAATGGCAAATCGGCAAATCGATAAAAAATGTCGTCCAATCGATAAAAATGTGTCCAAATTGTTAAAATTGACACCAAATTAATGCGTTTTGAAAATATTGTAATATTGAAAAATTGTATTTGAAAATATTGTAAATTTTGATTGCGTTTGTCCATCACTTGGGGGTAAATTTAGCGACTTATTTAAAATGTAGCCAGATTTATCAATATCCTCCAAATCAATAAAACGGTCGCAAAATTGATAAAAAATGACTCCAATCAGTGGAATTAATTATGTTCTGAGAGGGGATAGTACTATAATGATGTTTCGGTAGCGATTGTCTGTCAGTCCAACAATCACACTTGGCGGCAAATTGGGCGACTTATTTTAAATGTCACCAATATTAAGAAAATATCATCTAATTAACAGAAATGTTGCCAAACTGATAAAAATGTCGCCAAATTGTTAAAAATAAAACCAAATGAATGAAAATATTTGTGTTTTGAAATAGGATAGTATTGTAACGATGTTTCCGCAGTGTTTGTTTGGCGAATAATCTAGTGAAGTATCGCCAACTCGGCGGTATTTCGCCTCAGATTGACAAAAATATCATCAAAATTGCAAAACCGACTCTTAAGTTAATTAATCTAGCACGTTCCATTCACGAGAGAAGACACAATAGCTAGCACAATTTGACGCCGTTAGTCGTTTATCTACCACAATACTGACCTATTTCTCTAAACTATCCTTGGCAAAAATTTGGCTTAGAATTTGGCGGAATACCGCCAACTTGACGGGTTTTTGAAATGCTGCCAAATTGACGGAAATATCTCGTAATTGATAAAAATGTCACCTAATTGATAAAAATGACACTAAATCAATAAAAATGAAGACTAATTGTTGAAAATCCAATATCTTAAAAAAAAAAAAAGAATTTACTATAGGAGAAAAAGACACTTTGGGTAATAGTTTTGTAATTGGAAGCCATTAGTTGTTTATTTGCTGTAAGAATAACCCATTTCTCCGACCATAATGGTTGACGAAATTTTAGCGACGAATTTGGCGGAATATCGGCAAATTAGCGAGTTTCTAAAATATTGCAAAATTTATGAAAATATCGCCAAACTGATGGGAAGGTCGCCAAATTGATAAGAATGACGCAAATTCAATGAAAATGACAACTCATTGATTAAAGTTCAATATTTTTAAAATAATGTAAGACTACCATAAGATTTCGTCTGTGATGCTTGGCAAAATTCTGGCGACGAATTCTGGCGGCATATCGCCAACTTGACGATTTTTTTAAATGTTTCTAAATTTATGAAATTGTTGCCAAATTGATAAAAATTTTATCAAATTGATAAAAATGTCGCCAAATTGATTGAAATGACGCCAAGTAGCTTGCAATATTTTGTAAATTTTTAATTTTGTCATATGATGGACATACTTTTTATTATATAAGAAATGCTCTCCTAAATATCACCAACTTGGCCTCACAGTGACGAAAATATCGTCAAAATTGCAAACATAAAGCCAAGTTAATGAAAATGACGCCTAATTGATGATTTAATTATTAAAATATTATAATATATGGATAGCATTGCTTGTTGAGGATGCTATCAGTATTGATAATCGTTTATTTAGAGTTGTGCGAGTTATTTAAGTGGGTACTTCAAAATAGTTTTATATGTTGTCAACCGGAAAATCTCGAAATGTGCAATTTAATGTTAAAGACATAGTATCGTGAATCTTATACATTATATTTTCATAAATGAAGTAAATTCATTGCATTATATAAGGAAAAAGTCATGTGCTGCTCAAATGATATTTTTTACAACCAACTCATTAAATAATTATATGAATGAGATTTATTTGTTCCCTTAAAGAAAGCAGACATATGCAAATTACGTTACAATTGTTTCGGGAGAGTTTGTATTTCTCTTTAGCATGTCAAATCTGTGTCTTTACTTAACAAACGCCAGACAAGACTTGTAAGGAGACCGACTAAAAAACAGTAGAATATATATATACATTGGAGCACCGTTTATACGTTTCTCAAGGGAAATTCGAAAAATACGTATAAATGGAAAGACGTATAATTGGAATTTTAAAAAACAACTTTGATTATTACAAATTTAAAGTTACAAATCATCCTAATTTATTTAAAAGTAATCTTTTTATTTTGTTAAGATATTATTTATATTGAAAATAATATTTATTAAATTTTTGTATTGAAACATTTACAATCATAAAAATGAAAAAAGAAATCATACCTTTATTGTAATTTCATGCATGCATGTCTTAAGTAAATACACATCTTGTTTTATACGATTTATGTGCATGCAGTTCGATGTTACTTAAAAAAAATCTTGAATCGTTGTCTGACGTGCGGATTGAATGTGAGTAATGATTACATCATTATGAATCAAATTAAGGTCTTTGGAAGTTTCTTCACAGGTGTTTTGACAAACAAAATAAGTTCTAGTCCATGGCGTCTTTAAAGGAAGACGGGATAAATTCTTCACTTTCTTCTTCATCATCATCGCTACTTAAATTAGCACCAGACAATTTGTCTTCTATTAATTCATCAATTGTGATTAATTTTGAAGTCATTACGTCGGTATTACAATTCACAAACTCCTCGAAAGTAACTTCTGACTTGAGGAGATTCCAGTCTTCTCCATCCAGGATCACAGTTTCACCATCTGCAGCGTTGACATCACTGTCGTCGCTGGTATCACATTCATCTTATTTTGTATCTGGAAACCCTCCTTTAATGAAAGAATTTTTTATTGTCTCAGACTTGACTTGAGTCCATGCTAGGGAGATCATGTTTATCCCCTGAAGTACGTTTATATTTCCTTGAATATTTCCTGTAGTAATGCTTTGAGAAGCATGTTGAATTTAATGCCTTCTATAGTACACTTTTAAGTTTTTCATTATTCTCAAATCTAGGAGTTGTAGTTTGCTCGTGCAATTTGGTGGAAAGGAAACCACTTTCACATTTTTCAAAAAGTCAGTCTCTTGGGGGGTGAGCAATACATTGATCCATAAAAAAATGAAATTTTACATTTTTGTTGTTTCATATCTTTATCCATTTTTTTGAGCCACTCAGTAAAAATTTTAACAGTCATCCACGCTTTTGTATTTGCTTCATAACCTACTGGCAATGTTTTAACTTTTGAAAAACACCTTCCATGACTTCCCTATGACTTGAGGAGTCATCTTATCACTTCCATCAGCGTTGGCACAAAGTAAAACAGTGAGGCGATCTTCAGATTTTTTTTCTACCATTGCAATTGTCACCTTTGAATGCGAGAGTTCTTGCAAGCATGAGATGATAAAAGAGACCTGTTTCATCAACATTGTAAATATCCTTCAGCTGGTATCCATCAATTTTGTTCGGCAAATTTTTTAGCCTTTTGTTAACAGTTTCAGTTAGAACATCTTTCGATTCCCCGCTTACCACTTGACTTGAAATTCCAGGTCGCATTTTGAATTTGTGAAGCTATCCAGTTGAAAAACATGCATCGTTTACATCCAATTTCAATGCAATTTCCTTTACTTTTTCCATAAGCATGGCCCAATCATGGGAATATTTGATGCAAGATATTGTGATAAAAATTGAAGCAATATGTCCTTTACTTCAAGAATTTGCCTTCTTGCACACGCAGTTTCTTCAAAGCAGACTTTCTGCAAGCTGCTATTTTGTCTTCGATTTTTTTTTCATAGACAATGGTTTTCTGAGTAGAAACCGGAATATCCAGATTTTTAGTCAAATGTACTTTTGTTAATCCTGTACTTTTGTCAAATCATTTTAAAATTTCAATTTTATCTTTTAATGAAAGTGCTTTACGCTTTTGGGACATTTTTGGAGAACGTTAAATTTTTAACAAACCAACAGAATGATAATAACCAACAGAATGATAATAACCAACAGACTGAACAGCAATACTTAAACGTGAGCTCTCAAAAGCATAGGAATTCGATTCGAGAATGAACTGCTTATCAAACAAAAGAGTCTGGTGAATAGACCCTCTCATTGATCGTTCTTTTCGTTTTGTAAGAATCGGGTCATTTTACGGTAGGGGCGATTTCTTCCCGCATCAAGTGCAGTTTAGGGTTGCCATATAAGGTTGACAGCTGGAGCGAGGATTCTTTGGGAATCAAAAAGAGCGCTAAATTTGTGACAGTGGCAAACAGTGGGCAGAGTACCTCTACCCTTGTGGTGGCAATTCCCAAATGTTCTGTCTAAATGGAAATTTTTGAATTTGAGAAAGATTTATTAGCGGAAAACTGGGGAAACGACGTATAACCGAAGATTTGCGTCGCATAAACGAAATATTTTACCATTACATGGTTAGGAATGAATCGGGATTGTTCTGAAGCGACGTATAAATGTAAAATACGTATAAATGAGAAACGTATAAACGGTGCTCCAAAGTATTTGGAACACCCAAAGATCAGATTCGTATAAAATATGACATACATTGGAATTAGACCCCAGCGATAAGGTGGTTTCACCCTATTCCGCACAAGTGCTAAGCGAAAGGAATACAGCAGAAAAGCACGGATTGATATGATATTTGAAATAAAAACGAGGGAGAAATAAATTAAAGCCTTTGAATTAATGCCGACAATAAGGGAATAAATAGAAACTAGAGAAAGGAAGAAATAGATCAATACATATAATGAGATAAAGATAGCAAAATTGCGAAAATAGTAAGAGAAAGTAAGAGTAGTATAAGAAAGTATAAGAGTAGTATAAGAAAGTATAAGAGTAGTATAAGAAAGTAAGAGTAGTATAAGAATAGTAAGAGTAGTATAAGAAAGAGTGAAATATGATGAAAGACATCAAAGACATAAAAACTGGTATAATCATCTTCAAAATCTATGGAAATAAGTAGTAAGTAATAAAATGAAGGGATAAGTTGTGTTGGTGTTAAATGATCTATCTTCTTTAAAACACGAAACTTCAAAAACCAGTTTGTTAAGAGATAACTAACAGATGATAAAGCATCAATAATTAAATAAACTATTAAGATTAAGAAAAACAACTGTTACTACATTAGCTACAATAATCAAATAGCATACCATCAAACTAATATAAAATTACCAAAGCTAGATCCTGGAAATAAGAAGAATATGAATAAAGGTTGAGCACTGTCTCTGTTCTGTCTATCATGGTCTATATTAGTCTTTCAAATGTTACGGATGCATCACACAGCCAAAAAGACATCATTTAAACTGCCAAAGTTCTTGTCCTTTGGAAAAGCTGTTTTTTCTTGATCACCAAGATGGCTTTATACTAGCAGCGAAACTTGTCAGTAGCCACTTTTGAGATTCAGATTCGAAAACCACTTGGTCCTAGAGCCAGTACCTAAAGTATCATCAATTCTTGGCAGCGGATAGCTGTCCTTCTGTGTCATGCAGTTTAGTCTTCTATAGTCGACGCAGAACCTTATAGAACCATCTTATTTCTTCATTAAAACAATTTGTAAGGCACATTGACTTGACGATGGTTCGATCACATCTCTTTCCTGCATGTCTTTTAAGAGCTTATCTAATTATTTTTTCTTAGTGAGTGTAAGTCGTCAGGGGCTAGTTTAATTGCCAACTAGTTGTTGGTGTTAATTCTATGTTTACGATGTGTCCCATGTCTTTTGACGTAGTAAAGAAGCTTTCGCTGAATTCAGAAATGGTAATTTTAAGCGTATTCTGTTCCGCACTATTTAATTCTATATTCACGTAATAAGTATGGCAGCCAGTAAAGGTTTTTTACCTCTTGACGAGAAGCAAATGTCCGTTATGCATTATTAAAATAGAAGTAAAGAACCGTGAGACGTTTTACATATGTGTTACAATAACAAAAATATCGACATTTGGCACTCTTGTTGACATTCAGATGTTAACATCCAGACGCTGATTTGAAAAATGAAGTATACTTTTAGTGAGAAATCTCAGTTGGCGTTAGTTTGCTTCCACTTTAAATGTTTTTTCTTTGTATTGATATCTCAATGACTTTTATGTAACAACGGCGTCATTTATTCAATACATAATGCATGTCCATCTGCTGTACTTTATTTAAATAACGTGGAAGTTTGTTTAATCACATAACACCTTTCAGAAATGATTCTTGGTTTAAATTCTTTCAAAATGTGGTTATTTAGAAACAACACGTTGTAAACATTCACAAAAAACTACAGTATGAAAACAAATCTAGAAGTTTTGATTAACAAATTAAATGTAAAACGTCTACAGACCGCACATTCTAATTTCACATATAGTTTACATTTTTGTGTTGTGCATTAGAAGAATTTTTCCAATGTACTGTAGAAATGTTTATAGAAAAGTTACGTAAATAAATATTTCAATATTTTTAAATCATAGCGATAATTTCCTAATTTAAAATTATCGTAACATGAAACTTATTTTGCTTCATTTCATATATACAGCTTCATGCAATCCGTTACATATCACGATGTAATTAAATATTTCGATACCGTTAAATCAATTTTAATTACATGCAATTAAGCTGATTTTTAAATTTGAATTCGAGCTAGATGAATTTAAATACATTTGTTTTTAGATGATGGAAATATTTTAGTGTTAAAATACTACTTCCAATCTTAAATTAAAAATTTAATTATGATTACAATTGGAACTCATAATTCGAATTTTACTCAATGAAATACGGTGGAATTCAGATTTTCTAATATTAATGATGGACATCTGTAAGTTTAAGATTCTTTTAAATTTCATATTAGATAGTTTTATGAAAAAAAAAAGTGTATTAAAAACGACATATTTATTTGCTATTTTAGGTTTTGCAAATGGTAATAAAATTAAGTCAATGCTAAATTACTAAATTATTTTGTTAATAAATTTCTTATGATGATAATCATAGGACATGATGGTAACCTGAGATAATTATCTTGTAATCGTGCATGCATTGTAGCTGATGCAAGTCTAGGCAGCCACCAGCAGATGCGTAGGGGTGGAAATTTTTTTGAGGGAGAAGGGCCTGTCTAATTTTTACAAATATATTTTCTATTTAAATATATGCACTGCGTAATTTGGCAGTCTTAACATTACTTTCCCTACAAGGCATAGTATGTATAAAATGAAAGTATGGTGACGGGGTCAAAAATCAATCTCCCAGATTTTGATGGATCTATGCGTTTTTGAGCATTCCTGATTGCGAGTGAACCGATTTTACATGGACATCTATGTGCCTGTGGAGATGAAAACGCTTGAATAAACTCTTTCTATCACTTGCAATTTGGAGCGATTATTTCTCTCCTCACTCAAAGAAGCCTTCTGAATTTCATAAGACTGTGGACAGACAAAAGCCCTGAATTTTTTGAACATTCGTTTTAGAAAGTAAAACTATATACTTAAAATGTGTTAAATATAGTTCCAGTTATGTCATGTTATATGAGCATTACTATTTAAACTAACATTATATCATTGACAGAATGTTGACAGGTGCTATTCCCGGTATGTTTTAAAATTTTGATTTAAAATGAGAATAAAAATCACAAAAGAAATTAAATCTATTTTCACACCTGCAATGGCTTTGACAGTACTATGTCGATTAGAAATTAATATTCACAATTAAAAAATCACGAATCGTTTATAAAATATAGAAATGTGTCTTTTGCTGTGGGAGCCCAAAATGTTTGTAAATATTCAAACGAATTACATGGAATTTTGTATACTTATTCTAAGACATATCATACATTTTCAGTATATGTTGGAAAAGTGCTTATTTTAGAATATCTACGGGAATTATTCGTTTAATGGTTTTGATTAAAAACGTACTGATGTTCACTTTTTCTAAGACATTGCCATTAGCCTTTTTACTCCCTAAGATTCTAAACTTGCTAGAGCATTAATTTGACAGACTGTCTAACAGTATAACCTTCTAAAATTGCTAACTCATCATTTTACCAGTGCAAAACGCCGATGAACTGCTACGTTTTAAAGAGAACCAAACTCGGTGTGTATCACAGTGCTGCATAAACAATTCATGACATATTTGCATATGCTGAAGCTCAACGCAATACGCAATTAGTGTCAAGAAATGTACATTAAAGTATCTTTTTAAATTTAAAATGAGAAGTTGCCGCCGCCGCCGCCGTTTGACAAATTTCGTGTTTCTCAAGTTCCTCTATCACGTAGCGCAAAATCTATAACATACAAAAATATGAAATTTCATACATATGTTGAGAGATATTTGGGGGATACACTGATATAAACCGTGTTTCGATTTAAAATTCACTTCAGGAAATATTTAATGTTAAAGTCAAAGGAAGCGTTTTTGAACTGCGAGTCACTCTATTACGAATAAACGGCAAAACATACAGTTATGAAATTTTGCGGTTTGATCGTAATAAAGTAAGTAATCGTTCTTAATAGCAGGCGGCACGAAATGGATTGCGATGCAGGCTACGCGAGAGCCAGGAAGTAGAAGTTGAATCCTCTCAATTCACGAAACGAGTTGCAGGGTTTGCGAACATAGCGAGCTGGAAGATAAAGCGTGAGGAAATTATTCCAAAAGCAAGTTAAGGTAAGAGTCAGCTAATAAGGAGCGAAACCCCAACATGTGTGTGACCCAGGCGTGTTACGAATGTATAGCAGGCGGCACTAAAGTGCTTACGACGCGAGTCACGCGTGTTGGTGAACGTAGTGAGCAAGGGGTGACATCGCCAGGGAGCTCAGGTCACGTAAGAGGTCGTATGAGCCGACAGGATTGAAATAGCTCTCGAAGCGAGTTCCAGGGCTAGTGAATGGCAGTTAATAAGGGACCGTACTCAACGGTTATATTACACCTGCGTACTAGTTGGCACTAAAGTTCTCGTAAAGCAAGTTCAGTGAACTTAGCGATTAGGAGACGTAGTCTCCCGACTCAGAGGCGAGTTACAAAGATCTGCGAGAAAGACAAGCAAGCACGGAACTCCCTAGTTACGTAAAATTAAATAAACATGCTTCTTTCTATTAGTTACTAGAGTATTTCTTACCAAAAATTTCCGTAGTGTTAATTTTGAATTACTGTCAATCAATCAAAATTTTTTATGAGTTTAAAGTTTAAAATTTGTGCTTCCTTTCGGCTTTCATCTCAATGAAATATATTTATGTTAAAAAAAATGAAGAAAAACGTTTATGATGTTGTCATGAGATGCCCGAGACTTTGTCGTATGGGATGCTGCCATGTTGAGAGTTGATTGTTGATGGCTGAGAAGTTGTCGTATGTTGCCATGAGATGTCTGAGATGATGCCATATGTTGCCTGAGGTGATGCCATATGTTGCCTGAGATGTGGTCTTATGAGATGTTGCAATGATATGTCTGATAAACTACCGTATGAGACGCCGTGAGATACTGCCGTATGAGATGCCTAAGATACGGCCGTATGAGATGCCTGAGATACCGCCGTGTGAGATACCTGAGATACTGCCGTTGGAGATACCTGAGTACTGCCCTATGAGATGCTGCCCTATGAGATGCTGCCGTATGAGATGCTGCCATAATATGCCCGAGATGCTACCATGAGTTTCCTGACATATCGTATGAAATGATGTCATGACATGCCTCAGATGTTGCCATTTCAAAAATTACAAAACACACGTACTTATAAAACAAGTCATTTATAAATATAATTTTTGGAACTTATTTGTGATTTTTATATCATCGTTTTATAACCATTTACATTTCAGTTTTATTTCAGTTGATTTATCAAATTTACTTTAATGATTTCCAGCATTATTTCCTGCAAATATAATAATATTCTAAAATTAAATGCATTTTCTAGACCATTTGTTTTATTTAAAAAATGTTTACAATAGGGAACTGAAGAGATTTCCTGTTGTCCTACTTGATCTGCAAATATAAAGTATTCATCTTGTGAACACAAGACTAATTAAATGCAAATAATTTGAATTTTTCTGCGTTAATTCAATTTTATCTTCCAGGATTAAAATATTTAAACAATTTTGTCTCACAAACCGAAAGCTATTATATGGTTCGTAAAATTTGTTTCGAACGACGGAGAAAATTTAATTATATCTCTGAATTTGATTTCCCCTATTTTTATAGAGCTGTTTTAATTTATATCCTGAAAAAGTTTACATAATAATTACACGGCGTATGATTATATACCTGTTTTGAATGTTATATTAAATTTAGAAACTTAATTAAATTAAATTCGGATTAACAAGTGTTCGGGCATTTCACAGTATATGTTGCCATGGGATTAAATGAATGAATTAGATGAATGTAATTAAATTAAATTAAAAATCATGCCGAATTGAAACCAGAAAATAATAAACTTAATTTATAATTTTTTTATTATATCTTTGATTATTTTGACTAATATTATTTTACTTATATACATAATGTATAAGGAAAGTATTGTGACGGGGTCGAAAATACGAATTCGAGTTTTCGACGGGAGAGCACGTTTCAAGCATAACCGATAACGAATCAAATATTTTTGAAGTGATGTCTGTGTGTGTGTGTGTGTGTGTGTCAGTGAGTCTGTGGAGACGATAACTGACGAACGAATGCACCGATTCGAACGAAATTTGGTACAAAAATCACAATCCGTAAATACTGGAAGCCTATTGTTTTTATACGCAATCGAATATTCAGAAACCCCCTAAATTTTCGAGTGAAATTTTGAAAAAATCGTCAAAAATCAAAACCGCTAACAAAGTTACGCAAATAGAACATTTCTTATGTAATTTTTCATTATAAAACGATTGACATAAATATTAGAACGCTAACATAAACCGTTCTCGAGATATTGTACATTTTTCAAAAAAATTATCAAAAAGTCATATAAAATAAAAAAAAAATATTTCCTATTGAGAAATATGTTTACTTTTCATATGTAATACCATGCGATAAATTGGGTGACATCATTCTCGTGGATCTAGCTCGTTCCATTCATGAAAAAAGATACTTTGAGTAATACTTTTGCATTTGATTGCCAATAGTCATTTATCTGGTGTAAGATTAACTTTTCTTCGTCCATAACGCTTGGCGAAATCTTGGCGAAGATTTTGCCGGAATGTCGGCAACTTGGCGACTTTTTTAAATGTTGCCAAATTAAAGAAAATCTCGCCAAATGGATAAAAATGTCGCTAAATCAATGAAAATGACAACTCATTGTCGAAAAATCAATATCTTGGAAAGAATATAAGTATCTACTATCAGAAAAACCCATTACTTTCCTTATATACATAATGTATAAGGAAAGTATTGTGACGGGGTCGAAAATTCGAATTCGAGTTTTCGACGGGAGAGCAGGTTTCAAGAATCCCTGAACACGAATCAAACATTTTTGAAGTGATGTCTGTGTGTGTGTTTGTGTGTGTGAGTGTGTGTCAGTGGTTCTGTACGATAACTGACGAACGAATGGACCGATTTGGACCAAATTTGGTACAAAAATCACAATCCGTAAACACTGGAAGCCTATTGTTTTTATACGCAATCGAATGTTCAGAACCCCCCTAAATTTTCGATTGAAATTTTGAAAAAATCGTCAAAAAATCAAAATCACTAATAAAGTTACGCAAATAGATATTTCTTATGTAATTTTTCATTAGAAAACAATTGACATAAATTTTAGAACGCTAACACGAACCGTTCTCGAGATATTGTACATTTAAAAAGAAATATCAAAAAGACATATAAAATAAAACAAATATTTCCTATTGATAAACATGTTTACTTCTCATATGTAATACCATGCGATAAATAGGGTGACATCATTCTCGTGGATCTAGGTCGTTCCATTCATGAAAAAAGATTCTCTGAGTAATACTTTTGTGTTTGAACGCCAATAGTCATTTATCTGCTGTAAGAATATCTTATTTCTTAGTGCATAACGCTTGGCGAGATTTTGGCGACGAATTTGACGAAATGTCGCCAACTTGGCGACTTTTTGAAATGTTGCCATATTAACGAAAATCTCGACAAATGGATAAAAATGACGCTAAATCAATGATAATGACGACTGATTGTCGAAAATTCAATGTCTTGGAAAGAATATTAGTATCTACTATAAGAAAAACCTATTTTTTTACTGTAAAAGTAGTAAATTCATTACATTATATAAATTCATGTGTTGCCCACATCAGATTTTCATTTTTACTTTCCATGCATTACTTAATATATACAGGGTTTGGTAATAAAATATCTTTAAGTGCAGATATTTAGTATATATAGTAAAATGATCTATATTAAAATGATCATGTCCTGTAAAATAAAAAATCTGATGTGGGCAACACACGACTTTCCTTATATAATGAAATGAATTTACTACATTTAGAGAAAAATAAATAGGTTTTTCTTCTAGTAGATACTAATATACTTTCCAAGATATTGAATTTTCGACAATTAGTCGTCATTTTCATTGATTTAGCGTCATTTTTATCCATTTGGCGAGATTTTCGTTAATTTGGCAACATTTCAAAAAGTCGCCAAATTGGCGACATTCCGCCAATTTCGTCTCCAAAATCTCGCCAAGCGTTATGGACGAAGAAATAAGTTGTTTTTACAGCAGATAAATTGGCGTTCAAATGCAAAAGTAATACTCAAAGTATCTTTTTTCATGATTGGAACGAGCTAGATCCACGAGAATGATGCCACCCAATTTATCGCATGATTATATATGGAAAGTGAACATGTTTCTCAATAGGAAATATTTTTTTTTCTCTTTCATATGACTTTTTGATAATTTTTTTGAAAAATGTCCAATATCTCGAGAACGGTTCATGTTAGCGTTTTAAAATTTATGTCCATCCTTTTCTAATGAAAAATTACATAAGAAATGTCTATTTGCGTAACTTTATTATTGGTATGACGGGGTCGAAAATTCGAATTCTAGTTTTCGACGGGAGATACACGTTTCAAGCATCCCTGATCACGAATCAAACATTTTTCAAGTGATGTCTGTGTGTGTGTGTGTGTGTGTGTCAGTGGGTCTGTGGAGACGATAACTGACGAACGAATCGACCGATTCGAACCAAATTTGGTACAAAAATCACAATCCGTAAACAATGGAAGCCTATTATTTTTATACGCAATCGAATGTTCAGAACCCCCCTTAAATTTTCGAATGAAATTTTGAAAAAATCGTCAAAAAATTAAAACCACTAATAAAGTTACGCTAATAGATATTTCTTATGTAATTTTTCATTAGAAAACGATTGATATAAATTTTAGAACGCTAACTTGAATCGTTCTCGAGATATTGCCCATTTTTCAAAAAAATTATCAAAACGTCATATGAAATAAAAAAAAAATATTTCCTCTTGAGAAACATGTTCACTTTTCTTATGTAATACTATGCGATAAATTAGATGACATCATTCTCGTGGATCTAGCTCGTTTCATTCATGAAAAAAGATACTTGAATAATACTTTTGTATTTGAACGCCAATAGTCATTTATCTGCTGTAAGAATAATTTATTTCTTAATGCATAACGCTTGGCGAGATTTTGGCGATGAATTTGGTGGAATGTCGCGAACTTGGCGACTTTTTTGAAATGTTGCCAAATTAACGAAAATCTCGCCAAATGGATAAAAATGACGCTAAATCAATGAAAATGACGATCAATTGTCAAAAATTCTATATCTAGGAAAGAATATTAGTATCTACTATAAGAAAAACCTATTTTTTTACTGTAAAAGTAGTAAATTCATTACATTATATAAGGAAAGTCATGTGTTGCCCACATCAGATTTTTTTTGTACTGTAAATGTAGTAAATTCATTACATTATATAAGGAAAGTCATGTGTTGCCCACATCAGATTTTTTTTTGTAATGCATTTTAAAATTAAATATAATATATTTAAATATTGAACAAAACTATATAGAAAAAAAAATCTGATGTGGGCAACACATGACTTTCCTTATATAATGTAATGAATTTACTACTTTTACAGTAAAAAAATAGGTTTTTCTTATAGTAGATACTAATATTCCGTCCAAGACATTGAATTTTTGACAATTAGTCGTTATTTTCATTGACTTAGCGTCATTTTTATCCATTTGGCGAGATTTTCGTTAATTTGGCAACATTTAAAAAAGTCGCCAAGTTGGCGACAGGCCGCCAAGTTCATCGCCAAAATCTCATCAAGCGTTATGGATGAAGATATAAGTTATTCTTACAGCAGACAAATGATTATTGGCGTTCAAATACAAAAATATTACTTAAAGTATCTTTTTTCATGAATGGAACGAACTAGATCCACGAGACAGATGTCACCAAATTTATCGCATGGTGTTACATATAAAAAGTGAACATGTTTCTCAATAGGAAATATTTTTTTTTTATTTTATATGATTTTTGATTTTTTTTTTCTTTGAAAAATGGGCAATATCTCGAGAACGGTTTGTGTTAGCATTCTAAAATTTATGCCAATCGTTTTCTAATAAGAAATTATATAAGACATGTCTATTGGCTTAACTTTATTAGTGGTTTTGATTTTTTGACGATTTTTTCAAAATTTTATTCGAAAATTTAGGAAGGTTCTGTACATTCGATTGCGTATAAAAACAATAGGCTTCCAGTGTCTATGGATTGTGATTTTTGTACCAAATTTGGTTTGAATCGGTCCATTCGTTCGTCAGTTATCGTCTCCACAGTCTCACTGTCACGCACACACACACACACACACACACACACACACACACACACACTTTCACACACACACACACACATACTTTCACACACACACATACTTTCACATACACACACACACACAGACATCACTTCAAAAATGTTTGATTCGTGATCAGGGATGCTTGAAACGTGCGCTCCCGTCGAAAACTCGAATTCGAATTTTCGACCCCGTCACAATACTTTCCTTATACATTACGTATGTATATAAGGAAAGTAAAAATTACATGAAATGTTGATAAGGTAGAGGAAATGGGCCAAAACTAACTGCGACCAGCAAAATTTGCCTACTTTACGTATGGACACTACAGAACATACGTATGGACTTTACAGACCACGGGAAATTAGGGTTTGTCAAATATAATATATATTTACACTTTTCAGCTACAGATTCGAATACGACGACTTGAAGGGCAAAACATTGCCTCATTCCTAAAATAGCATTTTAAGTGAACAAATCTGATGTGGACAACACATGACTTTCTTTATATAATGTAATGAATTTACTACTTTTACAGTAAAAAAATAGGTTTTTCTTATAGTAGATACTAATATTCTTTCCAAAATATTGAATTTTCGACAATTAGTCGTCATTTTCATTGATTTAGCGTCATTTTTATCCATTTGGCGAGATTTTCGTTAATTTGACAACATTTCAAAAAGTCGCCAAGGTGGCGACATTCCGCTAAATTTGTCGCCCAAATTTCGCCAAGCGTTATGCACTAAGACATAAGTTGTTCTTACAGCAGATAAATGACTATTGGCGTTCAAATACAAATGTAAGACTCAAAGTATCTTTTTCATGAATGGAAGGAGCTAGATCCACGAGAGTGATGTCACCCAATTTATCGCATGGTATTACATATGAAAAGTGAACATATTTCTCAATAGGAAATATTTTTTTTTATTTTATATGACATTTTGATAATTTTTTTGAAAAATGTACAATATCTCGAGAACGGTTTATGTTAGTGTTCTAATATGTAAGTCAATCGTTTTCTAATGAAAAATTACATAAGAAATGTCTATTTACGTAACTTTATTAGTGGTTTTGATTTTTTGACGATTTTTTCAAAATTTCATTCGAAAATTTTGGGGGGTTCTGAACATTCGATTGCGAATAAAAACAATAGGTTTCCAATGTTGTTTACGGATTGTGATTTTTGTACCAAATTTGGTTCGAATTGGTGCATTCCGTTGTCAGTTATCGTCTCCACAGACTCACTGACACACACACACACAAGCACACATACTTTCACACACACACACACATACTTTCACACACACACACACTCACACACACACACACACACACACACACACACACACAGACATCACTTCAAAAATGTTTGATTCGTGATCAGGGATGCTTGAAACGTGCTCTCCCGTCGAAAACTTGAATTCAAATTTTCGACCCCGTCACAATACTTTCCTTATACATTATGTATATAAGGAAAGTAATAAAACACAAAAAAAAGATTACTAACCGTTTTATATGTTTTATACAACTACTTTGTGCTACCGTTTTTCTTGTATGGCATCCTTATCTGTGGTGGTGATTTATTTTATAATCGGTATCTTTTGATTAAGATTTATTCAATGCTCTATAAATTGATAACCGTAATACTAAAGATGACGATTTTACTGTGTCGAGGAAAGCTTTGTCATGCTAACTTTTCGTAAACTCTATATTTTTCAAATGTTTTTTTCTTTTTATTCAAGGACTCCAATTACTCAGAAATCAATAGCAACACCAAATTCACTCGGTCTTACATCTATATTATTCTTATAGCTAATCATAACATTTTGCATAATAACTTCTTAAAGATAGATCTTAAAATTTTTAATATTTTACCCAAAATCTTAAGTTTGAAAAGTCACCTGACTATTTTATGTCTAAATTGAAAGATTAGCTTTATTTATTACGGATATGATTTTTTTCATTATTTTAAGTAGTATATTTTAATTAATTATTGTACACTGCTTTCAAAAGTTAAGCACGAAAGGTAAAAAAAAATGGACAAGTAAAGCTTTAATTAACCCAAAATTGTACATAAAGATAGCAAATGTGTTTTGCATTAAAGAAAGTAAGAATTATATACAAAGATGAAAAAAATATTTACTTTTCGTTATAAGACGGCGTCACATTTGGGCCATTAACAAAATGATGTTTAAAAGCAAACAAGCCATACAAAACTTACATTATTATGTATATGATCACCCCGGACCTTTACATAAACTTTACAAAGATTTTACATACTTTACGTTGGTGATCAACCATCGCAGATGCGAGCAATGGCTATTCTTCCAATAGGGCAGTTTCCAACTATTTGAGACTGATTTGAAGTGGCAAACGTGCAGAGACAGCATGCCCGAGAGCATCCCAAAGCTTTTTAATGGGATTAAGGTCGGGGAATACGCCGATCACTCTATACTGGAAATGCCCTCATTTACCAGGTATTCGTCAACGATGCTAGCTGGATGGCATAATGTTGCATAAGCAGGAAATCAGGACCAGCTGCTGCAGCCAAGAGTCTCGCAATGGGGTCTAGTACTTCATCCCGATACCGTGCAGCCGTCACAGAACCGCTTTTAAAGCTGCTCAGCTCTGTGCGATATCCCATTGAAATTCCAGCCCACACCATGGCGCTGCCACCTCTGAATGAGTGATGTTCGATGATGGTCTTAGCCTGATTGCGTGTGCCTCGTTTTTACAAGACACTTACATGCTTATCATCTGATTCCAGGGCAAATCTGGACTCGTCCGTGAACAGAACGTTGCAACAATCTGAGACAGATCAATTGACATCCTGACGACACCACTTTAATTTTGCCGCTCTGGCTTTGACGGTTAGTGGAACACAAAAACGTGGCACTCTAGTATACAGTCCCTTCATGAGAAGCCTTCGTCGCATAGTACTGGCATGTATTGTTTTACCAAGTGCCGCTGCAACCATGGATGTAACAGTTGTGGTGGTCACTCGTTGATTCCGCTTGGCTACTATAGCAATATACCGATTATCAGAGGGAGTGTTAACCCTTGGACGACCGGGCACATGTTTCCGGAAAACTGTTTGACTTGTTTGGAATTGTTTCTATTATCGAGAAATTACTGAAAGATCAACGCTAAAGAAAATAGTGACATCTTTGATCGCCTGTCCTGCTTCAATGCTTCCGACAGCACACCAACGCTCACTATGTGTCATTCGTTTTCTTTCAGCCATAGAAACAAGAATATCATCAAAACTAATCCTTCAAAAGTTATAAACACTGCGCATCAGCATTTAAATGCACCTCCCCAAACCCTTCAGAATACTGGTGTCCTCAACGACTGCGTAATTAGCAAATATCCTGACAGTCAATCGTGATTGGCTGTAATACGATATTTGCATACTGCCATGTACATCCGCAGCGATTTTCAACCACTCCAATTCAAATACGCTTTCGAAAATGAAAATTAGAATTGCGTGCTTAACTTTAGGAAGTGAGTGTATTACAGATGTTCCGGAACTCTCCTCATTTCTTTAGCTTAGCGACCTGAATGTATTTTCTAATACCCAGGCCACCTTGTAAAAAATGTTTGTGTTCCGCATTAATGCTGTGTTTTTTTTTTACTGTTGTCGTTTCTGTCTGTATTGACTAGTTTGTTGTATTAATAACTTTGATTTGAATTTGATATTTACCAATGTTCTTCATTACACTTCTTTACGTTAAATATATTAAATTAATCATTCATTAAGTTCAATTAATCTTCTCTCCTTATTTGTTTATCTTAGTGAGATGAATTGACGGCCGTATTGTAATAAATTGTTTGTGTTCTGTATTTATGTTGTGTTTTTCTCTGTTGTAATGCTTGTCTGTATTGACTTGTTTATTGTACGTATCAATGCAATTAATTTAAATTTGATTTCATTTTCTTTGATATTTGTACTCATCCATCATTACAACTGTTTATGTGAAATTGATTAAATTCATCCTTCATTAAAAAATTAACTCAAAATTTTTTTTTATATATTTCAAAGCTGATCATTCGTTT
This sequence comes from Amaurobius ferox, assembly GCA_951213105.1. Classification (NCBI taxonomy): domain Eukaryota; kingdom Metazoa; phylum Arthropoda; class Arachnida; order Araneae; family Amaurobiidae; genus Amaurobius; species Amaurobius ferox. The sequence continues at coordinate 25,865,714 of OX578145.1, read as the reverse complement.
CAATTTACATTTCTTTCAGCAACAAGATGTTTTAATATTCTACGTTACATATCACATTTTTTAGTTATATCTTTTGTCTCTCTATTTATGCGTATTCAATTAAACGTTTTGAACTTCCTTAATTAGAACAAATAGAATGGGATAAAACATGTTATCTTTCATGTTCATTTACTTGCATTTTTTTCATGCTAAGGCGTGTTCAAATCAATGTGTGTCTAAATAAAATAAACAGTTAAGTGTTGAGAATAAAATATTTTCAATTAATATAATACATGAAAGTCCATCTGCTATTGAATTCGAAGGTGTTTTTATGAATAAAGCTGTTTGATTTAATCTAGAAAATCTTAAAAATAAAAATAACTATTGTATTTGTTCCAGTTATTAAGCTTATTTATATTTGTTTATTAATATTAAAGTTTAAAATCTCAAATGTAAATAATATTTACATGTATTTTATATGTCCTCTTAAAACAAAATAAATTGTTTATAAGTTACCGAATTGATTATTTCAGTGAAAATTAATTTTCGATGATATATTATCACATATTCATGTACACATGTTATTCACATATTACAATGTTTGTGAAATTTTCATTTAATATAGAGAAAATACGTGTTCTCGGAACTGTTGCAATAGATATAAAACTGTTGTTTAAAGCAATTACTGTGCGTGATCATGCTGCATCCAAAGTTTGATATACCTGCTTGTAATTAGCGTTGTTATACTATAATAATTTATTTACAACAAACTTCAAAATTTAATATTTTTAACATGTTATTACGTTCTCTAAATTGATGTGACACAATGTTTTAATATGTTTTCCTAAAGGATATTTCTTTTCTAACCTGTAAATCTAGTTCCATCTTTTTATTCCCAAATATTGTTATATGAAACTCTCAATTCGAAGTTTTGTGCAACTTTAACACGCACAGAAAGCTACCATTAGCCTATGGGTTGGTCGTGTGGTCTGGGTTTTCTACGTAGGGTGTCCTGATGAAAGATATCTAAAATAATGGAATTATATCTAAGAAAGTACAGATATATTTGATTTATACCATTATAAAAGACTGTCGAAGTTTACTTCTCAAAATATTGTCACAATAAATTTCAATGGCGAACCCCTTTTTAGCATGACCAGCATCTAAGGTCATATTTGATCATTTGCAAGGTAGGTAAATGCTGAGGAGCCCGAGACGCTCTCAACATAACTCAACTTCATTGTTAAATGTACAATTCACTAAACTACACATTGGACTCAGATTCAGTGTTTAATGTACAGTTAATCACAAAAAGTTTCACCGAAGGAAAGCCCTAGAATGTATTTATGCTTAGAGATTAAAGCGACCCAACAAGCATCAGCGCCCATTAAACTTTCAGGGGTAAGTGGGGGCAAACTGTAGGTTAACACGTACAACATCGATACTAGCTTGACGTCCGCTTTTGTGACTTTAAAGGCCCAGGCAGTAAGTACCCCTTATGACCTCATCTATAGGCACTTATGCCTACAAGCATCCACACGATGGTTGACGTCATTCTACGTTGCTTAAATCATGTTTGAAGAGCCGCAGTGTTCTTATGCGGAATTTCAGATATTGAAAGTTACTAATCCCCATCTCGTTGGTAATGTTTTGGACACAATCCCACAAAAATATTTGAGTGGTGTTAAATTTATTGAAGAGCATTCCCCTGATTACCGCGAATTCGATTAGCGAGAAATTCGATTTAGCGCGGTTTATCATTAGCAACACAATTTCGACTAGCATGATTGATTCTAGTAGCCCTCGAGTTATTGGACTGTATGGCTGTCCTTAACACTCGTTAGTCATTAGTAGTTGGTTATTTGAGTTAAATAAACTAAATTTAACTTAGTTAAAATATTAACCAATTTTATTTTTCTAACCTAAGAAAAGTCCAAAATTAAAGCAAGTAGACAGCGAGAAATACGAAAAGCGCACTTTCAGTGCATGTGTTTATTTGCACCAATCTCTGTCTGTTCATCCTCATGTTTTACAAAAATTATTCATAATGCATAAGCCTAAATAAATTTATGAGTTCCATTGCATTAGCATATGAAAATATATGTTACCTGAGGGCTTTTAGGAGAAAAAAAATCTGCATCAGCATATTGCGCCCTCACAGATGCGAATGATGAAATCTGATACTCTGTTCATTTATCATGTTATCATTTCTGAAAAAGAACTGGCGCTGACTTGAATAGAAAAATGCAGTTAATCGCAATTTCTGCAGTGTATTCAAAGGTGTTACAAATTGCTTTTGTATCTCATTCTAGCAAAAGCGAGAAAACTGTATTTGTTTATGTCTTCCTTTGTTACCTGTCTATAGCGTTGAAGTTTAAGAAAAAAATGTGTGGATAAAAAGAATAAAAAAATCTGAGGTTTTGTGTGCTCATTTATAATGTTATCATTTCTGAAACAAGAATTGCCGTTAATTTGAATGAATAATGTAGTTACACGTGATTTCTTCAGTTTACTGAAAGGCAATCTAAACTGCTTTTGTACCTCATTTTAACAAAAGTGAGATTAATGCATTTGTTCATGTCTTCCTTTGTTACCTGTCGATAATATTGAGGTTTTAGAACAAATATGTGGATATAAGGAATACAAAATATGAGACTTTGAAGTACAGGAATTTCCCTAAACAATACAATGGCTTAACTTATTTTACCTCTGTTACGAACGTATCCTGTAGAATCGTGGGTGCATACGCAGGATAAAGGAACAAGTTCAAGTTTCTAGATAACTTCTGTTTATTCACATGCACAACGTAAACAGGGACAGTACACAGAAAAACAACACTTAAATACTTCACTAATTTCACAAAGTACGCGATATTATTCTCAAAACTCTGACTAAAATATTTTCAAAAAATAACGGCTACTATTCTCAAAACAGTGACGAAAAATCGTAGGCCAATGTAGCTTGTGTCACGTCAATTCGTCAACTCCCGTCCAAAGGAGGGATGAGTCTTTATATATTCTCTTTACTTCTGCAAATCTCTCCATATCTCCTAGAATAATTGTTATTTCATGAAATTTCTGGAACATTCCGGAAGTCAGCAAATATCGCCAAATTGGCGACAAATCACCAAATCTAACAACTCTTCTTCTAACTGCGAATTCCTGTCAACCCTGTGCTCACGTCATCCGTACATCATGCTCAAAGCATGAACTGTATTTTCTTCGCCTGACCTTCGAGACAGACGAAAGGGGAGGCGCCACAGGGCATTCTCAACACCTAAAATTAATGGTGTATGAGATTCACAGAGCAATGTTTTTGGCTTTGAATTAACATCACGAAATTCAACTTTGGCTCTTTTGACAACATATAAGATCAAATAGAATGACTTGTTCATACTTACTTGCAAAATCCTTATCAAACACAAGTAATATTTAATTAATATTCCATGAAATGAATGGCTGTTAACAAATTCTTTGACGTCGACAAATAAAACTTTCACAAAAAATTATTTTCTCTCTTGAATGGAACGAAACGTATCAACGAGAATAGTCTAAACATATTTTCTGCATTATGCTGCATGTAGAATGTGAACATATTTAAAAATATTTAACTACATATTTAATTTCATTTAATCTTTTGGGGTAAATATATTTGTAACATTCCAAAGTGCGTGTTATTTGTTTTCTAAAAAAACATTACATAGGAAATGATTATCTATTTAACAGTATTAAAGATTATAATTTCTGATAATTTTTTTTTCAAAATTTCAATCGTAAATCGTGCAATTTCCTGTACGGTGCTTGTTAGCATTCTAATGTACAATTTCTAATAAAAAATTACATCTGAATTGACTATGTATATCATATTAATGAAGGTTCTTAATTTTTATTGATCTTCTCAAAAATAGAAAATTGGGGTCTTAAAAAATTTGATCACGTTTAAAATCATTAGGGTCCTCCTAGTATTCACTGATTGTATAAATCGAGCTAAATTACTTTCGAAACTCTAACCCTGTTCATTAGATATCACGGACCCCCCCCCTCCCCACACACACACACATACTAACATACATACACATATACAGCCACCACCTCCAAAATGTTAGATTCGAGTTTAATGCTGTTTGAAACATTCTCTTCTGTCGAAAACTCGAATTCAAATTCTCGACTGCGTCACAATACATTTTCAACTTTCACGGTCTTCCAAAAGTTAAACACGTAATGCAAATTCCCCAATAGCTGAACCATCTGCTGTTTTTATTGGGCGAAAATTACTGTTGTCATAGTTGGTGATATACCAATAGCAAATTATGTGTCCAATAGCTATTTGCTCCTGAAAAGGAAAATTAGACCTGGAATGCAAGTGACTCGTAAGAGTTTCAATGCTCGGAAAAATGTTTAGAAGGATGCAGGGTTGATTTTGACTTATATTAACTTTATTATGATACACTGAATACCTTTGGAAGATTTCGAATGTAACTTCGAATATGTCGAAAAGTTATTCAGAGACCTGATCCAGGATGTCCTAGGGTTACAACATCCTCTCTTGACCAGTACACCGCATTAATGCCCAAACACAATCGCCGACCGACTTCACCAGGCATCAGATTAATGGCTATCACAGTAATAAGAAAGCCGATATCCTTCAGTACAGTAAGGCAAATACTACCTGTCAATGGACTCTATGCCCGGATGCCCCAAGTATGTGTCCCTTTTGAAAGCTAAGACCAGAGGAGTACAATTAGCCAGAGGAGTCCAATATACATTTCACAGAATGCCCTAGATTCAGACAATAAACTTGTAAGGGTCTGTAAAGAATGAGGAATCCGCAACTAGCCCAATGATTTCGCTGAATTTCATGCCTTTAGTCATAGTAGTGAATTGGTGTGCGTGAGTTTTTTTTTAAACATCGCACCGACCTGCATGTATTCACAGGGGAACTGTAACGGCATAAAAGTATTGATATCAAGCACTTGAATCTTTCCATACACTCTACGCTTCATCGAAAGAGGGTCAATATTTTTTGATAAACGATAACGCTCGTCCACCCAGAGCAGGGTTGTTTTACGAGTACCTTGAGAGCGAAGACATTGCTAGCATGCACAAGTTATCGTATTTTAAGAACCTCAATCTTATAAAAAATATACAGGATGCCTTCGGTAGGGCTGTCTCGGCCCACTCTTCACGAGCTGAAAAAACTCTTCTACAGGAATGACAGTTATTGTCCTCTTTTATAGCGTTATAGTCAGGGGTTGTATGAGCAAGTGTGGGGTATTTAAGCTTGCTTTACTCAAAAAGCCTTCATAGATCAATGCTGAACTTACGACTGACGTAAGTTTATGGGGATGAGGAATTTATTTTAACACAATTTAGAGTCATTCATTGGCATCACATAGTTTCTAAGATATATTAGGATAGCTCTTAGCGCACAATGTGCAATTGATTTCGTCCTTGTATAAGTTTATGATTTTTAGTCTAAAGGAGAACGTGCGGAAATTTGTTAAAAATAAGAAATTTATAGAAGCATTAAATTGTTTGTTATCGTATAATATTTTATACCTTGGGAAAGTGGGATATATTTATTCCCCTTTAAATGCATTGTGCAGTGACTATGAATAACGATGTGTCTGTAAATGTATACAGGGTACAATAAAAGACGTGGACAAGGTCAATAACTCGAGAAGTAATAAGGTTCTCAATTTTTTGTAGGTCTATAAGAAATTCCTATGGCGATACACGATGAGACAACATCGGGGGGCGGAAGTCATTTTTTAAAGGTACGGGGTCTTATTTCTGTTCGAGGTAGGCAGAAAAGTTGTCAATTATAAAGTTATAGAACATTGCAATACTTGTATTAAGCATTTTTGTACCACAGCAGAAGCTGAAAAACAACTGCCAGAATACAAAATAACGATTTTAAAATAAATAATTTTATTATTCTGCATGTAAAAGTGTAACCACAGAGCCATTAGAAAATACGCAGAGACTTCTTATTATACGTGCGCAAACATGAATCGTTGATGAAGGCGGAGGTGATGTAGTTTGTGTGTACTCTTTTGCAAAAAAAAAATAAATAAATAAAATAAAAAAGAAGCACCCCTAAAAAATAATCCAATCATCTCAAAATTGTGCATGCAAATTTCTTTATACCAAGTATGCAAATGATTAAATTTGCAAATCCAATGAGTGTTAACTTCGGCCATAGCGCGCGTTTCTACTGCGCAACTAGCATCTTATAAAACAGGTTAAAAATGTGAACGATTTATCTTTGATCGTTATCGACGTTGCAGTTAAGTGAAGACACAACCAATAATGCCGTTACGACGTTGACGAAGTCCTTATAAGCAATTAGACGAGTTCGAACGTGGGCGTATAGTCGAGATGCGTGAAGCTGGCTGGTCATACAGAGCAATAAGCCGTCACCTGCACCGAACGGACATTGCTATGTAAAGGTTTTAGTAGCAATGGTTGCTGCTAGGAATTCATCGGCGGAATGAAGTGTCTGGAAGGCAAAAGTGCTCGAATGTGAGGCAAAATCGGATGATTGTGCGAAAAACCCAAACTGGCCCAACTGCATCATTATCCACAATCCAACGTGCTACAGCCTCCTCCATATCACCCGTGGTACCTTCCACCATCTCACGGCGCTTGGTTGATGTGGGGTTATGCCAACGGCAACCTTTAAAACGTCTACCCATAACCCCACGATATCGACATAATCGTTTGGAGTGCTGTCGTAGCCGAGCATCGTGACTGCCAGCAGACTGGCATCGCATAGTGTTCAGCGATGAAACACGCTTCAGTCTTTCAGCAGATGACCATTGGGTACATGGCTGGAGGCGCCAGGGCCAGCGGTCCCAACAAGCCTCTGTTTTACACAAACACACAGCCATTACCCGTTGTGTGATGGTGTGAGGTGCTATCTCTAACGACAGTAGGTCACCCCTAGTCATCCTGTGTACAGCATTAACAACTCAACGATATGTTAATAAAATCCTGCGACGTTTTGCGTTTCCCTTTATAGCATGTCATTCTGCGGCCATTTTCCAACAAGTTAATGCCACGCCACATACAGATCGCATATCTGTGGACTCTCTCCGTACTGTTGATACTATTCCTTGGCCTGCAATGTCACCAGACCTTTCGCCAATCGAGCATGTGTGGGACATGCTTATCCTCCAGATTCCGTCACTCCGAAATGTAGCAGATCTGGAGCAACAATTACGGAATGCCTGGCAGAATGTATCGCAGGATGACATTAGGAAACTTTGTCACTCCTTACCTAGACGTATATAATCATGCATTGCCGCCAAGACGGGTTTCACTAATTACTGTCTAGAAAATCCAATGTGCAATTGTTAACGATTGATGGATCCTGCGGTCTTGATTTTGTAATCATTTCATTACCTCATTACCTGTGTATGAGCTGTACGCATATTTAATTTCAATAAAAACAGTCACTTTCTTCATGGTGCTTCGTATTTTTGCAAAATAGTGTATAATGAAATCAAATTGATTCAGAGGAATTTTCTAAATATTCGATTTTCTGAGAGAGATTTTGATTGCTCAGCGATTTTGATTGTTTGCAGGGTACATTTCCAACTTTTGCAGAGGGACACAAACTCTTGCTTCTCAATTTGCAATTTTGTAATTCACTTTTTCTCTATATCTAACAGTGAGAGAAATATATCACGTGCCCCCATATAAAGGGGTGTCAGGCTCTCGTATTGTTGTCTTATCATGTAAAATGCTAATAAAGTTTCCTATAAACCTGCATAAAATTTACGATTACCTTAATGCTACTCCAGTTATTGGCCAGATATATGATTCCATGACATCCGGCATGTATGGACAATTCTCATTCTGTACTTCCTAAATATGACCCAAAAATATCCTTAATGCAGAATTTAAAATTTTTCGTGAAAACTACCTTATTAACATGTCATGAAAAATATTTTTCCTTATAGTATGTTTTGCGAAAAATATTTATTTTGAATATTAAATGTGCAAAAAATCTTATTTCAGCATTTCAAGCAAAAGCTTTGACACATATTTCTGCACTCGTCCTTCCGAGAGGTTGGTGGTAGGGGAAGGAGGGTACGGTCCCTGTGGATGCCTCCCCCACTGGGTTCCGATCTAAATTGGGTGGCATTTCCCGACCGTCCAAACAGTTACCTTACACCTTTCTGGTAGGTCGGACGGTCTGGGTTTCAACAACAACATATTTCTGCACCCGGCCACTCTAACGGTTACTCTAAGTCCTCGGACGAGTCGGGTGGTCTGGGTTTTCGACATATTTCTGCACAACTTTTCAAGAATTGCTAGTAATATAGAATTGCTAGTTTAATATAGCATTGATTGTTACGTTATATACAATTTTTATTTATTATAATATGAAACGTATAGTTTTATCTAATATGATTGATGGAACAGATCGGACGCTTCAAGAATATAATAAATCTTACTAATGAGTCTCGTACAAATCTTTCTTGAACAATCAATATTTTAGGTACTATGATATTGAACTCGCCTGGGCATGAAAAACGGACATCGACATTTTTTTAGATACAAGTATAAATATAATGTAACAACATTTTAGGTATGTATGGGAATACAAATACCTGATTAATTCCTGAAGCTATATAGATTCAAAAGGCGCCAGTGGTGATGCTATATGGCAAATTATAATGTCATATGAGGGAAAATAAAGCCATGTTACTGTGGTGTAAAAACCTTGAATTGGCTTTACTTTTAAAATAAATTTTGTGGATTAAACTATTTATCTTAATTAACCTTTTGCTAACGGGTTGGGCAGAGTCTATCCCAAGCAAAGAACCTCTAAAAAAGGCAGGTATTTGACACATATCCTATCCCAAGCAGTTCGATCCCCTTTGCAGACATTGGCGTCCATGGACGTCAATGTCTGCAAAGTTGGGATGTTCTTCGTTTGGGAGGGACGCTGTCCCACCCGTAAGCAAAATGTTAAAGTGGTCGTGAATTGTAACATTTGTATCTTGCTATCGTAGTCGCAAAACCCACCTTTACCTCTTTGCACGAGTTCTTTAACATAATCATTAAATCAAAATTACAACACATTAAAATCTGCACTTTTAACTTTTAAAATAAATTATTATTTAATCACATCTCTATTATTGTTATAATTAAAATCACATCAATTTTAACAAATGCTTAAGGAGGAAAAAAGCCCCGCGTGAGACAAGGTCTTTTGAATCTTATTCCAAAGATCAAAAATTGACCCACGATATATGAAGACTGGCACATACCTCTGTATTTCGGGACTCTAGCTCAGCCTCAGCATCATTGTAACCTTTTCCGATTATTTTTCTAACATTAGGAGTCGGACTTCGTATTTTTCTATAACATTCTCAAGACTCAAATGAATAATGACGCTCTCTCTCCAACTCTTGAAAATCATTCTGTATATTCGTTTGACCTTTTGTTTATGGGTGGAACAGTGTCCATCCCAAACGAATAAACTAAATGAATAAACAAAAGGTTAATTTCCTCCTTGTTGCCGCATCATTTTGCCTGGGGTTCAGATACGCCCTTCTTGCTCGCACTGGATGCTCCTCAGTGCTATGTCATATCTTTGCATTATTGGCTCTTTCAGTTTCCAATGAAGCTTGGTTTAAGTCTTGGCTCTAAGATATTTTGTCCCAACCACACCTGCAATTTGTGTGATGTGTATTTATTGGTAACAGAATTTTCCGGGCCAAGTCTGACTAAAAGTCTGCTCTTTGTTTCGTCGTAAACATTAAAAACTGCATATCGTGTCTATTGGCCTCACGTTAACGTTCTAGGAATTGCCATTGAGAGATTTTGACTTTTTTCCGAAAACAAATATATGATTTAATAGAGAAATTAATTGACTACGGTTACAAATGAGAACATTTCAATAGATATTAACAAATAAAGATTTCTCTTAAGATCTGTCAAATGTTGCAATTTGGTGTTATTACCTAAGCATATGGGTAATAACGTCAACATTGAAACTTAAATAAAGGCAACACTGAAGGGGTAATAATGACTTCTATAAAATTGAATATTGCAGAATAATGACGTATAAATGATATGATACTAAAATATAAATTTATCTTGCTTGTAAGTTAAGATCAAATTAAAATTTGACATATTTTTGCCAAAACATTCTTCGACCGAGAGCGTCTGAACTATCCAAAGATGCAAAGTAGCTGATTGGAGAAAAGGTTGCCACTCAATTTAGACCGGAACCCAGTTGGAGCGGCATTCGTAGCAACCGTACCCCTTCCTCTCCCACCAACCTCTCGGAGGGACTTACGGACCCACATATTTAACGTGCTCATACTCTGCGTGAACACGGGAACAGTTTGGGCAGAACTGGGAATTGAACTCTGGTCGTGTGAGTTCAATCTCCGCGCGTTCACCACTGGGCTATCTCACCTCTTTGCCTAAACATTGAAGACGTTAGACTATAAACAGAAGAAGAACATCCAAGAGATAAAACAATTCGTCAGTAATGGTATCTGCATAATCTACACAACGCCAAATACAATGTCTGAAAGGCAGCTCTCTGAAAGCCGTATCCGCCACAGGAGCAAATGTTTTCAAACAAGCTATTTACATGGGTTTTTTCTCAGAGAAACTAGTCTGAATGCAAACGTCCAACTGTTTGCCTCTGACTCACGCCTTGCTACAGTCGTACGCATTTATAGTGACGTCGAGAACATTGAAACTGGACTCTGAATCTGTGGGGCCTCTACTGGTGGGTCCAGATAATGAATGCAGGCTAATTTTCGCCACATAAAAGTATGGAATGAATGGGGAATATATTACCATCCCTTGAATATAATGGAAAGTTACCAATTTAGATGTAGTGACGTTTTTGTATATGCAGATATAGTGCTGGACATGCTCACACAGCTCCACATCTTTAACAGAGGTTTCGTCACTTGTAACAGTTATAGAAATGATGTGCTAGAACCCAATATTCGGCTCTTTCACATTGCTGTAGGTCCAATATTCGTATTTGTGGATGTTAATGCGCCTAACGCCGCTCTTAGTCTGTTGATGATTGTCTTCTAAGTAAAGATATTCAGCGAATGCAGTGGTAAAAGTCTTTGGATTTGAACCCAATTGAGCATGCGTGAGATGTACTAGGCAAGTAAATTGCATCGGATCAGGTTCCACCAAGTTTCATTCCGGAGCTAAAAGGGCTTCACTTCAGGAGTATAACTCACACTACTCATGACCAACATCATACATAGAAAGTATGAAAAATTATGTGAGGCTTACGTGGCTAAGAAAGATGAAAACGTTTTTAATAATGTTCAGGTTCCAGAATAGTTTCAGTTTTTCTACGAAAAACAAAAACACATTTTGGAGTCTTATTTTAAATGCATAGTTTTTACATGATCCTTGTATTACCTGATTACACATGCATACCAATTTTCGTAACATTCCGACTTTTATATTGAAAATGTTCACACATATAGCCATTATGCTTAATTTTTGTACAGAATTGTAGTAAACGTATAAATAAGTAACGTATGAAAGATATTTTACTTCATTATATTTATTTCAATATACGAAATCCACTTAACTTACTCAAAACTATATCGAAAACACATATCGAATTCTAAACCACCATGGAAGTATTTCTGTGACTGCATATATTGGAACTTTTTCTAGTTTCCCCATTCTCATATTTTATATCTTCAACACGGAAACTTTATGCATGAAATTATGCATGAAGTACGTCGTATTAGCATTTTATGAAAGTATATAATACCTCAGGGTATGATTCCTAGAAAAAATCTCAGCATGAGCAGATTGCAAAGTTAGAGAAATGCAAATGCCGGAATGTTATTTGGCGATCTATTCATTCATCATTGTTGTACTTCTACGTAGCAATGCTGACACGCATGCGAGAAAAGCAATAAATAAATTTGATTTTTGAACTTTCTCCAAAAGTCTTCTAAATTACTTGGGCATAACATTTCAAATAAAGGTGGTTTAGGGATTTGTTTATTTCTTCATATATTAGCTTTTAGAGCATTATATAATTTACAATAAATTTAACTATAAATAAATAAATTGCAATACTTTTACAATAAATTAATCTGTAAATAAATGTGTCTACAAATGTATCTATGAGATATGTAGTTTTGAAAATAAAACTAAATGCCCATGAACGTTCTCCATACAATATTGTAAGGAAAGACGTATTGCGATTCTGATTCAACATATATATGTAAAGAGCCTTGCTACCCTAACCTGGAATCGAACTCTGGATCTTCGAATTGACCAGCTGTCACCTTATTGTTGAGCTACTGGGACGAAATTGCAAGCTCTTATCGTCGAAGGGGACTCTGCATTAGCCACCATATAATGACAGATTGGCGGGGAACTGACAATTTGACTAACCATCTTCTGCTATTCTCACCTCAGGTTAGCCTCCTGATACTACCATTTTTACCCAAGTGAGTATCCTAGTGGTCGTTATTCTCTCAATTTAAAATCAGCGCTCAATCTTCCAGAGTCCACTGATTCCGCACTAATCGTACTAGGGTCACTCCGACATCTTTACACTAACCTACAGGGTTGATTAGCTCGGGCGCAAATGCAAAGACCCGTTTGTCTCTTTATCCTCTTTATATACCTTTTTGTAGAAGATTTTTACTTAATCCATCAAAACTGGCTTAACTCAAACTTGGAGTAATTGATGTTTCGACTTTTCGATCCAAGGGCAATTATACAGGGCGGCACTGTTTTAATTCAAATTCAGTTTATTGGAGACTGCACAGAAATTACCGCAGCTTGCTGTTTAAATCTACAGACCACACATATGCTAGTTGATATTGCACATGCCTAATATAATTTACAAATCTTCAAATTGCTACAATATACTAGGCTGGTGATAATGCTTACATGGATACGCATTTGCAAAGCTTAGATACTTACCCAGGCATTCTGTTACTTCGGTCCATTTGGCGGCCACACCTCGAATACTAGGCTCTCCCCAGTCATCGTTGTATCGAATGGGCTTTCCTTTCACTCATTACTCAAATCCTTCATCGTCTTCTTATGAACCCTTCTTTCATTCCAAAAACCCACTACTCAAGAACAGTCTACTTAAGAACCCACTCCCCGCATAGCCACTGTTCAAGAAGCCACTGAAACTCTCCCGATCCAAAACATATTCCTGCTCTTCCTTAGGAAAACAGAAAATGCTGATTAGCTCGGTGTGATTGGCCTATTAACCGAACCAGTTAGAAGTGTTAGTTTAAGTAAACACAAATTATAACGCAAACTAAGGGAAATAATAATCGAAAGGTTATTTAGACCTCACACATTTAGTAGTCTACCTCTGAACTAAATTTAGTTTTATTGTGTTGAGTAGTTTTGAAAAAAAATAGATAACGGAATTTTTTAGTGCGAAATGCGCGTTCATACAATGAGCACCACAGCCTTTAAAAGCAAAGGCTCGAATATTTTTTACCAGCATAAAATATACTTCATTGGTACATACAATAGTTTTAGTCGGTTAAGTAATTTTCGAGATATTCAATGTTATGCTCTGCAACAATGCCCTTAAGCGTAGTGCATATGACCCTCGCAAATTAAAAAAATAATCGCCACGTTCCTTCCGTCTTTGTGCAGTCGCATGATTTTGTACAAAAATTGACTGGTATTGTGTATTCTAAAATCGGTATAAGTCCATACTAAAACGAAACGCATTTGTTATGAGTACATTCTAAAATGAAACATATGGATATTCAATGTGGCCGATAAGAATTTTTGACACCGAATCATTACTTCCCACTTGTAAGAGTAGTATAAATCGAAAGTCTGGTCAATTTCTGAAGATATGTGTAAACATAATTTATGAAAGTATCTACGATCTTATAATTTTGAAATCCATTTATTTTATTTTCAAGTTAAAGGCTCTACGGTATAATCCTGTCTGTGTAACGTTTTATATTTTACGCAAATAAATATCCCATTATTGTGTACTACAGCGAATTGTTCGACGTTGCTCGGATCTTAAATGTCTCTTGCGTTCTCTATGAATATCTGCATATTTTTCTCACACACAGTGTTTGTTCGACTCTGTAAAAATTGTAAGCTACGCAACGATTGGTCGGACAAACCACTTGAGTAATCAATTTTGAGTTCCAACGATGTGCAAAATCGTATAATTTGCAGTAAGAATTAAAAATAAAATAAAATAGAAAATGCATTTATTCCCGTTCTCCTAAACATTGAATTAAATTACTGTCTTCAGCACTGTGATAGATAAAGTTGAAAAATTCGAAATATATTTTCCTAAAATGCAATTTGCGTTTCAGACTTTGATTAACATTCATTTTTCATCTTAGAATTCCAAACTAAACGAAATAAAGCTGCAGTTGAATATAATCAAAATCGCTTACTCCTTTTAAAGTTATTTCAAGAGTTATATGTGCGCTTTGAATCAATAAACAAAATTAACTGCTAAGATGATTGCCTCCAGGGCTATTGTACTTTATTGAAAATATTTCAAAGCAGGAGCAATCAGCAATTTCGGTACAGATGCATGCATGAATATCCTGAGAATCAAATGGAAATATTTTGCAGGCAAAACATTGCATGTTAGTAATTGATTTAAAATAGTTCAGTTGCGCAATTCAAAATAGTTTCATTATAAATGCGTAATTTCTTTGGGTATGAACCACAGATGGTCATTCTTCCAATGGGTTTCGATTAGGGATACTTTAAATAAATCTACATACTGTCCCATAAATTACCCTGGTATTATAATTTGATTTTCAAATTGATGTGCGGCAATAAAAGCATGAATACCGTTTTCCTATTTGAAACAATCGAAATGGATATCCCATTTTTATTAAATGTAATTGTGTTTCCATACTTAATTATACTCGAAGCAATTTGCTGTATGAAAATGTGGATTTTACACGTGGTCGCATACCACCTATATATGTGAAACATGTCTGGCGCAGATAAAAGGGAAATGGGAAAGAAGAGGGCCATAAAATAACAAGAAAAATCAATCATGCTTAAAGCATTGATTATGAAACACTTTCCTACTTCAATGCAATTTTATTTAACCATCTCTAAAATGCGATACATTCCTTGGTAATATTTTAAAAAGTATCACAATACTACACTAATTTATTATATTTGAAAACTTAGAACTTCATAAAAAAATGAACTTCATTCAAATGACCGCATTGAAATATAAATTGCCTGGTTTAAACATCTCTAAAATGCGATACATTCCTCGGTAATATTTCTAAAATTATCATAATACTACATTAATTTATTATATTTTAAAACTTCATCGGCAATAAATGACCTTTATTCAAATGACGTCATCGAAATATAGAACGCCTGGCTCTCTCTATAAAAGCAGAATTTCATTCATAAACATTTTTCCATTTATTTCATTCATCACAATACTCTAATAATTTATTTTATTTAAAAATTTAAGACCATGGAGGTACAAATAATTAAACTCTATGCTTAAAACTTCAGCGAAGAAATCGTCCGTCACTTTGTAAAATCAATTAATATTTCATTCATATCAGCTATATTGAAGACTCCATGAGCTAAATAATTTTTTGTTAAAAAATGCAGCAATTATTATGCAACTCATTCTACATATTTTGCTGTTTACATTTTCCATAAGTGAAAAGTTGATTTGGTTGTAGAAATAATCAAATTTGTATGATCACTTAAATTCAAATATATTGTAATTGCATTGTTTCAGTATGCAGATGCACAGAATTTAGGCAAAAATTAAGAGGATTTAGGACGGATACAACAATAAATATGAATTAAAAAGATATTTAAAAATCACGATGTTGACACAAGATGGATGCCATATTTTATTTTGAAGTGGGACACGTGATCTCTTCATATAATGGTTATGTGATCGCTTGATATAAAATGTGCAATTATTATTTTAATTTTTATTTAAAAAACTACTGAATATATTTTGCTGAATTCTTTTTTATATATTTTATGGGATAATTTGAATATTTCATAAAACTTCCGAAGCAATTTGTGAATTTTAAATTCGCTTAAAATATGTTTGAAAAATTAGGTTCCATAGGGTTCAATGTATTTTATTTTTTCAACCCGGGATCAATCCAAAACTAATTGGGTGATATTAACATTTATGTACCCATAGGTCCCATAGATCGTCTGAACAACATACAAAAATTTCATTGTGATAAAGTCATTTTTACAGCAGTTATCGTGCTAAAGGACAGACAGACAGATGGACGGACAGACAGAATGAGCAAAGTCATAAACACTTTTCAACTTTGTTGTAATGTGTTGAAAAACTGATACCTGCAAGTGGGAACAGTCTTATAAATATAACTGAATTCCCCGGGCCAATCACAAAATATCTGAGACTAATAAAAATCAATTCTAACAAAGAATACCTACGATCATGAAATAATATGGGAAATAGAATATACATATATTAACAGATTCTCTAGAATTCTTAGAGAGTATAAATCACCAAAGACAAGAACACATCACGATTTATTGAATTTTATTGATTGATAATTTTATTGAATGTATATATTGAAAGCAATGATTAGAACTTATATACGAGTATATATATATATATATATATATATAAAGACAAACATATTATTGAACGTTTTCATATACAAATAGTCTAGTTTACCGCTTAAAATCTTTAAAGTTGTTTTAGTCAAATTGCTGTTAACCGCCAGAAAAATAAGTGTGATTTATCTAATTTGTAGTTTATCGTTTCAGCTTACATAACATACAGCTTAATAAGATCGTAGGTTAATATTATTTCATTTCTATATACTATTATGTAAGCAGATATTTTTTTCAACTGGCTTTGTAACACAAGAAATAGATTGAAAAAATGTCACAAATTATTTATGAACTTTCTTGAAATCTTGTCTATCTTATGCATTGTTAAAAGTATTTCTTCTTAAATTTACTTTTATTTACACACCTGTGACAAAAATGTTCTTCAGTAAAATAGTATAAATTAAAAAATTCGGGTATCAATCTGTTTCGGAGGTAAATTGAAACTCTTAAAGATGGAAGTTACAGAGTTATATTTTCAAGAAAGTTAAAATAGTTTAGAAATTACTGGTGAAAATTAGTGGCAAATATAATTTTTTCAAAATTAATTTTTTAATGCAGTTGGTTCAAATGAATATTTTAATATACTGCAGTTAAAGATAAATACGATTTAAAAATTACTTTTATGCTGAGAAAATTCTATAGAAATATCTTGAAACAAATTTATAAAAGCATTTTTCGATACAAGCAATAATCCTGTAAATAATAAGTTTTAGTTTTAATTTATTTAAGGATTTGTAAACATGCTGCTTAAAACAAGGATTTATTTATCAATGTTTTTCCGATTAAAAACATCCCACATGTATTGGACAAATTGACGCCTGTATATAAAAGATAACACAGAGATATATTTTAAAACTTTTATTATAAAAATGACTGTTTTTTTAACCAATTCATATTGAAGCATTTTCAAAACTTTGAAAGGAAAGTTCATAAGAAACCCCTCACATTTTCGTAACGAAATTCAGACATGTGGTTGACGTGGGTAAAGAATAAAAAGTAAAGGTAGTGAATAAAAAGTGTCACGTTCAACATTTTTTTAGCAATCTTGCAAGAGTTAAAAGCAACGAAGAAGATTGATTACTGTAGTATGGTTATCGGTCACAGAGCTTGCATATATTCATTCAAGGTGAAATCTGAAAACATATACTTCATAAAGAAATGCAGCCTGTAAGTGCAAAATATTTTCCTCGCATTAAGGCATTTGCTTATTTAATTTAGAATGATATATATTACACACACGCACACACATATATAATAAAATTAAAATGCTTAAGAAAATACTTATTTTGTATCACTGTTATGCTGCATTTCCATATTTTTTTTAATACGTAACTCTGGGAGGAAAAAGGGCAATTGTAATATACTTGAAATGTTTATAATGGTTTTGTATGATGTATATAGCTATGCCTCTGCACAGACGAAATTGGGATTTTAGGCGCCTTTGGTTTGTATGCGCACTTGACATGGATTTTAAATAGTCAGAGAATTAATTGCAGCAAAATGTCAAAGTTGAGCTACAAATCTCTGAAAATTTATAGCTCTGTTAAGTGTGGCTCATGTCGGGGTCCGATCCTTGGACCACACGGTTTGTACAAAGCCCTCTGGTTCTCGAATTTTAGTGGAGCGCATAAAAGCAGCATTTCATTCATACACTTTTTCCATTCCATTCATTTATCACATTACTATAATAATTTATTTTATTTAAAAACATGGAGGTACAAGTAATTTAACCTTATGCTTAAAACTTCATCGAAAAAATCGTATGTTTCTCTGTGTAATATCCACGAATGTTCCATTTATATCAGTTATATTGCAGACTCCATGAGCTAAATAATATTGCGTTAAAGAAATGAAGCAATTCTTTTACAACTCACTCTACATCTTTTGGTGTTTACATTCTCCATAAGTGAAAATTAGTCTTCGTTGTAGAAATAATCAAAGTTTGATGATCATTTTAACTCAAATATTTTGTAATTGCGTTGTTTCCGTTTGTAGATGCACATATTTAAGCAAAAATAAAGTGGGTTTAGAACGGTTACAGCACTAATTATGAATTAAAAAGAACTTTAAAAATCCCGATTTTGACACAAGAGGGATGCCAAATTTTATTTTGAAGTGAGTCACGTGATGTCTTCATATAATGGAATGTGATCTCTTCATATAAAGGATGCAATTATTATTTTAATTTTTATTTAAAAAACTACTTAATATATTTTGCTGAATTTTTTTTATATATTTTATGGGATAATTTGAATATTTTCTAAAACTTTCGAAGTAATTTGTCAACTTTAAAAATTCAATTAAAAATGTTTGAAAAAATAAGTCATATAGGGTTCAATGTATTTCATTTTTTCATGCTCTTTTTGCATTAATAATAAAAATTTTCTGATTGACCAAATTTGTCTAAGGGGTTCGTATAAAAATTTAAAAAGTGTAACTGTTTGAAAATTAATGGGAGAACTATTTCATTAACGTAATCTTATTTCTTACTTTATTTTCAACATTTTTGCCAGTTACATTGCCCACTTATCTACAGCAGGTAAATATTTCAAGCACGTTTCAATCTTTTTGGGACACCCTGTATATATAGATATATACACAACGGTCATGACGAGTTAAATAAAAGTTTATTAAAAAAAGTTATTTTATTATTGATAATGGCTTAACGTAAACAATGTTCCTAGAGTAAAGTCTTCAAGCACCCCAATATATTTGAAAGGAACGGTCTATGTGTGTATACATTAGGTTTATCTATAGTGAATGGACTATGCTCAATCGAACAGAAATTTTTCCAGATGCTCTAGCGAGAGTTAAAGCATTAAGATAACTTAATCAGTTACGAAGGGAGATGGGCGAAAATATTTACAATTACAAAAGTGCTTTGTGCAAAAGGTCATTGTCATATTATGGGAATTGTCAATAAACATTATATGGCAATAAAACTACTACAGAAGGCATTTATTTCGCACAATATGGTTCTTGACGAATTGTTACCGTATTCAGGAATACTACAATAAACAACACTTACATAAACATAAATTCAATGAACAACTTGAATTTGTTCAAAATGCTTTCCATCATCAACAATGCGTATTTGAATTCGAGAAAGAATATCCTAGCTTAATTTGCCAAACATTACAAATGTCACCATATTGCAGATTTTACCCTAACAGAATTTTTTTCCAGTGACATAAGATTTACGTCACACTGTGACTTTGGGACGTCACAAGACGTCGCAGTACATCTCGACAATGTCATATTGAGGTAACAGCGAAGTCATTTTGGTCATTTTCATGGTCGTTTGTGACGCCGCATATTAACTTGTTTGGGACGTCACATTGTAATTGTCATTGTTAATTACGTGTTAATTAAATTGTGGAAACGTCACAGAATATAGTCACATTGAAGTTACAAGGTTACTGATATGTAACGTCGCATAGAAGTCACAAATATTATGTCATATTGTGACCCAGGTGTCACGTGATTACAACGTCACTGTCACACATGTGACGATCTTTACTGTGAGGGCAGTAACCGATGAAGTATGACGGTTACTTTTTGTCTTCCATGTACGCTTTCTGTGCTGATCTGATATCCATTTCTACTAATTAGACAGCGATCTACAACTTTGCGATTGGCATTTTTATTTTATCTTGCTTTATTGCGGAATTTCCGTTTCTTCTACTATTTATTCAATGTATTTGTTGGTGCATAATTTTACCATAGATAGACATAAGAGGCACACTTAGGGACCTACATTTAGAGTCCTGAAGTACTTTTGTGTGTTTAATGGCATCATAGAAATCGATAATATTTTGTTTTAGACTACAACTATTCAAATATATTACAATACGTTATATTTCTCCAAAGAATTACGAAAATGCAATTGCTTCAAAACTATCATTAATGTAATTGCTTTAAGTAGATGCCATAATCTCTATAACGTTTTCAAACAAGTTATGTCTTCCATCTAGTATGGAAAATGCCGAACTAACTACTCGCATTGCATTTAAATGCACATAAGAAACAGTAAAATGCATAGTTATTAGAATTGTACATGTTGGATACGGGCTGCAGTGTAAAGAGAATCTCAAGAGAGAAGTAACTTATTATTTATTGCAGGTTTGAGGGAAGAAGAAGCTGCATTATTTTGCACAAATTCTATGCATTATATAGATTTTACGACCCAAATATATAAATTATCTCAATAAGAAATTTATATAAATCATTTTATAAAAAACAACACACGTTAAACTCGATAATGTGTTGAGTTTAACACATCAAGTTTAACGATGGAGATTGTATATAATTGTAAATTATACTCCAACTAACTAGTTTCATAATGACATGTACCATACCAGATACGTAACCAAATGCGTAAGATAAGTGGATGCCACACTATTGCACACACTGCAGCTGAGTCAACGGCCGTACCGAGCTGAAAACATCGGTTCTCGTTAGATCACCGAAGTCAAGCAGCATCGGGCGAGGTTAGTACTTGGGTGGGAGACCCTTGAACACCGCGTGCTGTTGGCATATTTCGGGCGCGGTAGCCTGTGGTTTGCGCGCTGGATTTGCACGTTTCCACAACTGCCGCCGTGTTCATGCGGAGTACAATCACGTTAAACATGGGGTCCGAAAGTCCTTCCGAGAGGTTGGTGGAAGAGGAAGGAGGGTACGGCCCCTGTGGATGCCTCCCCCATTCGGTTCCGGTCTAAATTGGGTGTCTCTTCCCGGACGTCCAAATAGTTACCTCACACCTTTCTGGTAGGTCAGACGGTCTGGATCTCAACAACAACACACTGAAACTGCTCTTTCCGGCCGTCCAAACAGTTACCTTACACTTTTCTAGTAGGTCGGATGGTCTGGGTCTCAACAACAACAACACACAGCAGCTGCCTGCTACTCACATTGTTGCTTAAACCCTAGGGTGAGTCGGGAGGCCTGGGTTTTCTACACACTGCAGCTAATGTGTTTCGTATTGAAATATATACCATTCCAGATATGCAAGCAAATACTTACGCTGAGTCGATTACCTATTGTCAAAACTATCAGATATACTGCAGCTAATATGTGTCATACATACGACATAAACCATATCTGATACTTAATCAAATGCGTAAGATGAGATAATTGTCACCTATGCTGCAACTAATTAGTTTCAAACTGGCATATGCCATATCAGTTTTGTAAGCACATACTTAAGCTGAGTAGCGTACCTATTGTCAAAACTTTCAGATATACTGCAGTTTATTGGATTCATATTGACATATACCATGCTAAATATGTAAGCAAATATGTAATCTAAGTAAATCACCCATTCCAAAGCCATCAGAAATGCAATATAATTTACTAGAAAACACAAAAGAATATTGCCATTAACACTGATTGCTTGTTAGAAGTCCATCCATCTTACAGAAATATAATTTGTAAAATCTTATTTTTAGGCAAGGCAGCTAAATGGGACAGTTAAATAAAGACTTGACATCAAAGGAACCCAGCGTTTTTAAAACGTTTTGAAATTATCTAGTTTGTTGTCTGGGTAGTTAGTACTCGTTTCTTGTCTGGGTAAACTCGATTTCGGCTTGATTAAATTTATTTGAAAAATGTGCAATATCTCGAGAACGGTTCATGCTAGCGTTCTAAAGTTTATGCCAATCGTTTTCGAAGGAAACATTACATACGTGATGTCTATTTAGGTAACTTTATTAATGGTTTTGATTTTTTGATGATTTTTTCAAAATTTCACTCGAGAATTTAGGGAGGTTCTGAGCATTCGTTTGTGTTTAAAAACAATAGGCGTCCAGTATTTACGAATTGTAAATTTTGTAACAAATGTCATTCGAATCGCTCCATTCGTTCGTGAGATATCGTCTCCACAAACTCACTGACACGCACAGACATACACACAACCATCCTCTAAAAATGTTCGTTTCATGTTCTTGAAACGTGCTCTCCCGTCGAAAACTCATTCGAATTTTCGACCCTGTCACAGTACTTTCTTATACATTATACTATATAAAATAAGGAAAGTAAAAATTTGGCTTTTTCCCAATGAAATTGAAGGACGATTTTTTCCTCCTTTATGTACTGTGTTCTAATGAAGCTATATTTAATCAGATTCTTTCTAACGTCAGTTGGAGAAAATTATTTTATAATAAAACATTTTGTGTAAATATATCTTAAAATTTTATTTTTTCCCAAACACAGAATATCAGAAACACAAAGTTTACTTGCCTGCAGGTGCACTTTCTGTGGACTTTGGAAAAGCTTTCATAATTTATAACTACAGAGTTTTCAATAAAGGGAAAGCAAGGTGCATATTGAATGGCACTGGTATGAAATTTTCTATTGGTATACCTTAAGGGTATATCATGTAATGGCGATAAAAATATTGTTTTATTCGTAAGGCGAATCATGCAAATGTTTTGAATATATTATACGTATATGGAATGAATAGATTTGGCTTTAAAACATATTGTGCCTTCAAAATCTTGAATTCGAAAAAAATCGGAAAAAAAATCGTTTATACAATAGCATCACAAAATCATGTGTACAAATACCTTTATTGTGTCATTATTTTATCAGAATTCGAGTGGTCAATATTACCTTATTTCATTGACCACAGGAAGCACACAGTTGTTTTTTACACCAGTAGTTTACAGAAATTACTTCATGTTTAAGTATACTATAAGGTCTCTTTGCTGCTTTAGTGACTTAACCTACCTTAAGAAATGTATTTTTCTGACTTTGAGTAACACCACACAATGCATACATTTATGTTACATTTATTTTCCTTATCATCATATTATGTAAATGAACTTTCTGTTATTTAGTTCTGTTATGTATTACTTTCCTTATATACATAGTATAATGAATAAGGAAATCATTGTGACGGAGTCGAAAATTCGAATTCGAGAGCACATTTCAAGCATCCCTGTTTACGAATCAAACATTTTTGAGGTGATATATGTGTGTATGAGTGTCAGTCAGTGACTATATCTCACGAACGACTGCCTATTGTTTATAACCCCAATCGGATGTTCGGAATCCCCCCCCCCTAAATTTTCGAGAGAAATTTTGAAAAAATCATCAAAAAATTAAAACCTTTAATAAAGTTAGGTATATAGAATATTCTTATAGTAATTCTTCCTTTGAAATTTCTTATAGTAATTCTTCCTTCGATTGACATAAGCTTTAGAACGCTAATATGAACCATTCTCGAGATATTACACAGTTTCCAAATACATTTAAAAAAAAATCCCATAAATTAAAAAAAATATTAAATGTTGAGTAACATATTCACTTTTCATATGTAATATGATGCAATATATTTGGTGACATCATTCTTGTGGATCTAGCTCGTTCCATTCATGAGAAAAGATACTTTGAGTAATAGTTTTGTATTTGCACGCCAATAGTCATTTGTCGCTGGACTGCCGGGTTGAGGGTTCGAATCCCGCAAGCGGGCATGGATGTTGTCATGTCGAGGCCAAGTCAGATTTCCGCCCTTTGGGGAGCCTCTATAAAAGTGAAGCTGCAATTCTGTTCCCCTTCGCCATGGAATTCCCTGGGGGCGTCTTGTGGATCTGGTGCGTAAGCGCACCTTCACCACGGGGGAAAAGAACGAAGGAATACTTATTTCTCCGTCCATAACGCTTGGCGAGATTTTGGCGATGAATTTGGTGGAATGTCGCTGTTTACATGTTGCCAAATCAAAGAAAATATCGTCAAATGGATAAAAAGGATGCTAAATCAATGAACATGGCAATTAATTTACGAAAATTCAATATCCAGGAAAGATTATAAGTGTCAACTATAAGAATAACATTTTTCTTTACAGTAAAAGTCGCAAATTCATTGCATTATATAAGGAAAGTCATGTGCTGCCCACATCCAATATTTTTCTGTTATGGTAGTATGGAAAACAGATTAAAATATGTCCAGGTTCTTATTTTGAAGCACATTGTTTAAAAAAAATGTAAAAAATGTATATATTGCTAATTATAGCTCAATTTTAGGTGCATTTATTTTTGGCATATCTTTATTAACATTCCGTAGTATTATAATATTTTAAAAATAATATTTTGGCCGAAAGGTGCATTTTCTGAATTCTCGGAGATATTTTAATGTACATATTATCAAAAAAATTTTCTACAAAAACAGAGGAGAGTGCATATTGTATGTGAGCAGAATACATTTTATTACTGACATACCCAGAGGAAAAATCAATCTACTGACAATGAAAGTGCAGGTACGAATGTAAGTGGTGCCTGTGGTACTTCATATTCATTCCATAAGAGAAACATTTACATATGGTAAATTTGGGAATAGAGAACTGCAGTGAAGAAGAAGCATTCAAAACGTCTGACAGGGGCAGCAGATGACTTAAGTTACAGACTCGAACCATGATTTTTTCTTTCGCATAATATATTGCATAGTATAGAGAAAGTATTGTTTTCACAAACATTTACGAATTTGATATTTTGATGCCGATATATATCTTAAGAGCTTCTGAACACGTTATGACTATGTTTGGAATGATGCACGTCTGTCTGTCTGTATATACGTATGTATATCGGTCGTCGATTTCTGTGTATACACGGCAGCGAACACAAATATTAATTTCATTTTCACTAATCTCTATATCCTGGTTTGTTATCAAAAAATCTGATGTGGGCAACACATGTCCTTATATAATGCAATGAATTTACTACTTTTAGAGTTAAAAAAAAGGTTATTCTTATAGTAGATACTTATATTCCTTCCAAGATATTGAATTTTCTTCAATTAGTCGTCATTTTCATTGATTTAGCGTCGTTTTTATCCATTTGGTGATACTTTCGTTAATTCGGCAACATTTGAAAAAGTCGACAAGTTGGCGACATTCCGTCAAATTCGTCGCCAAAATCTCGCCAAGCGTTATGGACGAAGAAATATTATTCTTACAGCAGATAAATGACTATAGCCGTTCGTGAACGGTGCATGTTAGCTTTCTAAAATTTATGTCAATCGTTTTCTAATGAAAAATTACATAAGAAATGTCTATGTGCGTAACTTTATTAGCGGTTTTGATTTTTGACGATTTTTTCATAACTTCACTCAAAAATTTAGGGGGGTTCTGAACATTCGATTGCACATAAAAACATTAGGCTGTCAGTGTTTACGGATTGTGATTTTTGTAACAAATTTCGTTCAAAGCAGTCCATTAATTCGTCAGTTATCGTCTCCACATACTCACTGACACACACACACACACACACACACACAGAGCACTTCAAAAATGATTGATTCGTGATCAGAGATGCTTGAAACGTGCTCCCTCGTCGAAAACTCGAATTCGAATTTTCGACCCCGTCACAATATTTTCCTTACACATTATGTATATAAGGAAAGTAAAAATCTTGAACTAGATAGACTTTTTTTAAAATTCGAGTGAAAATTTTTAACTAACATTTAAAACGAAAGCTTACATGTTATTGACATTGCAATAAATAGAATAAAATTCTTCATAATCATGCATACAAGGGTTTATTTATGGCTCAATGATTACGAGATTTAATAGTTTCAATCATTGTAGTGAAATATAGCCGCGATATATTTTTTCTTATATACATAATGTATAAATAATTTTTCGTTAATTTGGCAATAATTAAAAATGTCGCCAAGTTGGCGACATTCGGCCAAATTCGTCGCCAAAATCTCGCCAAGCGTTATGGACGGAGAAATAAGTTATTCTTACAGCAGATACATGACTATTGGCGTTCAAATACAAAAGTATTACTCAAAGTATGGAAAAAGTTCTTCATGAATGGAACGAGCTAGATCCACGGGAATGATGCCACTCTATTTATGGCATGGTATTACGTATGAAAAGTGAACTTGTTTCTCAATAGGAAATATTTATTTTTTCATTTTATATGGCTTTTTGACACTTTTTTTGAAAAATGTACAATATCTCGAGAACAGTTCTAGTTAGCGTTCTAAAATTTATGTCAATCGTTTTCTAATGAAAAATTACATAAGGAATATCTACTTGCTTTACTTTATTAGTGGTTTTGATATTTTGACGATTTTTTCAAAATTTTATTCGAAAATTTAGGGGGGTTTTGGATATTCGATTACGTATAAAAACAATAGGCTTCCAGTGTTTACAGATTGTGATTTTTGTACCAAATTTGGTTCGGATCGGTCTATTCGTTCACCAGTTATCGTCTCCACAGTCTCACTGACACACACACACACACACATACTTTCACACACACATACACACACACACACACACACAGACATCACTTCCAAAATGTTGGATTCGTGATCAGGGATGCTTGAAATGTTCTCTCCCGCCGAAAACTCGAATTCGAATTTTCGACCCCTTCACAATACTATCCTTATACGTTATGTATATAAGAAAAGTAAAAATGTGATGTGGGCAGCACATGACTTTCATTGCAAACTTATTTTTTTTTCCTTTATTTGTTTCAATATTTCATTAAAATGAGTTTTATTGCACAAAAAATAAGGATACTTAAAAAAATTACACTGAATTTGTACTTTTAATTCAATTTTCTTTTTTATTTGGTAAATCCCGCTTGTATTCAAAGGTAGCGTAGAAAAAATGCTAAATAACGAAAATATCTCGAGAACAGCTAATGCTAGAGTAACGGTGTTTTTCTTATTATTTTTATTGTTAAAAATTACGTACAAAATAAGCATTTAATTGATATATTTCAGCATATGAAAAAAGGCAGGCTAGGTTTTTCGGAATCATACCAAATTCTATCCAACTCCAGGGCAACCGACAAGTGACTTACCAAATTTTGTGAAATTTGGTTAATCAGTTTTTACATACAGTCGACAGATGCGATTTCTGCAGAATATTAGGCAAAAAACGGGTTTTATTATCTCAAATTATACCAAAATCTAATCAGCACAAGGGTCACCCACAAGTAACTTACCTATCATATTTTAAAAAATTTGGTCAATTAGTTTTTCAGTTAGATTGGATACTGTCGTGACGGAATTCGTCACTCCTTTGTAAATTGCATAACTTCTGTACTTTTTAAACTTTTATATTAATATTTAATTAATCTGTGTCCTGGAACCCTCATGTCATTGTATATATTTTAGCATATTTAAACGTATCGAAATCTGGTTTGAATTGTGGTCATTTTAATTTCATAATAATTCTTTCACACTCGAGGAACAACTACGTCGCTCAAGGTCGCACTTGTTTGCTGGCGGAGACGGCTGTCTCCATGTTTTTTCGCTTTGTTGGGTAATGCAATCTTGTGCTGGATTTCGTGTGGTTCTGCACGTGCCTTGAACTCTGTCGGTTGAAGGGGCGGATCCCTGGATGTATTTGAAATGAAAGAATCCTGGTCACGGCACCAATTGTCACAACGGGAATTCCGAGGGCATCAAACGTCGCCACGGATTCCCGCCAGACAAGGCTGACCGAGAAAGTTAGACTTTCTCGGTCAGCCGTGTCGGGCGGGAATCCGTTGTGACTTCTGATGCCCTCGGAATTCCCGTTGTGACAATACATACAATGCACATACAGACACACATGCAGACAGACATACATATATACACACATACACAGGTACACACGCAGACGTCGCGCTAAAAATGATTTTCCGTGTTTTCGAGGTCTCAAAACGTGTAGATCCGTCGAAAACTCGAGTTGCGATTTTCGACACGATTCCATTACTTTCCCTATACATTACCATGTATAGCAGGGAATGTAAAAAATGCACCGTTCCTGATTTCATGAATAATACTTTATGTATATACTTAGTTAATATTCTAGAGAAACGCAGCATTTCAGAAAACCGAGACCGACTTCGCCTGGAGGGAATTTTCTTGTGAACTCCCAAGAACTTGTCTAATTTATAACTTATCTTCAAAATTTTAGAAACGCGTAAGAGGGATCCTATTGTATGTGCATAGAAAGCATTTTATGACTACTTTACCCTAAGGGGGGATCTTTTACTGGCAATGAAAATACAGTTTTCTACGCAAGAGAAATCATAAATTGGAATCTGAAGATTTATTTTACGTTCTTTGGGTATTGAATAAATTTATATTTGCATTCATACATTGATTTTCTTCAGATATTTTTATGGAATCGTGATGTGTTAAAGAATGCAGTTTAATTTCAATAGAATTACTTTTGTTTAGAAAATAAGTTTTTGGAGATTTGACGCCGCATTGAACAGATTTGCATATTTGAACTTAGGTGTGTTGTAAAAAATATTAAAAGAAAAATATCGGAAATGTGAACCCACTGGACCATGTGATCCATGTGAGAATCCATGTGACCACTGGATTTTCTCAAACAATATATTAGGTCTTCACCTAAGTAACGATTTACGCTATTTTAGGAATCACTATCTAAGCTATTTTCAGGAACCCGCCATCTAAGATCATTTTTAGGAACGCTACTTACTTGGCTTTTGCGGAATTTTGCATAATTTTTGTTGCATTATGGGTGTGCAACATCTAACTTCCTAATTATCCTATTAATTTTTAACTTGCCCTTTTTTGAAAAGAAAAACGATTTTATAGTCCGTACATTAAAGGAAAGCATAAGGCACTATGCCGTTTAACTTTCTTCATGTATTGAATGCAACATCGATATTTAAAATGTGTGTTAAATTTGATGATGTCTAAAATTGCCAACAAGTATCCACAAACGAACTCTCTTCGGTCAACATGAAAAACAGAATAACAATTTAAAATATAAATAGTAATTTGCAATTTATAACTACTCACCGGATGTAACTCCATAGGATTTTAACCCGCCCAGGATTATGGAGCATTTTTGGTTTAAAATGATTTGTATGGAGTTAAAAAGTCGCCAAGAGTTAATTTTCCTAAAGAGAGGCACTGATCTTGTTTATAGACAAAATGGCAAAGGGTTATAAATAATTGTTGTGCCGATTTGTTTTGTGTGTCGTGTCGATTTAGTTAATTACTTGTCTTAAAAAAGGGGTAACTCTACATCATTTAACTTATTAAATACAGCCATTAGTAGTTTGGGTTAGTGCATTACTTTGGTGGCCACAAAACTCACCTATTTTCAGCATAACGGATGATTAGGTAACATAATAATCTTATAAAAATTCACAAATAAGACATAAGGGTAATTAGAACAGCCTACATTTTATTTAGCACACATAATCAATTTTACATCATAACTTTTAATCTTACAATCACTATTATTTTTCTTTTGTTACTTAGTTAAGTAATTAGCGAGATGTAATGCAAGGCTTAGTAATATTTGGTTGGAACACTGGATGGGACACATTAATTAACTTTTTTATAAAAAAAACACTTTGAATAAATCCTCATATAATTAAAAATGTACCTGATAATATCTTTCACATCTTTGAAGAATCGCCGGGTTTTCCACCATCTACTTTTTCAACACCAGAGGTCTCCGAACTCATCACATATACATCTAAAATACTGCTATACTGCCTTACTTTACATACATGTCCATCTCCAACAAACTGACTGGACTCCAACTGCTCACCAACTCCGAACAACAAGCAACTCTCTTGACCCCCAGCTTGACCTCATATATATACCTTCCTTCCGTTGGACGGTCTACGTGCTGGTATGCAAACATGAGGGCTGATCCGTAGACATGGGGTGCGGTATGTAAGTCGTGGGGCCACCTGTATGTTACAGCCAATGTGCTTAGCGTGGAGATATTCATTCCTCCCGCATTCCTTTCTCCATCATTTCTTAATCCTTCCAAATCTTTAATATGTAACATATCTGGCATTACAATTGTAATGGCGCAAAATAAATAAATAAATAAACAAACTGTGCAACACCAAAATCTTGAGTCACAATTTTACGTATTCCCTTAAAGGTATTTTAATACCCCAATAACATTACTCGTAGTAGAAAGTTGGCTGTGAAATCCTATTCTTTGTTGACATAATAACACTATTCAGAAAAATACATTGAAACTGACCATTTTATTGGAATGGAAATATATCAATTTTATTATAAACAGCCAAAGTACAAATTTACAGACTATTTCCGTTGTTAATAACAGTAGTTTAACATAAACTGGAGCTCTAGTATATGCTTTTTGAATGTTGTTGGTAGAATATTCAAACCTGATAGCGGTCAAAATTCTAATAAAATCGATATGTTTCCATAAAAAGTGTTAACATATATTCCTGCAGTGTATCAGCTTTCCAAAAGTGGACAAGATTTTACTGATAGGCTTCCAATACATCTACAGAGCAGAGAACTTCCGAAGAATAATTTCGAGAATACGTTTAGACAAAAGAACAGCAAAAGTGGTTTTTGAAATTTCGTAAAGTTTGGAGATATGTATGAGATATTTTACACGTTCATATTTTTCCCGGTCGTCCAAATGGTTACTCAAGTCCTCTGGATGAGTCGGACGGCCTGGGGTTTCCACGTACATATTTTTCAATTATTATCAGTGCTGTATTATTTTTTGTTTAAATGGGATAGGAATTAAAATATCTAGAATTTTATTCCTAAATTTTTATTCTAAGAATTCTGTTTTATTGCATGTAGTTATAGTAAGTAGTACGATACATGGTCCATGTACCCAAATGTTTGCCGGAACACTTGCTCTAGAATTTCGCATTCATCTTCAATGTTTTGGGAAAATAACTTTATTTAAGGATAGTTTTAAGGATAGTGGTTGCACAATTAAAGATAGTTCATCATATTAAATATTTTAGTCACATTATAGCTCACTCAGGAGAATTAAGAAACATGTAAGGACTCTGGATGCATATACTCCCGAACCTAACAGATAAAAATATAAATAATCGTTCTTGTTTTGACGAAAATAAGGTCCATATTATAAATGTAAAAATATTGAAATTATTATTATATATTTTAAACATTTTTTTTCGAAAAGTATTTAAAAAGTAGTTCTCTGAGCTAGTTGTTATGAATCATAACAAAATGTTTACACGATGTACAAGCACTTTCATTTCACCGGCCTCAAATCATAAATAAAGGGAGGGGTACTTAGTAACAACTCAACATAAATCCAATTGTACGTTGTAGATTTCAATTGTTAGCAAGATGCATCCTCATATATACAAAGGGATAGTTTCTAGAAAATTCAACAACAAGATGTCAAAATAAATGTCAGAATTGAACGACAAATCTCTTTAAAATTATGGCCCTTCTTAAGTGTTAAATCATTCCGGAATACAGGCAAGTCCCCTCGTAGTTGGAAATCCGCAGGATATTGAGCACACATACAACGTGTGCGTCATCTCAAGAACCAATGAGTAGTTTGGGAATTTGTCCCACTCGATTTTCGCACAAGTGCTGTAACAAATAAACGGACGAGAAAACTTCATCCCCATTTGTTCCACCCTTCACGAAAAGTGCAAGGTTCAGAATTAAAAAAATTAATTCAGATCCAAATTCCCATATCTGGAAAAAAGGGTCTCATAATTTCAATTATGACTTCTCCGGGAGCAGATCGAACCCCGATCCAAAAACCATGCATTTCGACGTGAACTTGGAAAACCTGTATCCCCTGCTATGCTATAGCAGTAGTCTAACACCTACAGAAAGAACATAATTTTTTATGCGCTATTATTGAGCATCATTTCAATACCGTTTTATGGCAACTCCACGTCAAAAGAGCAGGAGTGGGAGACTTCAATGATAACTCTCATGGGGCAGTGCCGGCCATCGAAACAGCGGTGATTTCGCCCCTGTCGCCAAACAGCTCTGGAAAAAGACCCATAGTACCGAAAGACCTCTTTGGGCCCTGTACACTACAGCTAAACCGTAACAAATGTGTGGACTGCAATGGTAAATGGAATCATTGATATCTCAGTAGCTGCGTGACCATAGCTGAACGACTATGCATTGGCGAAGTGTTTACGAGGTGCTTAACTTGGTCTTCTACACAGCATGTAACACGGCTCATCTGAGATATTCAAATGCCATCGTTTCTTAAGAATGATAGTGTGTTCAACCGTATGTGATCAGCTGAATCCTACATCAGTAGGCAGCGTTTTTCGAGTACATATCATGGGCATTTAAATGTGCAACGAGCTACCCGGCAATGAATAGTAGACCCTGAGTGTTTTAAACATCAGCGGACCTTGCCTTAAGCGATGGCTAACATACATTTTAGCTGTTATAGTTTCTCAATACATATTATTATTAATTTATCTAATTTATATACTTGCTACACATGATATTTATTACAAACATATTATTTTTATTTATTTACATAACTTCCTCAAACCTATTCAGATATTTACTACGATATTTCGTCGTATTTACATCAGCCTACGACGACAATTTATATGACATTACTACTAAATTTTTTATGTATGTACGTTGCTTACACGTTTTTGCTCCGTTGATATTGTACCTTGACATCGTTGAAATTCTATTCATACTACCTCAACGGACTACTTTCTCACACTTTATCATTATTTCAAATTATTTATTTTCATTTCATATTTATTTATATTTATGTTTACCTTCGTATAATTTTCACACACGAATATTTACATTTTATTTTCATATAGTAACTTATATATGCACATGATTTCCGTAAACTTTCAATACATTGTAATATATCAAAGTCATTGCTTTTGTTAACACTCAATAACCTACCATTAGTTATTTATTTCAATCTCATTACACACCTTTTAATTATTTATGATTTACGCATTCAAACCAAAAGTTTAACTAACTGTAATTTATTTATCCTGCCAATTTAGGATTAATTACTATATTGCTAAATTATTCTAAAAGTTCGCCAAATGCATTAACAAGTGTTACAGACAAACGGAGAGATAAGCATTTCTTATATATTAGAAGATATGTCCGTCATATGACAGCAATCAGAATTTGCGAAACATTGATTCCCATATGGCGTCATTTTTATTCATTTGGCGAAATTTTTGCCGCTTTGGCAACACTTAAAATTGCCACAAAATTGATGATAAATTACTTGCCAAACGTTACAGACGGACGGACGTAGAAATGATTTATTCTTAGAGTCTACTCTTATGTTCTTTCTAAGATATTGAACATTCATCCATTAGTTTTTTTAATGTACAATATCTCGAGAACTGTTCATGCTATCGTTCTAAAACTCATATCGTTTCCTAATGAAAAATTACATAAGAAATGACTATTTACGTAACTTTATTAAAGGTTTTGATTTTTTCAAAATTTCACTCGAAATTTTAGTTGGTTTCTGGACATTCGAATGATCATAGAAACGATAGGCTTCCAGTAATCACGGATTGTGATTTTTGTACCAAATTTCGTTCGATTTGTTCCATTCTTTTGTGAGATATTGTCTCCACAGACTCACTGACACACACACACACACACACGTGCAGACATCATCTCAAAAATGTTTGATTCGTATTTAGGGATACTTGAAATCAAAAACTCGAATTCGAATTATCGACCCCGCCACAATACTTTTCTTATACAATATACTATGTATATAAGGAAAGTAAAAATAGTGTCCGAAAAATCATCTATGTTTCTTAATTAAATCAACGCAATGCACTTAATTTTTCGACTGTCACTACTACGATCTCAGAGCAAATTAGGGACACTGTGGCAAGTGGTAGTTGTGTATATATGCGAAATTTTGCTGCGTCACACAAGTGTTATTTTCTTTTATTTTTCATTTTTCTTAATTTCATTCGAAATATCTTTAAAGCTATGAACGACAGATGTTCATAATAAACAACAAATATATGTACTAGGAAATTTAATTTTAAAATTCATTGTATTATTAAAAAAAAAACCTCTTATAGTTTTCGACTAATCCTCTTGTCAAGTTGAAGAAGATTAAACATGTTCTTATTTTTCAAGTTTATAATGATTGCTCAAAAAGTAAAATAGCTAGCTCTAAGCAATAAACAATAATTTGTAGGTGTTTGGAAGCCCGTCCAGTGTTTATAATTATATTTTGGATCGAGCTCTCCCCCCCTCCTCAAAAAAAGTATTTGTACGGATGACGAATGCTTTTTTTCATACTTTTGCTCGTAATACTAAAATATAAGCTACAGATATAAACAGTAAACGACAAAAATGTGTACTAGACAATTTAGTATTAAAATTCATATATATTATTAAAAAAACACTTATAGTTTTCAAGTAATTGCCTTGTCAAGTTAAAAAATTATGAACCTTTTGTGTTTTTCATGTTTGCAATGCTTATATCCAAAAGTGATAGCTATAAAAAACTGCAAGAGTTTGTAGCTCTTTGAAAGCTCTATAAGTGTATATAACCGGGTTTTGTATTGAGTTGCTTTTTTTACGATACTACAAAAAGTTGAGCTTTATTTAACAAAATATTATTCTCGTAAAACCAATTTGGCCCCATCTGACTGGAGCAACCGCCGATTATTTTAGCAATTTTTGATAAATTTATCTCAAGAAATCATTTGCTGTACATTAAACTGGTTTTGGAAATACAATAAATGCAGCAATAAAAACTATAACTCCTGTTTTTCAGATTACAGGTTTTTCAGTACAAAGATTAATTTAGAAGATGATATATAAGTTGAGCAATATTCATTTAAAAAATACCGAGTAAAA
Source organism: Amaurobius ferox (assembly GCA_951213105.1). NCBI lineage: Eukaryota > Metazoa > Arthropoda > Arachnida > Araneae > Amaurobiidae > Amaurobius > Amaurobius ferox. The sequence goes on along the minus strand of OX578145.1, from coordinate 25,830,483 downwards.
TTTATGCATGAAATATGCTTAATTTTACAGAATTTTTATTAGTTTGTAAAATAAAAAACTCTGAAAAGTTAGCCTTTTTTATCAATAGAAAATTTTGACATTTGCTCAGGCTTGGTATGAGCGAAGAAGGTATGCAGTATTGAATAAGAACTGTCAAGCTGGACATATTTTTTGAAAACCGGAGGAAAGTTTGAAGAACCGAAGAAGATGGATTGCCGTACTAAACTTAAGTGCATAGGCTCAAAACTTGCACATGTTTATTCAAGAGAAAATTTGCTTATACACTAAAAACGTCTTATTCATTCATAAAACACTTTCGTTTCTGAAGAGCAAAAATAAAACTAAACTACATATACTCAATTTTTACTGGAATAGAACGGAAATATTTTCATATTTATTAATAAATTCGTTGTAAAGTATGTATTTATTCCGTTATATTTTTACTTCAAGTAGTTAAACTGCCAAAAAAATATGTTATACATTTTCATTTTTTAATATAAAAAAGCTGTATTTTTTTACAAGGGTGTAATAGAGAATGTATTTAAAATTTAGTCTTCTGTTAAAGTAATATTCTCCCTTTAAATTAATAGGGATACTATTATAAGTTAACTAGCAGTATGCCAGATCTTCCAGATCTATTATAAGTAAACTAGCAGTATGCCAGATCTTCGTACGAAATATATAATATAAAGGAACCAAAAATTTACAATTATGTGCAAAACTCTATAGCATTATAAAAGGCGCTGTTATTCAAAACATTATATTAAAATATTTAATTTAATTCTTCTAAAATGAAATATAACATTAGCTGGTCTTGCTAGTAAAATTTGTCTTCACAGAAAGATCTCAAAAATAAAACATCCTGGTGCCATTTATAAACAAATTTACAAAAAATATGAAATTTTCCGATATATGTAAAAAGGAAAAACTATGAATCTGGATCACCGTATAAAAAATTGACAGCTAAGATGGTATTAATAGATAAACCCATACCAATTCTATTCTGTTTAAATAATTGACTAAACTCAATATATGAGTTTGAAATGTTTTTGCCAAATTAAAACAGATGGATTTAGTAATTGAAAATAGCCATAGTTCTTGTAACCTTACAACTGGAAAGCCGTAATTGATTATATTTTAGTTAAAAATGTAATTCCAATAAACTTTGTTTATATGTACATTTCCTAATTGTTTAAATTGCGAAATATTTAATACATATCGTCTGCTGTATGGATTAATTGGGTATACTTTTTTTGGTTAACATGCTATCATTTTTTTTTCAAATAAATTTGTGGATAAAAATATTGCCTGCATAATATTATCTCTATGCAAAATTTGTTTCTTATTTATATCTTGACAACCCTTAATCCTAGAAAAATATGGATTCCGCTCATGGAAAAATATCCCTTAGAATATGGACTATATTTTAAGATGGGCTGCTCCAGGACTACCCATAAAATTTCATAATATTTGCTGCAGCATAATATTCTCCCGTGATGATGAGACAAACACACACACACACACACACACAGATATTTATATCCTTGACTGTCTGGGGCTATCCAGACATGATCTTATCTCTGAATCGCTGTTGGTTTTGACTTTTCTTGGAATTCATGGGCTCATGGATTTGGTCTAGCTTAGGACTAAGCCAAGTGGAATTAGCAACAACAGCGCGGAGATATTTTTTAATTTATTTATATAGTATGCAATATATTTACTAATCAATAAACATATATTGCTTTGTTAAAATGAATATGTTTCTGTTCATTTAGAAGACGAAGACTAGAATTCGCCATGTTTATAAATATAGCTCAGGAATCAGATTAAAATTATCACTTTGTTGTCATTGTAGCTGGTTTTTCTGATAAAATGACAGTTTCTCTTGAAATATTGCTCTTGTAATGGAATATATACTGTTAGTAAATGCTGGTAATGATATGCATAATAATAATAGTAAAGTATTTCAACATGTCTGAAATTAATGAAAACTAACAAGATATTCTACAAAAAGATCAACTGTTATACAATTTTCCAGAATTACAGGAAATGTAATTTGAGCAATGAATTGTAGACATCAGACACACCTTACTTTATACGGGTCTACAGTTTAACATGTTTTTTTTGTAAAATTTGCATTATTTGTGCGTAACGTCCCTTGTAGCTTCTACACTGCTACAGGTTAGGTATTCGTGTAATGTTTTCCATTTTTGTCTTTGAGGCTATTATGTGTCATTTTGATTTATTTTTTGTCTCGGTGGGTTGCATTTACTCTTGTTTGTATTTGACTCGTCGGCATGTTGGGCTTTTTCTGTTGTGTTTTTGTGCACGCCAATATTATTTGTCGCTTCTCGTTTCAGCTTGGCTGGACTGTTCTGCATTCTTGGCAAGTTCGGATGAACACATAATCCAGGTCTTAGATATATAAATCCCTCAGTTTGGTCTATTTTCGCCTATTCCATTTTTCTGACATCGGATTTGTTGGTTCTGTTGCGCTTACGAAGGGGATACAGCTTATCTTCGAAACAGTTGTATGCTTTGTTATTATCTTATTTGCGCTTAAATACGCTTCTCAAATATTTCCTTAATCCATCGTAGAAAGTTTTTTTATTGATATATAAATAATACTGAATATTTAAAATAAAATAAAGACTTCCAAATTTGGTTAATTAAAATGTCTTTAATAAAAACACCATTAATGACGTACTTCAAATTACACAAGCGGAGCGCTGTAGGACATTATTACGTCCTTCATAAGTGGCAAAGCAAATTCTAGGTAACAAACAAGAACTCTAATATACAGGCCACAACTGTGAAACAAGATTTGAATATTGATCTTTTTAAAATCGATACATTTAAAAAACATAATTTAATTACGAAATACGCAAATGATAGTAGATAATGTATTTATGAATTTTTCAATTAAATTATGTTTTTTAAATGTATCGATTTTAAAAGGATCAATATGCAAATCTTGTCTCGCGGTTGTGACCTGTATATTAAAGTTCATGTTTGTCATCTAGAATTTACTTTACCACTGATGTAGGACGTAATAATATCCGAAAGCACCCTGGTTTGTACAATTTTTAAGTACGTCACTAATGGTATTTTTATTAAATACATTTTAATTAACCAACTTTGGTTGTTTTAATTTTATTTTTAAAACAACCAAAGTTGGTAAAATCACGTCAATTTAGTTTTTGCTAAATTGACGTGTCTCCATACAATTTTAATACGGAACTTATTGTAAGTAGTAATACTATATTTCCCTCTATTACGTATTTTAACTTCTCGACATGAGATTGCTAATGTCATTCATCAAAATTGAAATATAAAATAAATGTGCGTAATTTTTTTAAACTGCTAAACTTTTGCATCAGCAAAATAGGCTATGCTGATATTCTTCATTTATTTCGCCATCATTAAACGGTCAAAACTGCACTTGCATCTCATACAGATAACTCCCCCAATCTTGAACTAACTCCTTGAGGCCATTAGGAGCACGCAAAGAAGATAAGATCTACAGTTTAGAGCAATTCCCAAAAGAGCAATTATATTTTATCGTCAGTTTGTAATCCGAAATGCAAAGTTTTTGATGACTTTTTTTGTTTTATCAAGTTTGTGATTTGAGGCTTTAAGACGACGTATAAAATAGGTGCTTTGTGCGATAAATTTGACGAAAAGTTTACATATTTCTATATGAATTTACCTTTGTCACGTGGTTTTATGCTTTCATTACTTTCCCTGTAATGTATACCATATCTAAAAGAAAAGTATTACTATTGAATTTTGATGAATCTGCATGTTTTGAGCATCCCTGATATATGAATTAATCATTTCTTCTATGTCGATAAGCATGTCTCAAGATATGATATCGTTGGAGTAAATGAGCCAGTTTGATTGAAATTTGGTAGAAGTTTGTTAATGGATGAACATCAGTGGCCTATTAATTTATAGTGTGCCCAGACCAAATGAAAGCATTGAATGTTTTTGTGGGACGCGAATAAAAAAGGTAAGCTTAACTTTTAATTGCTATTAATTATTATTAATCATCATATCTTAACATTGGCGTAAATTCTCATATTAGTGGACTTATTATTGAAATCGTACATTGCTAGTTGTGCCGCTATATAAAACCCTCCAATTATTTAACTTTCGTGTGAGTCCTGTAAAGGAATAATTAATTATTATAATACTCATTGACTGCACCATTTAAACATTAACAATAAAACATTTATTAGCAACAAAAATTTTAATTAAATTCAATTACACTATTTAATTATATTATTTCAGCGGAGTGGACATATGTGACCAAAACCCAAAAATCCTAAATAGTGATTATGACCAGATATCATTTTTAATGGGCACATACCTTCACGTCTGTCTTGGACTTTGTCAGCATCTTTATTTAATGTCGTTCATTTACTGCATTAACACATGGTGTAATGCTCCCACACGTAAATTCGTTGAACATATTGTCTGCTGTAACTCTGCACTCGCACTTATTTCATTCACTTAGTATATCAATTCATCGCTGCAGTATCTGCACAAGTCGTAATGTCGAAGTTAGCTGTTCCAAGTCATGTTAGTATCCCTTTCTGTTCTAGTCTGCTCTTAAGTCAAAACTTCATAATTGTCTGCTTGATTCTCGGGTCACAAGCTGGGGTTCCCACGTTGGGGGGGGGGGGGGGTAACTCCCCCTTTTCTTCCATTTGCCGCATTGAGTTTGACGTAATAATCTTCTTTTTTTATTGGTTACTCCTTTAACCAATGGAACCATTCCACATCTCGTAAGACCCAGCTCAGCGCCTCTGTCATGGCCCCCTTAATTTATGGTCTTCTGACCTTTAGGTTCACGGGGTGATAACACTCTGTGCCAGCCAGACTACAAGTATTGTTCGCCGTTTTGAATACAATAAATTTGTACATAAAACTGTCTCATCAAATGTGAGATCTATTTCTGGTCTCACATATCTCCCCTTGGACAAAAAAAAAAAAAAAAAAATTCAAAACCTATGGAGTTCGAAATAAAGTTCGAGTCACTTGCAACTCTTTAATTGGCATTTTTCCTTTTTGGACACAGTTCGTCCAGAATTGCAGTTCAAACAGTCTTGTAACATAAAAGTTTTTAGCACACATCATACACTAAATAAACATAAGTTATGTACTCATCCAATTATATCACGTCAAGCTTTCAATTGAAGCAAAATCAAATTTTGATTATTTAAAAAGGTTTTTAAAATATATGCACATTCACTTTGAAGCGTTACACACTAACTATTTAACTTCTGATATTTTTACAACAATTCACATTTTTTTTGTACAAATTACACAGTATATTATTTTTACCACAATTCTTTCCATACTTCATCAATTTTCATAATTGATAACTTAATCACATAATACAATATTTTTGCTTAACCTTTAAACATTGGTACATACTTATTTATACAATCACACATTTTTTTTAAATCAGCCATTGAAAATATATTTTTTTTGCATCAGAATTCTTTAAGTAACTTTGACATTACAAACGAAAATGACAACACATTCGACATTTTCCCCTTTAAATTCATATCTTAACATTGCCGCAAATTCTCATATTAGTGGACTTATTATTGAAATCGTACATTGCTAGTTGTGCCGCTATATAAAACCCATTCCACATCTCGTAAGGCCCAGCTCATCCCCTCTGTTATGGCCCCCTAAATTTATGGTCTTCTGACCTTTAGGTTCACGGAGTGATGAACTTTGGTGCAAGCCAGACTACACGATTTGTTCGCCGTTTTGGCCACCATAAATTTCACATAAAAGTGTCTCATCAAATGTGAGATCTATTTCTGGTCTCATAGCTTTAAACGTTATTTTAAAAATAATGTTATAAAATAGTATAATTTCCAATACAGTCAGACAATAACTCCAGAGGTCAGTGGGATTAGTCTCCCTTTAGTGGAGACTAACAAAGAGACCCCCCCATTTCTTGTGTCAAATCCTTCCCCTACCTTTCTCAGAGATGGAGAAACTATTATATGTATATAATTCATATTACATTGTACGTATATAATGTAATACTCATACGAAAACCTGCCTTAATATATTTTGAGGTGTGATTTCAGTATATTTAAATTACTTGCATTGGATGCGATGCATAAAATTGTCTTCATGATTGGGTACTCACTAGTAAAATGTATATAAAAAAATTAAATAAAATATAGATATTTAGAAGGTGTGTTTTAATTTAAAAAGCAATTACATCATTCATGGGACTTGGAGATATTTCACGTTATATCTCAAATAATTTTGCGTTAAGGAAATGCAGCAATTCTTATACAACTCATTCTACATATTTTGCCGTTTACATTTTCCATAAGTGAAAATTAGGTTTCGTTATAGAAATAATCAAAGTTGGATGATCGTTTAAACTCAAATATATTGTAATTGCGTTGTTTCAGTATGTAGATGCACAGAATTGAAGCAAAAATAAAGCGGTTTTAGGACGGATACAACACTCAATATGAATTAAAAAGAACTTTAAAAATCACGATTTTGACACTAGGTGGATGCCATATCTTATTTTGAAGTTGGTTACGTGATCGCTTCATATAATGGTCACGTGATCGCTTCATATAAAAGGTGAAATGATTATTTAAACAAGGAAGATCAATCATGCATAAGCATTGATTATGAAACACTTTCCAACTGAAATGCAATTTCATTTAAAAATCATTATAATCATTATAATCATTTAAAAATAGTCGGGGTTATAAATAGAAAAAAAAATAAAGACGATGAAGAATAATTTTTGTATTGTTTGTTATATATGACTGCCTGTAATAAACAAAAATCTAATGTGAAAAATGTTTTGACATTTCTCTATAAAAATTGCTTTTCATATTCGCTACTAGATGGCAGCAGGTCCTTGGCAAATCAATCAAAATTATATTTATTTTTCTGTATGCAATGGCAAATTTGTAAGCGTTACAAAGTAACACTTTCGCGTCCTCGTAAGTGTACTACCCCGTTCAAGCGTCCTCGTAGTGAACCTGAGATTGACTCATTGGTTATTAGTTGCAGCAAACACGGTAAGCTAATTTTGATATATAGTTTTAAAAACGTCCAAAATGAGTAAGAGAACAAATCAGCCAAATTACTGAGTTTTTTTAACAAAAAACCCAAAGTTGGTGATAGTGAATTTCAAGGTAAAAAAGACGAAGTTCCTTCACGTAGTATTATAACACAAAAAGGAGATGGCGATACTTCAAAGGAGATTACCAATGAAAACTCTTAATCAACAATCGTCTTAAACTCCACAAAATCGTCAAATGACAAATTTCCTGAAACTAAAATGCAAACTTGTGTAGATCCTGAGGTCTGGACTGGTGTTCTTAAACACGATCTTGGATACTATTTGATACGTAATTTGCGTCTTGATGATGCCTCAAGGTGCTAATTGTTAAAGAACCATTGAGTTCTACCTCCTGACTACTACTTTCCATTTTCAGTCCACAGAAAACAGCTGAAAGAAGAAAAAAGATATCTCAGCCAAAATCATCTCAATAAATATAGTTAGGCGGTTCTTTCTGAAGAGCTAAAAGGGCTCTTTTGTAAATACTGTGCCTTGTTTGTGATTGGAAATACTGGAAGTGGCGCTGGAAATGTTATGCCATTAAAAACTCTAGTCACAGAACCCCTGACAAAATATTCAAAGTTGCTTGGAAAAGACGGATATTTAGAAACTCACCAAAAAATACGCATCATATATATGCAGTACAAGATGGGAAAAACTTTTTGAAAAGATTTCACGACCCTGAAAAAGATATTGTGAATAAGCTGGATTCTCATCATCTGGAAGTTGTAAGAGAGAACAGACAAGGGCTTGTGCCTATAACTGAGAGTATAATTTTCCTGGCTCGACAAAATATGCCATTTCGTGGCATAGGGATGATTGTTCTCTCTTAGATAGCGAATCAGAAAGAATTAATTTTAGAGAACTTTTGAAATTTCGTATACAATCTGGTGACGAAGTACTTGAAAATCAGATGAAAAATTCTCAATGAAGAGCAACATACATTAGCAAAACTACACAAAATGAAATTATTAACATTGCTGGTGACTGTATTCTTGAAGAAATCATTTCAAGAGCGAAAGAATCTAGATTTTATAGTGTTATATTTGATGAGACTACGGACTTGTCTCATACATCTCAAATACCTGCCATACTGCGCTATGTTTACAAAAAAAGTGTGTGTGAAGGTTTTATTGGATTTGTAGATCCACACCAAATGCATTATGGAAGCAGTTCAACAACTGAGCCCAAACTTTTTGGAGACGTACTTGGCCAATCAACACTTACAATTATTGGTGGTTTAGGCCTAGAGTTTGATAACTGTGGTGGCATATGTACTGATGGGTGCAGGGTCATGACATCAGAAAGCTGTGGAGCTGTAAAAGTTGCTCAATCTAAAATGAAAAATTCCATCTTGTGCCCTTGCAGTAATCACGCCTTGAACTTGTCATTAATAAAGTGCAGCAACGTACAGGCAGCTAGAAACATGTTTGGAGCAATGAAAGATGTAATTTCATTTTTCAACATGTCATCAAAACGGAATTTTGTTTGAAAACAAACTTTGAAAGGTAGACTACACTCCCTATGTGAAACACGATGGGTGGAGAGACATGATGCGATTTTACAGTTTCAAGGTGGATTTCTTCCTATTGTGGAGGCTCTAAGTTTAATTTCGGGGTGGGAAGACATTAGTTCGTCATCAAAAGCAAGGTCCCTGTGTGATTCTATATGCACCACGGAGTTCATTTTGTCTATGCACGCTGAAGCTGACATTTTCTCCGTTACGCTACCATTAAGTACCAAGCTCCAGACAGATATTTGCGACAAGCGCTCTGCATCATCACTCATTAAAAGCACTGTAGGAGATTTGCAAAAGAAGCGAGTGGAAAGTGGCACTGTCTTTCATCTTCTTTTCAATAGAGCAACTGAAATGATGAGTGACTTGGACATCGTCCCCAAAAAGCCTAGAATTATCCGAAGAATAACACATCGAGACAACCCTACCGTAGAAAGTGTCGAAGACTATTATCGAGTAGTCATCTACAACAAGGCTTTGGATGAAGTTAATCAAGATTTGAACTCAAGGTTTGACGAATCCGTACTGAACATCTTTGATATTAATGTTCTCATCCCACACAATGCAGATGAAAAAGCCGAGGACAAAGCAAGTAAGCAAAGTGCTCTGCAAAATATATCACACAAATTTGGTTTAATTCTGGATGATCATGGAAGTAAAAGTCTGTTCGAAAGTGCACTTCAAGAAGAATATGAAGTTTGGTATGAGTTTGGGAAGAAAGCTTCTGAAAAAAAAAACCCCACAGAAGTCTTAGAATTTTTGGAGAAATGTGATCTAGATGTTTTTCCACGAATCTACAAGCTTCTTCAAGCTATGTTCCCAGTAAGTGTTGCTTCAGCAGAACGTAGTTTTACGTCATTGAAGCGCCTTAAAACTTGGCTTCTAACGCGGATGACAGAAGAGAGATTTTCAGGTCTAGCATTAATACACATCCATAGAGATATTCATATTGATGTAAATAAAGTGATTGACAAATTTTCAAAGAAAAAAAGGCGACTTGACTTTTCACTATAAACTTTTTTTTAGAAAGTTGCTTGTTATAAAAAAAGTAAAATAATTACAACGCTTTCGTAATTTAGATTTAAACTTGTTCTATTAAATACATTGTAAATTATCGCTTTGGTTGTTGTATAAATGTATATGTATTGTATCCTTTATTAGCTTATCCTTTCTGTCATACTTATCTATAATTTACCATAAACTATATTTCCATATAGTTTAATGATAAGCTCAACTTTAATTATTAAGTATATTAATATGACTTAAGAACAACAAAATTTATCTAAACTATTCAACAGCCCCAAATTAAATTAAGAAATTTCCAGGGAAGGGTCCTCGGAACCGCTCCCCCCCGTAATAAAACTCTGGATCCATCCTTGTACTGTAATTAAAATAATGAAATATATAATTATTTTTACCAATATAAGTTTTATGATAAGAGAAATATATTTGATTTTATTAATTAGAACTGATATACAGAAAATATTCTATCTGAATATTATTGCATAATACGAAAAATATGTATTATTTAATGTGCATCAAGTAATTACTTTAAATGGTTAATATTGCATTTTCCATATCCGGAACTGTTGTTCACTACTCATCTTGGCACAAACTGTTTGGAACCATTAAAATTATGTAGGCAAGATATCATCTTCATTTAGGGCTATTCTCAAAAGTGCAATTATATTTTATCGTCAGTTTGAATGTAAATCAACTAATTTTCTCAATTGAAATTATTTTAAAGTATCTACCTTCTGTGGTTTTACGCTTTAAACTCTGCCATAAATGTGATACTTTAATTTTTGTTTAACAGAGACTAAAGGTATACAAAGTGTTTTATTTCTCTATCACCGTTTGTTCTTTTGATTTTATATTTCCTTGTATACTGGTGATTATTAATAATACTATCGATAGAGAATAATAGTTTTTGTTAAAAATGCTCACAATAGATCGTTTTCGATCGAAGTATTACAAGAAAGCTATTTCTAGTTCATTTCGGCGAACGATCCAATGGCTTTTTGAAATGTCTCTTTTTCCAAAAATCCTGAACACTTGATCATTAATTGTTGATTTACAGTTGCGATTACTATTTTTTTTTAACCTTTAACGAGACATTTTTACTTTCCTTATATACATAATGTATAAGGAAAGTATTGTGACGGGGTCGAAAATTCGAATTCGAGTTTTCGACGGGAGAGCACGTTTCAAGCATCCCTGATCACGAATCAAACATTTTTGAGGTGATGTCTGTGTGTGCGTGTGTGTGTATCAGTGAGACTGTGGAGACGATATCTCACGAACGAATGGAGCGATTGGAATGAAATTTGGTACAAAAATCACAATCCGTGAATACTGGAAGCCTATTGTTTTTAAACGTAATCGAATGCTCAGAACCCCCTAAATTCTCGAGTGAAATTTTGAATAAATCATCAAAAAATTAAAACCTTTAATAACGTTACGCAACTAGACATTTCTTATGTAATTTTTCCTTACAAAACGATTAATATAAACTTTAGAACGCTAGCACGAACCGTCCTCACGATATTGCACATTTTTCAAATAAATTTATCAAAATATCCCATAAATTAAAAAAAAAATTAACTGTTGAGAAACATGTTCACTTTTCATATGTAATATCATGCGATGAATTTGGTGACATCTATCTTGTGGGTCTAGCTCTTTCCATTCATGAGAAATGATACTTTGAGTAATACTTTTGTATTTGAACGCCAATAGTCATTTATCTGCTATAAGAATAACTTATTTCTCCATCCATAACGCTTGGCGAGATTTTGGAGACGAATTTGGCGGAATGTCGCCAACTTGGCGACTTTTTGAAATGTTGCCAAATTAACGAAAATCTAGCGAAATGGATAAATAATGACGCTAAATCAATGAAAATGACGACTCTTTGAGGGAAATTCAATATCTTGGAAATAATATAAGTATCTACTATAAAAATAACGTATTTTTTGTTGTTGAAGTAGTAAATTTATTGCATTATATAAGGAAAGTCATGTGCTGCCCACATCAGATTTTTTGTTTTATTGCTAAACGTATAGGTGTTATCCATATAATAATTTTCTAACGCGTTTGTACTTTTCCAGACTAACTTCGACGATGGCATCCCTAGTAGCATTTAATATTGTTCTAATATTGAAACAATATTGTATAATTTTCTCATTACATTGGAAATATTTCCTATGTAATCCCAATAATGGGCAAATATTGGGGATACATTAGCCTCCGATATTGGCAAAATATTTTCTTTACAATAGTACGCCGATATTGGCATTGCATTGGAAATATTTCTAATGAAACACCAATATTGGCGTTATATTTTCCCAATATCGTAAGCCACTGTTGGGCAAATTATGTCAAAATATCCACTTATTCATATTGGGCATATATTTCCAATATTGGCTGCCAATATTGTGCCAATATCGAATTGCTTCTAGAGATAGAAGACTGAATCTAACACTCTTAGAGTATCTTCAACGGTAAAGAACCTTAAGTAGTCAAAAACAGCCAATTTGTCAGTCCCCGGGGTGATAACTAAATCACACTTATAATATCAGGGCGCGGTAGCCCAGTGGTTAGCTCCTGGGAATTGCACTCGGTAGACTGGGGCTCGATTCCCGCCACTGTCAAAACTGCCAACACATGTTAAACATGTGGGTCCGTAAGTCCTTCCAAGAGGTTGATGGTAGGTGAAGTGGGGTACGGTCCCTGTGGATGCTTTTATGTCATCTTTGTCATAGGGCTTATAATTTATTTATGTTTCGACTTTGAATAGCCTTGTTTTAATTTGTTTTAAAGTACACAATTTATCTTTCAATTTGCAATATATACTTATTTATTTATTTTTGACAACACCCACAGATTAGTATGAAGATATTTCACCAATAATATGGGAAAATTGATTGATGTGTGAATACTGAGAGTTTATGCAGGAGTTGCGACAGCAACAGCAGCTTTTGATATACTTAAACAATTAAGATATTGTTGCCAATATTTCCGAAATGAGCTTCGACACTACAACACCGGTAGGGCGCGGTAGCCCAGTGGTTAGCGCGCTGGAATTGCACTCGGTAGGCCATGGTTCGATTACCTCCGCAGCCAAAATTGCTGCCGTGTTCACACGGAGTACAATCACGTTAAATATGTGGGTCCGTAAGTCCTCCTAAGAGGTTGGTGGTAGGGGAAGGAGGGTGCGCCCCCTGTGGATGCTTCCTCCACTGGGTTCCGGTCTAAATTGGGTGGCACTTCCCGGCCGTCCAAACAGTTACCTTACACCTTTCTGGTATGTCGGACGGTCTGGGTCTCAACAACAACACTTATAATATCAACCGCTGTAGAAGTACCCGCTTCTACGCGCCTAAACTGTGTAAACTACGCGCCTAAAACTGCCTAAACTACGCCCATACATTGTTAAACAATAAAAACTTATTATTAAGTTTGCAATTTAATTTCTTAAAAGTGTACTCTGATTATTTAAAATGAGGAATGTAAATCGATAATTTCTCTGAAATAAAATAAAAATATTTACCTTAAGCCTTTGAACTACACAATTTATGAAAGCATTTTTATTTTACGCCATACGGAAGCAATAAAATAATTTTTCACATTCTAATAAGATTAAAACAATGGCATAATGATAGCATTTTTGTTTATTTGCATTCTTTCAGTAACTAACTTCTGCTGCACTTAGCGATAACTGTTTGACACTGTTATCACTCTAAAGTGTCAAAAATTGTGAGTTATCACGCGGAGTGCATTATACTCGTACAGTTATGAATTTAACTATAACATTGGAAAATCTATATATACTAATTGCCAAGTACCCATCTGTCACGCTTTTTTTAGGCACTTCCCGAATAGATAGAGACTTGCAATTTGGTACATGGGTCGATTGTTCGATAATCCCCCCTTGATAAATCGTATTTTCCGAAAATGTTCTAGAGAGGGTGCTCCACACCAAAACGTTCGAAAAGTGAAATGGTAGAAAAGCATGCATTCGAATAGAGACTTCGAATTTAGTGTATGGGTAAATCGTTCGGAAGGAAGAAAGTGTGCGATCTCAGATTTCCAATATTTTCTACTGTTGGAGGTCCCCCACACCAAAATATTTGATGTAGCGAATAAACGAAAAACTACTACTTTAAAATTTGATAAAGGCTTGATATTTGGTATTTGGGCTAATCATTTGATGAAAACACCCAAGATGAATATAGTTTTTCAGAAATATTTGTTTAAGGGGGTGCTCCCGACAAAAACGTTCAAAAGCTGAAATGATGGAGAAAGCATGCTTCTAGATTAGATAGACTTCAAATTCGGTGTACGGGTAAATAGTTGGAAATGAAGAAAATGTGCAATTTCAGTTTTCCAACATTTGCTAATGTAGGGGGTGCCGCTCGCTAAAATATTCGATTTACCGAAGAAATGGAAAACTCCTCCTTTACAATGTGATGCAGGCTTGAAATTTGGTATATGGGCTAATCATTTGATAAAAAAAAACAAAGATGAATACGGTTTTAAAAAAAATGTTCATTTAAAGGGATGCTACACAGAAAAACTTTCGAAAAGTGAAGTGATAGAAAAAAACATACTTCGCGACAGAAACTTCACATTTGATGTACGGCTAGACAGTTTGAAAGGAAGAAAGTGTGAAATACCAGATTTCCAATATTTGCTACTTTAAGGAGGTGTCGCACACCAATATGTTCGATTTTCCGAATAAATGAGGCACGCTTCCTTTTAAATATGATAGGGGATTGATATTTAGTATATGGACCAATCAACTCATAAAGCCAAGACAAACAGAGTTTTCAAAAATGTTTATTTTATTTATGGGTGCACTTCATGGACAAACGTTCGAAAGCGGAAGTGATAAAATAGCATGCTTCGGAATGAGTTAGAGACTTTAAGTTTGTGTACTATGGGTAGATAGCTCGAAAAGAAGAAGCGCGCAATTTAAGTTTTCCAATATTTTCTTCTTTAGGGCGTTCTGCACACCAAAATATTCGATTTTCCTAATAAATATGAAACTCCAATTATTCAAAAAATTTACATTATGCAGGGGTTGCTTATTGCGATACCTTTGATTTTCAACGGTTATTCGGCTAGTAAAACAAAAAATAAAACAATTTGCTCTGCCTCTTTATGATTTTATGAAAATTCGAAACAGAATCGTATTGAATAACGCAATAAAAGTTAAACCAGTCAACAATGAATAATTTCAAAATATTTTATAATACGACTTTTTCGTCAACATATGTTACTCCATAAACTTGGACTTTAATCTTTAAGGTTAACCAATCCACTTTGTAAGAAACCTATTGTAACCATTATGAAACTAAATGTTGTGCAGGCTCTTCAATGTATGTTATTCTCAGAAGGACAATTTACGTTAACGGCATTTTGCGTTAAGCGATACGTGCCAATGATATATAATTTACCTATATGAGCTTCACAAATTTTAAACTTTTAATACTTATACTGATATGGCTTTTGTAATCTGGTAAATTGTACATAATTCATAGGGTGTATTTTGTATTATTTCATAGCTGACTGGAAATGGATTATTGTATAAAATATACTGGACTTTAAATACTGAAGCACAAAATACTATGTTTTAATATTTACTGCGTATGCAATTAAATAATTATTATTCAAAATCAATGCAATGAAATGCAAATGCATTTTTTAGCATGTTTTAAGTCACCCATACTCTTTAAATTAAATGTCGACAGCTGAAATATTCCTGATTCAATTTTAGTTTCGTGCTGCAAGGATATACTTTTACAAAATGTGGCAAAATTTTAATTTTTTTAAATTTAAATTAGAGACAGCGCAATTTATCTAAAAAACTGCTTGGAATCAATAAAATCTTGCAAGCAAGATATGATCTTCATGTAGGGCTATTCTCAAAAGCGCAATTTCATTTTATCGCCAGTTTGAATGTAAATCTACCAATTTCTGAATGGAAATGTTTTAAATTGTCTACATTTTATGGTTTAGCGTTTTAAGTCATCCCATGAAAGTAATAATTTAATCCTTGAAAAAAAACAGAAACTGATGGTTTACATAATATTTTATTCCACTATTAGCATGTGATTTAATGCTTTATGCCACCCATAATGTTTCTGGTTGAATGTGAACAGCTGCCGCATTTTCCAGTCTCAACTTTCGTTTTCGTGATGCAGTGAACCACTTTTGCATGATGTGGTATGATTTTGAATTTTAGAAATATAAACGAGAGATAGCACAATTAATGGGAATATGGATTGAACACGAATTACTTTTCCATTTAACTCAGTCATATACGGTACATTTCCATTCAATACACACATCTCTATATGTTTTTAGTATATTTATATTTACATCACCTTGCCTTATTTTATTGAAAATAACTTATGATAACTTATAATTCTGCGTTTCGCCTGGAAACTTGTCACGACTGCTTAGCTAAATATCGTCATAGATTTAATATAATACCAAGCCCAAACTGTGTAGTGTGTGGTGCTAACGCAGCTATGGACGCTGATAATCTAATTAACTGCCCAGGACTCTCTGGTGACATGCACAAAAGGTATTGGTGCGGAAGGGAGAGGATGCAGGCCCTTCAAGCTGTCTGGCTGTTTTGGATTTGCGTTTTATTGTTGTTATTTTTGCTTGTTCATGTTTCCTGTTTCTTGTAATAGTTTTTCTCCTGTATTTCTGGTGTTGTGCAATTGTACACCAGTGAATGATTTGTATCAAGTTCTGCTGCTAGAAATAAATTTGTGATCTTAAATTTTTTACTTTTTCAGAAATACTATATTCATTATACATTGAAGTGCCTTCTGGTGAAAGTAAGGTGTCGCAAGAAAGCAAGAAAGTACTTGATCTATTCAGTGCAAACAGCTAATGCAAAACACTTTGCAATAATTTTATAATTTTTCTGGTAGAAGTATTCTAACCTTGAATTCAATATTGTTTGGGATCGTTATTAGCCTGGTCTATCGTTAATAAAAATATCAGGATTACGATTAAGCGACTCCTGTTCTATATCATATAGTTCTTAAAATAGTTACAATATTCTTTAAAAAAAATTTAAATCCAAAGCATTCATATGATAATACAGCATACGTAAAATGGTTACAGTATATCTACTAGAAAAATTCTAAAGCCCGTGTTTTAAGAAGTAACTCGCTTCACCTGCACAGTGCTGACGAGCGACAAAGACAAAGAAACCCCATGGTTTATGGGTGGTAATGGGTGACATTTTGTTCTTACTGTATTTATTGTATAATTACCAGGAATAAATAAGCAAATCTGTAGCATTCCTAAACAACTTGCATGGATAGTCTTTAAAGACAATTATAGAAGAAGAGTAGAATTTATATATATAGGTAGAATTTGTTTAGGTAGAACTTGGATAGAATTTTTTTTATAAATTGATGGAATAAATCATTAAAAATGTGTATAATGTCATTTGCGTTAAAATTTCTTCACTACCAATCTCGTATTTTAAGTAGGAATATTACATCCGGTCTTTAAGTAAATCTGTTTCTTCCCTTGTATTTCAAACTGTTATATTTATAGTTTTTAATACAATATGTCACAGTGTGTATGTTACTTAATAATATTATAATACTTGCCATATGATTCTAATATATTTATACGTTTATGAGAGATACACAGTTCAATTTAAGGTAATTGCTTAACTGATTACTGAAATTAATCCCTGGGTGTTGCATTTATGATAATTATAATACAACAATCCCCTACATCTCAAGGGATTACTACATTTTAAATGCAGGCCAGAAAAAGAGGATTTGTCTTTAAACTGTAACTTCGAAAATTTTCTATATTAGAGAATTAATAACTTGAAAATGTCTTACACATGTTTTTACTCTTTATAAAATAAAAACACCTAAAATCTGAAAACTGTAGTCATAAAGAGAAATTTACGAAACGTGGTAACTTGTAATCTCTTCAAGACCAAGTTCTTCATTGAGACATATAATTGTCACTAGCTCCAAAATCAAAATATACAGAAATCTGCATAAGACACAATATATGTTAGGTTATAGACAATTCCATTTGAGAAATATTTTACTGCATTTTTATGTCGTCAAAGTATCTGAAATATCTTGGTATTACTAATATGTTACGCTTGTAACAAAATTTTACTTATTGTGTAAAAACGTTTCCACAAAATTAAAGATTTATCGTATTTAATGGTTAAATCTATTTATCTTTATACTGCTAACTTTTACATGTTATTTTATATAAATTTTATTTGATAGAGATCGGGTTCTAGTTAGAGCTAAACTTTAATTTGTTGTAGAGTTTTAGAACATCTGCATTCTTAATAGTGATTTAAAATATGCACCTGAGGTGAATATTTTATATTTTTATACGCTAACATCATATGTCTAGAAATTATAGATTTTAACACTAAACGTACTGACACCCAATATATACCTTTCAGTACTAACCGGTCAAGTGACCGGGTTTTAGATAAACACTTTATTTTTTCTGATTGTATGAAGGTAATATTGATTTTATTAAGGAAATTTTAAACAAAGTAACTTTAAGGTAATGGAATCCATTCGGTTTCTAAAACTCGATTTGTTTCTTTTATTGTGTATGTTTTTATATGTTTCATAATACGATGGTCAATTATCAACAAAAATGTAGTCTTTACCCTTTATGATATTACGTTTTGCATATCCCGTTGGACCTGATTCTTCTCTAAAAATGTTACGAAGTTCTGATCTCTCAGATGTAGCATCTATTTTCATTTCTTCCCAAACGGTGCTATCAATCGAAATATACTGCTCATTTTCTCATTCTCATCTTCAGAACTTGAGAGCAATCTCATTCTTTTCCGTCCTCTGCGTATTATATTCACAATATTCGCCTCTTCATTGTCGGTATTTGTAGGCTCACATTTGGTGCATAATAGATCATTAGCATTTTCAAATAATATATCTTTATTTTCAGAAAATTCACCATTATCAATTTCCAAAAGCTCTTCGCCTATGTTATTTATTTCTTCTAAGAACTTGATGTGTCTTGGATGTTTCGACATTTTTTCAGGGTGAAGATTAGGAATGGAATAACGCTGTAAAAATAAAATGTAAACTAACTAGTAATATTTTTTACTTTCTATCACCTTTTCTTACAACTTGAAATTTTACACACTTTATTGAAATTTTAATACACGATTATTTTAAATCGAACTTACTACTCAACAGACCTTGCAGAAAAATGCAGGAAACTGATGAACATATGCTGTTGTTGTTGAGACCCAGACCGTCCGACCTACCAGAAAGGTGATGAACATATGTGGATTGTGCATGTGCATCACATTTTCTGACCAATAACCTTATAAGGCAATAATTTTTTCTCTCAGTCAAATGGCCGGTTGTGGTAAATAACGGTAGACTATGTATCTTTATCATATAAACACAAGAAAATTAAATGCTGAAAAATTGATTGTATACATTCAATAGAAAAAGTTATGAGGTCAAGTGAGAAAAGGTGATAACATTGTATGCTAATTTTCTTATCAAAAGTTTACAACCAGTCATTTGATCGATGATGGTACGTTTAGTGTTGAATGCAATAATGATAAAATATGATACTAAGCCAGCTAATGTCAAATCACTATTTTCATCTAAAAATGACATCCGTTTCGATCATTCACATGGAATAAGATCCATATAATTATGTTTCTAAATAATAAATATAAATATACTGTCTATTATAAAATGCATCAGTTGCTTGTAAATACTTTAAATAAATATTGAACAGACGCTTTTTAGAAATCATATTTGTTGTTCTCAATATATTAAATATGTTAGTAATCCATACAGAGCCCAATACCTCTTAAAATAATTGTTTGCTTTGCAGGAAATGGGTACATTGTAAAACTTTTACTTAATATTTCATTAGAGCCAGACAAAATATTTGAAGCTTTTTTGTTTTCTTGAAAGAAACATAATGATTTACGAATCAAGAAACCTCTTAACAAGTGATAACATAAAGTTGCAATAGCACACATTCTTCCCATAAGGAAGATCTGCTTAGTATTCCGATTCACAGAGATAGCGTTTGAACTCCGAGAACCTGTGAAGTGCATATATGCTGTGTGTGCATATATGCTCGTTATGTTTTGAAAACATATTTTAAACTTCATATCCTGTCCAAAATAAACATGGCCCGTATAAAAGGACACTTGAACTCTGAAATTATCCAATCAAATCAAATCGTGAACTAAACGCATTGACGGAAGATAGTTTCCTATGTATTTTATGTAACATAAATCCTTTCTGCTTCCTACACGGAGATGAATAGGCAACAATGTACATATTTGCATACAGTTCATCCTTATTTTAATCTTTAACATTTAAATTATAAGAAATTTGAAATTTACCTTATTGACTTATTACAACATCGAATTTTGATAACCATTACGGAAAGAATGTCTTTAATAAATTGGATATATCTTTTTGCTCATATAAAGATCTCGTAATTCGCAAAGCACTGTAAAGAACCGTAGTGACATAACTGTTCAATACATAACAAAGAACGACCAAATTAATTTCGTGCTACATCGTTTTTATTACGTGTTTTATGTCATGTTTACATTTGACGGCAGATATAAATAATGAACGTCTAACTAAAGTAATTTATTATGTATTTCAAAAACCTGTTATTTAGATTTAATCGACAAGTTGAAGCATTTTTTAATGAAACGTAAATGTAGCGACGATGCCAATAAGAGGAAAATAAAGCAAGAATCACATTAAATTGCTTCTTCACTTATCTATGTCTTGAATGTTTGTTTTTGATATAAATAGTATATTTACTCTGCAATCAATAACTTAATAAACAGGACAGGCAACAAGTCATTATAATAAATTGATTAATATGAAGATCGCTCAGATAGTGAATTTTATTTATTTAGAGTTTATAGAAATTATTCTATATAAATAAAATTGAAAATATATCTGTCTGTCTGTCTGTCTGTCCAATTACCACGGGAGAGCGGCCGAACCAAATTTTCTGAAATTTTGTGGGTAGCCTTAAAATAGCCCCACTTAAAATTTAGTCCATGTTTCGAGTTTCTATGACCAGTGGTTCTCGAGATAGTAGTGAAAAACAAAACTTTCTTTTGTCTCATCTTCATGAGTGAACAGTTGAACCGAATTTAATGAAATTTTGTGGATAGCCTTGAAATATCCTTAAATTTAGTCTAAGTTTTCTGAGATCAGGAATTGTTGTTCCGAGTTTCTGAGATCAGGAGTTGTTGAGACATTAATGAAAAACGAAACATTTTCCAAGGAGTTCTACTTTCTAACTCCTTGGTTCCTCCAAACAAAAAGGTTGGAAATCGTTTGTTTAAAACGTGAAAGTGAATTAAAATTTTATCTCTGAGTTTGGCATGAGATTTTAGCGTTAATTAGTCACTTTCTGAAAGCATGAATCATTTGAAACATGAATTTAAATGGAAAATGGTTTATTTTTCACAAGCTTGTACTTAACAATGAAATGCATGAAGAAATCAAAATGATTCTGTTTTATATCATGTTGCTCGGCAACGCAATTAAATTAAATATGTTTGTTAATGTTTATTATTATTTTTTTGACTTGAATAATAAATAAATGGATATAAAACTATATCTCATAAATAAAAGATTTTATTTTTTCTTAATAATATCAATTGCGGATTGAGTACATCACTTTCATTTATTTTGGCAAAGAGTTTTCAAGCTTATATATTGTGTTTAGCTGATAAACTCATATATTGTGTTTAGCTGATAAACTCATATATTGTATTTACCCAATAAATTCATTTAGCCGATTGTTTAAACAGAAAAAAGGTAGAACGGGTATATCTTCTAATACAATTTTAGTGTTTTCATTTAGTATATAAAAAAGGGATCAGGATGTTTTATTCAGATCTGCATGTTCAGAGATACGAATTTGGTGCTATGGTGATATATCGCTAATTTGGCAACTTCCCTTAAACGTTGCCAATTTTTTAAAAACGACGCAAATCCATGAAATTAAACTTGTTTTGTTAGAAGAAAGTACTGAAATGATATTTCGTTAGCATTTATCTGTCAGTCCAACCGTCCTACTTAGTAACACATTTAGCGAATTTTTTAAACTTCACCAAATATTTGTAAAACCATAAACATATCTTGAAATTGATAAAATTGCTCTAAATAAATGAAATGAATTGTGTTTTGTTAGGGGCAGTATTGTGATAATATTTCGTCAATTAGTCGCCAAGTGGAACTGTCCCACTTGGCGATAAGTTTGGCAATTTTTTAAAATGTCGTTAAATTGACGAAAATGTGGCCAAACCTTCCATAGAGATAGCATTATTCAGAAAATACTTTTCCACCAATTTATTTGAAGGAAATAATATCATGTCACTTAGCAAGGGATTTAAATCTAATGTGCTTATGCGGCAGACGATTTCTATTAAATCTTGTCCGATTTGAATAATGAAGATATGTATATAAAATAAATCTCATTGCCATTGCATTTTTGACTGGATAATATCAAATATGGTCTTCAGGTTCAAACATTATTATTATTGATATTTTTAGGTTTTATTGATTAAGAGATTATCGATATTTTCAAGTTATTATGCCATTGTTTTATTGTGACAAAAATTGTTGAAACTCATATGTTGTACTTTGTACGAGTAATCTTCTACAAATGCAGGGGTATATCTTCTAATCTACGAGAATATAAGTAGTACAGGTATATTGGCATATATTTTGACATATATTGGCATATATTGGAATCAAGTATTACCTTCGGGTGTGAAGATTACAGGGATTAATGATATTTCAAATTATTACGTCATCTGTTTTATTTTGCCAAATATTTTTGAGACTCATATTGTAATACGGGTAATCTTCAACTAAAACTCGGACATATCTTCTAATCTACGACATTATAAGTAGTACGTTCATATATTCCCATATAATTTTAGCACTTTCTTTTTGGCATATATTGGATTCAATTACTGCCTTCAGGTTTAAAGATTACAGGATTATTGATATTTTCAATTTATACATGTAATCTACTTATACAGGTTATATCTTCTATTATTCGCATATATAAGTAGTACTGGTTCCATAAAATTGTAACGCTTTTATTTTGCATATATTGATATAACTCCATATTTTTTGTAAATTAGCTTACAAAAGGGCCAGGATGTTTTATTCTTCAGATCTGCCCGTAAAAATAATTTTCTATTGCGAGAAAATATATTCTTAAATTTTTTTAAGAACATTAAATTAAATATTTTAACAGAATATTTGCTTAAAAATGTCATTTAGTGTACTATAGAAATTTGCACATGGTTGTGAATTTTAAGTTTCTTTATATTATATACTCCAAAGAACGAGTATGCTGCTAGTAACTTATAAAGGAGAATTATGTATGCAATATTATTTAAATTATTCAAAGTTATTCCAAGTTCATCTTCATTATATATATATATATATATATATATATATATATATATATATATATATATATATATATATATATATATATATATATATATATATATAATGAAGCAATGTAAAACACAATTTAGTATACTACTAAATAAATAATAAGAATATAAGAATATATTTGAAATGTTGGTTCAAAGCTGCCGAACTCTATCGAATTCTAACATAGCTATTCAAAATGGAAATGGAAAACAATACAAATTGAAGAGTAAAGTAACACAAATCGGTTGGGGGGGGGGGATTGTGACCTCCACTCCCCGGTTAAACAATGATTTACGCCGCGACAACACTCCCGGGGGAAGCCGGTATAATACCCATTAATGACATAAAATCGTAAAAGAACATCAAAATACAAGACATCACAATAAGAAATATAAGCCTTAATAACTATAAGAAATATATACTACAATTAGACACTGCATTAAACTGCTTAAAGACTAGTACTGTATAAACATGTACCATACGGGAACTAAATACGCTGTACGAAGTGATACACCTCGTTCAGCGTATTTAGTTCCCGTAAGGTACGTGTTTATATAGTACTAGTCTTTAAGCAGTTTTATGCAGTGTCTAATTGTAGTATATATTTCTTATAGTTAGTAAGGCTTATATTTCTTATTGTGATGTCTTGTATTTTGATATTATTTTTACGATTTTATATCATTAATGGGTAATGCACCGACTCCCGGAAGTGTTGCCGCAACGTAAAGCATTGCTTAACCGGAGAGTGGGGGTCACAACCCCCACTAGACAATTTGTGGTATTTTACTCTTCAATTTGTATTGTTTTCCATTTTGGATAGGTATATATATATATATATATATATATATATATATATATATATATATATATATATATATATATATATATATATATATATATATATATATATATATATATATATAAATTATTTGTGTTAAAATGTGGTTTTTGTCAGATACGGAGTTGATATATTTTTTTCCATAATAGCGATATGAGATTTTACTCTACATGCATATGTGGTTTGCAAAACTGATTTTGTTAGTCTTACTAGTTGCGGTCAAAGTAATTTGCGGTCACTAAATATAGAGACCGGTTTTTACAGCAATCAGTGTTTTAGCAAGTTATGTGCCCACTGCGGGGGTTCATAAGTCACAAAACAACAAAAGTGGATTAAAGTTCAGCTCAGCGTGAAGAGTCGAATAGATTCATTGCAGTACAAAAAGTGCAAAGTAAAATGCAACAACACCAAAGCAAGAGTCGCTAAGATATATAAAAACGCTGGTTTAAGAAATGAAGTATGTCCCCTTTCCTCAACTGTTTAAATCTACTCTATAAAAAGTAAGAGTAAAAATTACGAGAGCGCCTCCCATTCCCTTCCTTCGACAACGCCCGGTCCCATCCACTAAGAGTAAAAATAGGTGTACATGTCGTTTCGATTTCAGTGTTAGTAGTGACTATGGCCAGTTTTGATTTTAAAACGATTATTATTACTTAGAGTGTATTCCTATGTAGCCTACATTCATGCGTGTATATTTAATCAATTTGTAAAGAAAATATTTAAGTGATGGCTATAAAATAGTAACTATTAATACTGATGTTTCATTAGGGCATAACGATGCTGTCTATGCCCTAGCGTAGCAGGAGTGTATACTTTTAGCTCATTTCTGTATCTTAGATTGTGTATCTTGGATTATTTGTGCACATATAGAAATGCATTCTGTTAAAAGTAACTGAATTTGACGACAATCCCGGTTGCCTTCAAGTTGTTCGAACTGTCCTGGTACTACTATATATGACCATCCTCGTTTTTCTTTGAATCATGAGATCATAGATGTTTTAGTTAGATCTTCTATGCTAGAATGTAAAGGTAAAGATATACACCACAAAACAGTAGACTCCACAACGGCCTATACGTACCGCTTGTCTTTGGCAAAGCTCTGAGATGTTTTTTTTTCAGTAGGTTGCATACCGGGCAAATACTCGACCTTTGCTTATGAAGGCAATCCAAGACTAAAGATACAGATCAAGTTTGCTGAAGATATAGATCAAATTTTCCTTCAAGTTGTTCGAACTGTCTGGGTACTACTATATACGACCATCCTCGCTTCTCTTTGAATAATGAGATCATGGATGTTTTAGTTGGATCTTCTATGCCAGAATGTAAAGGTAAAGATATACACCACAAAACAGTAGACTCCACAATGGCCTATACGTACCGCTTGTCTTTGGCAAAGCTCTGAGATGTATTTTTCAGTAGGTTGCATACCGGGCCAATACTCGACCTTTGCTTATGAAGGCAATCCAAGACTAAAGATAGAGATCAAGTTTGCTGAAACCGAACCGATAAAAGTAAAATTGAGATGTATTGAGAGTCTGTCCAAATAAAAATGCAGTTTGAGTGTCAGTTGATTTCACTCCATTTTAAAATTAATTTTTAACTTTTGAAAGCAGCACAAAATGCATAAAATAAAAAATAAATAGTTTAATAAAAAACGTATTTTAAGAATGTACAATTAAACAAACGTAAATTTTTATGTGTATGCTATTTAATCAGGTAATATCAAACTTCCTGAATAACAATGGTTCCGAGAAAACATGAATTAAGTAACAAAAAAAAGAGATGAGTTGTAAGTATTCAATTGCCATGTAACGACAAATGTAGCAATTCATCATTTCAAAACTCCCATTCAAATTAATGCGTAAGAATAAAAAAGGTGTTCAAAAGAAATTTTATTTTATAATCGTAATTTATTTGTTTTTCGAAAGTTAAAACCTATTTATAAAAATACTTGAATCATTCTTTCCTTTTTTGAAAAACAGCCATTTACAACTTTAAGACATTCCCTAACATTTGAAAAATGCAGTACCCGTAGCACGCTGTCAGTACATGCAATGATTAATTGCAATTGCAAACATGATCATAAAGTGTTTAGTAGTATATTTTACAGAAGTATTTATTTTTCTTAATGTAACAGTGCATTTTGAAAACAGTTGAAGATTATGCTACAGTATATAATATTCTTCTCGCCATGAATCTATAAAATTGTACATTTTATTGTAAAATACTCTAAGATCTCGCCAAAATCCTTGTGATTGAAATCAACTAAAATAGAAATCTTAATCCTAACAGCCCAAAATGTAGCCTGGACTCACTTGTAACATTATGTGACACCATTGCAGACTGCACTAAGGTCTCTTAACAAATGGACGCCAACGGAGAGCTCGGCGTCCATTTTGTTTTAAGGATGGGAAAGTAATAAATTAGCTTTTTTAAAACTAACGAGCCTCGTCACTGTATCAACCCTCCTTACAAGAAATTTTACAACTGAAAAATGCCCAGATTATCATAAGGCGAATTGCAGCACATAAAATATAGGCACTAATATGGAATCAAATGATTAAAAAATGAAAGACTAACAAAAGGAGAATGGGGATTCATGCAGGGAAGTCGAACTGCCAAGGGAGATTACGGCACCATGTTCCCGGTTGAAGCATGCTTCTTAACCCAGGAAACGTTCCCGGAACCAGACTCGTCTGAAGCAATCCTCCAACTGTCAACATTGGAAAAGCAAAATCCAAACCGTTGAAAACCGAACAAGAAAACCCAGATCGATAAAATGGAACAATACGAATAGCAAGACCACATGGCTATCTATACAACCTATACCATCCATATCATCAATGGCTTTTCATTACGTGCAAGTCCGTATATAACATGTTACGGTTAAGGTTCGTATTAAGGTTAAGCTTCTTGCATACATCGTGACATAACTATAATAGCTCGTAGAATTTTGCATAAAAGTACTTAACATACATTTTGTATGATTTTTCATAATGATGCTTGGAAATGAATCGGATGAAGTTGTTCTATCGCTTCACGTACCAAATTACGTTCACATATAATGCGTTCCTTCTTGGTTGTATTTAATCTTTTTAATCTGTTAAGATGATTGTGTATTAAGTTATGTAGTACTCATATGCTCAAGTTGCTATTCCAGTTGATGAAATAGTTTATGTTGACATCAAAGGTCGTTCTTTTATCATACATTTTAAAACAAATACTTTCTTTTTTGTCGTAATAAATATCTATATCTAAAAACTCTATTATATATTCCCTCACTAGTTTTGTTTCGATGAATTCCAAATTTGCGGGATAAAAGCTGAAGTCAAATTGATAATTACTTTCAAAATTTCCAATAACAACGTCGTCCACAAATCTGAAAAAGGGAATTTCATTTAGATAATGAGTTCCGTTTTCATATTTATTCAGATATATATCGGCCAACATGGAGGTACAGCCACCTCCCATGGGGATACCTTGAACTTGTTGATAAATTGAATCTCCGTTGTAAAGCAAATTTTCATATAAAATAATTTTTATGAGACTTTTGTAGCTATTGATGTTGATAAATAGATGTAAATTGTAGTCATAAAATGTTTCGATCATGATCTTAAATAGATCTTTTTAATTTATGTTATTGAACATGTCTTTAAAATCGTAGCTTTTAAGGTGTTATCTCTCTGGTATTCCGCTCAACTTTTCTATAACTTCATTACTATTTGATACTATTACTGTACCACTTGATTTTATTTTCGTCATTGTAGGTCTCAAAATATTCAGTAGGATAGTATTAGTCTTAGTCAAATAAGTACCACATCCCACATTTATCGGTCTAAATATGACGGGTGACTTATGCATTTTCGGTATTAATACCAGGTATGGAAATTTGATTGTATTGATTTCAATACCGATCCGTTTATACAATGTCTCGATTTTGTTTTCATTTGCTTTTCTAGATAAAATATTTAGTTTATACATTGTTTCATTGTTGTAACACTATTTTAATTGATCTACATAGTATTTTTTGCAAGTAAATGCATAGCTTGAGGTAACTTTGTCCATATAGGTGACCGCGTACTTATTTTGTAACACATCCAACTGATTTTTGTCCACTTTGTAATTAGTAATTTTATTTTGTCGGTTTCTGCAATGTAGATTAAAATCATTTAAAACTGCATCCTTCCATTTTTGAAAGGTTTCCATTGGAAACCTGTACTTCACATCAATTTGTAGATCAAATCATCGAGATCTTTTTTAAAAAGGTTTTCGTAATTGTAAAAATTCTGAAATCTGAACTTAGTACCCAATTGTAAAAATTCCTTAAAATTCAAATCTATTGCAACTTTTAAATCACCAGTAACAATGTGGCCATGATCTCTATTACAAAATCTACTTGTTTCGCAATTACATATCAAGTTATCATTTTTGTCCAACTATCTTCCGATCATATTATAATTGAAGATTTTACGTCCGTTAGTTGTTACATATCGATATGTTATACAAACTTTGGTCTTGTTTATCCGTAGGAGATAGTTATATGTTTTTAAAATTGTCTTAAATGGTATTGCATCAAAATTCTTATTACAAAAAGTTGTAATTAGATATTCCTTTTTATTTAGATTATTATTATTTTGTTCTGGCATAATTTCCATTTTCTTTGCTTTTAATTTAAACATATCGTAAAAAATGACAATATTTGCTGGAAAGATATGATCGACTTTAACGTTATCTTGTATAATGGGGTCTTTCATCCATTCCATCCATAAACGATATAGGAACTTTTTCTTTATTCCGAACACTTTATTTTTAATCCAATTTTCTTTTATTGTTTTATATGTCTTGATTTCTTCTATAAATTGTTTGAGGTTATTTAAAGTAACTTCAAATTTTTCATTTTTGTGCCTACCTCCTCGTTTACCACGAGTTGTTTTCTTATGTTCTTTATTTTCATATACGGGAGATTGTTTTACATCTGTACTGTGTCCAAATTGTGCGTGTTATTATAGTTGATGGTATTTAATACATATGGAAATACTGTTTCATACTGTTGTATATTCTTATTTTCCCACCAAAGTCTTTCGTTATGATCTTTTACAATATCAAGAATTGTTACTTTAACATTTTCAAATCTGTGTTCCGAAAAATGGTTTTTTCCAAGTTTGTATCAAAGGACTTATTATTTTTCACTTTATTAACTTGACTCCTATGCAAATTGATCCTTATATTGATATTATTTTTTGGTTTGGCCTATATATTTCATGCCACAAACATTGCAATATAAGCAATATACACAATTATACACCTTGCAGAATGTTTTATATTTGAATTTTTCAAGGGGGATTTGTCTGGAATCAGCACATGGACACAATTTACAACGTTTAGAGTTACATCGTAGATATTTAAAATCTTTCATGTTCTTATAATAAAATAATTTATCGTTGACGGTATTTGTTATCACAGTGTTATTTTTGTAACACCTGTCGTTTATATCTATAGGTAATACACACACGTTATTTTGTTTTTCCACTACATCAATTATTGCAGGTTTGAAGTATAGTAGTATAGAGTTCATTGCCAAAGGTCACATGATAACGATCCTACAGCTACCGTTATTGCTGTATTACCGCGCCATTGTAAAAATATTATTAAAATTATTATTCACAACGTTGCCAGTATATAGGTTGTACATATCATATAATTTAATAGGTTGTAAATATCATATAATTTAAGGAGTTGACAGTGGATTTTATGCATTCTCAGTATTTACATACCATATCATTGTATCGTTTATCATATTACAGATCGTGATTCATTTTGCTCATGACTCATAAAAACGAAAAACCATTCCAAATTCTGCGAAGACGAGTGGAAAATTTTTTACAATATCTATTAGTTTTTTTGTTCCAATATATACGTTCTATACTTTAAGTGTACAACATATGTAATAGAGTTTAAAATTTTTTGATAGAGATTTTCAAAAAGCTTGTCGTCAAAAACATTAATATATTAAAACATATATACACAAGGTTTATGCTATAAATGTACAAAATGTAACTAAACGGTTGTTTAAAATTCAGATACAACATTATTGATGCTATTGTCATAGATTTATCATAGTTTCGTGAGATCAAATTTTTTAAAAGTTTCAGTATAGCTATACCACCACTAAGTGTACAATCACACTTAAATGTCGTCAAGTACAAACTGTAAGCCACAAACTACAATTATGCATTCCCAGTTCGACATACGGAAGACCACTCCAAGCATGCTAGTAGTCCGAGATGTTCAACGAACAGAAAGATGCCAACCTTAAACAACACCACTCAAAACACAAAAAGCCATAACAAAAAATTCAAAAGCATATTGCAGCTCCTAAAACCTTCCATACAATACCATACGAATGTTTAGTTAAATATAGCTATTACAAGAAATTTTACAACTGAAATATGCCCAGATTATCATAAGGCGCATTGCAGCACATACAATATAGGTACTAATATGGAATCAGATGATTAAGAAATGAAAGAAGAACAAAAGGAGAATTGGAATGCTTACAGGGAAGTCGAACGGCCAAGGGGGATTACGACTCCTTATCCCCGGTTACTAATATGGAATCAGATGATTAAGAAATGAAAGAAGACCAAAAAGGAGAATTGGAATGCTTACAGGGAAGTCGAACGGCCAAGGGGGATTACGACTCCTTATCCCCGGTTACTAATATGGAATCAGATGATTAAGAAATGAAAGAAGAACAAAAGGAGAATTGGAATGCTTACAGGGAAGTCGAACGGCCAAGGGGGATTACGACTCCTTATCCCCAGTTAATAATATGGAATCAGATGATTAAGAAATGAAAGAAGAACAAAAGGAGAATTGGAATGCTTACAGGGAAGTCGAACGGCCAAGGGGGATTACGACTCCTTATCCCCGGTTCAAGCATGATTTTAAACCTAGAAAACGTTTCCGGAACCAGACTCGTCTGAAGTAATCCTCCAAATGTCAACATTGGAAAAGCAAAATCCGAACCGTTGCAAACCTAACAAGAAAACCCAGATCGATAAAATGAAACAATACGAATAGCAACACCACATGGATGCCTATACAACCTATACCATCCATATCAACAATGACTTTTCATTACGTGCAAGTCCGCGTGACCCATGTTATGGTTAAGGGTTGTGTTACAGTTAAGCTTCTTGCATACATCGTGACGTAATTATAATAGCTCATAGAATTTTGCATAAAAATACTTAACATACATTTTGTATGATTTTTCATAATAATGCTTGGAAATGAATCGGATAAAGTTGTTTTATCGCTTCACGTACCAAATTACGTTCCCATATAATGCGTTCCTTTTTGGTTGTATTTAATATTTTTAATCTATTAATATGATTGGGTATTAAGTTCAATACCCAATGCTCAAGTTGCTATTCCAGTTGATGATGCAGTTTATGTTGACATCAAAGGTCGTTCTTTTATCATACATTTTAAAACAAATACTTTCTTTTTTGTCGCAATAAATGCCTATATCTAAACACTATTACATCTTCCCTCACTTGTTTTGTTTCGATCAATTCCAAATTTGCGGGATAAAAGCTGAAGTCAAATTGATAAGTACTTTCAAAATTCCAATAAGAACATCGTCCACTAATCTGAAAAAGGGAATTTCATTTAGATAATGAGTTCTGATCTCATATTTATACAGATATATATCGGCCTAAAAAAGCAAATGCAAATAAAATCAAGGCATTGTATAAACGAATCGGTATTGAAATCAATACAATCAAATTTCCATACCTCGTATTAATACCGAAAATGCAAAAGTCACCCGTCAAATTTAGACCGGTAACTGTGGGATGTGGTACTTATTTGACTAATGCTAATACTATCCTACTGAATATTTTAAGACCTACAATGACGAAAATAAAAGCAAGTGGCACAGTAATGGTATCAAATTGTAATGAAGCTATAGAAAAGTTGAACAGGATATCAGAGAGATTACACCTTAAATACTACAATTTTAAATACTTGTTCAATAACATGAATTTAAAAGATCTATTTGGGGGATCATGGTCGAAACATTGTATAACTACAATTAACAAGTATTTATCAACATCAATAGATACAAAAATCTCATCAAATTTGTTTTATATGAAAATTTTTCTTTACAACGGAGATTCATTCTATCAACAAGTTCAATGTATCCCCATGGGGGTGGCTGCTCTTCCATGTTGGTCGATATATATCTGAATAAATATGAGATCTCAACTCTTTATCTAAATGAAATCCCATTTTTCAGATTTGTGGACGATGTTCTTATTGGAAATTCTGAAAGTAATTATCAATTTGACTTCAGCTTTAATCCCGCAAATTTGGAATTGATCGAAACAAAACAAGTGAGGGAAGATATACTAGAGTTTTTAGATCTAGACAAAGAAGAAAATATTTGTTTTAAAATGTATGATAAAAGAACGACCTTTGATGTCAACATAAATTATATCATCAACTGGAATACCCACTTGAGCATAGGAGTACTACGTAACTTAATACTCAATCTTCTTAATAGATTAAAAAGATTAAAAACAACCAAGAAGGAACGCATTATATGTGAACGTAATTTGGTACGTGAAGCGACAAAACAACTTTATCCGATATTTTTCTAAAGCATTATTATGAAAAATTATACAAAAATACGATAGAACTTTTATTCAAAATTCCATGAGCTATTATATTTACGTCACAATGTATGCAAGAAGCATATATATATATACACATATATATATATATATATATATATATATATATATATATATATATATATATAAATAAAAATTGAAAGATTTTAATCGAAAATAACGCATAAACTACTGTATGTACAAAAAAACCCATCACTAGCATATCTGTTACAAATTAGTAACTATAGACCAAGACTAAGGATAAAAATAGAAGGTAACATATCACTACAATGGAAAGGGGGATGAGAAGAATATTAGGATACAAAATTCACAATTAAAAGTATATAA
Organism: Amaurobius ferox; assembly: GCA_951213105.1. NCBI lineage: Eukaryota > Metazoa > Arthropoda > Arachnida > Araneae > Amaurobiidae > Amaurobius > Amaurobius ferox. Next base: position 25,797,452 of record OX578145.1, on the reverse strand, counting down.
ATATAAATATATATATATATATATATATATATATATATATATATATATATATATATATATATATATAAAATAACTAAAATAACTACTCTACTAGTTATTATTATACTATTTGTAAAGTTTTGAGATTGATGCAGAATGCTGCGCATCCTTTCTGGCTTTTGCATCGCCTTACAGATCAAATCATAACAGCTAATGATCACGCTGCAGCAAGTTATCCTGAGATAAAACCTGGACTGTGAAATAATCAGGTAATATTTTAATGTTATCTGTCCTTGCATTCATTTTAGTTATATATATAACACATTAAATAAATGCTTTCAATTTCGTCTACATAGTATACGTGCGTATTAGATTTTATTAAATCTTAAATGAACGTAGAAAATGCCCAAAAGCGTTGGTTAATTTTGTTATTACATCTTAACATAACGCATTCTACCACCATATTAGAATGCATGCGGATTTGAATTTAAATTAATTATAATCACTTTTCTGAATACTTAACTATTCGTATACACTACAATATTAAATTTAACGACCCAATGAGAGAAACAGGTTTAATAGTTAATTTCATGAACTCGATTTATTATTGAATAACTGTCATAAACATGGGGGATTATATATATAGATAATCTGTTATAAGCAATCCGCTTTAATAGAAATGAAGCATGAATGGATTTATCTGGAGTTGAATGAAGAGCTTATTTATTAAAGCTTATTATTAACCCAAAATATTTAGATATATATTTAAAAATAATTAAAAATTTCGAATAATGAAATATCATTATTTCGTGTAAACCCAAAGCAATTATTTAGCACTAGTATTTAAACCTAGCAATGACCAGGAAACAAACATTCTTAAAAAATAAAGTAGCAACTGTTTAAAAATATCTTGTTTTGTTTCAGAAAATATGATTTTCAGGTTCTTTAGTTTCACCAAAGGGGCTTCTGAATGGTCACGAAAGACCTCTATTTCCTTCATTTATTAGAATCCTTAAGAACCCCAATAGCGCTGTAAGGAACAGTCCATGACTCTATACTTTAAATCCATTCAGAGTCAATTGCCCATGATCGATAAAAACAGCGATTGTAGCTAATCTAGTAAAGAATTAAAAAAAACTTAGGAAAACGATCTCAGCAACAAAGCGAGATAGACGAAAAAAGTCAATTACAAAGTTTTAGAGCATGGTCTAATTAGTACGACTCAACAATACAATTGTTATAGAATGCATGTATTCCACATAATATGATTACTGGCGAATGATTACTGTATGAGTACTGTTCTATTCAGGAAGGCTAAAATAGAAAATCTGCAGTGGGCATCAAATCACTTTCCCTACAAAATGAAAATAATTTATTTATTTCACATTAAAGAAACGGTGCATAAGATCTGTGGCACAATGTTTTAATGTTGAATTGTACATTTGGCACTTTTTTGGATGGCAACATGTAAAACGATTTCGAAGTACCCAACTAACGTACACATCCTGAAAATCTAAATTGATAATTATCCACATGGATAGTATCCGCAAAATGCAAAATAGTCGTTAAATTAAAATATTTTAATAATTATTTCTTCAATTTGGCGTCATTTTTGCAAATTTTGACGATATTTTTGTAGACCTTGGGCGAAATATAGCTACGTTGGGGATATCTAGCCAATATGTCGCTACATGAGATACTAAGTTCGCCTAATTTATCGCCAAGTGTTACGAACAGAGAGAAAAGCACTTCTTATATATAAATGATTAATGACGGTAAGGCGTGGAATTACAAAACTATAACATGATCTTCTGCCAACGGTCCTACCACGCTGAAAACACCGGTTCTCGTTAGATCACCGAAGTCAAGCAGCATGGGGCGCGGTTAGTACTTGGGTGGGTGACCACCTGGGAACACTGCGTGCTGTTGGCACATTTCGGGCGCGGTAGCCCGGAGGTTTGCGTGCTGGATTTGCATGCTGCCACAACTGCCGCCGTGTTCATGCGGAGTACGATCACATTAAACATGTGGGTTCGTAAGTCCTTCCGAGGGGTTGGTGGTAGGGGAAGGAGGGTACGGTCACTGTGAATGCCTCCCCCCACTGGGTTCTGGTCTAAATTGGGTGGCACTTCCCGGCCGTCCAAACAGTTACCTTACACCTTTCTGGTTGGTCGGACGTCTGGGTCTCAACAACAACAAAGTATCTTCTTACGTAAAATAGATATATTTCATAATATTTAACATATTGTTTTTCAATTCAATGTGATGTTTTTATAAATTTATTTGAAAAGTGCAATATCTGGTGAAACGTTCTACTCGAAACGCTCCATTCGGTGGTGGAAGCTATGAAATACATTGGGAGTTGAAACATTTGAGTTCAATACAACGCTCCATTATGGTTTCCGCATAGTCACGGACATACACACGCATACACAAACACACGCACATACTTGCACACACACACGCACACATACACGCATACACAGATACATCACCGCAAAAACGTTCAATTCGAGTTCATGATTACTTGAAAACTGATCTTCCGTCGAAATGTTGAATTCTAAGTTTCGACCACGTCACAATATTTTATACATTATACTATGTATATAGGGAAAGTAACAACATTTACATGAGCACAAATCTAGCGTAGAGTCAGTTAAAAGTGGCAATGGTCAGCAACAATATGCATTTTAGCTCGAAAAACCTATTATTGCATATTGTATCAGCCATTGAAGATGACACCGTGTTATGTATCCTAGCAACCAATGAAATATGGCAGGTATTGATTGCCCTTCATATACACGTTTCGTTTGTTCTTGGAGCCGATTTTGCTCCACAATTCTGTAAATATCTTTTTCCGTCTATATCTTATTCTTTATAAGTTTGTTTCGGTTACTGTTTAAGTTTTCCGCCAAGGTCTCTTCTATGTCTTCTGCAGAGTTTCATTGAAGAAAAGAATTCTAGCACATTATGCTTCTTTTTTTTACTGAAAATCGAAAGAGAGATACTGAAAAGCTGACACGAAAAAAACTGTTGACAGTTACATTTAAGCATTATCTTGTACTTACTGTTTCTCATTTTTAATATTAATATTCATCTAAAATCGTGAAATATATATATATACAAGGTTTCATACATGATAATTATCTTCTCTAATTACTGGAGTTAATCCCTACGGATACATGACGGCTACTTTATCTCTCCAGCATTATTCAAAATATTCTTTGTGAAACATACTTCTACATCGCAAGAGAGTGATTAATTATTAATACAGGCACGGAGAACAATGTTTCGTAACCGAGTACAGAAAAAATTATTCATTTTTAATGCGAATTCTGATGGCTTATTGAATTAAGAATTCTCAAAACATTTGAGAACACAAGTCATTTTTTAAATTTAAGTATAATATTAAATTTGCATTAAGAAATGATCTAAATATATTTTTTTAATTAAATTTTGGTAGTCCAAATAGCCGTTTTTGAAGAGCACATATTATTATATTTACTTTAATTCACAAGGAATATACTTTACTTTTATTCGCAAGATAAAATACAGAGGCGAGATATTTCAGCGAAATAACACGAACTGAGAAAAAGTCCTTCTAAAATTCATGAAGAATGGTTCAATGTATGTATTCCAAAGTTCTTTTTATTTTTTAATCATTACAGGAATGATGTTAATATATGCATATTTAATAATATTTAACTGTCATTATGTTCACTGTAACTAAACAACAACAAAGCACGATTAATCCTTTTTCTAAATTTTCAAATCACGATTTGTAAGGTTTATCAGTTATGGATATAATTGAAAATTGAAAGCGTAGGATGTATATACAGGGTGTCTCAAAAAGATTGAAACGAGCTTTAATTCTTTTTCTGTTGGCGATAAGTGGACAATGTAAATTGCAAATGAAAGTAAGATAGGAAATAAAACTACGTTAATGAAATAGTTCCCCCATTAATTTTCAAAAAGTTACACTTTTTAAATTTTTATACGACCCCCTTAGACAAATTTGATCAAACAGATTTTTTTTTATTTTTAATACAACAAGATCATTAAAACGAAGAAAGATCAATCATGCTTAAAGCATTGATGATGAAACACTTTCCAACTTCAATGCAATTTTATTTAAATAAGTCTAAAATGCAATACATTCCTCGGTAATATTTTAAAACTTATCACAATACTACATAAATTTATTATATTTGAAAACTTATCTTCATCGAAAGAAAATGAACTTCATTCATATGACGGCATTGAAATATAAATTGCCTGGTGTGAACATCTCTAAAATGCGATACATTCCTTGGTAATATTTTTAAAACTATCATAATACTATGATAATTTATTATATTTGTAAACTTCATCGAAAACAACTGAAATTCAATCAAATGACGTCATACAAAAAATAACACGCCTGGATCTCTCTATAAAAACAGCATTTCATTCATAACATTTTCCCATTCCTTTTCATTCATCACAATACTATATAATAATTTATTTTATTCAAAAATTAAGACCATGGAGCTACAAGTAATTAAACTCTATGCTTAAAACTTCATCGAAAAAAATCGTCCTTCTCTTTGAGAAATCAATGAATTTTTCATTCATATCAGCTATGCAGACTCCATGGGCTAAATAATTTTGTGTTAAAGAAATACAGCAATTCTAATACAACTCATTCTACATATTTTACTGTTGACATTTTATATAAGTGAAAAATAGGCTTCATTGTAAAAATAATCAAATTTGGATGATCATTTAAACTCAAATATATTGTAATTGCTTTGTTTCAGTATGTGGATGCACAAATTTAAGCAAAAATAAAGTGGTTTTAGGACGGATACGACACTCAATATGAATTAAAAAGAACTTAAAAAATCCCGATTTTGAGACAAAATGGATGCCATATATAATTTTGAAGTGGATCATGTGATCTTTTCATATCATGGCCACGTGATCGCTTCATATAGGAGGTGTAATTATTATTTTAATTTTTATTTAAAAAACTACACGAATATATTTCGCTGAATTTTTCTTTTATATATTTTACGGAACAATTTGAATATTACCTAAATTTTTCGAAGCAATTTATGAATTTTAAATTCGCTTAAAAATGTTTGAAAAATTAGGTCCCACAAGGCTCAATGTATTTCAATTTTTCAACCCGGGTTCAATCCAAAACTAATTGGATGATATTATTCATTTATATTCCCATAGGTCTTACAGACCGTCTGAATAATATACTAAAATTTCATTTTGATTAAGTCTTTTTTACGGCAGTTATCGTGCTAACGGACAGACAGACAGACAGAATGAACAAAGTTATAAACACTTTTCAAATTTATTGTAAAGTGGTAAAAACCGCATATCGGTATCTTTAAAATCAACTGAATTATGATAAAGGAAAAAATCTGACTTATGCCACTTTTCCATACTATGTAAAAGAATGTTTCATCAGTGAAAATATTGTTGGGTTACCTATGTATTATCATCCAGTTTTATCTTTTTGTGATATGTCACAAATTTGCCTTTCTAATTTGGTATATGATCCCCATTCACAATGTACAATTTTCAATTAAATATAACTCGCTAAATTTTAAAGATATACATATGGTTTTTTTTAATGATCTTGTTGCATTAAAAATAAAATTTTTCTGATTGACGAAATTTATCTAAGGGGGTCGTATACAAATTTAAAAAGTGTAACTTTTTGAAAATGAATGAGAGGATTATTTCATTAACGTATTCTTATTTCCTACCTTAATTTTAACATTTTTGCAATTTACGTTGCCGACTTATCTCCAACAGGTAAAGAATTAAAGCGCGTTTCAATCTTTTTGGGACACCCTGTATAGTATAGAACGGTCCAAGCCTCCTGAAATATTTCTTAGAATCATACCCTAGCGCCTGAGTTTCACAAACGACGATGGTTAGGCTTTTCATCAGAAAAAATAAAATTTCTCGAACTATCTTTGCTCTCCCCCACTTTCCTGACGGATTGAGTAAATAAAAGTTTTTGAAACAGCAGCGGATATTCTATGTAAACCCCAATACCCTCTAGAAAATTTGATGCTAAATTTATACTATCTGTTAATTGAAGTCCAATGAAAAGATTAAATAAAATCACATTGCAAATTCAGCTACTGAATTCAGGCTTAGTTATTCCATCTCCTTCATATATTCGTCATTCTTCATCTATCTTCTGCAATTTATTAATTCATGAATGTTTTATATTACTTTATTTGAACTCAATTATTGGCAACAGTAAAACAAAAATTATAAAAGAAGCCAATAAAAGAAGAAAAACAAATGAAATCTTTGAATTAAATTGAAAGTGTTTCTAGAATGATATGGCATGGATGTCATATTTACATACAGAATGAAAATAGTGAACCGAATGGAAGCTGCTGTTTATCTTGTAAATGTCTGGCAATAATCTAATGAAAAGCATAGCCTCTCTACAAATCGTTCCGAAAATCATTTTGTTGGTTATTACATAGTTTATAAAGCTTATGTTTATAAAGCGGCATATCTGTCTAATAATAAAAATGTAAATCGTTTGCATAAAGAACCGATTATTATTTATTTAGAAATAAATTTGGAGACTTCGGGGAAAGTGGTGTCCGAAGTTTCTCTAAATTTCTATAGAATAAAATTTCATAAATTTTCTTTATAATTTTTAAAAATATTTTTTCGTAGATTAACTAAATTAGTGAACATATGAATACATCTTTGTAATGTTTAGCTCTTTAGTTAATTATGCAAGATTTTTATAATAGTGTCAGAATAAATAAAAAATTATTTGAAATAACACAATAGTAACCGATAATTTAATAATAAGAAAATATTTGTTACGTATTGGATTCGGGTTCGGATGTCAAAATCATTAACAAGAAAATGCAATCACGCATAATACATTGATTATGAAACACTTTCCAACTGAAATGCAAATTTGTTTAAACATTTCTAAAATCCGATACAGTCAGCGGTGATATTTTTAAAATTATCAAAATACTACAATGATTTAGTATATTTGAAAACTTCATCGAAAACAAATGAACTTTATTCAAATAACGCAATCGAAATATAAATAAAATGGCTCTCTATATAAAAGCAGTGAATATTTCATTCATAAAATGTTTTACATTCCTTTCATTCAGCGGCGATATTTTGAAAATTATCACAATACTGCAATAATTTATTTTACTTCAAAATTTAAAACCATGGAGATAACAGCACTTTCTAACTCCATGGTTAAATCTTCATGGAGAAAGCAATATTATAAAGTCGTTTGCTTTTGTATGTAAAATCAATGAATGTTTCATTCATATCCGCTGTATTGCAGACTCCAGAGCTAAATTATTTTGCGTTAAAGAAATTCAGCAATTATACAACTCATTCTTACAGCTTGATATGTTTACATTCTCCACACGTGAAATTTAAGCTTCGTTGTAAAAATAATCAAAGTTGATGATCATTTAAACTCCAAAATATTTTAATTTCGTTGGCGCAGTAATTAGATGCACAGAAAAATATAAAGCGGTTTTAGGACGGATGAAACACTAAATATAATTTTAAAAGAACTTTAAAAATCACGATTCTGACACAGGATGGATGCCGTATTTTATTTTGAAATGTGTCACGTAATCTCTTCATATAATATGGGTGCAATTATTATTTTAATTTTTTTTTAAAGTACTCAACATCTTTTGCAGAAATTTTACTCTTATATTTTATGGAATAATTTCAATAATTCCTAAAACTTTCGAAGCAATTTGTGAATTTTAAATTCACTTAAAAAATGTTTGAAAAACTAGGTCCCATAGGATTCAATGTCTTTCATTTTTCCAACCAGGGTTCAATCCGAAACTAATTGGGTAATATTATTCATTTACATTCACATATGTCTAACAGACCGTCTCAGAGTTGATGTCTTCTTTAGAAGATCTTGGCATGTGAATTGCACACATTGTATTCGTGCTGAAAAGTTTGGAAGCCAGATTTCAGCGACTATTTGCGAGTTGTTACCGATCAGAGTTCAAATTTAACACCCGATCCTTGGAGTAATGAATAACTTTCTCGAGCACAAAGAAAAGACACATTTATCAAGCCAATTCTGTCCCGCAAAGAAGGGGCTAATAAGACGTCCATTTTGAAAGAAATTCTCTGTTGATTTCTTGAAATGAAGCGGTATTGGGCACTCTGGAATTCTCTGTACTTGAACGAAGTAGTATATCGCAAATAGGAGAGTGGAAATGGAAATACATCATAGCTACTGATCCCCCTATCCAGAATATCCTACATTTTGACATTGCTAAGACACTGAAAAAGTTTGTCAACGTTTCTTTCAGTGCAATGCCAGTTCGGATGTTGAACGCTTGTCAAAAGAATGCATTGAATGCGACAATCGGAAGGGACCGAAGAAGGGGAGCCACTTCACTGTTACAATATCGGAGCTGTTCTTTTTCAGAGAATTGTACTCAACATATGTACTGTGTTTGCATATTACTACTCATAAAACAACTTGGAATAGACAAAATTCGAATTATTCCCTTTTATCCTCAATCGGAGCGCATGGTAGAGATGTTAAACAGAAATATACTTAATCATTTCCCTGTATTCGTATCCAGAAACCATTAAGATTGGGACCGTCACCTACTCTTGTTCCTGTTGGCTTACAGAAATGCCATACACGAATCGATCAGATATTCTTCATCGAAAATGCTGTTTGGCCAACCACGTGAGGCTCCTTAACCACCCAATGAATATGCGCAAGATATGACGACACATTTGGAGTAGGTTCCTCATTTTGCTCGTGAAAGGATCAGTAGTGCTACCGATGGAATAAAAACCCGGTACGATGTCAAAGCTATTATAGGACGATTCCCGAAAGTCGACAAAGTGTGGCTGTTTAACCCTCGGCGGCGACCAATATTTTTGCCAAAACTACAGCAGCAGAACCGTACATCATAATTAAGAGAATAAATATCATGATGTATTGAAATCAGGAATCAAAAGTCAAAATCGGTCCACAGATTAGTCTGATATACATATTAGTCTGACATTATAGACCACATTAGGTTGGTATTGTCCGATACGTGTTGTCTTAAGGAGAGGACATCTTTGCGAATATTGACTTGTCCGCAATGAGAAAATACTTCTACAGCAACCATTACTATTACGTGAAAATGGTGTTGCCAGAATTGGTACGTGGCAGTAGGATTGTCGTTTATCAAATTCAGAATCATCTTCAACCAAGTCAAAAGCTGTTTATAATGACATATTAGCCTCACATTTTGAACCACAGTAGGCTGATACTGTCCGCGATGTACAGTTTTAAGGAGAAGGCAGTCTTACAAACATGGATGCTGTTTTAATCCAAAGAAGGGAAAACCACTTATACAAGCAGCCAGCTCTATTCCATGAATGTAAGATTGCCATATTTGGCAATTTATCGCAAACTAGACAACTTTTAGCGAGTTTTATAATATACTAGAACTTTCTCGAAATATCGAATATTCTTGACTATACGATCCCTTTCGGGAAATTTCTACAGAGAATATATAAGAAAGTCACCTTTCAGTTGGAGAGCAGCTGATGTAATACGCCTTATATTGAATTGTGAGTTACGACAGAGTTTTGAGTATAGTAACCGCTATTTTGTGTATTGGCTGGGCATTTAATTGCTGTTTTTTTGTATTTGACAGCTGTTTAGAAATTTTATAAGACAGTTATCATTCTATTCGCTGTATATGGTTCCTGTTTACGCTTATCTATATTTTAAATAAAAGTGATAATTATCCAGAAATTTGGACAGTATATATATGATTCCAGAGGTTACGTCGCAACATTATCAAAAACGTAATATCAGTAACAATTGTATACTATGTATATCTACTTTCCAAATAATGAAGCAAACTTTATGTCAAATAAACACGTAGTAAACTCCTAGAACTGTTTATCAAATTGTTAAGGGTCACTTACTCCCAATATCTAATATTCCGAAAAATAACTTTTAAATTAATATCTAGTTATACTATCTAATATGATCCTGCTTAGTTTCAGACTGTAAATATTGGTTACCTGATATGCTTCTGCAAAATTTGGAAAGTTGAAAGACAGTTCGTCAATCAATGCATGCATTTAATGAAGCCTCGGAATGATTCCTGCATGGCACAGATAACATTGCCTCGGGACTGTCAAACTTTGCCAAATATTTTGAAACGAGATATAGTAGCTTCGTTCAAAATCGAAATGCATTGCTCGAATCAATATAACGTTACTCATTATTGGGTAAATATTTTTCGGAAATAATATTGCTTCAAATTTTAATATATATATATATATATTTATAAATAAATATGTAATTTTAGTGTGAAAGTTATAAAATACCAGAAATCACACGAATAAGGCGCGAATCTGCACTATAACGTGGATTCAAATACCACACCAGAAAAGTAATATCAGTAACAATTGTATACTATGTATATCTACTTTCCAAATAATGAAGCAAACTTTATGTCAAATAAACACGTAGTAAACCCCTAGAACTGTTTATCAAATTGTTAAGGGTCACGTACTCCCAATATCTAATATACCGAAAATAAGTAAATGGAAGCAATATACCAAAGATTGGCCGGGGGGGTTGTGACCCCCACTCCCCGGTTAAGCAAGCTTTTTGTCTAGACAACACTCCCGGAAGACGATATATTGCATAAGATATGAATACCGAAGTATCAAAAATGTAAAAAGATGTAAAACGAGTGTACCAGAACATAGCAAGCTTTTTGTCTAGACAACACTCCCGCAAGCCGATATATTGCATAAGATATGAATACCGAAGTATCAAAAATGTAAAAAGAGTGTACTGTGTTCTGGTACACACTTTTTACATCTTTTTACATTTTTGATACTTCGGTATTCATATCTTATGCAATATATCTGCTTCCGGGAGTGTTGTCTAGACAAAAAGCTTGCTTAATCGTGTAGTGGGGGTCACACACACCCCGGCCAATCTTTGGTATATTGCTTCCATTTACTTGTCTTCTTTTCTGGTGTGATACATATATATGTATATATATATATATATATATATATATATATATATATATATATATATATATATATATATATATACATATATATATATATATATATATATATATATATATATATATATACATATATATATATATATATATATATATATATATATATATATATATATATATATACATATATATATATATATATATATATATATATATATATATATATATACATATATATATATATATATATATATATATATATATATATATATATATATATATATATATATATATATATATATATACATATATATATATATATATATATATATATATATATATATATATATACATATATATATATATATATATATATATATATATATATATATATATACATATATATATATATATACATATATATATATATATATATATATATATATATACATACATATATATATATATATATATATATATATATATATATATATATACTTCACTAAGTTTCAAATATATCGTCATTACAAATGGTTATCAATAAATAACCTAAACCAACTGGGAAAGATCCATTGAAATTTATAGGGGCATGTTAATTACAAAACAAATAAAGTGCAAGTGCTTTAAATTTATGTTTTTGATTATAACCAAAATAAGCTAAATTCATTCTAATCTACTTAATGATAGTTTTATGTATGTATTGTGCAGCAGTAAAATCGAGATATTTTGTATCCTGAACTTTATCTGATACACACACACACACACATCTATCTATATATATATTCATCCATCGATATATATATATATATATATGTATGTATATATATATATATATATATATGTATATATATATGTATATATATATATATATATATATATATATATATATATGTATATATATATGTATAAATATGTATATATATATATGTATAAATATGTATATATATATATATGTATAAATATATATATATATATATATATATATATATATATATATATATATATATATATATATATATATATATATATATATATATATATATATGGTTAGAAATGTAAGGGGTTATAGAGCTCACAAAAACAAACAACTTTCACAATACAATATGCGGTTTAAAAGCAACCGACGAGTCGCGAGAGGGCGCTTTCTCTGAAAGTGGATGAAACGTCGCGTCAAAATGAAATGTCAAGTGAAGACGAATACAGTGAAGACCAATATTGGAAATTTATTGACAAAATGTTTAGAGCAAATGCTCAAATGAACGACCACCAACTGCGAGGCAGGCGTCACAGCGGCGACTGAGTGAATTGCGTACACGTTGAAAGATTCCTAGCATTTCACGAACGTCTGCAGCTGCGAGGCTAATTCGTGCGACAAGGTCCTCTGGTGACTCGATGGGCGTCTTATAAACGGCGCTTTTTAGCTGTCCCCAGAGGAAAAAATCCAGGCAGGACAGATCGGGTGATCTTGGAGGCCACGAAACGGAATCACCACGGTCATACCATCTGTTCGGAAAAGCAATGTCCAGGTAGTTACGCATAATCCTGGTGTAATGTGCTGGCGCACCGTCGTGCTGGAAACACATAATCACTCGATGATTTGCTGGTACAATACTTAATATATATGGCAGCACCTGCTGGAGGAAGGTGAGGTACTTCTGCCCGTCTAGGTGGTCTGGTAACAGATACGGGCCAATTAATTGGTCGTGGATAATCCTTGTCCACACATTCACAGAGAACATTTGTTGGTGGCATCTGGAACCTGTAGCATGCGGATTTACTGTGTTCTCCATTTTGACGAGTAGTTTCATCCACTCCAAGCGCCCTCTCGCGGCTCGCCGGCTGCTTTCCGACCACACATTGTATTGTAAAAGTTGTTTGTTTTGGTGAGTTCTATAACCTCTTTCATTTCTGATCATCAGTTTATAAACACCCTGTGTATATATATATATATATATATATATATATACATATATATATAATAAATATATATATGTATATATAATATATATATATATATACATATATATATATAATAAAAAAGATAAAACTAAAAATAAAATAAAAATAATTATGCTAATTTAAAACATGATCAGTGTCATACCCTGGTTCTAAAACAATACGGAGGAAAATTAAGTAAAAATGATATGAAAGGAAATATCAGACAAAAGGAAAACAATGCTACCATGAAAGACAAAATGATCTTAATTTTAAATATCAATAATACACATGAATTTATCAACATTCATCTTTACTTAATATTCCTCCGTATTGTTTTTGAACCAGGGTATGACACTGATCATGTTTTAAATTAGTATAACTATTTTTATTTTATTTTTAATTTTATCTTTTTTATTATTGACACATTGCAAAATATCTGCTGCATATGCGCAAATTTATAAATGTTAGTTCTATATTGAATCTGTAGTACTGTAGTTATTAACTGATATTAATATATATATATATATATATGCCATCGGTAGGAATTTATGTAAAATACAAGCATATACTATAAAATCATCAGGCTGTAATTAGCCGCACTTACAACCGATATATTAGTTCATAACTGTAATGTATTATATACATAAAAATGGTTATATTATATACAGAAAAGCGTTTAAGTGCATGTTATGTTTGATGACAATTTGGCGTAATATCTCTAATTTAACGTTGAGAGAATTTGAGAAACGTCGGTTGGTGGTTTTACACTATATGGAATTTAAATTTAACTTCATTCATAAAGCATGCTGCCTTGTTGGAATTATAGTTTTAATATTCTATATTTAAAGTATTTGGAGCTTCAATGTTTGTAGAACAGATTCGGTTTGTTAAAGAGTGGCATAGTATATTAGATTTATTTTGAGTGTCTATGGGATCGTAAATTAATTGCATTTTATGAGATGTAACAAAAATTGCCTTTTGTTAAGGTTTGTAAAGTAGTTGTGATTTGTTAGACAGTTTTATAGTAATGGATAATATTGATCTGCAGACGTGCGTAATTTACGTTGGGGATTTTAGTAGCATGTGCGATGCATGTCAGTTAGTTTAGTATTTTACACAAATTTGTGATAGTATTTTACATAAATTTATGCATCTTGCAATAAAATGAATTTAGCATTAATAATAATTTAGCATTATCTTATTGAGTGTTAAATATTAAGTATAGGAATGTAATATACATAATTACTAAGGATAATTACTAAGGATGTACACCAACATTTCAACCTTGAATAGTTTTAAGGTATACATTTTGGTGCTAGGCTATGCATCTGCATTTTGCCAAAAGTTAAAAAATCTGATGTGGGTAGCACATGAGTTTCCTTGTATAATGCAATGAATTTACTACTTTTACAGTAAAAAAATAGATTATTATTATAGTAGATATTTATATTCTTTCCAAGATATTGAATTTTGTCAATGAGTCGTCATTTTCATTGATTTAGCGCCATTTTTACCCATTTGGCGAGTTTTTGTTAATTTAACAACATTGAAGAAAACCACCAAGTTGGCGACATCCCACCAAATTCGTCGCTAAAATTTCACCAAGCGTTATGGACGGAGAAATAAGTTATTCTTACAGCAGATAAATGACTATTGGCGTTCAAATACAAAAGTATTATTGGGAGTATCTTTTTTCATGAATGGAACGAACTAGATTCATGAGAATGATGTCACAATTTTATCGCATGGTATTACATATGAAAAGTAAACATGTTTCTCAATAGGAAATATATTTTTTTTATTTTATATGAATTATTGATAATTTTTGACAAATGTGCAATATCAAGGGAACGTTTCGCGTTAGAGTTCTAAAATTTATGTCAATCGTTTTCTAATGAAAAATTACATAAGAAATGTCTATTGGCGTAACTTTATTAGAGGTTTTGATTTTTGGACGATTTTTTTTCAAGATTTTATTCGAAAGTTTAGGGGGGTTCTGAACATTCGTTTGCCTATAAAAACAATAGGCTTCCAGTGTTAACGGATTGTAATTTTTGTACAAATTCCATTCGAATCGGTCCATTCGTTCGTCAGTTATCGTCTCTATAGAGTCACTGATACACACCCACCCATACACAAACACACAGACATCACTTCAAAAATGTTAGATTCGTGATCAGGGATGCTTGAAACGTGCTCTCCCGTCGAAGACTCGAATTTGAATTTTCGACCCCGACACAATACTTTCCTTATACATTATTGTATATAAGGAAAGTAAAAATTGTTGATAAATTAATGCATTCATTTAACAACCAAACAGAGTCACAGATACAAAATCACAAACACAAAATTACAGATACGGGTTCTACTTGTTATGACCTGTATGAACTAGGCAGCAGAAAATATAAATATTTTGAAATGAAATAAAGGTGATTTTTCGAAAAATACTTTTCATCCAATTTTCCAAATATGCCCAATGTTCGAGTTCAATGTTCCAAAAATATTCAATTGGAATTGTTTTTGAATTCACAATAAATATTTTCTTCTGATTATTACATATATATCGGTAAGATATATGCATAACAATAATAATTAATTCACATGTAATCGATTTACATCCAGTTTATCATATATTACCAAAATTCAAATTGACAGTGAAGATCTTTTAAGACATTTAAGCATTCTGTCTGGTCATATGTAGGCTTATAAATTGAACCTTTCAAAGTTTCTAACTTTAGATTACTTCGGACTGCATTAATCCTGCAATATGTAGATAGTTTGAGAAGGAGGTTGTAAATACATATATTTAATAAAGTACTAAAATAACCTTAGCTTAAGATGGTTACATAGCCTTGAGTGCATCAAACTTTCTTGAATATTTCAAACTGACGGGAAATATTATCCTTCAGTCTAATGATTTTCTGACATGAATCAATTTTAGATATTGATGATGAATTATATTTTAGAAATGTCAAATACAGTATTAATATCAATATGTCAAGTATATTTTGAAACAAATTGCTATTCTTTAAAAAGTGCAATCCATATTTTAACTTTTGGGACTAAAGTACTTTCTGCACTTGGACCAATCTGAACTCTTGTGGACACAACACCAACCAACCAACATTTTGGCCAGGATAATCAGGGAATTATGACGAGATGATCTTACGAGAAGGACCCGGGTGCGATCCTAATAGCTGCACAAAACTTCCCCATGCCTACGCGAAGTTTGGACACCATGAATCTGTAGATCCGAATGAATTGCGCACACAGACATACATATGTATAGTAAATACTCTTAATAAATATGACTCTTCTACCTTTAATAATTTATTGCATTTTGTTCTTTTTCACTACTATCTTGTACATGGTAATGCTGCATACCTCCTAAGGAGTGGAGTACCGCAAGGATCCACTAGTAGCTCTATGCTCGCCAATATGTATCTTTACTTTTACGAAAGACAATCCCCTCTGTTCATGTGGTGCGCTTATAGATAATAAAAAAAAAAACACTTAAAGTTGAAGTTTTTAACTGTTAAAGTCATTTAGATTAATATGGCCGTAAATTCATACATAGTGGATTTAGTGTTTAATCGTAGATTGCTTTATTGTGCCGCTATAAACCCTCCAATTATTTACTTTTTGTGTGAGTCCTGTAAAGGATTTAATAGTTAATAAAATGCTAAATGGATCACATCAATTTAACTTTAACAAAAACATAAATACTTAAATAATTCAATTACAATATTTAATTATATTATTTCAGCGGAGAGAACATATTTGACCAGTATGGAAAATCCTAAATAGTGGTTATGACCAGATATTATTTCAAATGAGCACATACCTTCAAACATGTCTTGCACTTGGTCGGCATCCGTATTTATATGTCGGCCATTTACCGGCATTAACTCTTGGTGCAATGCTCCGACATGTAAATTCGTTGAACATAATGTACTGCTGTAACTCTGCACAAATCAATATCTATCCATTATTTTTGAATATCTATGAAGCACTCTACATTTCTAGTCGTCGTTATGTCATAATGTCGGGCAAGTATCAGAACAAGTCATCCTTTTTGTCGTTATTAAGTCATCACTGATCTTGTCGTAGATCAGTGTCCTTCCTCGGTCACAAGTTGTGGTTCCCTCCATTTGTCGGGAGTGTCAGTCCCCCCTTTGCTCTCATTCGAAGCACTGAATGTGACGTAACAAGCTTCATCTGAATTGGCTAGCATTCCATCCAGTGCCGTTCTTTACATTATTTTAAGAGTTCGTTTGACCCCTTCTGGCTTGAGTCCCCTAATTTATGGTTTCAGTTGACCTTTGGGTTGACATGTTATAAACCCTGGCGTCTTTTTGACTGGACGTATTATTGCCGTTTCAGACACCATAACGTTGTGCATAAAAGTGTCTTACCACAAACTTCGTGTGAGATCTATTTCTGGTCTCACAGCTCACTCATAACATTTCCATTTTTCGCTACATTGATGATGTTTTTCTTTGTTTTCATACTGTACATGATTCTTTACCCACACTTATAATATTTATCCATCCAATCTTGAGTTAATACCTAATGAAACCCACCCTTTTAAATCTGTAAATTATCTTAATATCACCATTTCTATACAAAGTAACTCATTCAGTACTACTATTTATGATAAGATACATCAATTTATGTTTAATGTAAAATTATTTCCTTATTATTATTCTTGTCTTAGTAACCAAGTTTTTAAAAATGTAATCATTAGTTATTTGTTCCGCATCAAACGCCTGTATAGTAATAAGTGTACACTATCACATATTAATCGTCTCAAAAGTCTATGCTATATGTACAATTTTCGCATCTTATTTGTAGATCGCAGTATAAGTACGATACTCAATAGTAGTGGAAACACTATAAAATAAACACAGCCCCGGAAGGCAAAAATAAAAATGTGCAAATATTACAAAAGCAGTAATTTCGGTTACACAAAAAACAAGTAAGGGAAGAAGCGGGTAAAGAAAAAAGTTTAAAACAATAATAAAACCGTTAAGACGGATATCTAAAAAGCAAATAAAACAAAAATAGGCTACGTGTCCTAAAAACAGTGTTTTCCATAATTTGAATGTTTTCGATCGTAGTGGTCACTTAGCGGTTAGTTTCTGAATTCTTGGGTTTGTGGCACCGAAAATATATAGAACTATTTCAACTCTCGCTGGTCTAGTCCATTCCATTGCGGTATTTCGCGTTGTAAGCATTTAACCTGGATGTGGTGGACTCCCATGAAGATTATTCACACTGGCCACCTTCAGACTTTTGAGTTGCCCTTTTATTGCATGTTTGTGCATTTGTGCGCTATATTTCTCATGATTATGTGGTATTTTATGTTTTCAAGTTGAATTTTGTCCTCTTTGGGTTTTTTCTGTTAATCTCGTTTATTCCGTTGATGGGCACAGATTGCATAAAATTTTAAACACGTGTTTTTACGCAATCATAAAAACCACGGATTTTAGTATATCTGCCCAGAAAGTGACCCTGAAGACGCTTTTGGTAGATATACTATTCATTGATTTATTTTCCCTGTCCTGGCCTTACCGTGCTCTACTTTTCCAGCCCTCCCTCGTTACTTTTTACTTTCTGCTAATAAATACACGTTATTATATTGCCCGCGGTTTGATTCTGTGTTTACTGATTTGCACTCCTGTACTTACTTTCGTTTTAATTATTTATATATATATATATATATATATATATATATATATATATATATATATATAACAGAAATCTCTTAGCTTTCCCAAGTAATTAGATGTCAACAAATGTATTGAGGAACAAAGCGCTCGGAGGGAGGCAAATAAAGGAAAATAAAGAAGGGCAAGTTATGTTAGAATTTACTTTTCATTGAACTACAAATGTCGTAATTTATCATCTCAGATGTCTTATTCAAAATTAAACTGAAAAAAAAGAGGTGCTGATTTGAAAGTCAGTTTTATACTGGTTATATTATATGCGCATTGGTTAATTTTCAGAACGGTGGGAAAGGGAAGAAGAAGCTCGAAATCGGAGCTCCGTTTCACAGTAAGTGCTCATAACTAACAAAGTTAATACCGTAAAGGGTTTGGGCTTGTTGCTTGTAGCAGAGAATATATTACTTTACTCGAGTTTGAGTGCAAGATAAACGTAAGTGTTGTTAGGAGCCTAAATGCGCTGATGCATACCTCCGAACTTCATCATGCTTCAGAAAATGCTGTTTGAAAGCATGAGAGAGTACGGCAAATTGACAGACTTTGGTACAGGCTAAAAGTACTAAGATCCCTGAATTCTTCATTCGGAAATGGGCGTGTCCGAGATTATAGATCCAGAAAATCGGCAGAGCAAACTTGCACGTCTGCAGTTCCTCGATCGATGTATTTCTTTTTGCATATGTGCAAAAAATAAAAGTTTTAAACTTGCTAATTCTTTTTTTTTTCAAATATTAAAAACAAATAATACAACCAATAATATCACGATAGTCTATGAAGTTAATTCTACGCTCAAAGTCTCTTGGACCTCTCTGAACAAATAGAGACTCCCCCACCCGTCGATATTTTCAGACCCCTTACTTTTACCTTCATTTTAGGGGGGGGTTTCAATTAATAGTGAAATATGTATATACTAAACTTTTTGAAATTTTGAATTGGTCGCATCGTTACATATGCACTTGATAAATGATGACTCCTTTCTATATACTTTCTATAAAAATTTCTAGATATCTCTTATATTTCGTAGAATATTCATTATTACGAGCTGCTTCTCGAACCTCAGAGAGTTACCGCATGTCACTAAATTGGCAATGAATTGTCAAATCTGCCACCCCTTCGAACGTCAGCAGCTATTCACTTCATTGGAAAGGTTGCTTGAATGGATGTTTTCTCCGTCTGGTTTGTAAATGTTTTTTTAAATAGACTTCAGTGAGAGTATTTACGTTTGTAACACTGTCCCCAGTTTAAGACTGTGAGTTCCGACAGTATTAATCTGCTGTGCAAAATACAATATTAATCTGTGTGCAAAATATAGGGCCAATTTGTTAATATGGATGATTTTTAGCTTGGATGAAGACGATTTCGGAAACCGATAAATGACACTGTTTAATATTTCTATATTGTGGACGGTCCTTCCCAGTTGTGTTGTAGTTTCAGCGAAAATAATGGTCGTTGTCTAGAGTTAAACAGTCACATTTTTTCGCCTTTCTCTAATCGTCCTTCATTAACTTTGGTATCGTACTGGATCTTCATTTTTTGGTAGCAATATTGATCCTCTCACGAACGTAACAATGAATCTCTTTCAACCATGCCTGCTGATCTTGCACATATACTTCAGGCGATGAGGGGCATCACATGGTTCATGGTCTTCCAAACATTAAGTCGCGTGGT
Organism: Amaurobius ferox; assembly: GCA_951213105.1. Classification (NCBI taxonomy): domain Eukaryota; kingdom Metazoa; phylum Arthropoda; class Arachnida; order Araneae; family Amaurobiidae; genus Amaurobius; species Amaurobius ferox. The sequence continues at coordinate 25,777,087 of OX578145.1, read as the reverse complement.
AGTCATAGATCCCTGCCAATTTTGATGAAGAATTTTTTTGTGGAGAATGACTGGTCGATTCGTGGACAGAAATTATGCAAGTCAGCAAGAACAAAGATAAGGATGATCTCAGTCTTGCTGGTTTCTCAATACGAATATTGAGAGATGGCTAAATTTCGTTTTGTTGAAATTCTCTACCATTCCATCCGATTGAGAATGAGGGGAGTAGTTCGAGTTTCGTAAATTCCGCGTATTTTGTACTATCCTATGAATATTCCAACGTTATTATCCGTTCCTTGGTCATAATGGATAAGCGAGAGAACCTCATTATGACATATCCAGTTGTGATTTAGAACTTTTCTGCTGATTGTAGACTTTTGTTCAGGAATTGCGTAAGCTTCAGCCCGCTTTGCGAAGTAGTCCATTACTACTAGCATGTATTTTTATTGTCTGAATGTCATGGTAGTGTTCCCAAATCACCAGTGCAATTCCACCAAAAGGAGCTCCATTGTTGTAACTCTGAAAAGGCCCCGTGTTCTTTCTTTGGTCCCTTCCGAGCGCAGTATTTCGTGCATTCTTTAAATCAGCACTTAACATTGGATCTCGCATTTCACCAGACGAAGCGTTCACGAACTTTATTCAGCGTCTTACTGATGCCAAAATGCTCTCCACTGGGGCTATCATGTATATCTTTTAGTACGCTAAACACTCTGGAACAAGGGAGCAGAAACTGCCTGCTCTTTCCATTTGATTCTCTTTCCATCATCACTCTCCCATTTATGGTACCCTGTTTCTCAAGTGTCGAGATTCTACAGTGCCCAATATCGTTTCGTTTCATGTGTAAACCAGGGAATTTCATTAGCTTACTCTTTGCAGATCAGGGTTGGCTCTACATCTCCGTATTTTCTTTGGGCTCGAGAAAGTTCTTCATACCTCAAAGATCTGGTGGTGAATTTGAATTATGGTCAGTGATAACTTGTCGGATGGTCACTGAATTATGGTTTCCATATTTTGTGTCAGTTCTAGAGCAATGTGCACAGTTCAAAGGACAAGGTCTTCTTGACAACGTATCAATATTTCCCTGAGATGATCCCTTTCGGCGTGGAATGCAATAGTAAAGTGTTATTTCGTATATCGTAATGCAGAAAATAAATTACATATATGATGGTCTGTCTGATGTCTACTTAATGTCTTTTATAATAGCATCATACGTTTTATTTAATTTATTACAATTTGTAATCACCGTTTCTTTAAAATATTTGTTAACTTTTTTAGCTTACTATCACCGTTGCTATTAAATCATACAGTACCTTGCAGTTCAGTACAGAAGAGAACATGTCGCAAAGAAGGACAGATATATACACTCAAAGTCTCCTAGTTCAAAGCACAAGTTGGTCGCTGTTTATATTGATATGATAACAAAGTAGTCATATCGAAGTGTCAGAAAATCATATACTCTGTAAATTAGACTGAAGATAAAAAAATAATGTCCTTTTAAAGTTCTAAATCAGGCAACACGGAAAGATCTACCGGGATATTCTGGGTAACCCTTTCTTATTCTTGTCCATCAGGCAAAACCAGTTCTGTCCCGAAAAAGTGATACCCATAATTATATATTCTTCTATTTAGAATTTTTTCCTTATTCTACAATAAATTGCTTCTTTATTTTGCTATCCTCTCTTCGTCTGCTTAAATGTTCTGCAATTCTTGTTGAGCGTATGTGTTTTTGAAGCATGTTTACTAGGCTAATATAATGAATAAATCATAATAATTTTGCAAATAAAAACTTAAAAACAAATGATGTCGATGAGATAAATGATCAAAGTATTTAGTTATTTTCCTTTACTGTCATAAAAATGCTCAGATCAATGGTTACAAAAGATTTCAAACTTCAATTATCTTTCAAGAAAACTATATTACAAAATATTCATTATTTTTTTGTCATTTAAACCAATCAATATATTTGAGAGTATTTTTAAAAATGCCCACATCAAAGAATTAATTTCAGATAATTGACAATTGTTATAAAGGAAACTTTTTTTATTATTAATTTTATCTTTTAAAACTCAGGGTTTTCTTTCAAAAAGGAATCGAAATGTATTATTAATTTCTATAGCATTCATACTAATAACATTTAATTAAAATACTTAAGATATTTTTAGCGGATTTTTTTAGGATTTTAGAAGTTGTTAAAATGATATGCACAAAAAAGTTGACATACTTTTGAATTTATATTTCTTGAACGCTTGTTTGTTAGAAGTGGATACTTGGTATAACTATTGGTTTCAGAAAACTATAATTTCGAGGACAGTGTTTAGTCTGTATTATCAATGGTAATGAATTTTCTGTTTGTGTTTTCTTATTTTTGAAATGATAAAGGACATATAATATAAATATATGATTTGAGCAGAACATGACTTCCCCTATATAATGCATTGATTTATTTCTTTCACAGTGAACAAATGATGTATAATATTAACAGCACAAGGTTTTTAGCTTCGAATTATATACTTGTCGATTTCCCGGATGCCAACATATAAAACTATTTAAAAGTACTCAAAAAACTTCTATTTCTGCAACTCTAAATTAACAATTACCAATATTGATAGCCCCCGCAATCTATATAAATAAAAATGAAAATCTGTCTGTCTGTCTGTCTGTCTGTCTGTCTGTTTGTCACACCATCACGGGAGAACGGCTGAACCGAATTTGATGAAATTTTGTGGGTAGCCCAGAAATAGCCCCACTTAAAATTATATCCGTCTTTTGAGTTTCTACGACCAGTGGTTCTCGAGATATTAGTAAAAAACGACATTTTCGTTTGTCTCATCATCACGGAAAAACGGCTGAACCGAAATTAATGAAATTTGGTGAATAGCCTTGAAATATCCCCCCATAAATTTTGTCCAAGTTTCGAGTTTCTAAGACCTGGGGTTGTCGAGATATTAATGAAAAACTGAACTTTTTCCTAGGAGTTCTACTCCCTAACTCCGTGGTTTATCCAAACGAAAAGCTTGAAAATCGTTTGAAAGTGAATTAAAATTTAATCTCTGAGTTTGATGGGAGATTTTTTGCGTTAATTAGTCACTTTCTGAAAACATGAATTGTTTGAAACATGATTTAAAGGGGAAATCTATCTCCATGGTTCATGGTTTATTTAAAACAAGCTTTTACGGAACAATGAGAAGTATAGAGAAATCAAAATCGTTATTTAATTTCGCAGTTTATGTTATAAGACATGACATATTTAACGTGTTATAAGATTATGTCTTATATCATGTTACTCAGAAACGCAATTAAATTAAATCTGTCTGTTAATTTAATTAATTATTTTTTGGATTTGAATAATAAATAAATGGATATAAAAATATATTTTAGAAAAGAACGATTTGATTTTTCTTATAGCATTTTTGACTGGATAATATCAATTACGGTCTTCAGGTTTAAAAGTTATTATTATTTATATTTTCGGGGATTATTGATTCAAGGATTATTGATATTTTCAAGTTATTATGCAATTATTTTATTATGACAAAAATTGCTTAAACTCATATATTGTATGTTGTACGAATCTTCTACAAATACACGTGTATATCTTTTAATCTACGAGAATATAAGTAGTACAGGTATATTGACATATGTTTTGATATATATTGGCATATATTGGAATCAATTACGACCTTCTGGTATAAAGAGTACGGATATTATTGATGTTTTCAATTTATTACGTCATCTCTTTTATTTTGGCAAATATTTTTGAGACGCATATTGTAATACGGGTAATCTTCTGCTAACACATTGGCATATTTTCTGATCTGCGACAATATAATTAGTACGGGGTTGCATATATTCATTCAATTCCTATTTTTTCTTCTGTAAATTTGCTTACAAAAGGGGGCAGGATGTTTTATTCTTCAGATCTGATCGTGAAGATAATTTTGCATAGTGTGAACATATATTCTTAAACTTCTCTTTAGGAGCAATAAATTTAATATTTAAACAGAATTCGCACATGATTGCGAAATTTAAGTTTCTTTAAATTATACACTCCGTACGAATAACGGGTGTGCTGTTAGTGGTTAATAAATTTTAACATTTTAGGAGGATATATCATGTTGCTCGGCATCGCACTTAAATTAAATGTGTTTGTTAATGTTTTTATTATTTTTTTTCGATTTAAAAAATAAATAAATGGATAAATGGATATAAAAGTATATCTTATGAATGGATGGTTTGATTTTTCTTTTAATTATATTAATTGCTGACTGCGTACATCAATTTCATTTATTTTGGCAAAGAGTTTTCAAGCTTATATCGTATTTAGCTACTAAACTCATATATTGTGTTTAGCCAATAAATTCATATAGCCGATTTTTGAAACAGAAAAAGAGTAGAGCGGGTATATCTTCTAATGCAATTGTAGTGTTTTCATTTAGTATATTGAAACGGGATAAGAATGTTTCATTCAGATCTGCAAATTCAAAGCTACGAATTTGGAGGGATATCGCTAATTTGACAACTTTTCTTAAACTTTGCCAAATTGACGGAAATGTCGCCAAATTGATATAAACGACACACAGACAGCTGCCATAAACCTTCGGGTTGGTCGTGTGGCTTGGGTCTTCTACATATCAATGAAATTGTTTTTTGTTTTGTTAGAAGAGAGTACTGAAATGATGTTTGGTTAGCATTTATCTGTCAGACCAACCATCCTACTTAGTAATACATTTAGCGAATTTTTAAAATGTCACCAAATTGATAAAAATGTTTTCAAATCTATAAAAATATCTTGAAATTGATAAAATTGCGCTACATAAATGATATTAATTGTTTTTTGTTAGGGGATAGTATTGTGATGATATTTCGTCAATTTGTCGCAAAGTGGAACTGTCAGTTCTACAGTCCCACTTGGCGATAAATTTGGCGATTTTTTAAAATGTCGCTAATTTGACGAAACTGTCGCCAAATGTTCCATAGAAATATAACTATTTAGACGATATTTTTTCTACCAATTTATTCAATTTATTTGAAGCAAATGATATCATGTCGCTTAGCAACGGATTTAAATCCAATGTGTTTATGCGGCAGACGATTTTTATTAAGGCTGAGCGTCAGTAAATTTTCTGCCCTATCCGCGCTTTGTTAACTTTCGCGGCACACATATTTCGCCGAAATTCTGCTCAAACAGTTGCGAAATTGTTTCTGAAAGATAAAATGCAATGCTTAGATTATATTAAAACTAAATTTAATGCCCCAAAAAACATAGAATATATTTTTTATTTTAATCCAAAATATTTTTGGTGCTGCCATCTGTTGTCGTAATTTAATTCATACCGATTGTTTTTATTTTTTAATGAACATTTTTAAATATATATTCCTTCTAATACAGTGTTAAATACAACAACAGATCATATATAATAATGCCACAATCACGGAAAGGTAATTTATCATTCTATAAATTTGATAAGGGATCTGAATGTACATCATTGAGGACTGCAGTTTTGTCTTCAAGTTCCTTTGTATTCAAGTCCAAGTTCAACTACGTTTCCGTTATTATGGCATTATATATGATCTGTTGTTGTATTTAATAGCGTATTAGAAGGAATTGACATTTAAAAATATTCATTAAAAAATAAAAATAGTCGGTATGAATTAAATTACGACAACAGATGGCAGCACCAAAAATATTTTAAATTACAATAAAACATATATTCTATGTTTTATTGGGTATTAAATTTAGTTTTAATATAATCTAAGTATAGCATTTTATCTATAAGAAAATATTTCGCAACTGTTTGAGCAGAATTTCGGCGAAATATGTGTGCCGCGAAAGTTAACAAAGCGCGGATAGGGCAGAAAATTTACTGACGCTCACCCTTAAATCCTTTCCGATTTGAATAATGAAGATATGTATATAAAATAAATTTCATTGCCATTTCATTTTGGACTGGATAATATCAATTATACTCTTCAGGTTTAAACATTATTATTATTGATATTTTCCGGAATTATTGATATTTTTAAGTTATTACGCCATTGTTTTATTGCGGCAAAAATTGCTGACACACGCATATTGTACGTTGTACGAGTAATCTTCTAGGAATGCACGGGTATATCTTCTAACCTACGAGAATATAAGTAGTACAGGTATATTGGCATATATTTTGACATGTATTGGCATATAGATTGGAATCAAGTACAGTCTTCTGGTATGAAGATTAAGGGGATTAATTATATATTCAATTTATTACGTCGTCTGTTGTATTTTACCAAAAAAAATTTGAGACTCATATTGCAAAACGGGTAATATTCTACTAATAATCGGACATTATAAGTAGTACGTGTATATCTTCCCATATAATTTTAGCACTTTAATTTTGACATATATTGGAATAAATGGCTGTCTTCAGATTTAAAGATTACGGGTTTATTGGTATTTTCAATTTATACATGTAATCTACTAATACAGGTTATATTTTCTAATATTCGCGTATATAATTAGTACGGGTCCCATACAATTTTAACGCTTTTATTTTGCATATACTGATTCAATTCCATATTTTTTTTATATTTGCTTACATAAGGGGTCCAAGATGTTTTATTCTTCAGATATGTCCATGAAGATAATTTTATATAGCGAGAACAGAGATTCTTAAAATTCTTTTTAGGAGCATTATATTAAATACTAGCAGCATACCCGTTCTTCGTACGGAGTATATAATATAAAGAAACTTGAAATTCATAATCATGCCCAAATTTTTAAACTTTTTTTTTTTTAGTATACTAAATGACATGTTTAATCAAAACATTCTGTTAAAATATTTAATATAATGCTCCTAAAAAGAAGTTTAAGAATCTCTGTTCTCGCTATATAAAATTATCTTCATGGACATATCTGAAGAATAAAACATCTTGGACCCCTTATGTAAGCAAATATAAAAAAAATATGGAATTGAATCAATATATGCAAAATAAAAGCGTTAAAATTGTATGGGACCCGTACTAATTATATACGCGAATATTAGAAAATATAACCTGTATTAGTAGATTACATGTATAAATTGAAAATACCAATAAACCCGTAATCTTTAAATCTGAAGACAGTCATTTATTCCAATATATGTCAAAATTAAAGTGCTAAAATTATATGGGAAGATATACACGTACTACTTATAATGTCCGATTATTAGTAGAAGATTACCCGTTTTGCAATATGAGTCACAAATGTTTTTTGGTAAAATACAACAGGCGACGTAATAAATTGAATATATAATTAATCCCCTTAATCTTCATACCAGAAGACTGTACTTGATTCCAATATATATGCCAATATATGTCAAAATATATGCCAATATACCTGTACTACTTATATTCTCGTAGGTTAGAAGATATACCCGTGCATTCCTAGAAGATTACTCGTACAGCGTACAATATGCGTGTGTCAGCAATTTTTGCCGCAATAAAACAATGGCGTAATAACTTAAAAATATCAATAATCCCTGAATCAATAATTCCGGAAAATATCAATAATAATAATGTTTAAACCTGAAGAGTATAATTGAAATTATCCAGTCCAAAATGAAATGGCAATGAAATTTATTTTATATACATATCTTCATTATTCAAATCGGAAAGGATTTAATAAAAATCGCCTGCCGCATAAACACATTGGATTTAAATCCGTTGCTAAGCGACATGATATCATTTGCTTCAAATAAATGGGTAGAAAAAATATCGTCTAAATAGTTATATTTCTATGGAACATTTGGCGACAGTTTCGTCAAATTAGCGACATTTTAAAAAATCGCCAAATGTATCGCCAAGTGGGACTGTAGAACTGACAGTTCCACTTTGCAACAAATTGACGAAATATCATCACAATACTATCCCCTAACAAAAAACAATTAATATCATTTATATAGCGCAATTTTATCAATTTCAAGATATTTTTATAGATTTGAAAATATTTTTATCAATTTGGTGACATTTTAAAAATTCGCTAAATGTATTACTAAGTAGGATGGTTGGTCTGACAGATAAATGCTAACCAAACATCATTTCAGTACTCTCTTCTAACAAAATAAAAAAAATTTCATTGATATGTAGAAGACCCAAGCCACACGACCAACCCGAAGGTTTATGCCAGCTGTTTGTGTGTCGTTTATATCAATTTGGCGACATTTCCGTCAGTTTGGCAAAGTTTAAGAAAAGTTGTCAAATTAGCGATATCCCTCCAAATTCGTAGCTTTGAATTTGCAGATCTGAATGAAACATTCTTATCCCGTTTCAATATACTAAATGAAAACACTACAATTGTATTAGAAGATATACCCGCTCTACTCTTTTTCTGTTTCAACAATCGGCTATATGAATTTATTGGCTAAACACAATATATGAGTTTAGTAGCTAAATACGATATAAGCTTGAAAATTCTTTGCCAAAATAAATGAAATTGATGTACGCAGTCAGCAATTAATATAATTAAAAGAAAAATCAAACCGTCCATTCATAAGATATACTTTTATTTCCCTTTATCCATTTATTTAATATTTAAATCGAAAAAAAATAATAAAAACATTAACAAACACATTTAAATTAATTGCGATGCCGAACAACATGATATATCCTCCTAAAATGTTAAAATTTATTAACCACTAAAAGCACACCCGTTATTCGTACCGAGTGTATAATTTAAAGAAACTTAAAGTTCGCAATCATGTGCAAATTCTGTTAAAATATTAAATTTATTGCTCCTAAAGAGAAGTTTAAGAATATATGTTCTCACTTTGCGAAATTATCTTCACGATCAGATCTGAAGAATAAAACATCCTGCCCCCTTTTGTAAGCAAATTTACAGAAGAAAAAATAGGAATTGAATGAATATATGCAACCCCGTACTAATTATATTGTCGCAGATCAGAAAATATGCCAATGTGTTAGTAGAAGATTACCCGTATTACAATATGCGTCTCAAAAATATTTGCCAAAATAAAAGAGATGACGTAATAAATTGAAAACATCAATAATATCCGTACTCTTTATACCAGAAGGTCGTAATTGATTCCAATATATGCCAATATATATCAAAACATATGTCAATATACCTGTACTACTTATATTCTCGTCGATTAAAAGATATACACGTGTATTTGTAGAAGATTCGTACAACATACAATATATGAGTTTAAACAATTTTTGTCATAATAAAATAATTGCATAATAACTTGAAAATATCAATAATCCTTGAATCAATAATCCCCGAAAATATAAATAATAATAATTTTTAAACCTGAAGACCGTAATTGATATTATCCAGTCAAAAATGCTATAAGAAAAATCAAATCGTTCTTTTCTAAAATATATTTTTATATCCATTTATTTATTATTCAAATCCAAAAAATAATTAATTAAATTAACAGACAGATTTAATTTAATTGCGTTTCTGAGTAACATGATATAAGACATAATCTTATAACACGTTAAATATGTCATGTCTTATAACATAAACTGCGAAATTAAATAACGATTTTGATTTCTCTATACTTCTCATTGTTCCGTAAAAGCTTGTTTTAAATAAACCATGAACCATGGAGATAGATTTCCCCTTTAAATCATGTTTCAAACAATTCATGTTTTCAGAAAGTGACTAATTAACGCAAAAAATCTCCCATCAAACTCAGAGATTAAATTTTAATTCACTTTCAAACGATTTTCAAGCTTTTCGTTTGGATAAACCACGGAGTTAGGGAGTAGAACTCCTGGGAAAAAGTTCCGTTTTTCATTAATATCTCGACAACCCCAGGTCTTAGAAACTCGAAACTTGGACAAAACTTATGGGGGGATATTTCAAGGCTATTCACTAAATTTCATTAAATTCGGTTCAGCCGTTTTTCCGTGACGATGAGACAAACAAAAATTTCGTTTTTTACTAATATCTCGAGAACCACTGGTCGCAGAAACTCAAAATACGGATATAATTTTAAGTGGGGCTATTTCTGGGCTACCCACAAAATTTCATCAAATTCGGTTCAGCCGTTCTCCCGTGATGGTGTGACAAACAGACAGACAGACAGACAGACAGACAGACAGACAGATTTTCATTTTTATTTATATAGACTAGCAGCATACCCGTTCTTCGTACGGAGTATATAATATAAAAAAACTTGAAATTCATAATCATGCCGAAATTCTTATAGTATACTAAATGACATGTTTAATCAAAATATTCTGTTAAAATATTTAATATAATGCTCCTAAAAAGAAGTTTAAGAATCTCTGTTCTTGCTATATAAAATTATCTTCATGGACATATCTGAAGAATAAAACATCTTGGACCCCTTATGTAAGCAAATATAAAAAAAAATATGGAATTGAATCGATATATGCAAAATAAAAGCGTTAAAATTGTATGGGACCCGTACTAATTATATACGCGAATATTAGAAAATATAACCTGTATTAGTAGATTACATGTATAAATTGAAAATACCAATAAACCCGTAATCTTTAAATCTGAAGACAGTCATTTATTCCAATATATGTCAAAATTAAAGTGCTAAAATTATATGGGAAGATATACACGTACTACTTATAATGTCTGATTATTAGTAGAAGATTACCCGTTTTGCAATATGAGTCACAAATGTTTTTTGGTAAAATACAACAGACTACGTAATAAATTGAATATATAATTAATCCCCTTAATTTTCATACCAGAAGACTGTACTTGATTCCAATATATATGCCAATATATGTCAAAATATATGCCAATATACCTGTACTACTTATATTCTCGTAGGTTAGAAGATATACCCGTGCATTCCTAGAAGATTACTCGTACAACGTACAATATGCGTGTGTCAGCAATTTTTGCCGCAATAAAACAATGGCGTAATAACTTAAAAATATCAATAATCCCTGAATCAATAATTCCGGAAAATATCAATAATAATAATGTTTAAACCTGAAGAGTATAATTGATATTATCCAGTCCAAAATGAAATGGCAATGAAATTTATTTTATATACATATCTTCATTATTCAAATCGGAAAGGATTTAATAAAAATCGTCTGCCGCATAAACACATTGGATTTAAATCCGTTGCTAAGCGACATGATATCATTTGCTTCAAATAAATGGGTAGAAAAAATATCGTCTAAATAGTTATATTTCTATGGAACATTTGGCGACAGTTTCGTCAAATTAGCGACATTTTAAAAAATCGCCAAATGTATCGCCAAGTGGGACTGTAGAACTGACAGTTCCACTTTGCAACAAATTGACGAAATATCATCACAATACTATCCCCTAACAAAAAACAATTAATATCATTTATGTAGCGCAATTTTATCAATTTCAAGATATTTTTATAGATTTGAAAACATTTTTATCAATTTGGTGACATTTTAAAAATTCGCTAAATGTATTACTAAGTAGGATGGTTGGTCTGACAGATAAATGCTAACCAAACATCATTTCAGTACTCTCTTCTAACAAAACAAAAAAAAATTTCATTGATATGTAGAAGACCCAAGCCACGCGACCAACCCGAAGGTTTATGGCAGCTGTTTGTGTGTCGTTTATATCAATTTGGCGACATTTCCGTCAATTTGGCAAAGTTTAAGAAAAGTTGTCAAATTAGCGATATCCCTCCAAATTCGTAGCTTTGAATTTGCAGATCTGAATGAAACATTCTTATCCCGTTTCAATATACTAAATGAAAACACTACAATTGTATTAGAAGATATACCCGCTCTACTCTTTTTCTGTTTCAACAATCGGCTATATGAATTTATTGGCTAACACAATATATGAGTTTAGTAGCTAAATGCGATATAAGCTTGAAAACTCTTTGCCAAAATAAATGAAATTGATGTACGCAGTCAGCAATTAATATAATTAAAAGAAAAATCAAACCGTCCATTCATAAGATATACTTTTATATCCATTTATCCATTTATTTATTATTTAAATCGAAAAAAAATAATAAAAACATTAACAAACACATTTAATTTAATTGTGATGCCGAGCAACATGATATATTCTCCTAAAGTGTTAAAATCTATTAACCACTAACAGCACACCCGTTATTCGTACGGAGTGTATAATTTAAAGAAACTTAAAGTTCGCAATCATGTGCAAATTCTGTTAAAATATTAAATTTATTGCTCCTAAAGAGAAGTTTAAGAATATATGTTCTCACTATGCAAAATTATCTTCACGATCAGATCTGAAGAATAAAACATCCTGCCCCCTTTTGTAAGCAAATTTACAGAAGAAAAAATAGGAATTGAATGAATATATGCAACCCCGTACTAATTATATTGTCGCAGATCAGAAAATATGCCAATGTGTTAGTAGAAGATTACCCGTATTACAATATGCGTCTCAAAAATATTTGCCAAAATAAAAGAGATGACGTAATAAATTGAAATCATCAATAATATCCGTACTCTTTATACCAGAAGGTCGTAATTGATTCCAATGTATGCCAATATATATCAAAACATATGTCAATATACCTGTACTACTTATATTCTCGTAGATTAAAAGATATACACGTGTATTTGTAGAAGATTCGTACAACATACAATATATGAGTTTAAACAATTTTTGTCATAATAAAATAATTGCATATTAACTTGAAAATATCAATAATCCTTGAATCAATAATCCCCGAAAATATAAATAATAATAATTTTTAAACCTGAAGACCGTAATTGATATTATCCAGTCAAAAATGCTATAAGAAAAATCAAATCGTTCTTTTCTAAAATATATTTTTATATCCATTTATTTATTATTCAAATCGAAAAAATAATTATTAAAATTAACAGACAGATTTAATTTAATTGCGTTTCTGAGTAACATGATATAAGATAGAATCTTATAACATGTTAAATATGTCATGTCTTATAACATAAACTGCGAAATTAAATAACGATTTTGATTTCTCTATAGTTCTCATTGTTCCGTAAAAGCTTGTTTTAAATAAACCATGAACCATGGAGATAGATTTCCCCTTTAAATCATGTTTCAAACAATTCATGTTTTCAGAAAGTGACTAATTAACGCAAAAAATCTCCCATCAAACTCAGAGATTAAATTTTAATTCACTTTCAAACGATTTTCAAGCTTTTCGTTTGGATAAACCACGGAGTTAGGGAGTAGAACTCCTAGGAAAAAGTTCCGTTTTTCATTAATATCTCGACAACCCCAGGTCTTAGAAACTCGAAACTTGGACAAAAGTTATGGGGGGATATTTCAAGGCTATTCACTAAATTTCATTAAATTCGGTTCAGCCGTTTTTCCGTGACGATGGGACAAACGAAAATTTCGTTTTTTACTAATATCTCGAGAACCACTGGTCGTAGAAACTCAAAATACGGATATAATTTTAAGTGGGGCTATTTCTGGGCTACCCACAAAATTTCATCAAATTCGGTTCAGCCGTTCTCCCGTGATGGTGTGACAAACAGACAGACAGACAGACAGACAGACAGACAGACAGACAGACAGACAGACAGACAGATTTTCATTTTTATTTATATAGATTTTAACAGAATATTTTGATTAAACATGTCATTTAGTATATTATAAGAATTTGGGCATGATTATGAATTTCAAGTTTCTTTATATTATATACTCCGTACGAAGAACGGGTAAGCTGCTAGTAAGCAATATAATCGTTAAGCTATTTTAATAAGTAATTCATAGATTTGACTCATTTCTGTTATTTTAGCGTCAGTTTTGCAATTTTGACCTTATTTTTATCATTATAGCACAGCATATCGCCAAATCGGTAATATTTCGCTAAATGAGTTACCAAGTTCGCTACATTTATCACCAAACGTTACAAGTGCACGAAGAGATGAGCTTTTCATGTATATACATAAATGACTATTGGCGAAATATTGGTTCTAAAAATTCGAAACTATTACACAGCAAGGAGCATCCTGCGTATGACAAACTTCATTTTTTCATTCTAGCTCTGAGATGTGCATATGATGTCATGGAAATAGCAAATATGCGAATTTTATTCTCGGGCTTTCTGAAGACACCGATAATCGGTTTGGACGCCATGAGGAAGGTCTGCACAGCATAATTAAAACTCACTTCTCAGGATGTTTTACGTCTGGGTAATTCCAATTAAAAATTAACAAACAATTTGTAATTATAATAATAGGAAAACTTGCTGTGTTTTGCCAACAACTGTTGTGGTCCGTGGCGTCGCAAATGACGAAATGCTACTCTCATCGATGTCAGGCTGACATCTTTTCAATGGGTTGCCTTGCTCATCGCCAACCTTTTAATAAAGAACATTGTTACACAGGTATTTTCTATCGTGAATAGAACCTGGCCTGCATGTAATTCATACTCAACCATCCTGCGTAACTTACTAATTTAAATACAATTATTTACCATTTATTTAAAAAAAGTGATCGAAAAGAAGGTGAAATAACGCTGATTCGGGCAACATACCTAGAACTATATCAGAAAAGTTCTTACAATTAGCTATATTTGTATCACGCTTGGCGACAATTCGGCGTCAAATATCTGTCATTGGGCTAAATTGGGAGCATTATCGCTCTATTGGCGATTTTCAAAAAATATCGTTCAGATTACATTTCTTTGATAACACCATATAACACGATTTTTGTTCCTGGGTAGATAATCGTTCTGATATAGTTTAAAAAAAGTGATCGAAAAGAAGGTGAAATAACGCTAATTCGGGCAACATACCTAGAACTATATCAGAAAAGTTCTTACAATTAGCTATATTTGTATCACGCTTGGCGACAATTCGGGGTCAAATATCTGTCATTGGGCTAAATTGGGAGCATTATCGCTCGATTGGCGATTTTCGAAAAATATCGTTCAGATTACATTTCTTTGATAACACCATGTAACACGATTTTTGTTCTGGGTAGAAAGTGTTATTTTCTAATGGCTTATGCCTGGAAAGCATATAAAATGGCTATTATTTCGCTCAAACTTTGGTTTTGCAACCAGGACAGTATTATTTTGAATTTTACCTGCTTTGAATGAGATAATGTACGAATTCGTGTTTTTCGCTTACATACAGTAAAAGACAAAATACATATACTTAAAAATGATATATATTTGCACTACAGTTGTGAACAAAAGTTCTATAACAGATTTACAAATGAGTAGATTTCCGAGATTTACGATTTTACTGTAAATTACTTTCATGAATCAGCCCCCAAATATAGTCACCCATCATTATCACCCATCATCTTTAGTCACCCATTTCTCGTTATACTGGCCTTAGTAGCGACGTTCGAAGTCCAATATATCTTGAGGGAAACGTTCGTCTTGCTCCTCCAAGTACGCTCCCATATTATCCTTAAATTTATCTAGGTGAGCATCAAGGACATGAACTTTCAGGGGCATCTTGCAGCTCATTTTGTTGTAGTTCTTCACCGGAGTGTTAATCAGTTCCACATAGCTTTCAGACATATGATTGCCGAAGAAGCCCTTAACTATTAAGACAAAGCTGTTACAAGCCGCTTTTTCATTCTTACTGAGCTTGGGAAATTCTTCGCACGCCAAGAGCTTCTTTATCTGTGGGCCGACGAAGGTAACTGGTTTGACCTTTGCCTCAGACAGCTTATAAAATAAGTCTTGAAGGAAGTTGAAGGCTGTTGGTTCCTTATCTAAAGTTTGACAAATTGTTTGATAAGGCCCAATTTAATATGGAGTGGAGGCATTAATATATTCTGGGGGTCTACCAGTGGCTCCCACTTTACGTTTTTCCTTCCGATAGACAACTCTGTCCTCTGTGGCCAGTCTAGCGTGTGGTAGTGCGCTTTGGTGTATCTGCTGTTCCATATCAAGGAAACTTGGTAAAACCGTATTGGAGACCCATTAGAAATTCTATCACTTTGAAGTATCCGATGACTTCCCATCCATACTTACCATATTTCAAGGCATCTAGCAATCGTTTTATGCTGTTGTATTTATCTTCCAGGTGGACTGAGTGAGCCAGTGCAAGATACAGTTATATACTTCCATTATGAAGAAGCACGACTTTAAGACTTCTGGATAAACTGTCAATGAAGAAGAGCCACTCCTTTGGACTACAGTCAATTTCAATTTCTTCAAACAGACCGGTTACGTTATGGCAGAAGCAGAGTCATCTGACTTATGAAAAAGCTGGAAAAAGTTTAATGACGCTCCCTCTGATCTGTGATTTGCACACTTTTATCCAATAAGATCTACTGCTTAAGCATGGACATCAAGAGTTCGGCATTGGACTTGATGAGACCAAGATCTCTGATTAAGCCGTTAAGATATTTTTGATTGGGGTAGTATGGGTCTAAAATTGTAATTTAGATCTTCAATGTCTTCCTAACTCGCTGATTTACAACTGTTGTCTGAAGACGGCAGCTTTTTTCCGGAGAAGAGGGCACGGGAAACTCAGGACAATATGGCACAGGGGCGATGGATGAAGGTAGATCCAGATATAGGATAGCATGTGCATTCTTTCCAGACCGACGTTTGGAAGGATCCACCATGCAAAAGTAGCAATTACTTGAGTAGTCAGTGTGTTCTCGCCAAATTCTTGGGACAGCAATCTCCATGGCTCTCTTTTCTCCTTTGTACCATCCTGCAAAATACCAAAATTAACTTTTTAAATCAGGTGCACAAGTGCACCCAAGCATGTATTTGCATATTATTATTATGTATTTGCATATTTATCCGGGCTCTAGATATGATATTATACTATATTAAATTACCTTGTTTAATGACATTTTAATTTTTCGTCTTACCTTCCAGAGTTTTTTTGCAGTTCTCGTAAGTGAAATGGGGTGTCCAGGTTTTGTCTTGATCCCTAACAGACATGCCGAAATATGCTCTGTATGTTTCACACATTTTAGCAGATGCTTTCACAAAGCACTTATTTCCTCTTTTCTTGATAAACTGGCCACAGACATAGCAAAATGCGCCTACCATATACTTACAACTTCTTGATGCCATTGGAAATGTATATCCAATTAGGCAGCTACAGCTAAACTGAACTTATGGGCTTTACGCTATAGGAATCGCACTATTTTTGCTGGCAGAATACCAAGACATGTCCATTTCAGTTATAGGGAAGACCAGTATATTGCTACAGCGCGCAATATTAAATGTTATTTTTCTTATTTATTCGTAATGAGAACAAACTTGTACTGGAAAAGGGTAAATCTTAAAATACCATTGTCCTGGTTACAAAAACAAAGTTTATGAGGAATAATAGCCAATTTCTATACCTTTGGAACAGAAGAAATTAGGAAATAACAATTATTATCCAGGGATAGGAAAAGAAATTGTTACATAGTGTAATTCTCAGTTTTTTATTGGATTAATTATTTTAATGTTATTGATTCGAAATATTGAGAGTTTTAATTTTCATGAAACATGTTCATTTCGTTAGATGGTCGTATAGGGGTGTAGAAGACCCAGACCGTCCGACTCGTCCAGAGGACTAAGAGCAACTATTTGGACGGCCGGTCGTATAGGGGTTGTTGTTGTTGTTGTTGAAACCCAGACCGTCCGACCTACCAGAAAGGTGTAAGGTAACTGTTTGGACGGTCGGGAAGTGCCACCCAATTTAGACCGGAACCCAGTGGGGGAGGCATCCACAGGGACCGTACCCTCCTTCCCCTACCACCAACCTCTCGGAAGGACTTTCGGACCCACATGTTTAACGTGATCGTACTCCGCATGAACACGGCGGCAGTTTTGGCAGTGGCTGGAATCGAACCCGGGCCTACCGAGTGCAACTCCAGCGCGCTAACCAATGGGCTACCGCGCCCCGGTCGTATAGGGGTGTAAAAGATCGTATAGGGGTGTAAAAGATCGTAAAGTAAGTGAATTTTGTTAGGGGTGTAAAAGATCGTAAAGTAAGTGAATTTTGTTAGGGGTGTAAAAGATCGTAAAGTAAGTGAATTTTGTTAGGGCCGTCTTATAGTATTTTTGTTTGTTTGTTAATAGGTCGTTTAGAAATTTAATTGTTGTTCCTAAGAGGGTGGTATTCCATGTATGTACTCGGAGATTTTAGGAGAGCGAATATTGGAGATAGACGGAAGGGAAGAAATACTTTATACCTTTATAATTGAAATATTTATTTTTTAACTTTATTTTCTGGTAATTTGATGGCCTTAATAAGTAGTTATAGTTTTAAAAATTATAACTATTTCTAAAAAGTCATTATCATAAGATTAAACATATTTAAATATGAAATCATTGTCATAATCATTATCATAAGAATAAGCAGACTTTCTGAAGTTACTAAGGTAAATAAAAAATCGCTCAACATTTTTACTCGAATAAAAACGTTAAAAATATGTGTTAAAATGCAAATCAAAGCAGAATATGACTGTCATCCGGTTTAGAAGACGAAATACAACTTCCTCCATTACGACACAAAGACAGACTGACCGAAGTAGAAGCAAATACGGCATCTGTTTTTTTACTAGATTACAATATTTTTATTGCTTGTTTTATTTCAACGAATATTTTGCAATGTACTACAAAAGTAGATTGTAAACACACTTCTTTATAGGCTGACAGTTACTTTATTTCACATCACTAGAGAATAGTTGCGTCATTTGATGACACATAACACTTATTTGAAATACAATACTGGTTGAAATGCATGATATAGATATTTTTGTGGTTGTGATTTGCGTAAGTTATTTTAAAATTTGAAAGTAATTTTTATAAAATTTTAACACTGATAGTGTATGTATTTTTCGTTAAATTATTAATAATTTTGAGATGGTAAAATATATATATTTTTTACTTACATATTATATTTTCCACAAATAAAATAAAACAAATACGTACAAAATGAATTTTCTAAAAAATTGAGTATTCCCTTAACAGAGCAGAGTTCTATTCTAATTAAATATACAAGAACTCGTAACTTCTAAGGTCTTGTAATGAATATCACTTTAGATACCCATTTATGAACACCGTGAGCGCTATCAGTAAGTAGTTTGCTAGGTAAACAGAATTCAGGTGCTAAACGAACCTCCATTTAAGCAGGCTAAATGTAAAAGAAAGGAAAGTTCTTGTAGTTAACAATAACAGTTTCATAAAATAATATTATAAACAAGCTTTAACATGCGATGTGATAGATTTCCCATGGGCCTCTCAAACTGTTGTTCTATGTCCTTGGATGAGCTGGACGGTCTGGGTGTTCGACAAGCTTTACGTCGAAGTCTTATCTTTTCAATTGGATGATCATGTGCAGCAAAGAGCAAATGCTGTCATTCATGATAAGAGCAATTTTCAACTGTTGGTGGGGGTAGAGGTGGAGTGGGTATACGAGAAAAGAATCCAAAGGAATCCTTCAAAAGAATTAAAAAATTTTCTATGGCATTAAGGTCCTGAAAATACGCTAGCTAATCTAACAAAGCTATACTAATAAAAAATTAAAGGTAGCACGCTTCGAAAACACATTTTTGAGCACTGAAACGCTTAGACGCAATTGCGTCAATTTCTCCAGATGGTAATTTTCATATTGTTCCAGGCTAGGACTATTGGATCTCTATTCGACACATCCTATGATATTTATATACTCTCATCGACGACATCCATGATAGCTGTGAGAAACCCAAAAGAACTCCAGAAAAACATAATACAGTTTTAGATACGTTTCAGCTCTTGTGCAGTCATAGACCTCCGAGTAGAAGCATTCCAGTTAAGAAATTCGAAAACAAAGCCATTAAGGTTTACGCTACAGCCAGAATCTGCTCGGGGAGGCAGAATAAGGGCTTTAGGCCTGTCACCGAACGCGAGGGGAACTAAGATTCCAAGAATGGAGACGGGTTGTTTATGCGTCATTGAATTCTGAGACAAAATACGAAGGAATAGACTATGGTGGTCTGATGATCACTTTGGTATATATGAATATATATATGAAGGGACGCTACTCCGGTGGGAGATATATCACACGAGACACTCCTCAGAGAAGTCGCATTGCGAGCAGATGGTGATACGGATCACTCACGTGCCTCTCGCCATTCCAGAGATAAGGTCGATTGTATAATGACGACGGAGAATAAAGATTTTGCATGATTGCAAGCTCAGTGTCTTATTTGTTGAATACCTGGCTTTATTTCTTTTAGCGCACTCACCAATTCGACAAACACACGGTTCCGAAAAGCAAGAGGTGAAGTTCAAGAACGAAAGGGTTTTTATTCTCAGGAGACTCCCACGATTTCGGGACACCCAGTTCAATTGTTTGGAGTCGTCGCAAACAGCGATTACGACATATATCAGCGGTTTATTTCAACAGCGGTAAGCTTTACTCAATGAAATCCACGAATGTGTTCTATATTTGAGAATTAGCCTCCCGTACTTAATGATCTTCTTTCTTCAGGTCAGGAAATTCGGAATAATGAGATATATGAAAAATGATTTCGAAACTAAATATTACAATTTTAACAGAAGATATTAGATACAAGATATTAGTAATATATAACGGAAACACAACTGATTTCAGATAATGAGCTCAAAATGGGTTCAGGATGTCTTAAAAGCTTATCAGTTAAAATATGAAAGTGTAAATGTTTCATAAAAACGATTCTTTCTCTATATAATAGCAGAAAAAAGTAAAAATCATATTTTCCATGAATGTTTCATAAGATCTCTCTCTCTCTATGTAACACACAGCTATGAAACATAAATTTAAATGCTAAAAGACAAATGACTGGATATTTATTTAATATGTTTCATAGTACTACGAGAAAGGATACCTTTTTGTCGAGGAATCTCCCGGTTGAATGGCATGTCCCTCAGTCTTGCCAGTATGTTACTTTATACCGGTTTGTAATTTAGTGCACAACTTTTCAGGAATCATTTGCTGCAAATGCTCAAAAATGCTGTTCGAACTGTTTTATGAAATTGTGATTGTAAATGTAACCTTCTAATTGTAATCTTCTAATGTAGATTTTTCTTTCTTTACTAAGATGTAATATTTTATACCCTCTTTTTGCCCAGGAATCACCCAGTTGAATGGCGTGTCCCGTAGACTTGCCAGTATGTTACTTTATCCCGGTTTGTAATGTAGTGCACAACTTTTCAGGAATCACTTACTGCAAATGCTCACAAGTGTTATTCGAAATATTTTATGAATTTGTGATTGTAAATGTAACTTTCTAATTGTAATCTTCTAATGTAAATTCTTCTTTCTTTATTAAGATGTAATATTTTATACTCTCTTTTCCCCCGGGAATCTCCCGGCTGAATGGTGTGTCCCGTAGTCTTGCCAGTATGTTACTTTATCCCGGTTTGTAATTTAGTGCACAACTTTTCAGTAATCACTTGCTGCAAATGCTCATAAATGTTATTCGAGCTGTTTAATGAATTTTTGATTGTAAATGTTATCCGGGATTCGAACTATAATACATGGAAAATCATCGAAATAAAGTGCGATGGAAAACATATTTAACATTTTAAGAAATGCAAGGATCAAAACGGTTTAATGCCAAAACTAGCCAAAGTATAATTTATGTCTACCAGACACTTCTGCTCCTGTCAAAAGAATTTTGACTATAATGGACAATGCCGGATCTGAAGAAGTTCACTAGCTGAATTAAAAGTTAAAGGTCAAATATTTCGAAAAATAAAATCCAATCCAAGGTGTTATGAATTATTTTGAAAAAGTTAATAAAATCAATCTATTTCTTGGAGAAGTTGATGCCTAAAGTAAAACTGGATAGAAATAGGCATGGACATTAGCGCTTGAATTTACTGAAACTGCCCCACAACGAAAACAGCTCCTTAATTACCCACAACTAATTATAAATTCCGTGTTTCCAATCTATAAATAAACTGCATCTGCTGAATGACAAACTATTAAATACTGAAAGCATTTGAATTAGAAAATTCGTTTTCAGTTATATACTTACTTCATTTCCTAGAAGCATCCTTTATATAATTTTGTATTATTAAGGTAAATATTGTCTGAAATAGTAATTTCCTTTTGTTAATTGATAGTAACGTTATGACAGAAAGCCCCAACTTTTATACTATATATTTGGTTTGATTTATGGTTCAGGTATAGACAGGTTTACGAAGCAGAGCATGTCGAGGAGTTACTATACATACAATTTTAATAACACCTACAACACATTATACAACATAAGCACATACAGACATACCTTACTGTTCTATGCATATGGCAAATACTAAAAATACTTGGCCAAAGGTGAAAAAGGAGCGTCCTCAAAAAGTACGAGTGTGGTAGTTAATTTAAACATTTACAACTATACCTTATGTCTTGGGTTTGTGATAGACTGACATTAGGGGTAGCTGAGTCAAAGCAGTAAAATTTAGTAAAATCCGAGAAACACAAGCATTGAAGGAGAGCTTTTTAATTCTTCATGCAACAGGCAATCGTTGCTGTTGTTGTTGTTACTAATCTTAACTGGCCTAATCAATAGGCTAGACCAGGTCCATGAGACCAAAAACACTCAAAGACCAAGTCCAAGACAAGGAGGGGACTCAGTATCAAATCCTCTTTGACAAGCCCCAGGCAGGACGGAAAATGATCAGGGGTGGAATTATTGATGTTACATTTCCTACAAATGGGGAAGATCATATTGCCCTGATCAAATTTAAGGCATTTCAAGTGACCACTTAAGAGTCTGGACCAAGCAGTCTGCTGGACCCGATTGGTCGCAAAAGCAATAGTTCTACCTGGCCGCTTGCCACAATACCAGTCATGTGCTGGAGGAGAACGTCAAGAAGTAGCGGTTGTAGATTTATACTCTTGAGCAGATCTCCAAAAAAGTCAAGATGTTAGAGGTCAAATTTATTGAAGTTCCCTCCTTAGCCAGGACATCAGTCATTTCATTGCCGGTAAGTCTAATATGCGATGGGATCCACTGAAAATGAATATTATGGCAGTATGAGAGTTCCCGCAGTGAAGTAAGAATAGAGTTTGGGGTTCTATCACCAGCACGAGACCAATTCTGAAGGTGTTGGATAGAGCTGCGGCTGTCGGTCAAAATCCAGATACCTTTATAGGTGGACACAAGAAATCGTCTTTATTATTACTGGGCAGTTATATTTATGGGTCATAGCTGACATTATGTACATTTTTATCTGGATTCTCGAAGAAAAATAATTTATAATACTAGAAAACATCTCGTAGTAAATTCTAAAAAATAGGGCTTCCAAAATTCTCGTTAAAAATATACTAAATCGTTCGTTCATTTTATAATAGTAAACATACATATTTTAAATGGTTATTTTCTATTTTAGATCATAAACGTGAAATATTTTGTTAACAGCACATTTAAACGTTCTGTAATAGGTAGGTGTCAGGCGTTTTCAATAGAAATGTACTTAAAATCGATAATTTTATGAACACATTTATGATAATTCTTTTACATATATTTTCGATATTAGATAAAAACTGGCCAAAAATGTAAAAAACGCTTACCTCGTCCTAAATCTGGATTATCAATTTCAGATTAATCGATTTATCTCTCAGTTTTATCGATTTAAGTAGTCATACCAAATATCATGCATTTCATTCAATTTGTTAGAGAGATAAAGTTACCGTAGTCTCCCAGATAGGCAGACACAATAAATAAAACACGATGTGCGCATGTCTTTCACTATGTAATGCAAGTTCTGTACCTCTTTCAGTGCGAAATAACGATAGACAAGTTCCATCAAACAATGTTTTCAACGCTGAAAAGTACCCTGACATTTGGCTCTTTGCCCTGATATTTGGATGGCAAGATGTAAAATTATTTTAAAGTACCAAATGAACGTATATTTCGCGTAAATATAACTTGACAATTGAAAAATTTGCTAACATCTGCTGAGCAATAAACTCTATATTATATATAAAATATGTTAACAATTATTAGTTCATCAATTTGGCATAATTTAATGCCATGTTTGCCAATTTGAAGTCATTTTACTCAATTTGACATAATTTTCGTAACTTTAATGACAGTTTTGCTGCAGTTTTCTTCAATTTTTGGCTCTTCATTAAAAAATATCAAATTCGGCGTTATTTTACCAAATTAGTCGCTATGTGTTACATATTTGATGATAATTACTACTAGAATTTTTACATACATTTATTTTAAGAACTTGTATTTATCTGAAGATTTCGAAAACGATTCAAGCTAGCTTTCACATGTTTGTATCATTTGATTTAGAATAAAAATATAGGTATAAAAGATTTATTTATTTAACGCTATTTAATGTTCTGAATTTACATGGTTGTTTTAAAAATTCATTCGAAAATTTGTATGTATTTCGAACGTTTGATAGCGTTTAAGTCAACTGTCTTTTAATTTTCACGGATAGAAGACGAACACACACACATACGCATACATACACACATACATGCGCATATATACATACACACATACATACACATATATACATACACACATACATATATACACACATACATACTCACATATATATATATATATATATATACTCACACACATATATACCATTATCTCCTCAAAAACGTTCGATTCGAGTTCAGGGATTCCTGAAACGTGGTCTTCCGTTGAAAATTCGAATTCGTATTTTCGAACCCTTCACAATAATGCCCCCATACATTATACTATGTATATGTATGTAGGGAAAGTGAACATTAATTTTTCTTATTCTGGAATGCTAAAAATATGTAAATACAGCAAAATTTGAAAAGCGAACTTGTTAACGCTTCGTTTTCTTTTTAAATATACTATACATTACTGGTAAAGTGAAAGGTAAAATATGAATTGTTTATGCTAATATATTTTAAAAAACCTGACATGAAACAACCACAAATATTCATCCAAAAAATAATTGTTGAGAAAAGTCCTGAAGTATTGTGCATATGGAAACGGAATTAGACAAAATTAATTATGAAAATTGTGATAAGAATGCTTTTTCCATTGTACTACAAATGTCTTAATTAATCATAACTAAACTTGCATTTCAGTTTCATATTTAAGAATACATATTGTGTTGTTTCTTTTCAAGGTTTCATTTTGAAATAGTGGGTCTCATATTATTTCAATGTTAATTTTTATATAAAACTTATGAAACATTATTCACATTTTTAAGAGAACCAGGTAAATAAATTTGAGTAATTGTAACTCCAGCCAGACATAATGTGAAGTTTTCAAGCGTTTAGTTTTTTTTTGGTGATATTTTCAAGCGTCAACGCTTGAAAATATAATTTTATATGTAAATGCAGAGCTACAGTCGTTTATCAGATATTCTCATTAAAAAATTTGTGTTTTTTATAAAAATAGTTAAAGAAAATACTTTATTATTATTTTTAATTATTGTATATTTCACAGTAGATGCGCTATACAGCGATCAGCAAATTTATTCATTTGATTCTCCGAATATATAGAGATATATAGCCAAGATAACAAAAATACTGCTACACGGAGTGTCAATGAAAACCCATTGCCTCGAAAGACCAAATCTGGTTCGATTTGAGAGGTAAAAAAAAAGAAAAATATGTTGCTCTGACCACAGAACTGTTTTAAAAATACCATTAAATATCAACTAACCTGAAGCAATATATGTTTCATATTTCAATAAATTACAGTAAACGGATTTTTTGTTTCTTCTCCTAAACATCTCTCCTCAACTTGTTTTTGCATAGTCTGTAAATCATCAGCTTGAAACTTCAACAGCTTCGTCTGTCTGTCCATTCGATTTATAAAGTCGAGTATCTGACGTATAGCATTGAATCGAAATGTTGAACAACTAAATGCGATTATGGTTTTGATAATATTGCTACCTAACGACAAGGTATCAATATTATCTGCTATAAGAATAACTTATTTCTCCGTCCATAACGCTTAGCGAGATTATGGCGACGAATTTGGCGCAATGTCGCCAACTTGGAGAATTTTTTAAATGTTGCTAAACTAACTAAAATCTCACCAAATGGATAATAATGACGCTAAATCAATGAAAATGACAACTAATTGACTGAAATTCAATATCTTGGAAATAATATATCAGCTATAAGAACAACCTGTTCTTTTTACTGTAAAAGTAGTAAATTCATTGCATTAAAGAAGGGAAGTAATGTGCTGCCCACATCATATTATGCTGCTTATAATTGAAAATATTTAAACTAAATTTAATCTTTGATTAGCGCTTTCAAATCTTGTGTGACTCCTTCCAATAAATACATCAATTTATATTCCAAATATACCTAAAAACTTGGTATGTACACTTAAAGATATCAAACACATACATATATTTGATACAGAATTTAACTGAATAGGTTTAATTGTATTTTCAATCACGAGATAAATACGTCATCAATATTCAGGAAGTATTCGTTTAGAACAATATGTAAAAGTGGCCCGCACCAGACTTGTTCTATATAATGCAATGACTTTGTTTCTTTCACAGCTGAAAAAGGATTCACAAAATGTGCAGCACAATATTTTAGCTCTTAATTTTTCATTAATATTGAACGCCTTTCCGGGTAACAACATGCAAAATTATTTCGAAGTATCCAATTAACTTTTATGTTATTCAAATCTAACTTGACAATTAGAAATATAGATAGTTTGCGATAAGCAATATAGTTTATATATAAAAAATTACGCACTCTGTTGCAAAAAAATATATGCAACCATAAAAAATTTATCTTCAGCCGCAAAACTCGGCATGCAATGTCCTTCAAGATTTATGCAAATGATCAAAATGTCAGTGCGGATGATGTTACAGGACTCATGCAACACGCATGAGATTGACGCATCCTGCACCATTTAAAACGACAGCTATTCCCACTGACGGGTACAGGTCCGGAACAACCAAGACATATAACTGTTCGAAAGGATCGTGCAATCAGGAGAGGAGCCAGGTCCACACTAATGGCGTCTCTATCAGCCATTTGATGGCATTGTCTATCCTCCATGCATCCTATGTCAAGGGGTATTATTCGGAGAGGACCGGAAAGATGTGGGATTAGGTGCCGACGTTTGTGACATTAATTTTGAATGAAAAAATACATAAGGAATTATTATTTGTGTAACAGTTTTGGAATTTCTGATTTTATCAGGATTTTTTTTCGGTCTTTTATTTGGAAGTTGGAATTGTTCCAATTTGATTACATTTAAAATCAATACGGTTTCGTTTTTCACTGATTGCAAATGTTGTACAAAATTTCATTCGAAAAAATCCATCCATTCATACTATGTAGCATCCACAGGCTAATTGACACAAATGCTGACATACACACATATACTAACGTTGGAAACTCAAATTCGAATTTTCGACTCCGTCACAAAACTTCCCCTATAACGTATACTGTCCATATAGGAAAAGTAACAGGGAAACAGATTTAATGAAAGGATGATTTCGTAATTATATTTGATATAATGCTTAATAATGTAATCCCATGCATCTAGATTACAGTTTAAATTAATACTCACTCCCGACTACTTAACTGTCCACATCCACTAGAATGGTAAATTTAACGACCTAATTTGAAACTGGTTTAATAATTAATTTTGTGAAATGCTATTCATTAACAAATTACTACAATAGACGCAGAGGCTGGTGTATGGGTGAATGGTTTGTAACAAGTTGTCTATGTTAATGGATATGGGTAATCGTTGATTTCCCTCAAGTCGAATGGAAAGGTTAAATACAAATGAAATCACCAGTTAGACAGTTAGTGATCCAGCTAGAGATCCAGCTGGAAGACATAAAGTGTAAGTTAAAATTTAATATTATATATGTAAAAGGTAGTGCAATTATTAATCTTATATTTCAATAAAATATTTGTGGTTCTTATAATAAAGAAAATATTTGATTATTTTTTTATTGATTTACATTAGTGTAGTGCTTTTAAGATTGATATACCAAATATGGGTTTATTCTTAAACACAAAAGGCAAAAACTGAATTGAATAAAAATCGTGTTTTTATTGTGTTAAATTTTGAGACTTGTCTAGTAAAATGCCTATGCCAAACACATACCAGGTGTTTTGTTTGTTTCCACATATATTAGAATTTTTTTTATAAATATGCATATCTATTAATTAGAAACGTAAATCTTATATAAACAGTAATATAATCTTATTTATTTAGAGAAAAATTGAAAGATAAGAAGTGTGTGGTGTAACAGTTTCTTCATCTTGCTCAAGAAAAATATTTATAATTTTCTAAAATATCATAACAAATATAAAATAACTAAACTCCCAGCTGTATAAATATATCTAAGAAGTTTTTTGTGTGTTAAGAAATGTCACTTTCACAACAAAGCCCCGAACATATTTGATCAGCTGCCCAGGCGGTGAAGTGGATAGCGTCTTCGGCTGCTGTCTAGTGGGCTCGGGTTCGAATCACGAGTAAGGCATGGATGTTTATTGAGGATAGAGTCAGTCTTCCGCTTTCTGGGTCCTCGTCTAAATGAGAAGCTGCATCCCCTGCGACCGTTGTCAGTGATACTTGTTTGTAATAAACTTTTTTCTCTTGTCTTGTGTCTTTCTTCGTTCGGTCCTGCATCCTGAGTTACTGATCCTGTATCGACCCCGTCGAAAACAGGAAGTCATAAGAAACAACAACAACATATTTGATCAAAATATCCATAATGACATAATTCTAACAACTAAATTAATAGTTAAAAAATAAAATTTACGGAACAATTGTGCTTCATAGTAAAGTGAATACATGTACAGGCATCGAATGTATAAAATCTAAAATTTCAATACATGTTTCTAAATTGAGGGTCTCCTGAACAATGCAGCAGGTTTTGATGGTCTTTCAAGCAATGAAGTTGAATGATGGAAATGCTTTGATACCCCACAGCGAAGTGAGGAATAACGTGAAAAGAATATTTCTTTCTTTTCATCTGATATGATCGCTTATACTCGAAATCGACTTAACAGTTTTTCGTACTAGGCTTAATATAGTACATTCATGACTAAAATAAACCCCATTTTATATCAATTTTATATATAAAGTGAAAATTCTAAACCATAAAAGTGAAAAGTCCGAGCCACGGATCTTTGTACTGGCCAGCCGATGCTCAGCCAATGCTCAGCTGTTGTGTTTCTGGAGCGGAATCGAAAGTTCTTTTTGTCGAAATAGCCATTACGCATTAATATCAGTAAAACTTTGATTATTA
This sequence comes from Amaurobius ferox, assembly GCA_951213105.1. Classification (NCBI taxonomy): domain Eukaryota; kingdom Metazoa; phylum Arthropoda; class Arachnida; order Araneae; family Amaurobiidae; genus Amaurobius; species Amaurobius ferox. Next base: position 25,747,956 of record OX578145.1, on the reverse strand, counting down.
ACCTCGTATACCATATAGTAACAAGAATTTAACATACTTTTACTGAAATTATGTGTACAAAACTCTAGAATTGCAGTCAAATTGTTGTTTTATTGCAGCCACATTTTGCAGACACCAATATAACAGAAGACTTTTAAATTAGTATATAGCTAGACCAAACTAACATCATCGTTTTTAGTTTTAGGCTATAAATATAGGTTGGCAGATATTCTTCCCAAAATGCAGACACTTGAAAGACAGTTCTCCCTCCAATCAATGCATGCATTTAATGAAGTTTCGGAATGAAGTTTGCTGTATGTCATGGCTGATTTTGCATAAGGAGTATCGAATTTTGCCTAATATATTGAAATGGGGAATAGCAGTTTCATTAAAAATAGAAATGTTTTGCTCAGATGAATATAAATTTAATAATTATTGAGGAAATATTGTTTGAAATAATCTATATTAAATGCATATATACAGTTTTGTAGATTTCAAATGGATCTTCATTACTTGAATTTTTCCAGAAATAATCTAGAACAGTGTAGCTACACATACTACAGTGTAGTCGTTGTTATATGGGTCATATTTATAAGACAATAGTAAGTCTTTAAAATTCCCTATCGAGATCCTAAAGCATACGGAATATAAGGCAATAGTTATAAGTCGGAGAATTGTTTTGCTTATCATGATAATATATATATATATATATATATATATATATATATATATATATATATATATATATATATATATATATATATATATATATATATATATATAAATATACACAACTCATTGGTCATTGGTCCCATTCCAGATCCCGCACATTGGTGACCCAAATATGATATTAGAATACATTATGGTGTATTTAATTTCCTGCCACCTCACTAGATGGCGCCAGCACAAACGGTTACTTCATCTTTTGAAATTTAGGACGATAACCCATTAGAACTTATGGTTCACTGCAAGAACTCTTTCTTACTTTACTCATCGCAAGGCCTATTTCTGACTCATTACATGACCTGCCTAAATACCCCTGCAATCATAGAAAAAATTGCTGGTCATTTACATATACATTCCAGAAGCATTATTTTCTAAAAAGCTGGGAGGGGAGGCATATGTAGTAACATAAGGTGCTTCATTACTCTAAGCAATTTCAGCCGGATAGTTTTTTACTCATCACGATAATGTATTCTTACCACTCATTGGCCCTTGTCTGATCCCAGATGACGCTACACGATGACTAGACATGGAATGCCATGTCTGGTCTTCCTATGATAGATGCATGACTATTTTAATAGAAAATATATAGGAATCATGCCGACTGAGATGTACATCACAAGGGTTTAGACGGATTTAAGGAAGTCCATTCAGAATTGCATTTCTTTTTCAAACTGGTTTGCAATCCAAATGAGGCAAAACAAAGTCCTGCTTATGAATACAATGTGAGTTATGGATTAGAAGAAATGTGAAACAAATAAATAAATACATATATATATATATATATATATATATATACACACATATATATATATATATCCATGTTATCATTGGTATAACTTTCATGTTACCTTTGTCATATTGTTTATAATATATTTCTGTTTTGACTTTAAATAGCTTTGTTTTAAAGTACCCAATGTATTTTTCAATTTGCAATATATACTTATTTATTTATTTTTGGCAACACCCACAGATTAGTATGAAGATATTTCAACAATAATATGGGAAAATTGATTGATGTGTGAATACTGCAAGTTTATACAGGAGTTGCGACAAACAAAGGCTGTTTTTGATATACCATTAAGATATTGCTGCTACTATTTCAGCAATGAGCTTCGACACTACAAGACTGGTAGGGCGCGGTTGCCCAGTGGTTAGCGCGCTGGAATTGCCCTCGGTGGCTCGCGTTCGATTCACTCCTGCCAAAACTGACGCCGTATTCACGAGGAGTATTCTCACGTTAAACAGGTGGGTCCGTAAGTCCTTCCGAGAGCTTAGTGGTAGAGGAAGGAGGGTACGGTCCCTGTGGATGTCTCTCACACTGGGCTATGGTCTAAATTGGGTCACTCTTCCCGGCCGTCCAAATAGCTACCTTACACTTTTTTGGTAGATCGGACGGTCTGGGTCTCAAAAACAACTACAACACTGATATTTACACTGGTGCATCTAAAATCTTAGAACGAATGATGGAAAAACAGACTCGGAGTTTTGTTATATACTTATGAGGTTATCATTGGGGATTAGGTGTATTTAGTTTTTGAGACCCAGACCGTCTGACCTTGCAGAAAGGTATAAGGTAACCGTGGTGATGTATTTAGTGTAGCTTTTTTGTGCCATCTATGGTAGAATTCGTGTGCTCATGTTCAAGAGATAAAATAAGCCAATGGGACTTTATATATAATTGTTTTTCAAATGTCAGGAGGAAATCATAGAGCCTTAAGAATGCAAAATTTAAAAACAAACACTTCAAAATTGCGATCCATTATCTTACTTCGGATAAAAAAGTAAGATTGATTATTTCACTTTTGATAAAAAATTGCGGAGCGAGCGACTTCGAGAGTTTCTTGAATTTATTTTGATTTACACTGCGCACAACTGCAATCGCAACACCGTGAAAAAATTGATGTATCCTTATGAAATTTACAGAATGCAATTGTAACACGGAGATGTGCAAATGATCAAAACATCATACCTGGGAAATGAAAGCATGGAATTTTTTTAACATTAGATCAATATGGAATAGGCCCGCCGCTAGAGGTTATGCAGGATTGAATACGACGATACATCCCATCAATGAGATGATAAATGGTGTGCTGAGGGATGGCATTCCACACAGATTGCAATAGGGCTTGTAACTGAACATGGTATGTTGGAATTGGGAGTTATCTTAATCGGCGACCGTTGATGTCCTAGATATGATCAATTGTCGAAAAATCCGAAGAATTTGCTGGGCAAAGCAGGATATCAAAACCGTGTAAAGTATTCATAGCTACCCGTGCAGTATGGGGCCGGGTATTATCCTGCTGATAAAGCAGTACAGGCCTGGGCAACAGATATGGCTGTACCACATGTCTCACAATGTAAGAGACGCATCGTTGTGCCGTGATACAGCCAGAAACGTGGACCAAAAGTGTTCGTCCACCAAATGTTATACCACCCCAAACCATGGTATCATTTAGGGGGATTGTGTGGCGACTGATAGAAAAATCTTCTTGGTGGCGTTGTTGAAAGCGCCAACATACGCGAGTGCGGCCATCTGGCATGCTAAAACAAAATCGTGATTCATCCATGAATAGAATGTTTCGCCAATCTCTAGACCAATTGAGTCTCATTTGATACCACTGGAGGCGACGTAACCGGTGAAGACGTTGAAATGGTAGGTATCGAAAAGTTCGTCTACCACGGAGTTCTGCGTCCTGCAAACGGTTTCGAATTGTTTGCGTCGAAACCACGTTACCTGTAGTGTGGGATAAAAGTCGTTGTAACACGTTTGATGTGGTAAACGGCCCCGGCGCAATGCTTCTCAGAAGCATACGATCTTTACGTGGTGTGGTACAGTGGTACATATGGAAGTTTCACTACCTGATCTTCGTGTCGTTTCTTTGTCTCTCACGAACCGCAGCACACACCGTTGAACTTTGTTTACATCACGACCCAATAGTTCAGTGATCCTTCGAAGGCAATTTCTACCCTTACCTAAAAGATTAATTTGTTGCCTTCCCGTTGTCGGCAACAGAACGCATGCGGTACGTCAACGTACTCTTGGCATACTGTGATGATTTTTACTATCTCAAACTAATGACGCTACAATTTAGCTGTGATATCGCTCCTCCTTGAACTGGCACTTCTATGCTGCTCGGCAAGGTGTTACGTCACTATGCGTAACGAAACTGTGATCATTTGCATATCTTGCCGTGATGTTTTCATTGTCTGATTTACATAAAGCCACATCTACAACTTTATGGTGTTGCCATTTCAGTTGTTAGCAGTGTATTTGCGAAACATACCTCAACGTTGAGTTTGGCAACATTAAACTTCATTTGTATGTGAGTGGCAACATGGTGTGATTATGTTTTATTCTAATACGAGGTGAGATTGGTGATTTGTTCAAAGTACTTTTGACATAATCATCTTTCTATTCTTTTTCTTAAATTTGTAGATTTTACATGTTCTGTAGGGAGGAAAATAACTGTTTTCGAAACAGTTACATGCTTTATTTACATCTTCTGGTTGGTGGTAATTCCCCAAAGATATTATATTAATAGCTCTCCTTCTATTTTTTTTAAATCTAAAGAGTTTTATTATATACACTTCTACAGTTGACATCCAAATACAGGTGCAGAAATCTAGATAACAAACAACTTCTAAATTGTAATAGAAGATGTTGTTTAATAATAGATTCGCATGTATCCAACTTATCATTAAAATCAGTTGCAATGATTTCTCTCCCTATACTTCACTCCCCATGTCCACTAAAATGTTAAATTTAACGGGTCTAATTTGAAACAAGATAAGTAATTAATTTTGGACAATGTGATGCAATACGAAATGGCTTTATATACATGAATTTTGATGCACATGAACAGATAAGATAATCTTTAATAAGCGATATGAGTTAATATAACTAACTTATATTAAGAATTGGATGTCAAGATTAGTTGTTAACGACGTTTATAAGAAAACTGAGTAAATTGGTTGGTAGAAAAGTGGAAGGTCATACTATCGTTTTGAAAACACATATGTCTGCATTTCAGAACAAAATTCTCCTAATCTTAAAGACGATTAAAATTAATTTATGTTTTAAAATGTTTATGGTATAAGGGTTATTTGTTTGATTTGTAGTTTGGCTATGTTTAATTTAATTATCACTGTTTCAAAGATTCATAAGTTTTGTGTAATTTTATTTTTGTTCAGCGAGTGTAAGTAACGCTGAAAGTATGTAATTAAGCATTTTTAATCGCATATTTATTTAATATTTCAAGTATGTACTTGCGCACGTGGGGCAGCGGATAAATGTGTGTGTAAGCTTTTATTTGTAGCGAATTGAGCCCGCACAGCAGACAACTGCGCCAATGACAACTACTGAAAGGGAGCTACTACGAGTTAAACGTTTTTTAAATAACGCAACCTGACTGGTCATCAAATGTCGTGGGTATGATATGCAAATATTGAGAATATTTTAATACGTATACCTATTTTTTTAGATATTATTATTTTTATTTCTTCATTGAACACGTTTATCCAATAGCAAAAGCTGTAAAAGAACCTTAAAATCCAGTATATACGAGCTAAAACCCTCTCACAAAAAATAAATTACCGAATATTGAGACAGCAGAACAAAATCGACTGTATTATATACAAAATCCGTAATGTTCACATTAAGCAACCATGCACACGTCTAAAATATCTCCTAGTATTTTTCTATGTTTTCACTTTTGCGCTGTTAGATGCAGTTTTTTCTGTGGGGCAAATATGTTTAGTACTAATTTTACAACGTTATATAACTTTGTAATTTATTTTTCCCTATCTCTAACCCGAGGCAAGAAGCCTCTCTTATCTTCCTAAAAAGAGGTTCAATCCCCCTTATGCTGTCGCAGTTGCGACAGGGGATTTTTCTACACACCTGCATACAAATATACAATAACCCTAATACTTCTCGAAATATTGACCAGGAACAATACTTTTCTTGATTAGTATATAACCATGAAAATTCTTGGAATATCTTAAATTTCGAAAAACTCAAGTTATATTTATAATTACCAAAATACCTACATATCTCTGGTTTTACACATGATGCTTACATAATTTTATAAAGATAGGGTAGTTTGCTCTTAATTTCTTGAGTTCACATTTTATACACATACACAGGGTATCAGGGCACGTTATGGACCAGGCAAATTACTCGAGAAATATTAGGGTTTTCATATATTTTGAATGGTGATTGTATAGGAAACTCTAATGAAGTTACACTATGGTAGAATGTTCGAAGGGCTGACGCTGTTCTTAAGCAGGGTACGAGGAGATATCTCATTTCCGATTAGAGATAGGGAGAAAGTCAAATACAAAATTGTGGAGGGTTGCAAAATAAGTGCTAAGAATTTTTGCGCCCCCCCCTCTAAAACAGATGTAAACTAGATCTCCAAATAATGATTTTAACAATTTTATTAATCCACATATGACTGTGTAACCGTATACACATTGAAAAACATACAGGACATTTTTACTTTCCTTATATACGTAATGTATAAGGAAAGTATTGTGATAGGGTTGAAAATTCGAATTCGAGTTTTCGGCGGGAGTGCACGTTTCAAGCATTCCTGATCACACATCGAACATTTTTGAAGTGATGCCTGTGTGTGTGTGTGTGTTTGTGTGTGCGTCTCAGTGAGTCTGTGGAGACGATAACTGACGAGCGAATGAGCTGATTCGAACGAAATTTGGTACAAAAATTACAATCCGTAAACACTGGAAGCCTATTGTTTTTATACGCAATCGAATGTCCAAAACCCCCCTAAATTTTCGAGTGAACTATTGAAAAAATCGTCAAAAAATCAAAATATCTAATAAACTTACGCAAATAGGCATTTCTTATGTAATTTTTCATTAGAAAACGATTGACATAAATTTTAGAACGCTAACATGAACCGTTCTTGAGATATTGCACATTTTTAAAAAATATATAAAAAAATCATATAAAATAAAAAAAAATATTTCCTATTATGAAACATGTTCACTTTTCATATGCAATACCATGCGATAAACAGGGTGACATCATTCTCGTGGATCTAGCTCGTTCCATTCATGAAAAAGAAACTTTGAGTAATACTTTTGTATTTGAACGCCAATAGTTATTTATCTGCTGTAAGAATAACTTATTTCTCCGTCCATAACGCTTGGCGAGAATTTGGCGACGAATTTGAAGGAATGTCGCCAACTTGGGGACTGTTTTAAATGTCGCAAAAAAGTTTAAATGTCGCTAAAAGGACGAAAAACGCGCCAAATGGATAGAAATGACGCTAAATCAATGAAAATGACGACTCACTGACGAAAATTCAATATCTTGGAAATAACATGAATATCTACTATAAAAATAATCTATATTTTTACACTGTAAAAGTAGTAAATTCATTGTGTTACATAAGGAAAGTCATGTGCTGCCCACATCAGATTTTTTTACACATGTCCAAGTATGTGTTGCTGCTAATAATGAACAATTTGTATTTTATGTTTAAAAAAGCCAATTTTATTTTGCTACATTGCTAGATCGATTTTGTGTGTGAGAGGTCTAGATTATATATATTTCTTTCAGGGTTTCTTTTTAATTTTTGCGAAGAAACAAAAATTCTTTAACAATTTTTATCGCTCTACTATTTTGTAATTAACTAATTTTCCCTATCTCTAACAGGGGACGAAATAAGTTCCATGCACCGCTACAGAAGGGGATCAAATTCCAGAAAGTTGTCTCATCATGTAGCCCCATTTTTAGCAGACACACACACACACAAGCGCACAAAATGACGAATTTCTTCCAAAAGTGTTCGAAATGGATTCAGATAGAATTTAGAACAGTCCATTTTATACTTACTGAGAATCATCCCCGAAGAGAAATTAGAGATCTTATTTAGAAGCTGTCTTTGTCACACTAATGAGGTATCCTCCCACTTTATCATGTCGCGCTGTACACGGATTGACTTCAGAATAAAGCGGATGTGTTGGGCGGATAGAAAATTGCCATACAGTAAGGGATACATTAATCACGTTTATCCTGTTTTAATTATTAAGTAATCCTTATAAACGTTACACTTGGAATAGATTATATTTCATTCGGTATTTGCATATTAAAGGAAAAAATAAGTTTTAGGTCAATTTTAATTATTCGTTATTGAATCAAATGCTTCTTTTTAATTTGAAATTAAATAAGCTTACAAATAAATAAATAAATAATCTGAAAATTAAAGAAAATGTTTAGAGACAACAAATATGTTGAGTAAATGTATTCCTTTCATTTTTCAAGAAGTGGTTCTAATAACGACAAAAATTTATACTCAGTTTAAGAAATTTGTTAAAACTGTTCATTGCTATTTAAAATATTTATAGAACTGTACACACACACACACAGTTAAAGAAATTTATAGAATTAAAGTTTAAATGAAGTTATAGAACTGAAGTTTTAAAAGAAATCATAGAATATTAATAACAAAAAAAAACCCTAGAAGAGAAAAGACTTGCCAAAACTGAAGACTGCATTAGACAGAAACATAGCGTAATCTGATAGCATTTCTCAGATGGACATCCTTTTGGTTTAAGCGATACTACTTAATGCGTTTGAATGAAATCTTCTCAGAAGTTGACATTCCAGTTGTTGGATAACCCTACCAGATCACCAGAAATACTGCAATACACTATATACTTGATGCGTATCCACACTCTTCTAAATTTAATCACTTTTCAAATCCAATAATATATATTGTGTACCCTGCTGGTCAACAGCAAGAATAGCAGCTACCTATAATGTGGTCAGAGGATTTAATATTTTTTCCTGTTGGATGGAGATGCATCATAAATAACCTTCAATTTTGGAGTATTTTCTTTATATAACACACAACTTTTTAAAGAATTCACGTAGGATTTCTTGTAAGTCGGATACTTTTCTTTTATATGTGGTACGCAATTGCTTAATTTTCTTTATAATCCAGAAGGTACTACATCTGCAGTAATTTTAGTTCCTTTTTCAGTTGTGGCTGTAGACTACCTATTCTGTGAGTACATTTGACCCTGAACTTATATGTTGGCATGAAGCTCCTTTCTCTAGTTTCTTTTGTTGATCCGAATGACGTTATTTGAAAGCATAAGTTCTATCTTTTTTTGTTTTCCAGGAAATTTCTCGTTGGATCACTTTCCTATGGTAAAAAAGTGTACTTCCAATAAGGATTCTATTGAGAATTTTCATAATCTGGGCTGTTAAATTTTTTTTAATGCAAACTATCGTAAATTGTTCATATTAAATGTATCTTACTCTATCTCTTAAAAAATTATAAAAGGTGTTAAAAATATAGAAATTACTAAATATTTAATCTCTAATCACTGATGGTTCGCTTGTTTTTTATTTTTCTTCTGATATAATTATTGAAAACGGCATTTACGTTTCCGATTTGGATTTCTTAATAGGTTTCTACGCTGACCAAAATACCAACAAACTTGTTAATGATTTGTCAAAGATACACTATTTTTCTGATGTATGACATTACCACTTTAGTTTTTTTTAAAGTGGTAATTCTAATTCTTTTTCGACACCGTATTATGAGTTGATATGCTCAGTATTTTATTTTTTTCTCGTATTGCTTTATGTCATATTAGGTTGCGCACCCGTACTGGGATGTGTCGTCTAGCCATTTTACTGCTTGCGCGGCATTATTTTCCTCACAATTCGTCTTCATTTATAGGCTTGTTTGCACTGAAAAAGGGAATCTAAAAACTTCTTAAACATTCCTCTGAGTATTACGATATATTTGCGCAACTTTTTTTTTACATAATGGTCTATATTATTTATTGCATGTTCATCCACATTTTATATATTGTATTTTGCAAAGCATAAAAACATGCAAATATGCCTTTAGAAAACTATAAAAAGTGCAAATTCTGGCAGCATATTTTACAATATGTAGTGATAAATTTCGTACATACCATGTACAAAAAAGAAGAATAGTTTTGTGTAACGGGATTTTGAAATTTCTAAACACTGTGGCCACAATAACAACGATCTTAAATACAGAATATCGCGCATTACGTACGTCAATATAATATACTTTCTGCTACAATGTATTTTAAAGATTTGTTCCATTTATCGTTCGTACGTATTTATGTAAGTTTAGGAAACGAAAAACATGGAACCGTCTAAAACAGTTGTCTCTAATCTTTGGGCCATCCAGATCTATTTTTGATATGTAATCAAGCTAAAGATCGACTTTTATCTGTACATAACATAGCATGTCATGAAAGAAGCAATTAAGGGGTAATGGGGGGTCTCAACCTTCTCCTCCGAACTTAAAAGTTTCATGAAAATCTCAATAAAATTATAAATTTACTTATTCAGTTATTTTAGGTAAAAATGTCCCCGAAACTCCTTTTCAATATATCCCCTTCGAAATACCCCTTCGAAATACCCCTTCGAAATAGGACACTGATATTTTATGACTTAAAGAGAGAGAAAGATGATATAATGTTTATGTATCTTGTAATGCTGCACTAATTGTACAAAATTTTTTCTTCAAATATCAATTACTCTTTAATGAAATAAATTCGTTTAATTCGATACATTCTTAGTATTATGAATCATATTCTGCTTAAACTTTTTTATTACAATGGTATTTAGCACAATCTATTGACCAGAAATGCAACTCAAAACAGTGAGTATATAGCTGAACACCATACGTGGAACAAACACAGGGTGATTAAAAAGAGATTGTCCAAACTTTACGAGGTGGTAGCACACACCAAACCAAGCATTTTTCGCCATAGGTTACCTGGTACGAAAAAAAAACGTAAAAAAGTTGCAGGGCGTTTCCTCGTTGGGAAGCTGCCACTTCGCAAACTGAAAAGCTTCATTTTGGTTGTTATTTTCTGGTTGAAGAAGAAAACCATGTATACAAATTACTCAGGAAAATTAAGAGGAACTCGTCGCCAGAATTTCGGGCGCTGCTGCCTAATTGCACGACATGCCTGGTCTATTCGAGAGAGTTCGTCATTCCCTTCATCTCCGCTGTGAGACGTGCATTCTGGATAGCGGCCGCTCTTTTGAGCCATTACTATAATCATTGTATATTAAATGTCATTTTATAACTTCTAAGCCATTCTTCCTTTTTCACCTCACCTCATCGGTTTGACCATTAAGTACCTTCTAGCGCCTATACGTTTAAATTCCGACCCGGAAACTCTGACGAAAAATGCTTGGTTTTGTGTATACTACCACCTCGTAAAGTTTGACCCACATTTTTACATTTTTTTAATCACCCTGTATAGTTGAGGGACATACAATGTTCAAACAACATCAAGCAGCTTCATTGTTTTCTTGTATGTATCAAAAATGCTCAGGCTCTGTAAATACGAATGTATTCATTATCCATCAATGAACATTCGTTACGAACTTTTTACTCCGCTGGATGATAAATTCCAAATATGACGGTATGTTAGACATACCTAACACCTTTTTGGCAGATTTGTAGAACAAAAAAAAACTGATTCTGGCGAAGTTCTTTCAATTAACACCCCAAAAGAAAAGTGTTACAAATCCTTTACATGAGAAGGATATTTCTGCACATCAAATTGCCAAAGGAATAAATTGTAACCAGCCAACTAAAAGTCTATAAGTCATATAAGTCTGCAAATCAAAGTTTACAAGTAAAGTAAAGCACTTTAAATATCATTCTAAATGCGTTACTACTCTTTTCTTCATCAAAATCATGGAAATATGCGTGTGATACAAATTTTTGAGCAACACTGTAAATCTTTCTTGATTGGTTTTTCATTAAAAATATCCATAATTAGTTTTTACTCTCCTCATTTTCAGGTTAACTATCTTAAAGAAGAAAAAAATACTTTTCAAATTTTTTTTAATCTCATGTTACGAGCAACACTAAAGAACTCTCAAGATATTAATTTAGTAATCTTAGGAGAATTTTAAAAAAGAGGTAATTGCCATTATTCAACTAAAATAAATTCATAATTATCTTTCGATCCTGGAAATTAATTATTCCCAAGTGATTGAGATCGGTGTTCTGAAACAAGTTAGAGTGATTAAAAGTATTTTAAATATTAAATTGTTAAATCTGGAAGCCTTAAGTACATAGAATTGTGAAAAAATTTAATAAACGAAATAGCTGTGAGGAATGTTATAAAGGGAAGAAATGCGTACGTGTGATTTATTTTGTAGGGGGAAGAATTTAATCATTTCATTTAAATATGATTATTATTGTAATTTAATTGAATTATTTGATATGAGTAATTTTTAAAGTATTTTAACAAAACTTATTTTAAAAATAATTTATCAAATGCATTTGTATATTTGGAATATTTAGATAACAGAAGTTGTTAGATGTAGTAAATTTCAGCACATCCTACATAATAAAATATGATGTCTATATGTGCATGTGTTTCTATGTGAGCGGCCTATAGCAGGAAATCAAAGAGTCGTACTGTCATGAAACTTGATACAATGATCAGAAGAGTGCACCTTGGAGTTAGTTTTAATTCAAATTAGTTTTTAATTTTTTTATTTATTTTATGTTTTAACATTTTCCCACAAATCGGTTTATTCGAAACCGGAAATATTATCACTCGTTTTCTATCTTGACACCATCGGAAAAAATCAAACCACTTTATTTCCAATAATGGTTGAAAAAAATCCGTGTTATAATCTCTTCATATTTATTTGTTTTTATTTAGATGCATTGAAATTTGCATTCTGTACTTTATCTGATATGTATGGTTGCATCCGAAAAATTGAGATGAACACCAGTTTCCAAGTTCCGCCTTTTTCGCATCTATCTTAGAATGCTAACAAAGGAAAAAAAATATTTAATAAGTGGTTTTAATTTTGGCGATTTATTAAGCGAGCGAACCTATAAGATTTCCAACGCCCGGTATATTCTACCACAGAGAAGGTAGGAGGTTTCATTCGTCTTCATTTCGAGTTGTACGGGAATGGGGGCATTTTGAAGATAAGGGGAGGAAGAGGATAATTAAGGGATTGATTCAAATTGAGCATGATTTATTTTTACTTTTTCATGAGAGGTCAAAATGGTTTTCGGTGTTATTATAAGTAGTGGGCATTTCTTTAGGATTTGGTCAACGGCGGGTATTTCGTTCTAGTCATTTATATTAAATTTTCTGAATGGATGTTTGGCAAACATTTCTTAATAACTTTCCTGTGAGAAAATAGGCCACATTACTACTTCATATATTCCGATTGCGGAATTACTACAATATTCTCCCTTTAATATTATAATATGACTGTAAAAAAAGCAATAAAGTAAATCTGTGATATTTTGAGTGAGTAGAGTACTTATACTGTAGTAGAGTACTACTAGTGTGAGTAGAGTACTACTTGCTTTGGCTGCAATAAACAAAAAAAAAACATCAGCTAAGAAAAGCAAACGCTAAAATTGGCAGCTAAAACAAGTAAGTAATGCACGTGACTTTCCGTGCAATTAATAATGAACTAATTCCTAACTTAGAATGTAGGGCAAAAGTAAAAAATAAGAATCATCCCTGCATGTTAGATAACTTTGGATTTCCTTCTGGACTGCAATGAGACTTTCAGTGCCTCAAGGCCCAAATAACTGCATGACTATGTCAACAGAACTGAAAATGGCTAAACGATAGATCTCAATAAAGTACCGAAACCTAATATGAAGAAATATAAATGGCATTTAAAATATAGAACAAATAAGGAATGGTCACGTGTTATTTTTTTCTTTGTTTTTATATCCTCTACATTTTTTTATCTTATTTGCTTATCATGTTCATATTTTCTAGTTTTTATTATTTTTCTAGTTTTATTTCCATTTAGTCTCACTAGATGGCGATACCATGCTGGGCTCTATCGTTCAGATATTTTTCATTTGGGCGACATTTTTGGGAGTCCAGGTAAACTTGTTCAGGTAGGAAAATCCAAATTATTTTTGAAATGTACGTATGCTCATTTATCTTTATTTGTGCTGCAATTCACGTTGTAAATCAGTCAATTATTAGCTAAGTCAAGTGACTGTTAACTACCGGCGCAAAAAGTTGTATAAACAATTTCAATGTGTGCGATGCATGTATATGTGCCATGATATCAATTGCCTGTTCTCACAACAAACGCCTTGTAGGTTTGCTTAAATGGTCTGACATATTTTGAGATCACCTTTTGTAAAAGGAATAATTTACTAATGCTAATTTAAAATACAATATAATAAATAAAGAATTAAACTTGCCAGTTAAGATGAGTCAAGAATGAACCGTACTGATACTTCCTTTTGATTTTACAAAGTATTCTCATATTCTCACAGAATACACTTGAGGGTCTTGCGGTTTTGAGCGACAATGTATAGTATCCCACTTTACGCCAATTTTACAAATGTATTAAAATGAACAGCACATAAATGGTGTTGGTAAAATAAATAATTAATTATCACCATACTAGCTTCTGCACCGGGAGCAGTATTATCTCAATAAATATACTACTTTTCAAAGATGTATAATTATTTTGGCATTAAAGTATATTTTGGACTTGATAACAGCCCCCAAATTTTGAAAGACAGTTCTGAGTAGCAAAGAAGATGAAAACAGTTGCATGCAAAATTATTTAAAATAAGGCATTTTGGCCGCAATTAGAGACTAGTGAATATAAATATGACACTTCACGCTCGTTAGAGGATAAGTCACACATAATTTTAAGACTTCTCAAATTTTCTTTCACGATGAACTGAATATAAGTTAAGCATTAATACTCGAAAAGCATTAATTACCGTATATATTTAAGTTTTAAAAAATCGATTAGGATTCTGCATGGTATTATACACAGAAGAAGTCGCTAGAGTGTGTGTGGTTGCAACTGCGTATTGCACACAATAAAAACGTTGCTTTATATTTTTATATAACTTTATATAGCTTAATTAAAACTGTTTTTCAGAGAAGAAACTAAAGCAAGAAATATATGAAAAGCAATCATATGGTGACAATATGTAAACATTATTTTTGATGGAACTATTAAGCATTTTATTGTCTTCTGCATACTTATTTCGCACAGTCATACAAATATTAAAACAATGAACATCTCCAAAACCGAAAACAGAAATATCTAGTCAACCCTACAAGTCGATTCTATATCCTTCACAGTCAAAATGTAAGGTTATACATATACATATAAATATATCTATATATATACATATACATATACATATATATATATACATTTGCATATATATTCTCTCTCTCTCTCTCTTTCTTTATATATATATATATATATATATATATATATATATATATATATATAAAGTGAATATACAAAAAGAAGTTCATTTCATGCGATATAAACAAATAACCAAGGAAAAAAGGCACAAAGCTGCACTCTCATACCGAGTATATATAAGAATGTGAAAAGAACAAGAGGGAAAAGAGTCAACATGCAAACTATTAAATGGCCAAGGGGGATTGTAACCCCGTGTTCCCGGTTATAGCCAGCTATTACAACAAGGTAACACTCCCGGAGCCGATAACTTCCTGAAGCATAATCTCCGCAAGACTGTCAAGCAAAAGACATAAACCAGGAGTGAAAGCAGAAGTAACGAGTAAATTCAAAGAGATACAGATGGAGTGAAAAATCAAATAAAAGAATACATTACATTATGAAATGAAGGTCCCGTTAACACAACATCTTCTATGTTTCCAATCCGAAACACAATATATTAAATGGCCAAGGGGTATTGTGACCCCTTACTCCCTGTTATTGCTAGCTATTACACCAAGGTAACACTCCCGGAGCCGATACCTTCCTGAAGCATAATCTCCGTGAGACTGTCAAGCAAAAGACATAAACGAGGAGTGAATACAGAAGCAACGAATTCTATCCATCCAACTTAGAACTTATAAAAACTAATATGATAAATGATAACGAGATCACTTATCTTGATATATGTATCAATTTTAATGATAACAAAGTATTATATACAAAACTTTTGATAAAATAAACTCCTTCGACATCAACATAAATTACATAGTTGACTGGAATTCGAACTTAAGTTCAAGCATTTTTCGCAATATCATTAAAAATCATTTTCTTCGAAACAAACGAATGCATACTTATCAACGAGATCGCATAAAATGCTACAAAAAAATCATTTTGGAGACCAAACTACAGCATTATCCATTACGCTATCTAAAACACTACGATAATGCTCTTCACTGCAAAGTTAAAAGGCATTTTATACCGATTTTGCCAACATCGATATAATATAAATGTTGTTGGCAACGTATATATTGATATGGTTAATTACGCATCTCTCTAAGTACTTGTGCTTCGTATTGGAAACATAGAATATGTTGTGTTAACGGGACCTTCATTTCATAACGTGATGTATTCTTTTCTTTGATTTTTCACTCCATCTGTATATATTTGAATTTACTCGTTGCTTCTGTTTTCACTCCTCGTTTATGACTTTTGCTTGACAGTCCTGAGGAGATTATGCTTCAAGAAGGTATCGGCTCCGGGAGTGTTACCTTGGTGTAATAGCTGGCTATAACCGGTATCAAGGGGTCACAATCCCCCTTGGCCATTTAATATTGGCCATTTAATTACCTGTTGGCTCTCTGCCTGTTTTTGACACACACTATATATATATATTAAAAAAAGTAGCCGCCAACGCTGTTTGACAAATTTCTCGTTTCTCGAGATTCTTTGCTTCGTACCGCAAAAACTATTGCATATAAAAATATGAAATTTGGTACACTTGGAGAAAAAGCTTTGGGGAATGCGGAAAAATATACCCCTTTTTGATGTATATTGTAGTTTAAGAAAGTCAAAGGCAAAATATTTGCGAGTTCGCATCCGGGATAGACTAACAATAGCAAGACCAGGAATTTTTACAGGCAGGTTCCTACATGGTTGAATTTTAAACGGAGCCCCTTTTCCTAATTTCGATGTAGTTTTGAGATATTTTACTTTTATTATGCACTTCTGAAGTGAACGATTTCTCGTATCGATTTCTCTATCTCGTACCGTAAAAACAATATTATACAGAAATATGAAATTTGGTACATTGATAGAGAAATAATAGGGTAACACGAAATAAACCGTTTATCGATTTAAACTTTAGTTTGGCACGAAATAGCTCGCGAAGAGAGCTCATAATCAAGGAATTCAGTTTTTGGATTCCCTGGGTTAAAAAAAATTCCTGATTTTCCGTCCTGCTGAAAATAGGCAGGGATAGAAAAGATATTTTTGAAAGTAGAATTTAGTAGTAGTGCGAGCGCAGCGAGTAGGAGGCGATATATATATATATATATATATAACATACTCTGAAAATAACATACTCTGAACATACAAATAACTGCTTCTAACAAAACCCTTTCTTGGAAAATATTTTATCAGCAAGTTATGTATTGTAGCATTTTTTTTCTGCCAATACTCATATATTAAATTCCAGCTCCAAAAGGAAAGGGAGATGCCCAGTGAAATTTTCCACTTTTTTCTCTAGTAACATTAGTTTGCTTAGAGCTAATAATAAAATTTCTTTTCGACATACATTTTGGAAATATCACGTTGCATACATGTAATGTTATAGAGGCATTTAAAAATTTTCTGAGATATTTTTTTTTAATTTTGTGGAATTATCATGCATATGAAGGAAAAACTAAAACGGCAGTGAGATTAACTATAAATTAATAAAACACAATGGCATACAAATGTTTCGGAAATGCGCTGTATATGCTTCAACAGATCAATATATATGGCGGTCTAGCATATCCCATACATGGTCGATTGGCGAAAGGTCTGGTTACCCTGCTGGTCAAGGAACAATATGAACAGCACGGATACAGTCCACAGATATGCTAGCCGTATGTGGTGTGGTATTATCTTGTTGGAAAATGGCCCCAGAATGACGTGCCATGAAAGGTAACCCAAACGGTCGCAGGATTTTATTAACCTATAGTTGAGCTGTTAAAGTAGTACGCAGGAGGACTAAGGGCGACCTGCTGTATTAAGAGATAGCACCCCACACCATCATACCAGCGGTAATGGATGTGTGCCTGTTGTTGTTGTTTTTGAGACCCATAACGTCCGACCTACCAGAAAGGTGTAAGGTAACCGTGGATGTGTGCTTGTGTAAGTCAAAGGTTGATTGGGACCTCTGGCCCTGGAGCCTCCATACACGTAGCCGATGGTCATGTGCTGAAAGACTGAAGAACGATTCATCGCAGAATACTACGCGATGCCAGTCTGCTGGCAGCCATGATGCTCAACCACGACACCACGAATGTTGTGAGGTTATGGGCAGACGTCCTAAAGGCCACCGTGAGCGTAACCCCACTTCAGCCAAGCGCCGTGAGATCGTGAAAGGAACCACGGGTGTTATGAAAGATGCTATACACGTTGGATGGCGGACAATGATGACGTTGGGCCAGTTCGGGGCCTGGGGCACAATCATCCGATCTTGACTCGCATTCGTGCAGCTGGGTCTACCAGTGCCATCATTCCGCCAATGAGTTCCTTGCAGCAACCATTGTTGACAGCACCTATGCACAGCAGTGTCCGTTCGGTGCAAGTGGCGGCCTATTGCTTGGTTTGACCAGCCAGTTTCACGCATCCCGACTATACGAACATGTTCGAACTCGTCTAATTACTTATAAGGTCTTTGGCAACGTCGTAAGGGCATTATTAGTTGTATCTCCACGGAACTTGAACGCCGACAATGAGCAAAGACAAACCGTCTACATTTTTAACCTGTTTTATAGGATGCTAGTTGCGCAGTACAAACGCGGCTATGACAGAAGCTAAAACTCATTGGCCTTGCAAATTTAATCATTTGCATACTTGTTATAAAGGAATTAGCATGCGAAACTTCGAGATGATCGAATTATTTTTTAAGGGTGCTTCGTTTTTTTTTTGCCAAAGAGTATATATATATAGTCGAGTCATGAGAAAGCCGAATAGAGTTGTTTCAACCATGTGACATTCCCTTAGTAACGAGCCTTGGCAACGCTTGCTGGTAGACATACAATTCGTAAATCGCCCATTGGTGTACACGTCGTACATTGAGTTAAGAATATTTATGTAAATATTAAGTAATATTTATAATCTAAATATTTTCAGGATATGGATGATCAATATAAAGCTCGATATGTTTAAAGATTGCATCAATAGGAAACACAGATCCGTATTCAATGTGTAAAAGTGTAAATGATACGTAGTCATTGCGTAACACTTCAAAATTCCAAACACACACTTATTTTCGTTTGATATATTATTGACAAGCACTTTAAATAATAAGTGCAGTTGACACTATAGACGTTAATCATTAAAGAAAAAACAATTCTTAAATTCCTTTTAATAAATGGAGTGACGATAAAAAAGAGTAATAATTACCTGAAATACACTAATCTTCACATATTCTTAGTCATTTTTACTTACCCTGCAATACATGGAAAGTATTGTAATCATGTCGAAAGTCGCTACTCGAGTTTTCGACGTATCTGCACATTTTGGGACCTCTAGAATACGAAAAAATTATTTTTAGCGTAACGTCTGTGGTTCTGTGTGTCTATCTCTGCAATATTTGTATCCACTGTAACTCAAAAACTAATTGATCAAATTTCATAAAATTTTATGGGTAAGACATTTGTGGGTGACCCTAGTACTGATTAGTATTTGGTACGATTTATGGTAAAAGAATCTGTCTTTTTTTGCAAAATGTCTCGCAAAAATTACTTGTATCCAATCTAGCTGGAAAACTAATAGACCAAATTTCACAAAATGTGGTACAAAAGTCACTTGTGGGTTACCATGGAGCTGATTAGACTTTAGTACGATTCGGAATAAAAATAACCTGCCTTTTTTTGCTAAATGGCCGTAAATATTGTCTACATCCCCTCTAGCTGAAAAACTAATAGACCAAATTTCACAAAAGTTGGTCGATAAGTCCCTTTTGGGTTACCCTGGTGCGGTGTGACTTTGGGTTATCTTGGTGATTTTGGTATGATTCAAAATTTAGTATGGTTCGTTTTGTTACTACTACACCTTTAAAAATAAGCCCAGTTACTGAATGAAAACGAAAATTGAATTGAAAATGCAAATTCAGTGTAATTTAAAATAATTATGGTGTTACTTCGTGTGACGTGGATATGTACGTTATTTTACGTGAATATGAGACTGCAGGGAAAGTCGTGCTGCTCATATCAGATTTTTATATTTTAAATACGTTCAGCTCTTTTGATGGCCGACAGCCACTTTTCTCAGCGCTTTTCAAAGATGTTTTCTAGATTCATATCCTCTAATTAATACAGCAAGGAATCTAAAAAAGACTTACTGTCTCCATCAGAACTATTTCCGGATATAAAAACACCACAGGCGGTAGGCATAATAGCAAATATAAATTTTTTATAACGCTATACACATGAGTATATTCACAAACCTGCAATGTATGTTTACCAGCAACGGTTACTAGGTGACAGTTTGGCGGCGTGACGTCAGCTGAAACAACTGTATAAAAAACAGACATGTCAAACAAAAACTGATATAAAATATTTTTGTTTTTTAAAATTACATACATCTGCATTGAACTGTGTAAAAAGTATGTTTCTTAATTAACCTTTACAGTCCTCTATTAATTAAAAGAAAAAAAAATCTTAAATGTAAGATTAAGAACTATGCTTCTAAATTCTCAAGATATTACCTTATCAAGTGTCTCTGAAAATGTGAAAGCTATAATTGACTCTTTTGCTAGAATAATAAAACTTATAATTGACTTTCAATCCTGTAAGAAAAAATAATTAATCCCCAGCGGTCCGGTAGGATGCTGTGAAACATGTAAAGCGATTAAAAATGTCTTGAGCATTAAGCTTTCAAATGCTGGAAACTTTAGTGAAAAAGTTGTTAAACAAATTTAAAAAAATCAGTGTCCGTAAAAAGATTTTTAAACATCAAAGAAAAGGTTTTTAATTATCACATAATATATATTATTTAGAAAGTATAGTAATTGGGTTCTAGAATTTAAAATCGATATGGGCAATATATTTCTTCGTATTGTATGCAATAGAAAATGAATAAACAATTATTAATCTGATTTTTTTGCACCTGTCTAAATATTTACGTACAATGTATTCCTTCGTATAATATACATTAGGAATGGAGAAAAACAATTTTTTGTATGACTTCTGTGCATCTGCCTGAATATCTGCACAGAATGTATTCCTTCGTATAGTATACATTAGAAAAGGAAAAAACTGTTTTTGTCTGACGTCTTTGCATACGTCTGAATGTATGCAAGCTATGTATTCCTTTGTATAGTATACATTAGAAAAGGAATAAACTATTTTTTGTCTAAATTCTTTTCATCTGACTGAATATTTTCATACAATGTATTCCTTCGTATAGTATACATTCGAAAATAAATAAACTATTTTTAGTCTGACTTCTTTGCATCTGCCTGAATATCTGCGTGCAATGTATTCCTTTGAATAGTATACATTAGAAAAGGAATAAACTATATTTGTCTGACCACTTTGAATCTACCTGATTATATGCGTGCAATGTATTCCTTCGTATTGTGTACATTAGGAAAGGAATAAACTATTTTTAATCTGACTATTTTACATCTGCCTGAATATCTGTGTGCAATGCATTTTTCTGTATTATTATTATAAAAAGTTATTCGGCTAATTTAAATAAAATTTACAATCTGGCAACAAACGTTATCTACGTGTATTACAGTAATTTTATGATGTATATATATACCATATTTATAGTAGCATTAATAGTTGCATTAATATTTGAAAGTACAGGGTGGCCATAATTAAAGTAGAGGTGTTTAGAGCCCGATAGTGTGCAAACTGTTGTTCCAAACTCAGCCAAATTTGCAGTAAATACTATTTAGACCATGGGGTTTTGATTGTTAAAAGAACAAAATAGTTCGGATTTTTGCAACCGCGGGTCAAAGTGGCGCTCTAAGGCCCATTTTGGGAGTAAAATAGGCATAGAAAGTACAGTAAGTTCCGTCAATGCTGAGAGGTATCGAACAATACTTCTGACTTTTGTTATTCAGCCACTTAAACAGCGTGGATGTCTTGAATCTAGGATATTTCCCCTCAAATTGGTTTGCGCGTGTAGGAAGTCCTACGACATCATTTTACCAACAACCGAATGATTAGTAGATCGTTTCCTGTGAAATGACCAGCCCGTACGCCCTTGTGACTTATGGTTGTGGGATCATGTAAAGCGCTTGGAATACTAAGGGAATGTGGATAATATAGCCACTTTGAAGGACCGAATAACATTGCATGTCAAGCAAATAAATGGATAATTGCTGCATTCTGCAGTGGAGAGTGCTGTTCAGTGAATGCATATTTTTGCACATATGCAAGGAAAACTTATTGAATCACACACGTATAAATGATGCCTATATAAAAACAATGCCATACGTATGTAAATGTAAGATGTAAATGTAAATATAAAATGTACTAAATACGTATAAAATGTAAATAAGATGTCCTTCTAAAAATGCCCGCAAAAGGTTAACTTCCTGTACTCCCTAAGCCTATTTTACTCCAAAAATGTACCTTACAGCGCCAATTTGACCCGCTGTGGTAAAATGCCGATTTTTTTTCTTTTAAAAATCAAAATCCTATGGTCTAAATAGTATTTATTGCAATTATAATTGAGTTTGGCACAACAGTTTTCTCACTATCTGGCTCTAAACATATCTGCTTTAATTATGGCCACTTGTAGTTCATATGCGCCTAATTATTTTATAACATATTATGGGTTTCCTAATTTTATATAAAAAAGTGATATGTCTTGAAAATTGCACGTTTAATGACAACGTATCTGATAAGGTTATGTAAATTATATATTATGCTTTCAAATAAAAATAAAATGTAAACATACTTTGCACAGCTATTTTCAATTTTTATTTTATTTTTTGTTTTCAACATAAAAAAAATAATTGTTCGTAAAAAATTTAGGATCTCCCCATATCCAATTACTTGAAAATCCATTAGCATCTATTGTTCATTAATAAAAATATTGCTGCCAAATATCACAAGTTAAAGTCATTCGATTTGCTCGAAAGATACGGGCGCAGACAGTCTCACAGAATAACGGTTATATACATTTTGAAGTATTTAAGGTTTTGTATTCAGAGATAGTTAAAACGTGAAGATAAACATTTCAAAATTGAGTTTGCGATGCCTTTGCACTATATTATTCGTATAGCATATTATATATTCGTATTATTCGTATATCTTATTATATATATATATATATATATATATATATATATATATATATATATATATATATATATATATATATATATATATATATATAAATATATATATAAATATATATATATATATATATATATATATATAAATATATATATATATATACATTTATATATTTATACAGTTATTTATCATACGATTGTGGAAATTCACACATTGAAAATATATTTTAAAACACTCTTATCTCCAACTAATCAAGTAAGTGAATGTTAATGAGATATTTTATTTAATTAAATACATGGCAACAAATTGAATGCATTGTTCATTACGTTTGGTACAGACCTAAGGATTTCGAGCTTAATAGAGTTTCCGACCACGTAGTGACGCAGAAGTTAAACAAAATTAACCTCCACTTCAAGCCCAATTTCTGAAACTTGAGTTGAATATAAATCAGGCCAATATATATCTATTGGATTTAGAGTGCCAAATTGGAAAAATAAAAGTACTGCCTAGCAAATGCGATAAAAGCATATCTTAAACGAAGTAAGGTTTTTAAAAGCGTCATAATACGTGTATTTAATCTTTTTATTAGAAATAATAATCTAATATTTTATAGAGACATAAAATGAAGCATTTAATATCACCAGTTCTTGATCGTCGGCAATATACGAGTTTTACAAGAGAAACATTTTTTTTTCTTTGTATACTTGAAGTACATTTTATCACACACGCAAAAAATAATCTCATAAATTCTTCTTCGATCAAGACCGCTTGATCTACCCGAAGGTGAATTACTGACCCACATATTTAACCAAACAGTAGAAAATTTCCTTAGAAAAATGGTTATCATAGTTTCTTAGTTGAGGACTGATATGGATTCAGCTTCAAATTCCAAAGGGGTTGATAGGTTTACAAAGGATTTCAATTTCCAGTTCTACTGATATCAATTCATGCTTTTCAGATAATTCGAATGACTGTACGAAATAAGCATGCAAAAGAGAAATCTAATAATACTTGCATCAAACATGAAGTAAGTGTACTTATCATCTCATACCATATGATGGCTCCTTTGTAAATATCTTGTTATTTTACTAATTTAAAACTCGAAAATCCAACATCTTAATAGAGCGCACGTCGTCAGTTTGTAAACGAGATGATTTGCTTTAAAATAGTATAGTGACCATGCCTGATCTTGCAGTGACTTTAACGGAGTATTTAAAAGTTACAATACAAACACTGGAGCATAGCGACATAGACGGAAAAACCGAATTGAGGTGTAGAGCAACATTTGTAAAGAACCGCTGTAGTGCATTGTTTAATGTGTAGGAATCGATAGTAATAACACACGAAACGCAACATCAAACGCCAATCCATGCATGTCATAAGTTGTATCGCCAGGTGCTCTAACACGTTGACAACAGCATTGCTTGTCAAGGTACTATGTAATAATCTTTCTGGAATTCAAATGTGTATTGTCTCTGACAGCGGACATTGTAAACAGTCTGTACATCGGGTTACTTCATTGTTGTTTATTGTATCATTCCTGAATCTGTAAGTAATTTTCCAATAATCATATTGTGTCAAATAAATGCCTTCAACTGTTCTACAACAATGCTCTACAACAAACAATGCTCTACCGCAAACAATGCTCTACAACAAACAATGCCCTACAATAAACAATGCTCTACAACAAATAATGAACTACAACTTTAAAATGGTTTTTGTTTTCTATCTAGCTTTCTTGCCAAATTCGTTATCCTATCTATGTAAATCCTACTTTTCGGGAACTGCAATAATTTGTAATTGATTGGAAATGCTTACTTTAAATTGGCCTAAAGAGTACACTAATAGACCTTTAGGTGGTGCTTAAGGACTTAAAGGTGTGTTTTAGGACTTTTCTAGGAACTACGTATATATACAGTATGTATTGTAGGGAATGAAAACTTCTTAGAAAGCCATTTAATATGCAATATTCTCACTGTATAAAAAAACCTAATGAATTTAAATTAAGACACAAGAAACTCTTTAAAGTGTAAGTCACATATAAATTTCATTAAAGCCTTCTCAAATTTTCTTCCGCATTGAATACTTTATCGCTGGAAATTTAATATAGTAGAATGAATCTATTAAAGTAAAATAGAAATTAACTGTCGCATAATTTAAAGTTTCCAGAAAGCAAACTGCTCCAATGTTGCAAAATATAAGAATGCTTGATGGTATGGAGGTTGAGCAATTAATTCTAAGTGGCTTTGTCGAAGATATTAGGTTTTTGCATAGGCAAATTTCGAAAGGTTTTAGTAAAATAGTTTGTTAGAAGATGGTACTAATGTGGTTACAACATGAGAAAAAAATATGATGTGGACAGCAAATAACTTTCCCTACGGATTCAAATTAATTTTGTTCTTCTTTCTTTTGTAATTCATTAAATTTAATTTAATTGCACAAAATAACACGGCTAATTATTTGAATTTTCCCTGAATTTACAGTTTTAATTCAATCAATGTTTGTTTTTATTTTGCGACTGGACGCATTTTTAAAAGCAACCCGAGAAAAAGTCAAACAATTAAAATATCTTAAGGGTGGTTAGTCCTAATATTATGAGGTTGGTCTTATTATTTGCGTAGTCAAAAATTACGTATAAAACAAACATTTAATTGATACATCTGAACATACGTAGTCTTTATAGATTTTGATGAATTTTGTGAGCCATTTTGCAAACATGCATTTGCAACATATATTTAATACTTTGATACATATATATAATACTTTGCAGCATTACAATACATTGCAACATACATTTAATAAATACATTTTTATACATTTCAGTTACATACATATATTAAAAATATGTATTTTAAAAACAATATTTTTTGCTTTAATTTTTTCAGTTTTTGGCTCTGTTTAAAGGATTATTTCTTCTAATACATTGGGCAACAGAGAGGAGCAATTTCTAGCAAAGTGAGTGATTCAATGTTAAAGTATAAGTAAAGTGAAGTCTTAGTCAGTCGTTAAAATATTTATAAAATGATAGATTTATTTATAAAATGTAAGTGTAATTATGTTTTAATTTTATTCTTTCTATTTTCTATCCAAAATTTGATACATCTAGAGAACGGTGTGTGTTAGCGTGGTATAAATGATACCGTTCGTATTAAATAAATGTTATATATTACATCCAGTTCCGTAACATGTTTTAAAAAAATTATATTTCATAACATATTTAAAGAAAACAATTGAGAAATCTAGGGACTCAGTCTAGTTAGCCAACTTCAACAAGTCATCGACGTTCATCGAATGCTATTTAATTCGATTTGTTCAATTTGTTTCATAGATACTGTATCCATTGACACACATACAGACACACACATAGAGACAGATATAAATAGATTTAGAACAGTGGTTAATTTGTATCCGGGAATACTCAAGACGTGTAGATCTACCAATATCCAAGATTCCAATTTTTGAAGCATATTACAATATTTTTCTTTTATATATACTGTGTATTGTAGAGCAAGTAAAAGTCATAAAATCTAAAAACGTTCAGTATTATCAAATAAGTAAAGTAAATACTTTATTCTATTACTCAGAAATGAATGATTTCTTAGAAATGATCATAGAAAATAAAATATTATAAATAATGTTTAAGTTATACGGCTTTACTGAAACGCAATAAACGTAAAAATCATACCAATAGTGTGGTGACACGTCTAACTTCAATCGACTTAAAATCAACTAATTAAATTACAAATCTTAAAACCAGTTTTAAAGGTCACTTTAAGAAAACCATCCTACAGACGTTTTTTTAACAGTTTTTTAAAAATGTTTATCTTTGAGATTTCTAAATTTTATAATTTAAATCTGTTTTATGATTCACAATTTTGTACGGATGGCAATTTTCATAATATGCAAATTTTGCTTGATGGCATTGGAATGTATTTAGACATGATGGCATTTGTTTTGATTCTATCGCCACTGAGGAAGAACATGAAGGTATTCGAAAGCGCTCTGGCTTAAAATATTTTATTTTTTGCACGTCTGTAGGATGCTATTTTTAATAAAGTGACCTTTAAATCTGGTTTTAAGATTTGTTATTTCATTAGTTGATTCAGTAAAAAATCATTTTTACCTATCACAACACACTTAGTCATATTCGATTAATATAAAATAGTTGGGACGCCCATAAAGGAATTGTATTTGGACATTGAGAGACTTAAAGGAACAATAAAAGTGAAAACTGTGAAATTGGCAAAATGAACAAAGTGAAATTGGCATATATAAGAATAAAACATTTTCAAACCAAATTTGTCAAAAAAAATTTAAATGATTTGAATGTAAATACTCTATGCTATCTGTCTTTTCTATGTTATCACTTCTATTCTGCCTCCAAATTCTGCAATTCTGATAATGTCTTTAATATCAATTATTTTATGGAAGCCCCACTATTTTATTTAGTTCCATATGTCCAAGGATATTGCGATAATTAAGTATTTTTTTTTTACTTTTTAGTGGTGCTTATTAAATATGTTTTACTGGTGCTTATCAAAAATGGTGGTTATCAAATTTAGTGGTGCTATCAAATATGCTTTTCGGTGGTGCTTATCAAATGTGTTTTATGATGAATTTATAGAGTTTTTTCTAAATAAAGTCAATTTGTAACTCGTCATGAACTGTGATCACGTGTTAATTATTTTCTCTTTGCGTAGATGTGTAGACAGATGGATAGATAGATAGATTAGATATATAGATAGATAGCTAGTTAGCTAGATAGATTGATAGCTAGATAGATGCATGGATAGATACAGACAGACAGACAGAAAGACAGACAGACAGGGAGAGAGACAGACAGATAGTAGCATAGAAGCAAAGCTGCATATTGGACTCAGTTTTAACTATCATACAGCAAAGGTTATATACAGCAGTTAAGCTAGATAGATAGATAGCTAGATAGATGCATGGATAGATACAGACAAACAGACAGAAAGACAGACAGACAGGGAGAGAGACAGACAGATAGTAGCATAGAAGCAAAGCTGCATATCGGACTCATTTTTAACTATCATACAGCAAAGGTTATATACAGCAGCTAAGCTTAATATTGGACTCTTTTTACATGGTTTTATTTTAATTATCTTACAACAATGGTATTTTTGCAGGCCATTTTACCCAAACATTCCGGAAGGGAGTCAGAATCTAGGGGGCAGCACTCAAATTTGATGAAATATTGTATTGCCATCGCGGATACGTATGTGCGTAAAATTAAAAAAATAAAATCGGCTCAGCAGAAGTGGGTCAAACACTGATTTCAAGATTTGACTCAAACAAAGAAACAAACAAACAGATAAACCAACCTAAATAAAACAGTGTAAACGTAAATCATTTGATATTTTATATTAGGAAAAAATTACCTAATTTCAACAATTTTATTTATCTAGTGTTTTAACTTTCCTATTTTTAGTAAATAAATACACAGTTTCAATAATGTACACCAAAGTGTATTTAAAATTAAAGGCCATTGTCATTCTTAACGTGATAATTCACCCATGAATTTTATTAAAGGTTTCTTAAAATTTCTTCCATATTACTGTCAAGAATTTAATATACTATCGTGAATGCATTAAAATAAGCGTATCTTTAATTAATGTTTAATTTTAGTTTTATGCAGGTAGTCAACTCTAAAGTTATCCACAATTACACTTTAAGGCATAGAAATGTAGTTAATCCTAAGAATGTTTTTCTATTTTGTAGAAGATAGAAGTTATTAATTGCATTATATTATTCACATATTTGGTTTGTAATATTTATAAATAGAAACTCAATTAATTATATAACTGTTAAATTTATACGTTCTAGAAGTTTGGTGGGGAAAATAAATTTTATTTCATAAAATATTATTAACCCTTTCATTCCCATTGTTGCTCCTGAGCAACATAGTTTTTGATTCTGTATATTAAAAAACTATTTCTTTTTCATGGATATTAACTGAGATATTATTAATCGTAAATGTTTCAAGTTACTAAAAAATCCAATAGATGTTGCCATCATGCAGTTTGTATTTTTATTTGGAAGGAAATGCGAGCGGGAGTCAGTGCATTTTTTACACTTTGTGATTCAGTGTTTTCCTTCATTGTGTTCTCATAAATTTTATATCGTTTTAGCAGTTTTAAAAGCTTAAAAACTGGATGATTTATTAAATAAAGGTACGTACTTTAATTCCATGTAGTTTTTTTTGTGGTTGGGGCATATAATTTACTGAAACTGTGTTTCAAATAAGGGTGTTGCTCTAGAGCAACACTGGGAAGAAATGGCTGTTTTCATTCAAAATCGAGTAGCTACGATTTATCGCTGCAAAGTGAAATATTTATACTTAGATGTTTAAAAGTTGTTTTTTATTTTACAATGTGAGTACTTGATGAAGTAGCGGGTCCAGGGGGGAAAGGGGGTCCTTGCTCCCCCTCCTCAAAATTTAGTAAATACATGGTAAATTTTTACTTTTATTAGGTTTGTTTTGCTTGCAACGTCAAAAAAAATTTTTTTTTAACATTTTTGCCCACCCTCCTTTTCACCTTCGAAAAAGACCCTCTTCTGCTTTAAAAACATGATTTTGTTGTTATCAAATGTTATTACTTTAGATGAGGCTCTCAGTTATTAAAAAAATATTTTGTTGCTTCAGGCAGTAAAATTGTTCCAATTAATTTTAAAAAAAAATCTATATCTTGTTGATTCTGGTTAAAATAATATTTCTAAATATTTAATATCACCTAGAAGGCTAATATAAATATTAATGACATATAATTACAAACTTAAAGTTTATTATAAATTAATAATAGTCGAATGTTAATTTTCTTACTACTACTTTAAAATTAATACAAGCCAATAATAAAACCCTTATGATTCATTCATTATTACTTATAATCCACAGCAACATTAAAAAGTATATATGAAAAATTATATATATATAATTTCAAGTGTACTAAATATTTTAGTATACTACTGTTATACAGTTAGCATGTTTTAACTTATTTTAATGCTATGAAAATATTATCGTAATTAATTAATTGCTACCTAAACAATTATGTGATTAACGGTCATCGTTTCCAAAATTATATAGCAATTTTCGAAACGCGAGATTTCTCCCAGATATTGCATGGCATGAGTGAGCCAAAATATTTGATGGACATAAATTTAATAAAACATGTATTTAATTCATAATACTATAGTTTTTCCAATTGTTTGCTATGGATGTCATCAAATAAAAGAAAACGTTATCTTACTACTGAAGAGGTTCTGGAACTTATATTTTTACCAGATAGGGAGCTGTCTGATGTTGATTTTGGTAGTAATGAAGAAGATTCAAAAGAAAGAGGCTTAGAAAGTGATAAGGATATTTCAGATAGAAAACAAATGAATGAATTGAAGTTTGAAATTCTCAAAAAAGATGATTCCATGACTGATAATTTAGAAAATGATATTATGACGAATAAATCATCACACCATTATTCTAAACCTAAAAACAAGGAGAAGAATTCAAAAGAAAGAAAGGTTAGAAGAAAATGGACTCATATCGACGAAAATGAACATGCAGAGGAAATTCCTATCTATGGAGAATTGCCTGATCCTCTGGATGATGTTTATACGCCGTATCAATATTTTTGTCAATTATTTGATGAAGAAATGCTGAAAAAAAAAGTTGCGACGAAGACAGGCTATACATTGTACAGGAATATAATAAGTATATGGGAGGTGTGGATTTATCCGATATGCTTATAGAACTATATCGAATAGACCACAAGTCAAAAAAGTGGTATATGAGAATATTTTATTGGATGTTGGATGCATCAGTAGTAAACAGCTACTATATAAGCGACACTGTTTGCAAATTAACAAAAAGAAGAAGGAAATAATTCCTTTGGTAAATTTTAGATCATATATCTGCCAGGCTTTATCTACATCGCGAAAAATATAAGAACAAGAGTTGCGATAGTAACCTCACAACAACCAAAAGCCTTATTGCAACAATTAAAAACCCAGTTGCCAGACGTCCAATTTCTGATGTTCGTTATGATGGACAGAATCACTGGCCGGAGCATAACCCAACAAAACAAAGGTGCAA
The DNA here is from genome assembly GCA_951213105.1 of Amaurobius ferox. Classification (NCBI taxonomy): domain Eukaryota; kingdom Metazoa; phylum Arthropoda; class Arachnida; order Araneae; family Amaurobiidae; genus Amaurobius; species Amaurobius ferox. The sequence continues at coordinate 25,716,887 of OX578145.1, read as the reverse complement.
ATTCTGCAAAAATGGCTTTTCTTTTGTATTTTACAGCAAATGTAATGTGCACTTGTGTTTTGTTCCAAACAGAAACTGTATTATGGATTTTCACATGAAAAAAGCCTAAATAGACTGGAAAAACGTGTTATTTTCCCTGTATGAGATATTGAAGAATTAATACCCACATATGCCCAATGTTGCTCCTGAGCAACATGCTGTAACTTTCAGAAAAGTGCAAGTATTAATTTTTTTTTGCCTAAAATGTGTTGTAATGCTTCAATGTGATGACATATTATCAATCGCACCATTTCTGTTCAGCAGAAAATTTTTGGGAATGAAAGGGTTAAGCAATTAGCAACTATTGCAATTCATGTATTAGCAATTACTGTATTCGTAACAAATAATTTAGTAACTTAATAAGTAAATATTAAATAAGTGAAAAGTAATTCAATAGTTTAAAGTAGCAGTAATTTAATAAGTCGCATAATTAACAAATTAACAAACGGAGTATTACTAATTACTTCAATTAACAAATAATTTGCTTTTGTTACGTATCAATATCATCTATTATAATATATTGTTAACATAGCATAACAATAGTTGCAAATTTTACAAGAAAATAACATTAAAAATCTCTATCATTCATTTTTAAAGGGCTAGATAAAGTATTTCGATTGATAGTAAGTTGGATAATGTACCCCTCGCGGTAATTTGATACCGGAGTGGGCAAATAAAGTCACCAGCACAAATACTGTATCACGGTTATTTCTCACCATAGTGATTAAAACTATTTAATGTCATGATCAGTGAGCCGTAAGTAATCCCTTTCATGCATGTTTATGTCAACTTTAGTACTAATTTAACAAATAGCGTATTATTAATTATTTGAATTAACAAATTACTTATAATTTGTTAAGTATCAATATCATATAATGTAATATATTGTTAACATAGCATAACAATATTCATACTCCTAGTAAAGTAACAATAAAATTAGGATAAATAAGTTTTAATCATAAATACAGTGATGATTAAAACTATTTAGTTTCATGATCACTGAGCCGTAAGTGATCCATTTTATGCATGATCATGTCAACTTTTGTCCTATGATACCATGTTAAGAAATTATAAAATTTCGAAGTTTTTGCTGGAATTTCAAAAAAGTTTATGTGGTTCAAGATTTCTCGGTAACAAAGCCGAATACAATGTTTCGTGAAAGTCCATTCATATTTGTAGCAGTTATCGTGTATATAAGAAATGGACCACAGACAGACAAACAGACGTGAGGCTAAAAATAGTGACAGCATGCTCAGGAAGTCCTAAAAGTTATATTGTCATAAAAATCACGTAGCGAGCTGGAAGCTGAAGCTTGATGAAGCTGTTTGCAAAAACGAGTTAAGGTAAACGTTAGCTAATAAGGTGGCTAAGCCGCACCGGGTACATCACGGCTACGACGAGCTCCGGGTAATGAACGACAAGCATGGGGATGGAATCATTGAGTTTTATGAGCTTCAGCGAGCACAGGACACGTAGGCGGTCGTGTGAGCCACCTATCTTGAAAGAGTTCGTAAAGCTAGCTTCAGGGCTGGAAAATGTCAGTTTACAAGCGGCAATCTCCAACAGGCGTATTATGTGTGTATAGCAGACGCCATTAAAGTGTTCTCAAAGCGAACTCAACCTGCGCCAGTGGGTACCTTGGCGAGTTACGGGGGTTGGCGAACCTAGCAAGCAGGAGACAAAGCTTCTTAGTAGCATACTATAATATATAATTATTATAGAAAGGTTTGGAAGAACACGCTGAAATTAACCGTTTTGCGATATATATTTAAGTTTACGTATATTTAATGTCAAAGTTAAGCACAAAATGTTTGAGCTGCGAGTTCGCATCCTGGATAAACTAACAATAGCAAGACCACAAAATTGTGCAGGCAGGTACCAACATAGTTGAATTTGTCTGGAGTGAGCCCTATTTATAATATTTGGATGTAGTTTACGAGATATTTTACTTCTTATGCACTTAAAGTGAAAATTGTTCTTTTCTTATCGGAGTGTTCCTCGAGATTCTCTCTCTCGTACCGCAAAAACAATCGTATACAAAAACATGAAATTTGGTTTATTTCTAGAGAAATAATAAAGAAACTCGATGAAATAAATCGTTTACCGATTTAAACTTCAGTTTAGCTTGAAATAGCTCCCGAGGCGAGCTCTGTGAGTAGGAGCGAAGCCTCCCTACTCGGGTTACAGAGTTACGGAGGTTGGAAAAAAGTAGCGAGGAGGAGGCGGAGCCCCCTAGTTTACTAAAAACGCACACCAAAAAAAAACATTCAGGTACAATTAATTTGCACACCATTGATATAAACAGAATGTACCAACTTCATATGCATTAATTAGGAAAAATTTATATTTTCATGACTACTCACATAGCAACATTTACGTATTCACAAATGTATCTTTTCTAATACCAAGTTATTATTTAAATATATTGCACAAGAATATATTTCAAGGTTTTAAGCTGATTAACCCAAACACTTATAAATAAAATATACTAGTAAGTCACATTTTAATTGTCGCTTATCAGTGTAAATGTATACCTAAATACCGTATGTTTAATGTATGTGTATTGTCAGTTTAAATGTATACCTAAATTCCGTTACGTTTTCTCTCCTCAGAACTGGAGTTTCTAAACCATGTGTTTCTAAAGTTTCTGGAGTTTCTAGAACTGTATCATACATATTCGTAAAACAAGTAAAATAATTATTATAAAAGTATTTTTACAAAAAACACACAACACACAAAAAAAGAAAATTCAGGAACTATTATTAATTAGCACATCACTGATATACATATAATGCGGTAACTTTATATGCAGTAATTAGAAAAATATATATATATTTTCATGAAGCTCTCATATCAGAATATAGGGAAGAGTATCGTCTATCACATCTAACAAAATCCTTTCTTGCGAAATATTTTATCCGCGAGTTATGTATCATAACATTTCTTTCTGCCGTCACACATATATTAGGTTCTAGCTCGACGCGATATTAGAGAAGGCTGGTGAAACTTGTGACATCTTTGCTCGAGTAATATTAGTTTCCTTAGGACTACTAATAAAATGTATTTTCCACATACATCTGGAAATATTAAGTTGCATGCGTATAATGTAAGAGAAGGAATTGTAAAATAAACATAGAACATTCAAATGTAGAATAAACATAACATACGGTTATATTTCGTTTTATATACCTTTACTATTGAATTATAGACGCATTTGACTGTAAGTCGTATATTGCAAATACCATTGACACAATAGTTATACTATTGTATTATAGTATAGTATATACTAAAATATGCTAAGCATTCGCTATGAAAAACTGTCTCAGATGTATTAAATATTAAAGTGTATAGCACTGAAAGTAGAGATCTAAATACCCAATATGCTTGACTTTCGTGCAAATTAAAATAATTATGTTTTGTAAGAAAACAATAGGAACATTTTAGTTATATTTTACCTTGAAGTATCTAATATAATAAATTTATTGAAGGCTCTCACTAAAAGGATATTATAGGCCTCATTGAAATGGATATTATGTTTTTGATATATGGATATTTTGGATAATGTATATGTATATGGATACCCAATATATTCGTCATAAGTTTAGACAGGAAATTAAGAATGCTTTTTGTGAGAAACAATAAAAAATGTCAGTCCTCATATGCATCGAAGTACCTAACATTAGTAGACTTATTGTAGGTGCTCATTAAAATAAATATTAAATATATTGAATATATATCAAAGCTTAGAGAACTGTAAACCGAGATAAAAACAAAACATTTTGCCCATGACATCACTTTTGACGGAAACTAAAATAATTCTATTTTGGGAAGAAACAATAATAACATGTAAGTCATGTTATACCTTAAAGAAAACAAAATTAATATATTTATTATAGGCGTTCATTAAAGAAGTACTGTAGGTGTTTAATAAATAAATACTGTAGGTGCTCATTAAAATAAATATTAAATATATAAATATATCAAAGTGTGGAGTACCCGAAATATAGTTCTAACACCCAATGTGTCCAATACTTATCATATAACAGAAACTACAGTAATTCGGCTTTAGAGGAAAACATTTAGTTCTCTAATACAGTGAAGTATTTGAATTTAATCTGCAATGTGTATATATATATATATATATATAAGGATATAAACAAGAAGAAAAAATAAGCGAGAACAGGAGTGACCATATGATTTGCATAGAATGGCAGGGGTGGATTGCGACACCCCTTTCCCGCTTAAAGCAGCTTTTACGACCCGGGCAACGCTCACGGCACCAATGTAACTCAATGGTCAATCTCCCACATGTGCAAAGACAGAAGCACCCGAACGGACACTAAAGCAAAGATGGAACCAAGCATGGAAGAGATACACCCTACAATCCAGCTTGAAAACACAACATTTTATAAGGGAAAGTCGCACATGCGCGATAAGACTTCATGATGATAGGATCGCAGATATGAAGATATATATGATTAAGAATACTCATTTAGAATCAAACAATGCACAATTTCTTTCTTTGAAAAAGGAATAGTAATAATGTTGTAAAAAATATCTAGGGTAATTTCTTTTTAATGCATCATTTATTATTTTATTACATTCATAAATGCAGTCTTTTTTAAAAGTACTGTAGTTTCTGTTTCTTCTGAAGTACCCGACAATAATATTTCTGAATATATTTTTAGTGAGGTTTGAATTCCAATCAATAATATTATTAATTTTGATATTGTATGAATTTCTCTTGTCGTGTATGGTTGTATAAATTCCATACTGTTGGTGTTTTCTTATTGACAAGTCCAGGAAGTCCGTCGATCCATCCTCATTGATCGGGTTTTCAATTAAGTCTAATTCCCTTGGGTAGAATGCAAAATCTATGTCAGGGGTGTTTGCATAACCCCCTAATATCACATCGTCAACATAACGGAAATAAGGTATTTCCGATAATATATGGGTTCCTCTTTCATATTTGGATAGATAAATATCCGCCAATATTGATGAGCATGCACCACCCATGGGTATGCCTTTGACCTGTTTGTAGTAATGCGTACCGTCATATAGTATGTTTTCATTCAATACTAACTCAATCAAATCCAAATATCTTCTGAGAGTTATATATGGTTTTAAATTATATTCCTCATGTAATTCTTTCAAGATCATTTGTAGGTTTGTTAAATCGATGTTATTAAACAGATCCCGGAAATCGTAGCTTCTGAAGTTCAAATCTTTATGGCAAAATTTCAGTCGGTCTATCAATTCCTGTCCGTTTTTTAACATTATGGAGTTTTGCTTCTTAATATCAGTTATAACATATTGGAGTAATTTCAGAAGTTTTTTATTTGCTTGTTCCAGGTACGATCCGCATCCCACTGTTACAGTACGGAACTTGACTGGTTTTTTGTGTAACTTGGGAATAAGGATCAAGTATGGAAATTTTACTGATTTAATATCCATACCAATTCTTTTATACAGTGCTTTTATTCTATTAGTGATGATTGATTCGTTGCTAGGAATTAAGGTATACATGGCACTATCCTTATAGCATTGTGTTAAAGTATCGACATAGAATTTTTTACACGTGAATGCAAAATTCGATACGATTTTGTCGGTGTATGTCATTACGAATTCTTCATTAAAATGTTTGATTGAAGACGGAAATCGAGAACCTCCTGAATCCTTGTTTCTTCTCGGGTAGAATTGGCAAAAAGCACTGTAAAAGGCATATTTCCATGCGTTAAAAGTTTGTACAGGTATACTGTGTTTGACTGCCATCTTGTATATGAAGGTTTCCAGATCGTAATTAAATTCATTATAAATATTATTAAATTCTTGTATTCGGTACTTAGTACCAAGTTGTAATAAGTTTTTGAGTTTATTATCTTTTATAAAATCTAAGTTTCCAGTAATTATATGCTTGTGGTAGGGATCACAATGTATATTTTTATGACATTGACAGGATTCAATATTAAATGAAGACACAGTTTTACATAATTTATTGTAGTTGAATAATCTTCTTCCGTTGGTTCTTACAAAGCGATATGATATCTTAATATTTAGATTAGGCAAAGGAAGACGTTCTTCTATATTATGTAATATATGGTTGAATGGAATATTTTCGAACATTTTATTCTTAAATGTTGTGATAAAAAATTCTTTTGATTTGTTAATTTGATATTTTGGTTCAAGTGCTACGTTATATTTTGCGGCTCTGAGTTTAATTTAGAACGAATTCTATGAATGAATCAAAATAACTACAAAAAAAGTATAAAATAGTGCTTAAATTTGTCATACAGCATAAAATAGGCAAGAGTGAAGGTAGTATACCTGAATGTTCTATGAGGCTTTTACTGTATTTGAAAGTACACTTGAAAAAACATTTCGTTTGTTTTTACTTTAAAGTTCTTACTCCTCAACATGAGTTAAAAAACTGTTGATATATAATATGAATGAAGGCTATATATAAATTTAGCGACTGGCAAATTTATTCCATGTTGAATATATGCCCGGTGACACATTATCAGGGTATATGTGTTATCGAAATACAGTTACCCTAATCTTTATATTGAAGCAAGTGATGAGCAGTGTTCACAAGCCTTGTACAATTGTCCTTGATAATGCTGTGACAAACATAAAAAATGTAAATTCCTTCGTAATGAATGACACGATCTATAACCGATCATCTTTTTTTAACGACTTTTATCAACACTACCACCATATGAAGAACTTCAAATTCAAGAAATGCAATTCTAAGCGATGTAAGCTTTGTCCCGTAGCCAATCCACACCAAATTTCTACAAAAAAGGACAATATAAAAATCTTTTGCAAGACTTTTAATGTGGTATATTGCATATCATGCCTTGCTTGTCAGGCGAAATATATAGGACAGACGCAGAATTCCCTGAATATCCGTATAAATTTGCACCGAAGTCAAGTAGGCAAAATCCAACAGCTATCCACCTATAATAACTTAGAAATACGGCATTTTCAAGTACACCCCTTCAGCAATATTATGGTAACTATTATTGATATAGTACCAGAACTTTCTGAACGCTTGTGGTGGGAAAACACCCATATAAAGCAATATAATTCTGCATATCCATATGGTCTGAATACTTTATTATTCAAGGAAAATTGCAATAAAGAAAGATGCAGGAATAGTCAAACATACCCTCTCTTTGAAAATTCAATACCTAAGAAAACTTATAGACACCAAAGAGGAAATAAAAAGCAACAATTTAATTACATCAAAACAGAAGAAAAAATCTCAGACTTCATAAAAACAGAAATAACGGTGAAATTCGGATGGATCAAGAATATAGCCAACAGTATAAAGATCAAATACTTACAACGTATATGGAATTTTATTATCAATTTAAGTGAAAATAACTGCAATACAGAAGATAAAAACACTAATATAGACATCATTCTGGATTTAATTAAACTCAGAGCCGCAAAATATAACGTAGCACTTGAACCAAAATATCAAATTAACAAATCAAAAGAATTTTTTATCACAACATTTAAGAATAAAATGTTCGAAAATATTCCATTCAACCATATATTACATAATATAGAAGAACGTCTTCCTTTGCCTAATCTAAATATTAAGATATCATATCGCTTTGTAAGAACCAACGGAAGAAGATTATTCAACTACAATAAATTATGTAAAACTGTGTCTTCATTTAATATTGAATCCTGTCAATGTCATAAAAATATACATTGTGATCCCTACCACAAGCATATAATTACTGGAAACTTAGATTTTATAAAAGATAATAAACTCAAAAACTTATTACAACTTGGTACTAAGTACCGAATACAAGAATTTAATAATATTTATAATGAATTTAATTACGATCTGGAAACCTTCATATACAAGATGGCAGTCAAACACAGTATACCTGTACAAACTTTTAACGCATGGAAATATGCCTTTTACAGTGCTTTTTGCCAATTCTACCCGAGAAGAAACAAGGATTCAGGAGGTTCTCGATTTCCGTCTTCAATCAAACATTTTAATGAAGAATTCGTAATGACATACACCGACAAAATCGTATCGAATTTTGCATTCACGTGTAAAAAATTCTATGTCGATACTTTAACACAATGCTATAAGGATAGTGCCATGTATACCTTAATTCCTAGCAACGAATCAATCATCACTAATAGAATAAAAGCACTGTATAAAAGAATTGGTATGGATATTAAATCAGTAAAATTTCCATACTTGATCCTTATTCCCAAGTTACACAAAAAACCAGTCAAGTTCCGTACTGTAACAGTGGGATGCGGATCGTACCTGGAACAAGCAAATAAAAAACTTCTGAAATTACTCCAATATGTTATAACTGATATTAAGAAGCAAAACTCCATAATGTTAAAAAACGGACAGGAATTGATAGACCGACTGAAATTTTGCCATAAAGATTTGAACTTCAGAAGCTACGATTTCCGGGATCTGTTTAATAACATCGATTTAACAAACCTACAAATGATCTTGAAAGAATTACATGAGGAATATAATTTAAAACCATATATAACTCTCAGAAGATATTTGGATTTGATTGAGTTAGTATTGAATGAAAACATACTATATGACGGTACGCATTACTACAAACAGGTCAAAGGCATACCCATGGGTGGTGCATGCTCATCAATATTGGCGGATATTTATCTATCCAAATATGAAAGAGGAACCCATATATTATCGGAAATACCTTATTTCCGTTATGTTGACGATGTGATATTAGGGGGTTATGCAAACACCCCTGACATAGATTTTGCATTCTACCCAAGGGAATTAGACTTAATTGAAAACCCGATCAATGAGGATGGATCGACGGACTTCCTGGACTTGTCAATAAGAAAACACCAACAGTATGGAATTTATACAACCATACACGACAAGAGAAATTCATACAATATCAAAATTAATAATATTATTGATTGGAATTCAAACCTCACTAAAAATATATTCAGAAATATTATTGTCGGGTACTTCAGAAGAAACAGAAACTACAGTACTTTTAAAAAAGACTGCATTTATGAATGTAATAAAATAATAAATGATGCATTAAAAAGAAATTACCCTAGATATTTTTTACAACATTATTACTATTCCTTTTTCAAAGAAAGAAATTGTGCATTGTTTGATTCTAAATGAGTATTCTTAATCATATATATCTTCATATCTGCGATCCTATCATCATGAAGTCTTATCGCGCATGTGCGACTTTCCCTTATAAAATGTTGTGTTTTCAAGCTGGATTGTAGGGTGTATCTCTTCCATGCTTGGTTCCATCTTTGCTTTAGTGTCCGTTCGGGTGCTTCTGTCTTTGCACATGTGGGAGATTGACCATTGAGTTACATTGGTGCCGTGAGCGTTGCCCGGGTCGTAAAAGCTGCTTTAAGCGGGAAAGGGGTGTCGCAATCCACCCCTGCCATTCTATGCAAATCATATGGTCACTCCTGTTCTCGCTTATTTTTTCTTCTTGTTTATATCCTTATATGCCACTCTGGATGCAGAGCTGCTAAGCGCCACATCCTCTGTAAGGTTTCTGTTTTCTCCTTTACTTAAATAGGAGTTCCGTTCGTGATATACTTATTTTTATATGTATTTATCAATATGTCTACATCCAGCTGCATTGCGCGGACATAGTGCATATTTTACCACATCCAATTCAGCTTTCTACGTAAAGGCTACTTCTCGGATCACACTGGCGAAGTGTAGGTCTTCCGTGTGTCGTGGGATGGGAGTCATCCGGTGGATATTGGAGCAGTGTAATCAGGACGGTAAGAGTCATTTTACGAATGTTTTGATATTAGTTCTGTACCTAGGGAGAAAATGTATGGTGGTATATTATAGTGTGGTATGCATTTGTGTAATCACTGTACATTAGTCATTTATTTTAATTATGTGTTTTTAAGTATTTTTATCCCTTTTATTGAATCTGGTATTTTTCAATACCTATTTTAGAACGAATTCTATGAATGAATCAAAATAACTACAAAAAAAGTACAAAAAAAGTATAAAATAGTGCTTTAAGTATTTTTATCGCTTTTATTGAATCTGGTATTTTTCAATACCTATTTTAGAACGAATTCTATGAATGAATCAAAATAACTACAAAAAAAGTATAAAATAGTGCTTAAATTTGTCATACAGCATAAAATAGGCAAGAGTGAAGGTAGTATACCTGAATGTTCTATGAGGCTTTTACTGTATTTGAAAGTACACTTGAAAAAACATTTCGTTTGTTTTTACTTTAAAGTTCTTACTCCTCAACATGAGTTAAAAAACTGTTGATATATAATATGAATGAAGGCTATATATAAATTTAGCGACTGGCAAATTTATTCCATGTTGAATATATGCCCGGTGACACATTATCAGGGTATATGTGTTATCGAAATACAGTTACCCTAATCTTTATATTGAAGCAAGTGATGAGCAGTGTTCACAAGCCTTGTACAATTGTCCTTGATAATGCTGTGACAAACATAAAAAATGTAAATTCCTTCGTAATGAATGACACGATCTATAACCGATCATCTTTTTTTAACGACTTTTATCAACACTACCACCATATGAAGAACTTCAAATTCAAGAAATGCAATTCTAAGCGATGTAAGCTTTGTCCCGTAGCCAATCCACACCAAATTTCTACAAAAAAGGACAATATAAAAATCTTTTGCAAGACTTTTAATGTGGTATATTGCATATCATGCCTTGCTTGTCAGGCGAAATATATAGGACAGACGCAGAATTCCCTGAATATCCGTATAAATTTGCACCGAAGTCAAGTAGGCAAAATCCAACAGCTATCCACCAATAATAACTTAGAAATACGGCATTTTCAAGTACACCCCTTCAGCAATATTATGGTAACTATTATTGATATAGTACCAGAACTTTCTGAACGCTTGTGGTGGGAAAACACCCATATAAAGCAATATAATTCTGCATATCCATATGGTCTGAATACTTTATTATTCAAGGAAAATTGCAATAAAGAAAGATGCAGGAATAGTCAAACATACCCTCTCTTTGAAAATTCAATACCTAAGAAAACTTATAGACACCAAAGAGGAAATAAAAAGCAACAATTTAATTACATCAAAACAGAAGAAAAAATCTCAGACTTCATAAAAACAGAAATAACGGTGAAATTCGGATGGATCAAGAATATAGCCAACAGTATAAAGATCAAATACTTACAACGTATATGGAATTTTATTATCAATTTAAGTGAAAATAACTGCAATACAGAAGATAAAAACACTAATATAGACATCATTCTGGATTTAATTAAACTCAGAGCCGCAAAATATAACGTAGCACTTGAACCAAAATATCAAATTAACAAATCAAAAGAATTTTTTATCACAACATTTAAGAATAAAATGTTCGAAAATATTCCATTCAACCATATATTACATAATATAGAAGAACGTCTTCCTTTGCCTAATCTAAATATTAAGATATCATATCGCTTTGTAAGAACCAACGGAAGAAGATTATTCAACTACAATAAATTATGTAAAACTGTGTCTTCATTTAATATTGAATCCTGTCAATGTCATAAAAATATACATTGTGATCCCTACCACAAGCATATAATTACTGGAAACTTAGATTTTATAAAAGATAATAAACTCAAAAACTTATTACAACTTGGTACTAAGTACCGAATACAAGAATTTAATAATATTTATAATGAATTTAATTACGATCTGGAAACCTTCATATACAAGATGGCAGTCAAACACAGTATACCTGTACAAACTTTTAACGCATGGAAATATGCCTTTTACAGTGCTTTTTGCCAATTCTACCCGAGAAGAAACAAGGATTCAGGAGGTTCTCGATTTCCGTCTTCAATCAAACATTTTAATGAAGAATTCGTAATGACATACACCGACAAAATCGTATCGAATTTTGCATTCACGTGTAAAAAATTCTATGTCGATACTTTAACACAATGCTATAAGGATAGTGCCATGTATACCTTAATTCCTAGCAACGAATCAATCATCACTAATAGAATAAAAGCACTGTATAAAAGAATTGGTATGGATATTAAATCAGTAAAATTTCCATACTTGATCCTTATTCCCAAGTTACACAAAAAACCAGTCAAGTTCCGTACTGTAACAGTGGGATGCGGATCGTACCTGGAACAAGCAAATAAAAAACTTCTGAAATTACTCCAATATGTTATAACTGATATTAAGAAGCAAAACTCCATAATGTTAAAAAACGGACAGGAATTGATAGACCGACTGAAATTTTGCCATAAAGATTTGAACTTCAGAAGCTACGATTTCCGGGATCTGTTTAATAACATCGATTTAACAAACCTACAAATGATCTTGAAAGAATTACATGAGGAATATAATTTAAAACCATATATAACTCTCAGAAGATATTTGGATTTGATTGAGTTAGTATTGAATGAAAACATACTATATGACGGTACGCATTACTACAAACAGGTCAAAGGCATACCCATGGGTGGTGCATGCTCATCAATATTGGCGGATATTTATCTATCCAAATATGAAAGAGGAACCCATATATTATCGGAAATACCTTATTTCCGTTATGTTGACGATGTGATATTAGGGGGTTATGCAAACACCCCTGACATAGATTTTGCATTCTACCCAAGGGAATTAGACTTAATTGAAAACCCGATCAATGAGGATGGATCGACGGACTTCCTGGACTTGTCAATAAGAAAACACCAACAGTATGGAATTTATACAACCATACACGACAAGAGAAATTCATACAATATCAAAATTAATAATATTATTGATTGGAATTCAAACCTCACTAAAAATATATTCAGAAATATTATTGTCGGGTACTTCAGAAGAAACAGAAACTACAGTACTTTTAAAAAAGACTGCATTTATGAATGTAATAAAATAATAAATGATGCATTAAAAAGAAATTACCCTAGATATTTTTTACAACATTATTACTATTCCTTTTTCAAAGAAAGAAATTGTGCATTGTTTGATTCTAAATGAGTATTCTTAATCATATATATCTTCATATCTGCGATCCTATCATCATGAAGTCTTATCGCGCATGTGCGACTTTCCCTTATAAAATGTTGTGTTTTCAAGCTGGATTGTAGGGTGTATCTCTTCCATGCTTGGTTCCATCTTTGCTTTAGTGTCCGTTCGGGTGCTTCTGTCTTTGCACATGTGGGAGATTGACCATTGAGTTACATTGGTGCCGTGAGCGTTGCCCGGGTCGTAAAAGCTGCTTTAAGCGGGAAAGGGGTGTCGCAATCCACCCCTGCCATTCTATGCAAATCATATGGTCACTCCTGTTCTCGCTTATTTTTTCTTCTTGTTTATATCCTTATATGCCACTCTGGATGCAGAGCTGCTAAGCGCCACATCCTCTGTAAGGTTTCTGTTTTCTCCTTTACTTAAATAGGAGTTCCGTTCGTGATATACTTATTTTTATATGTATATATATATATATATATATATATATATATATATATATATATATATATATATATATATATATATATATATATATATATATATATATATATATAATATGCTTTGATTCAGCTGACTGGGTGAGAGGAATGATGTAGTTAAATTATGGAACCCACACTATGGGTAGAATCTTGACTTTAGTCTTTTTCGATCACTCTCAGCTTAGAGACCAATAAAAAATACATTTCAAAAATTCGAATTAGGGGTGACGATGCAAAGGAAACAATAAAAACTCAAAACGCGTTTCTTTATTATCTAGCATTTCCACTCTAGTTAGAATCTTGGCTTGGGTCTTATTCGAGCCGTCTTCCAGATGAACAGAAAACACGATAATTTTGAGAATTCAATTAAAGTTACACTACAAAAAGACTAAAATCCTTACACGACTTTGCTTCCCTACAACCCTAAATACTCATGGTGATATAATTCCACTGCCAAAAATTAATAATGGTTATCAATAATTTTGAGTAATTGTGTAGTGTCACATTTAATGCCCACTAGTCATTGAGAAAGCGTGTAGTTTGGCTACTTTCTATTATCTCTAGAATATATTACCGGAGCAATCAACTTCTGGTCAAAAGTACATAAATATATGTATTTTCATAATGGTGAACATGTGTAAATTTTTATAAATATTTCTTTAAATTACTAAACATGTGATTGTTTACTTGGAATCATATGCCTCTAGTTAGTCCGATAACTTGAATCTACTGTAATTAGTATTGTATATTCTCACACATGATGTGCTATAAGGCATCATGCAATTTGGTAAATGTATTTTAGAATTAAATTCCAGTCTGCTTTACTTGGTCCCCCCAAGTCTCCTTTGAGACCAGGAGGCAACTTAATTAGCTTTGATATTTACGACTATTTACAACGAAACAAAGCGCAGATTGTTAGGCACCGTTTTACGACAGTCTTGGACCGGAAGGTCATGACCCCAATAAATTCACTTCACACAAATTGAAGGTGTGTTTGGACCAAAATTCTCCTAGGAACCAATATTTAATCCAAGTTTCATTAGAAAATCATGTAGCTAAAGAGGCAGTAGTCCTCCATCGCACTGATGAGCCTCCAATGAGAGCAAAGATGTCGTATCTAGACCTCAGGCAAAATGATGTGGCAACAAGGAGATAATTCGATGAATATAGAATACTCAATCGACAATCCAAACGCGATGAGAGATAGTTGTAATTCAATGATTATCCAAAAGCTACGAGAGAGAGAGTCATTAAACAGAATGATTGTCCAGAAGTGAGAGAGAGCGGTCATATAATGTAAGCAATGTTGTTCATAAGCAGAATGATTATCCAAAAGTTCAGAGAGTCGTGCTTTCAAGCAGCGTGGGGGTTATTCTGATTATTGAGAATGTGTTAGAAAAGGAAAAGCTGACTCCAAATGTCTGAAAAAGAAGCAGCAAATATTGCAAGCATGCTGAGCAACACACCCAAACACAGAATTGTGCCAGTCTGCGTATATATTAGATCAATTATTGATTTTGGTCTCCTGGTCTCACACGGTTCATTTTCTCCTCCTTAAGCATTTATTAAATTTAATCTAATATTAATCGTAATAATAAGATGTGCGAATAAATAATAAGTTATTTTAAAGTTAAATTGCGGAATTTAATGTGTAGTGTTTTAATTAATGATTATATTTTAAGAACTCGTGCAACGAAATAGCGGTGGGTTATTGCGGCCACGATAAAAATGATCGAACTATACGATTTACGATCACCTCAATTAAGAATGATAATTTAATCCACAAAATATAATTATATTTATAAAAGAAATAAACTACAACTGAATTTCTCTTTTATGTTCCCCACATCTTTTATCGATTTTATCAAGTTAACAAAAAAGATCAATCATGCGTAAAGCATTGATTATCAAACACTTTTCAACTGCAATGCAATTTTATTTAAAAATCTCTAAAATACGATACATTCAGCGGTAATATTTTTAAAATTATCACAATACTACAATAATTTATAATATTTGAAAATTTTAAACTTCTTCGAAAAAAATTAACTTTATTTAAATGACGTCATTGAAATATAAATTGCCTGGCTCTCTATGTAAAAGCAGTAAATATTTCAATCATACATTTTTATTTCATTCATCACAGTACTGCAATAATTTATTTCGAATAAAACTTAAAACCATCAGGTAAAAGTAATTTCACTTTATACTTAAAACTTCATCGAAAAAATCTGCTATAAAACCGTCTGTAAAATCAAAGAATGTTTCATTTATATCAACTATATTGCAGACTCCAGAGCTAAATTTTGCGTTAAAGAAATTCAGCAAATCCTATACAACTCATCCTATATCTTAATGTGTTTACATTCTCCGTAATTGAAAATTAGGTTTCGTTGTAGAAATAATCAGTATTTGATGATCATTTAAACTCAAATATATTGTAAAGGCGTTGTTTCAAAATATATATGCACAGAAATTAAGCAAAAATAAAGCGGTTTAAGGACGAATACAACACTAAACATAAATTGAAAATAATTTAAAAAATCACGATTTAGACACAAAATGGATGCCATATTTTATTTTGAAGTGGGTCACATGATCTCTTCATATAAAGGTCACGTGATCTCTAGAAAATCACGAGTTTGACACAAGATGGATGACATTGATCATTTAAACTCAAATATATTATAATTGCGTTGTTTTAGAATATATATGCACAGAAATTAAGCAAAAATAAAACGATCTTAGGGTGGATATAACATTAATATAAATTGAAGACTTTAAAAATCCTGATTTTGTCAAAATATGGATGCCATATTTTATTTTGAAGTGGATCACGTGATGGCTTCATATAATATGGGTGTATTTATTATTTTAATTTCTATTTAAAAAAATACCAAATATATTTTGCTGAAATTTTGTTTTATATATTTTATGGGATAATTTGAATAATTCCTTAAATTTTCGAAGCAATTTTATGAATTTATATTCGCTTAAAAAATGCTTGAAAAATTAGGTCCCATAGGGTTCAATGTATTTCATTTTTTCAACCGGTGTTCAGTCCAAAACTAATTGGGTGATTATCCTTTCGTATTCCCATATGTCCCACTGTCTGAAAAACATACTAAAATTTCATTTTGATAAAATCATTTTTAGGGCAATTATCGTGCGAAAGGGCAGACATAGAGACCGACAGACAGACAGAACGAACAAAGTCATAAACATTTTTCAACTATGTTGTAAAATGTTTAAAATGTTCCCTATATCGTCTATAGCCAAAATAATGAAGTTCTCCCTTAACACAGTGAATAAAAGTCTGCAAAAATGATAGACAATCAAAATGAACACAGTAATTTTATCTACAAATAATTATGTTTTATGTAAAACCAGAAGCAGCCAATTATATTTCATAATAGCTCTACCCACAAAGAGAATCTTCGTTCTAGTATCTTTTAATGCTCAGCATCTGCTTGTCACTTATTACCCAATATCTGGAGTGTGAGTTTTCATTCGAATTTCTCAAACACTAATTTCCCATAAATTTAGTTTCGTTTGTTTCACAATCATTATCAAGATAAATATATAAAAGTTATATGTTGTACTATGCGTATTTATTTATCATTACTGAAGTAACTATTGTATTGTATTTGAAACCTTTCAGTTACAGCAATAAGTTTCTATACATACATTTTATAATGTATAGAGCATGCATTGTACAGGAATTGAAAATCGATTGTAAGTCAATGGGAGAGAAGCACGGTTTAAGAATACCTGAACTCGAAGCGAACGATTTAGCGGGGATGTGTGTTATGTGTATGTATGTTAATGCGCGCGCGTGTGTGTGCGTGTTGGTGTGTGTTTCCGTGAAATCGTAGACGTGATATTTCAGGAACGAAGGATACCTTTTGAAAAGTATATGGCATAAAATTTTCAATCAGTGGATAATGGAACATTGATGCCTTTAAACGCGATCAAATGTTTGGAAGTTCCCGATGTTTGATTGGATTTATTAAAATATCGCTGAAATTTCAGAACCAATTATAATCTTACATAATAAAATAAGATATTTGGGTTACGTCGTCGTCCAAGTGGAAAAACGAAGCTTCACACAGCGGTGAAACTTTCTACGATGGCTAAAGAACAAGAATAAGATATTTTGAAATGATGCCTCTGTGTATATATATGTGCGTGTATGTGCATGTATTTCTCCGTATATGTATGCTTGTTTGTCTGTTGTGCATGTATGTGTTTGTGGTTTACATGTGTGTTTGTGGTTTACATTGTGTGTGTATGGTGTGCGTGCTTGTGTGTCTGGTGTCAATCTGTGCGTACATGGTGTGAATGTGTGTGTGTATATGTGTGTGTGTGTGTGTATGTATGGTGTATATTTGTATGTCTAGAGTGTATGTGTGTGTAATATATCTCAAAAGAATGCAGTGGACTCTAAATTTTCTGCTTGCTCTGTATGTCTATATCAGATTCGTACGAAATGTAGGCTTTTAAAATAATTCAAAATAGTTTTACTTGACGTTAGGAAGAAAAGCATCATAATTCCATTTACAGTTATTTAACCCAAAAATAATGCGCCGTTGATTGCGTATATAATTGTTTTCATAGTAAATAGCAAAATATTAAATCAGTAAATTGATTTATATAAGGAAAGCCATATTCTGCTTACATCATACTTTTATAGCCATAACGATGTATGAATTTACATATTCAAATCAAATGTTACGAGTAATATAACGATGATCTACAAGTGTACATTGATAAGATATTCCATTTAAATAATAATTGGATAACCACATAAACGCACAAACAGAAAATTTAAAGACCATATAAGAAATTCTAGCTTCATATAGTTTCCAACCACGTAGTGATGCAAGAGTTAAGCAAAATTAACCTCTTCTTGAAGCCCAATTTCTGGAACAAGTCCTGCATATAAAGGAGACCAATAGAAGTCTGTTGGATTTAGAACACAGAATAAGGAAATATAAGAGTCGTCTAGGAAATCAGATAAAACATACAGTAATTAAATATATATTTAATTAATAATGTATTTTATACGTTTAAATTTTATTTTCGTCCACCTTTATAGGTGAGGCCGGTTTGAATAAATTTGAATATGTTGAGCATTTTAACTATCTGGGATCTCAAATAAATTGTAAAAGTGATATTAGTTTTGAAATCCGAAAACTAATTATAGTTGTAAATCGCTGTTATGTGGATGTTTCCGTTTTTTACTTCACCCATTAAGGTGTGATCTCCAAAAAGTTTTCTCTTTGGAGATCACACCTTAATGGTTGAAGTACAAAATTGCAGATATGTAAAGTACTAATAAGACCGACATTAATTTGTGCTTCAAAAACTTGGATTCTCACAAAAATTCGTGATGAAAAAGCCTTTTGCATCTTTGGGCAACATATTGTCAGCAGTATTTTTGGTGGAATTCAGCAAAATGGTATTTGGGGAAAAATATTACCAATTATACAATATTCTTACAGAATAAGGACTTATTGGGGTGTTAAAAAATAAAAACTGGAGATGCGTTGCTCGAAGGGGCAGCTTGGGAGAATACTCTGAGAAAGAAAAACCCACTGAGGCCCACAGTGGACTGTCATGTCGTTGATGACGGTGAATTTTGTTTTCAGTAATTAAATGCAATATTTATGAAACATTTTTGGATTCATCCGGGATAAAATGTAGTTATAGAAATGCTATGTTTATATTAGTTTTGTAAAGATTAATGGAAAGTATAACTCACGATTTATTACCAGAAAAAATTATTTTGAAAACAGCATCTTCAAAACACATATTTTAAGACAGCAGAAAGTCAATGAAGACATGGAGAGCATTTGTCATTTGGGATGCTCCCTTCAAATGAAATTTATCCACCACGACTAGAAAGTGTTGATTGGGTGTGTAATTACATATTATATATATATATATATATATATATATATATATATACGCAAAAATTACAATATTTGTTTATAATGAAGTTTTTGAACATCCTAGGGCGGTAGGTAGAGTAAATCCTAAAATGCGACTTCAATGAAATCTAACTATGCATCAGAAGTGACACCATATTGTTTCAAATACGTAACAGAAAACAATTGTTATAGTATAAAGGTCTGAGTTGCTGGATATTGGCAAACATCACATCTGACTAATTTTAGAGAGTTCTAAAAACTTCTAGGATGTTGTCGATCGATTTATATATATATACATAGCTAGATTTTATCACCTAAGAAGACAGTCTGACACCCAAATGCACTCACTCATTGCCGTAAAAATTCGGGCACCAAGAAAGAGTTATCAGAATCGAACGAAATTTTATATATGTGAGTGCAACGTTGATCTATCGATTTCTACACATTAAACACGTAAGTGATTACAAAATCGAAGCAGAGGGATCATTTATTACAGGAAAAACTACAAATGTCAGGAGGTTCTAGTACCCTGTTGGGCCACCTTCAGCGTGAATACACAATGTAATACGGGCAGGCATTGAGGCATACAGGTCCCGTATGGTGTCCTGCGTCATCTCATTTCACATTTGTTGTAAGCACGCATCTAGTTCGACCAAACTTGTAAGCTGTCCATCTTGCAGTCCCAAGTGATCCGAGATATGCTCGATCGGTGACAAATTTGGGGATCGGGCAGACCAGTGATGGGAGGTAATGTGGCGGAGGCATTCCTATGACACCATTGCTGTGTGTGACCGATCATTGTCCTGTTGAAAATTACCTTCTGGGAGACCCGTCATGAGTGGCAAAACATGTGGCTGAAGGATGTCCCGAAAGTACTCCTAGGCTGCCATGGTTCCGTGGATGAATGTTAGGGGTAACCTGGTGTCCTATGAGACGGCACTCCACACCACACCTGCTGTGAGATCGGTGTACCGCTGTAAAACGAAGGCAAGATGGATGCGTTCACCAAGAGGTCTCCACACACGTACACGGCTGTCATCACTGCCCAAATTGAATATCGATTCTTCGCTGAAGAAGTCCTGGTTTCATTCGGTTGCGGTCCAATCCCGTCGAGCGCGACATCACTCCAAACATAGGCAACTGTGGATTGGTGTCATTGGAAACACACGTAGTGGGCGCCTCGATACCAAATATCCTTCAGCCAGGCGCCTGGCGATGGTACGGACAGACACATTGGCCCGTAGTGAAGGTGCTGCTTGTGTCCGGCTGGCGCACAATTATGGAGTTATCTCTGTGCGTGCGTGTCGGGTGATGTGACGATTTCTCGACTATTGGTCTATCGAGGGCATCCTGGGCATGGCCACCGAGTATGCGACCTCTCTCTCGTCGACTGGTCCCAACACCTCCTCACAGTAAAGTTAGTACGACCTAGGTGGCGGGCCACTAGCCAAGCTGACCACCTGACTTTCATCATCCCGATGATTTTTCCCCTCTCGAAAGCTTACAGCTAATCATATTGTCTTCGATGGCGGCGTAAAGGCATCGCTAATGAAAAGGCGTGCCTTTGAAATAGATTAAGCACAGGCAAAAAGCCTCTGAGTACCTTTGTACCTTTTCTTGCGCCAGAGAAAATGAAATTCGCCGCCCTCTCTGACACGTAGCTTCATGCCAAGTTTCGTTTTGTAAATCATAATTACTCATAATTACTAAAATAATCTCATAATTACTTCTTGGTGAGCAAATTTTTAAGACAGTGAGTGTATACAACCTTATATATCTTTCGAAAGGCTACAAATTGCTAGCTTACTGTTGGCAGTTTGGTTCAGTTCTAGATATATAAGCATTACAAACTTTAAAAGTGGAAAATATTCTATTATCTTCAACTCGACAAGATAATTTCTCGATAACCATGAGAATTACTCATCTAAGAACTATTGAAATAGGAATTATTGAACTTATTACTAAATATGTTATTATTTATAATTTTATCTAAATTTTTACAATTTAAGAACGAAGGAAATATTTTGGATGGAATTAAGCAAAATGAAGCAAAATTCTTGCTATAAAATAATTCTATAAAATATTTTTTTTTCGATAAATATAGTTTAAAACAATAAAATATTGGATTTTTTATATTTATAACTGGTTCTATTTTTTCGACAAAAAATTTCAATTATTTACATTTTTATGTATTACGTTTGGAGATATAAACATTTAAACTGCTTGCATTTTTCGTGACGCTCCGATTTCAGCCGGATACATAGACCATAAACGTTATTTACATCAAAAATTGTATTTTACCAGTAAAATAAAAATGATTCATCGCAAAGGGAAGTAGAAAAATATCTATCCTAAAAGGAATTTCAGTAATTTGTCTGCAGTGACTGTTTTGTTTTAATTTTTCTCGTGAAAGTAAGACTTTATTTAGATGGTTCTTGTTACTTTCCTTATATACATACTGTATAAGGAATCTATTGTGACGGGGTCGAAAATTCAAATTCCAGTTTTCCATGGGAGAGCACGTTTCAAGCATACCTGACAGCGAATCGAACATTTTTGAAGTGATGTGTGTGTGTGTGTGTGTGTGTGTGTGTGTGTGTGTGTGTGTGCGTGTGCGTGTGTGTGAAAGTAAGTGTGTGTGTGTGTGTGTCAGTGAGTCTGTGGAGACGATATCTTACGAACGAATAGAGCGATTCGAATTAAATTTGGTACAAAAATAAGAATCCGTGAATACTAGAAGCCTATCGTTTTAAAACACATTCGAATGTACAGAACCCCCCTAAAATTTCGAGTAAAATTTTGAAAAAAATCATCAAAAAATCTAAACCTTTAATAAAGTTACGCAAATAGACATTTCTTATGTAATTTTTCCTTATAAAACGATTGACATAAACTTTAGAATGCTAGAATGAACTGTTCTCGAGATATTGAACATTTTTCAAATAAATTTATCAAAAAATGCCATAAATTAAAGAAAAAAATATTAACAGTTGAGAAATATTTTCACTTTTCATATGTAATATCATCCTATTATTATAGCTATTTTTTCATAATAACTTTTAAGAAACAAGTTCATTTTTATTATGGATTATCACGCGATAATTTTGGTGACATCATTCTGGTGAATCTAACTCGTTCCATTCTCAAGAAAAGATACTTTGAGTAATACTTTTGTATTTAAACTCCAATAGTCATTTACTGGCTGTAAGAATAACTTATTTCTCCATCCATAACGCTTGGCGAGATTTTGGTGATGAATTTAGCGTAATGTCGCCAACATGGCGACATTTTTAAATGTTGTCAAATTAACGAAAATTTCGCCAAATGGATAAAAATGACTCCAAATCAATGAAAATGACGACTAATTGAAGAAAATTCAATATCTTGGAAATAATATAAGTATCTACTATAAGAATAATACCTTTTTTAACTGTAAAATTTATTGCTTTATATACGGAAAGTCCTGTGCTGCCCACATCAGATTTCTAAAAGTGTTTTTGTAGAATAAGTTTTACATTAATATGAGCAAATTATTTTATAGCACAATCATTATCATAAAATTCTAATTAATAAACTTGCAACACAAGTATTTATTCGTGACATACATAGAATCGCTTGTTTTAAAGCATAAAGAATCACAATTCACCTGTCTTCTTCAGAAACGTCTTTTATGTCATCTTTCATATCGAAGTACGTAACACAATTACAGGACAAACAAAAGTTATCTTGCAAAATATTTTATCTGCAAGTTATGCACAAAACTTTATTTTTTCTGCCGACAGAGATATTAGATTCTTAAGAGCTGAAAAGGAATATAATAACAAGAAGGCTGTTACAACTCCTGACATGTTTTGCAGAGTTACGTTAGTTTTTCTTCGCTCTTGCAATAAATTATGTTTCCTCGAAATATCAGCACATATTAAGTTGCAGAAATGCTAGCATTACGTGAAAACTTCCTAACAAATTTTATATCGAGTTCGGCTTCAAACTTATAATGAGATTGTGTGGGTAATAAACCAAATATTCCCCGATGTTTTTGAGATACTCATGACTTTGATGGGGACAACTTATGACTTTCTCTACAGATTCAAATTTACATTCAATTATTTATTTATTTTTACACAGGGACTAGTATTTAAAGCTGTCAAAGACAGATAACTACACTCTTAACAAGTTGATATGTAACGTTTTTAATACGTTGTATTTTGTTTAACAATGCATGATTCTTTGAGTCAAAAAATGCGTAAGAAAAACATTTTGCATGTGACTTTATCTGCATCATAATTTTTATGTATTATATTGTGCGTATTATATTGCAAAACTCACTTTAAAGATAAGACCTTAAAATTATGTCCCAGTAGCTCAACGGTTGAGGGTCGGCTGGTCAATTCGGAGATCCGGGGTTCGATTCCAGTTTGGGACAGCAAGTCCCTTTACAATACTCCACCCCAACAAATCAACTCTGTAGATTAGTGCAAATATGTCGAAGGTTTGAAAGTGACCCTAGTATGACTAGTACGGATTCAGTGGACTTTGGAAGATTGGGCGCCGATTTCAAATTGAGAAGATAACGACCACGCAGTATAATAACTTAGGTAAAAGTAGCAGTACCGGGAGGCTAACCTGGAGTAAAAATAATAGAAGATGGTCCGTCAGATTGTCAATTGCACTCCAATCTGACGATAAAAGATGGAAAGTGCAGAATTCACTTTAGAAAAAATAGTTTGCAATTCTATCCCTGTAACGGTACGGCGTCGGCTGTCCAAATCGGATATCTAGGGTTCGATTCCCGGTTGGGGCAGCAAGGCTTTTTACAATATATTTAAAACACTAATATGTTATATAAGTACATCTATCACTATATGATTTTTGCACTATTTTACTGATAATTTCATTTTTCTTATAACTCCATATGTAAGAATTTTCATTTCTAATGTGCTTGACGAACTTCCAAGCACTTCAGAATTCACTCCTTTGACATAGAAGGCTGAATCTCTGCATTCGTATAGTATCGAACATCGAACATAATTTAGATCACTTCCAGTGGCTTAGAAGGTTTAAAATTTAGAGACCGCATCTACCACTAAACCGAACCTAACGGATCCGGATTTTCGATTTTCCTCCTGAAGGTGATAAAATAAGGGGATGAGGTGTATTCTCTTAAAGCCCCGCCCCCATGAAGTCCCAACTGAGCACTTAAAATGCTCAAAAACACCATGGAACTGACCCTAATGTCCAGTTTTCAGTTAAGGCAACTACGTAATTTCTACACTAAGTACAATACATGTTAAGCAACATAAAATATATTAAAAACAATTGCAGCTTAATTTTTTAAGATTGCTAGTTTCCCTGTCTTTGATTGTCTTAAATACTAATTTCTCTACACCAGACTTATACTTTCTGATTCTGCGAATTTTTTGTACACGTCAGGTAGAGATAGGATAAAACTATTGATACATAGATTTGTTATTTGTTTCAGAGCATAGATAAATAAATTACTAATAAATATGTTTAAAGATTGAATTACGTAACGTCAACTATTTCGGAATGATGAGATTGGCTTTGTATATTCTATCCTTACCCAGACAAAGTTTCCACGAATCAAAGTTACGGTTAAATCCAACATAACGATTTTCTGTGATTGGCCATCAAGGTTATTTATTTAGAACTAGCCGTCTTCGGCGACCAGCCTATTCGCTACCCTTCAAAATTCTGACCGTGGCAAACTGGCCGTGGAGTTAACTGGCATAACCCCGTGGAGTTAACAAAGTTTGTTTTAGTTTAATTACGTTAAAACTAATAATGAAATTTTAAGATGAAAAATAATGTTCTAAGGGGGTTCTTGAAAATTGATTTGTAAAGTGAATTTATTCAAATGTTTGTGAACTGTGAGATTCTAGGGATTTCTGTACCTGTAACCCTAGGAAAGGGATCCCTTTGATGTGTACTCACATCCGGTATTAGCTGATCCTATGTTTTTTATAGAGGTATGCTCCTCTATATGGTTTAACACTAATAATTAAATTTTAAGATGAAAAATAATGTATTCCAAAAACAAAAACTTTCATTATATAAGTTTGTATATATTAAAAACTTTTATGTTTTTAATAAAAACACGAAACAAAATTATAAACACCTATAATACCAATAGTCCACTGTTAAAATAAACTCCAAACTGAATAAAATGTTTACAAGTTAAACAAAAATCTAAATACAATTCTATAATATAAGTCGAAAACCTGTTAAATCAGAACAATTTTAAAACAATATAAATAAAACACACTATAAACGTGTAAATACAGTTAATACGTGATGTTATAAAAATAGAAAGAAAAGTTTATGTTCTTAAAAGAACAATAATGAAGTAAAATAAATTCTTATTTTGATACGGATAAATCGCTCCAAAGAAACTGCTAACACAGCAAACTGAAAGGTTTGGGTTGAGATGTAAAAAAAATGGCCTATTGAAAGAATTAATAAATGCATTTCAAGCAAATTGAAATTTAAAATGAAAAGTAATGTATTTCGAAAATAATAATTTATTCCAATAAAATGGATGAATAATTTTTTTCAAATGAAATGGATGGTTTGTTTTAGTTTAATGACGTACATTCATTATTTGGCAGGCACAAATATCGAGTGTTCCACCCGATTTCGCTATTCTTATCTGGCGCAACCTCGTCACCTCAGAACCGTGACGTCAGAACCTCGCCCACCTCCGCTCCACCATAAAAACACCGTGCGTCTACGCGCGCATGTGGGTGAAAAATCGATCTCTTTTTTTCGTGGTTCGGCAGAGAAATTGAAAATCATTATATCCTTAAAATCTGGATCGTTCGACTACTTTTTATTATTTCGTGACCAGATTGGGCTTGTAAGAGAACCTGATCTTTGAGCTTTCTAAAAATGTAAATTATTAATCGAAATTGTCGGTACTTTTCTCGACGCGAGGATTTCAAAGCGAAAGTTCATTTTTTTTAGCTGAATGTGACTTTTGTTTCAAAATCTTTAAAAATATTAAAATTTGTGTCTGAGATTTGAAATTGATATATATTTACTCACAATTGTCTGCTCTTTCCGGTCATGTGATTTGTTTTTTTTCTATGCGCCTGGATGGTGGGGGAAAAACTGTCGAAATCGCATAAAACAATTAAAAAAAAAATAATTCAAATTTTAAAAATCGGTTTTCACGTGTCACCTTCTACACTCCCGGGTCTCCAGCGACAACGGCCGTACCGTGCTGAAAACACTGGTTCTCGTTAGATCACCGAAGTCAGGCAGCATCGGCCGCGGTTAGTACTTGAGTGGGTGACCACCTGGGAACACCGTGTGCTGTTGGCACATTTCGGGCGCGGTAGCCCGGTGGTTTGCGCGCTAGATTTGCACGCTGCCACAACTGCCGCAGTTTTCATGCGGAGTACGATCACGTTAAACATGTGGGTCCGTAAGTCCTTCCGAGAGGTTGGTGGTAGGGGAAGGAGGGTACGGTCCCTAATGATGCCTCCCCCACTGGATTCCGGTCTATATTGGGTGGCACTTCCCGGCCGTCCAAGCAGTTACCTTACACCTTTCTGGTAGGTCGGAATTGTCTGGGTCTCAACAACAACAACCCCCGGGTCTCCGATTGCCAAATATCGTAACTCTGCGACGCGCGGTCGCTGAGTCTATAGTGTATAAGACACAGACACACAGACAGATAGACAGACATTGCCTTTTATTACACAAACTAGAACAAATAACTCATAACTATCAGGATCCGAAATAAGAGCCCGCTACTTATATAAGACATATATTAAACAAGAAAGATCAATCATGCATAAAGCATTCATTATGGAACACTTTTCAACTGCAATGCAATTTTAATTAAACATATCTAAAATGCAATACATTCAGCGGGGATGATGTCATCAAAATATAAATCGCCTGGTTCTTTATGTAAAAGAAGTGAATATTTCATTAATACACTTTTATTCCATTCCTTTCATTTAGCTGTGATTTTTTTTAAATTATCACAATATTGCACTAATTCATTTTACTTAAAACCATGGTGGTAAACGCACTTTCTTACTACATGTTTGAAACTTCTTCGGAAAAGGCAATGCTATAAAATCGTCTGCTTCTCTATGTAATATCAATGAATATTTCATTCATATCACTTATATTCCAGACTCCAGAACTAAATGATTTTGCGCTGAAAAAATTCAGCAATTAATCAATTAATATACAACTTATCTTACAGCTTGCTGTGTTTATATCCTGCATACGTTAAAATTAGGCTTCGTTGGTGAAATAATCAAAATTTGATGATCATTTGACCTAAAAAATATTGTAATCGCGTTGGCGCAGAATATAGCTGAACATAAATTACGCAAAAATAAACCGGTTTATGTACGAATGCAACACAAAATATAAATTAAAAAAAACTTTAAAAATCACGATTTTTACTCTGGGAAAAAGATGGATGCCATATTTTATTTTTAAGTGGGTCATGTGATGTCATCATATTATACAGGTGCAATTATTACTTTAATTTTAATTAAAAAAACTACGAACATATTTTTCTGAAATTCTTTTATATATTTTATGGGCTAATTGACCTAAAACTTTCGAAGCAATTTGTGAATTTTAAATTCGCTTATACAATGTTTGAAAAATTAAGTCTCATACTGTTCAATGTATTTCATTTTTTCAACCCGAGTTCAATCCAAAACTAAACTGGTGATAATATTCATTTATATTCCTATATGTTCCACAGACCCCCCCCCCCTGGGGCAGGCCACCCAAAGATGGTGGTTACGGTTGTTGGCTCCGTAGCCTTGATCCTCCGACTCTGGGCGGTATGATAATCCGAGAAACCGGCTTTCGAGGAACCAACCGTCGTAACGGTGAGGCAGTTAGGCCATGGACTCTTCCAGGTGGTTGTGATCTCAGGGACTGTGTCTATTCAAGAACCTGAGCCTAGATCCGACCGGCGACTGGGGTCAGGCTTGGCGAGTGTTCTTCGGACCCTGCCCGATGAATGATTCCGCCGAGTATGCGACCGCGGCTGCGACTGTGGCTTTGCTGGATGCGAGATTGAAACCTGCACGCGGCAAGCCTTAATACGGCGTAAACCTCCACGGTCGCCTGGCTTGTTCGTATAATCCTGTCCCACAGACCGTCCCAACAGCATACTAAAATAATATTGATATACTAAAATAAATTTGATAAAGTCGTTTTCACGGCAGTTATAGTGCGAACGGACAGACAGCCATACAAATTGATCAACGTCATAAACACTTTTCAACTATGTTGTAAAGTGTTAATAAAATAAAAAAAATATTAAATGAAGCAAAATACAGATATATATTAAATTATTATACATATAGATATTAAATAAAATAATGATGTCTCATATTGTATATCATTATTTCGGTATATTTTACAGACACATGCAAAAATGTCTTCTAAATAAAAAAAAATATTGCATACCCTACTCTTCAATGTATTCATCAATATTAAGCTTTTTGTATATCACTTTGAAAGTGTTACTGTTGTTTTTCGTTATTAAAATCATGGGAATATGTGGTTAATGCAATGTTTATTATCTCCACTGTATATAACTGTCAGTGCAAAATACTTCTTAAACCACACTATATAGTGACTATGCGAACATTTCACACATTTTTGGCATTTTATTAAAAAAATTTCGGCTATTGGAATGATAAAAGACATTCCCTAAGATATAGCTGTGTCTAATAAAATTCAGTGCACTTTAATAAAATTCATCTAATGCTGTGTGTCTAATAAAAATATATTTTATTAAAATATTTTCTACTGTTTTAAAGATTAAATTCATTTCTTAGAATAGATGGAACATGACAAAATACAAATACAGTGTGGATGCCCAAACATCTAAGAAATATTAAATGGTTTAATAGCATGTTAGATCAGAGAAATTCCAGTTATGAACAAATAATGCTATTCTTTTTGCCCATAACTGTTCGAAAAATACTTGCTTTGACATCCCATAAAGTTTATATGACAGGAAGGAAACATGTTGAACAGCTTAATGGGTATATATTGACAAAATTGCGAATTGCAATTTTATTCCGAAATGTTCGGAAAATGACAACAAGGTTCTTCGCTAACCATGAAACAAGATGAATTTATGTCAGCAGAATCATAATGAGCATCAACGATAGAAGAAAATGTATATTTATATATATTTGTGATAATTTGAATAGCATTATTTCTGTATTTGATCTTTTGGAAAGAATAAATTCGTTTATTGAAATTTGAGTCGGATTATTAAATGATATACTGTACTGCTTTTGAATATTTAAATATATTAGAATGTAACATCCAATTTACAGTTATTTCTTACTACACTTAATTTACCCAGTGTTGTTCGGGATTACAATGCGCACAGCTCATGCTACTGTCTCGCATAAAGCTACGATTTAATATGATTTAAGCTTAGAGACTTGGAATAATGAAAACGCCGCTCCGTATCTTTCATTAACACTGTCTGAGAACAAAAACTAATAATCTAATCAACGGCAGATGTGTGATAGTGAGGTGGTGAAGGTGTGTGCCATTATGTGCCTTTCGTAATCCCATGGACGGTCAAAATGGAGATTTAATGGCGTATTGAAAATAAAAAAAATTACGTTTGCTGAAGATGGGGCAATTATATGAATTTGTCTCATTGTGATTGTGTTGAAAAATTAATTGAAACCCCGCATAATTTGGTATAATCCAGGAATAAAGTAGCCTTGAATCGTAACATTGGTATATTGATATCGTGGCCTCAAATCCCACCATTACTTCTTTACATGAGTTCCTTAACATAAAAATTAAATCAAACACTCTACACATTGATGTCTACAATTTTAACTTTTAAAATTAATTATCATTTATTTACACCTATATTATTGTTATAATTATAATTATATCAATTTTAACAAACGTTTAGGGAGGAGAAATCTGGTTTCACAGTGATGAGATTGTTGAAATGGCTATATAAATTGTGTCCTTTGTAAGGCGGGATAACAATGCTGTTAGATGTTAAAACGCAGATGTTAAAGCGTGTTATGCTTAAAGTCTCTATTGGTGACGGGTTTCGGTGTCGATTTAAATTGTGTTCTTCTGGTGGAAATGGAGATCAATGAGAGTACTGAAAATTAAAATTACATGCCTTTAATTTAACGCGTGTTGATGTTACGTTAACATATGAAGACCAGGAGATATCTAGGTGGGATTATTGGATAAAATATTGTATTGTTTTTTAATATTTAAATACACCAGCATAACCAGTAATATCCACTTTGCAGTTATATTTCTTACTGCATTTAATTTACCCAGTATAGTCTTTCAATGAAATGCGCATAGAACCATATATTAAATATATGAATTGTTCATCATTATTTTACTATATAATAATATAGTAAATATATGAATTGTTCTAATTGTCGAAATTGCGATTTAATATGCGTCAGTCATGGAGGCGCAATTCCAATTATAATATCCAACTTTGCATCGGTGTTTTGCTCTAGCTTAGGACTTGTAGCTCTGAATAAAATGGAATTTTCATTGTTACTGAGGAACTGTACCAAACTGAAAGCAATCCAAAGACTGGTCAAAAGTGCCTATTTAGGGAGTAGATACTTGATGACATTGAGCTCGCGTACCGGGCGCGTTTCTGTTGCTGTTGCTAATTATTTGCTTAAAAATGTGATTGCCAAAAGCAGTGATTGATAAATAACGTGGCTGTATTAAAATAATGACTGTTTACTACGGGCACCACAGTTAGTGTCAATATTATTATTACTTTCTTTATATACGTGTCAATATTATTATTACTTTCTTTATAATGTATAAGGAAAGTATTGCGACGGGGTCGAACATTCGAATTCGAGTTGGGGAGATTTTGGCAACAAATTTGGCCCAATGCCGCCAACTTGGCGACTTTTTTAAGGGTTGCCAAATTAATGAAAATCTCGTCAAATGGATAAAAATCACGCCAAATCGATAAAAATGTCGACTAATAATTGAAAATTCAATATCTTGGAAAGAATATAAGTATCTACTATAAGAATAACCTTTCTTTTTTGCTATAAAAGTAGTAAATTCATTGCATTATATAAGGGAAATTATGTGCTGCCCACATCAGATTATTATTATTATTATTATTGTAATTATTTTGCATTACTAAGTTCTTTTCAACAGTATTTCTTTTCATGATCTTTCATCGTTCATAATGCATCTGTAATGCATTTTTATTTCAGATAAGAACTTCGTATGTGTTAGCGATACATTTATTACAATTTACAGCTTCTTTATTTTAAAACAATTTACAAAAACTGTATTATCACAAAAAATTATGGTCAATATATTGTGAAAGTAACAAACCTAATTTCTGTAATTAGTCAATTAGATCGCTCTGAGAAGATAGTCTTCTTTGAAAGTATTAAAGTCAATTATTTTTTTTTTTTATTTTATTAGCTCTTCAAACAATTTTATAAGTTCATCCTTTTACGGTCGTTTGTTTAAGAAGATAAATTAAACGCTTGCGGTATATGCGGATGTTTTTAAAATACCCTTTTCTTTTAAAAATTTGAAAAAAAAAGTAAAGTTTAAGCCGACAAAAGTTTTATTGAGGATTATTAAATTTATTAAATGTTATTAGTAAAATAAATCAAAGTTATCATTATCTGATTTTTTCAGAATTAATTAATAATTAGTATTTAATTTATTTGGTGAGAGATAGTGTTTACAACATTTATTTTATTACTTAAATTAACTTAATTTGGCCTCATAATCGTGTGTACAAAATTATAAGTGCAGTTTAAATCTAACAAAATTATAAGCAAAATTAAAATTTAAGTTTTGAAAAGATAAGTAAATTTAACTCAAGAATTTAAAACCGTGCTAATTTGTTATTCCTAACAAAAGTTTTAGTGAGGATTATTTCTTAAATGTTATTAATAAAATAAATTTGAATTTATCATTATCTTATTTTGTCTAAATTAATTAATAATTAGTAATTAATTAATTTGATGAGCGATAGTGTTTACAATATGTATTTTATAATTTAAATTAACTCAACTTGGCTCGTAATCGTGTGTACAGAATTATGCGTCCGACATATTACCCATCTGTTTGCAGCGTCCTATATAAAACTGTGAATAAACATAATTTTTAAAATATAAACAGTGACATGCAACACTCTAAAATTATGAGACAGTTTTTCTCAAACGTTTATATTTATTAAAATTATTGTTTGAAGTTATTCATATTATTATTCAAATTTTCATTTACAATTTAATTCATCAATTTGACACCAGCAATTTATATTTTGTTATTCATTAAGTTTTCCAATTTAACTTTGGGAAATGGTTACGATGACAGACTTAGACTAAATGTTTGATACACTTTAGAGCTAATTTTTAATTGAAATAAAATATCTTCAATATCCTCGTGGCCTATAAAATGGCACATTCCGCTTTTGCTTTCCATGTCATCTGAAGAGGGATCTTTGAACACAATCGTTGTAGGCAAATTTAATTTTCTACCCGGACATCCGACAACATGAATATCGAATTCACTCTTTTGTGTTACTGACTGGATATATATATATATATATATATATATATATATATATATATATATATATATATATATATATATATATATATATATATATATATATATATATATACAGGGTTTATATAAACTGTTTTGACAAAATAAGAGGGGTGATAGTACCCATCAAGACGAAAAATATTTACAATGGAACCTAAGGTCGCATTCCACTCTAAGTGTCAGAAAATAGTAAAGTTGAACTTTCAACACTAATAATAGGGAGAATTAACGTAATCGTAAGTTGCACAATCCTATTTATTTACCCCAGAGAAAGACTCAAAGTAGATGCTCAAAGTGACGGCCAAGAGTGCCGTTGCACAATTCAAAATGGCGAATGAACGACTGGTGCACCCTTTGGAAGACACCTGGTGTCGTGTTGTTTATTCTGTCAGCTGCAACAACGAGTCTCGCGCCGAAATTTTCTACGAAGTCCATAAGCGTCTCGTGCACCAATGATTTTATGTGCCCTCAGAAGAAATGAGTTGAGGTCCAGTGAGCGGGGAGGCCAAGCCACAGGTCCATAGTACGATCTAGATTTCATGGTAAATATTGTTCGTCTTAATGGATACTATCACCCCTCTTATTTTGTCAAAACAGTTTATATACTCCCTGTGTATATATATATATATATATATATATATATGTATATATATATATATATATATATATATATATATATATATATTTATATATATATATATATATATATATATATATATATTTATTTATATATATATATATATATATATATATTTATTTATATATATATATATATATATATATATATATTTATATATATATATATATATATATATATATTTATTTATATATATATATATATATATATATTTATTTATATATATATATATATATATATATATATATATATATATATATATATATATATATATATATATATATATATATATATATATATATATATATATATATATATATATATATATATATATATATATATATATATATATATATATATATATATATATATATATATATATATATATATATATATATTATAACCCAGACTTTCAACTCTACAACTATCTATCGCTACAGGCTCCGCATTCATTTCTCCTCCTTTGGCCCATTGGCTGCTGAGCTTATGCGAAAAAGTTAGAGACCCAGACAGCTAGACTTGCCCTAAAGCATGATCAGCTGGTTGAGTGGTCGGGAATTTGTGCGAAAAAGTGGTCATTAGTGTGTGCGAAAAAGTTTTCAATGGCCGGATATGCATCAAGCGTAACAGCTTGAGGTTCGAAGGACCACGTGATCCCTTGATGTGTGTGGGAATTATTTATTTCCCCATCATAAATAAGAATTGAACGTCAAATATTGACGTCGGCAAGCTTGCTGTATTATTAGCTAGAGCAAACTTTTAATTGATCATACCTGGACTTTACGTTTATATTTTTTGGCATCACAGCATCCAAACATGTAAAATCTGTTGTCAATGTCTGTTACTCTGTCATGTCTGTCATCATATTATGATCAAATAATAACACAAATGTATTAGCACTTTGCTTGTTCAAAGTAAGCAGGTTGTTCTGTTAATATCTAATCATAATTCTGTTTGTAATAAATAGGAATATATGTTTTCCATTTTAACCAGGTTAAAAATACTTGTAACAACGTGAGATTCATTGTTCTTCTTTTTTTTATATCTTTTACTATAAGCCCAATGTAAAAATATATTGTTCAATAACCATAATTTATGTTTTACACTAAATATGAAAGGTCACCCCTCAGTACGCAGATAATTACTGTGCCATAAATTTCTCTTCAAACCAGCATTGACGAAGAGTGACAAAATATTTTAGTGAGGCATAATTCCAGGGGCCAAAATTATCAAATAATAAATTTCCACTTTAACTTCTATTTCTAGTAGATATTGAAACACACCTGTATGTGTGTGGATCTTTAAAAAATGTTTTTTACTCGATTCTACTTCCACAAAAACATGTACTTTAAATATGGCTTGCTCAGGACAGAATGGGACGATAAATTTCAAAACTTAAAGAATCAAAATATACCTCAAAAGACAACGAGTACAAAATTTCAGTCATCTAGCTTCTCCAATTTTCCGGATATTCTCGGAAATCATGAAATCCATTCGCAAATCTAGTTGAGTTATAAAAAGCACGTACGCATATTTATCATGATTTGCGCTGCATCTGACGCTGTAAACTAGTTTATTAGAAATATATAAACAGTTTTGTGGTACCTACTATAAGCATGCTCGTTACCTACTATAAGCATACCTACTATAAGAATGCCTACTATAAGCATACCCGAAAAAGAAAAATAAACTCTTCATACTCAATGTTTCCTACAGTACTATATCCAGATTCCGACTTATATCCCTAATAATATAAAATTAATGAAACATATCTGATGTGAGCATCACATGATTATCATTAAAAATATATAAGCAATTTTGTGATACCTACTATAAGCATGCTCGATACCTACTATTAGCGTGCTTTATACCTACTATAATCATGCGCGATACCTCTATAAGCATGCACGAAAGGGAAAATTAAACTCTCCATACTCAAAGTTTTCTACAGTACTATATCCAGATTCCGGCTTATATCCCTTTCGCGACGGCGGCATTCCGGAACTGCCGCGGCCCAAAGGACGGAGTGTTTCTCTTCCGAACTGTTCCCAGGGAACGGCAATTTTTTTTTTGCGCTAAGCCTAACTCTCGAAACAAATTCACTAAAATTCACCTATTTAACACAGAAATATACTTTTTTCAGGAATAAAAGAAGTATTTATTTTCTATTTGATGTATATATTTTCATACAAATCTGGATACAAAGTACTCGTTATTTGCTCCCATTATTTTATCCGAAATAAATGAATAATTTCACTGCCTCTAAAACCTAAACAAAAAAAATACTCTCTTATATTCCTATGATTCACCAACGAAATCATAAAGCTGAAATCAAAACAAGACTCGAAACTCAATTATTAAATTGTTGATTCTGCGAGAAGTGCTCTATTTGTTTATATTACAAAACCATGTTTCACCGCTCCAAATGGAGAAATAATTCATTGGATCCTCCTTATGCCAAGGTCAATTATCTGCAAAATGCATTGAAGTTGTTTCCACGGACATTTAACGCTATATAGTAGACAAATTAAAACGTTCCATGTGAAAATACGATTACGTGCCACTCGTCGTTTAGGGTAAAGTTTTCTCCGTCACGAATGCGTGCCGTCCGTTATTGAATGCAAGTTCGCAGCCGGCACGCGGGCGTGCCAACCGTCGCGAAAGGGACATACCCAATAATATAAAATGAATAAAAAATATCTGATGTGAGCAGCACATGACTATTATTAGAAATATCTATCTAAGCAGTTTTGCGATACCTCCTATAAGCATGCTCGAAAAGGAAATATAAACTCTCCATACTCAAAGTTTCGTACAGTACTATATCCAGATTTGGGCTTATATCCCCAATAATATAAAATGAATAAACAATATCTGATGTGAGCAGCACATGATTATCCTTACAGACTCAAATTCACTTTTATTTTATTTCTCTAATAATTTAATAAATTGAGTTTAATTATACAGTATAACACGCATACTTATTTGAAATTACACTCAATTTGCACATCTAATCAATGCTGTCATTTAGTAACGACGTATTTTCTAAGACGACTTAGGAAAAATGCAAAATTCAACTGAAATAACTCTAGAACGGCTAGTTTTAGAGTAATCGGTTGGACTTTCCATTGTCAAAGTTACATTGTCAGTGTTACTTTTTCCATTGTCAAAGAAGATTTTAATGGATACGTTTGAGTATATGTAGTCTTTTAATTTAGATTTTGACGATTTTTGCTTGTCATTTAGCAAAAAAAGGCAGGATTTTTTTTTCCGAATTTTACAAAATACAAATCACCACCAGGGGAACCCACAAATGTCTTATCTACCAAATTTTGGGAAATCTGGTCTGTTAGTCTTTTAGCTAGAGTGAATATATGCGATTTTCACTGGCCCTTTTGCAAAAAAGTACATATTCTTTTATTTCGAATCATACCAAAATCTAATCAGCGCCAGAGTAACTCACAAGTAACTTACTTATTATATTATAAGAAATTTGGCCCGTTATTTTTTGAGTTAGAGTGGTTGTATATATTGTATACGCACACAAACGCATACGTCACGCTAAAAATAGTTTTTTCGTGTTCTAGAGTCGGTCCTAAAACGTGTAGATCCGCCGAAAATACTAATTGCGATTTTCGGCATTATTCTCGTATTTTCCGTATACATTACCATATATTACAGGAATAGTAAAAAATCGAGAAAGTTCCAAAGCAGAAATACCGCCAACATATTGAAACTGTTTTCATATAATTCGGAATCTTTATTTAAGAAATTCAGGAATTGTCATTCTCTAGGATTAATATTTAAGGAAATAAAGCCCATTAAGTAGCTCTTAAAATGTCCAATATATTATATTAGAATTTCTATATATTTGCCAAATTCGCAATTTCATTTTCTAAAACTTGTTATGGCAAAGTATGTTCATTAAGTATTTTTCGTTAATTAAATTGAAAGGATACATTCGAAGCAGCAACATACTATACCTGATCTCATTCTAAAGAGTTTCACCTTAATACAATTTCCAACCACGTATAGAGGCATAAAAGTTAAACAGAATTAGCCTCTTCTTGAAGCCCAACTTGTAGAACATGACTTGAATAGTAAGGGATACTAAGATGTTTCTACTTATTTTGGAGATGAGCACAAAATAATATATATCCGGATATATACTTATCAAAAATATCTCTGTGACAGTTTTAGAAGTTTTAATTTGAGTAAAAACTAATTTTGTTTTTAAAATGTCATTACAGAAATTCGTAAAATATACAGAAGTTTTCGATTTGATATGTCTTTAATTCTTAAGTTATGTTTCCTTTAAAGTATTATATATATATATATATATATATATATATATATATATATATATATATATATATAATACAAAAGAGAATGAAGAAAGAACAACATGTTGTTCTTTCTTCACTCTCTTTTATATTATATAAATGTACTTGTTTGAGCAGCATAGCGCCTTTAAGTATATTTTCAGTTGTTTGATTTCGATGAGGTTAATAGATATATTTATATATATATATATATATATGTGTGTGTGTGTGTGTGTGTGTGTGCGTGTTTGTGTATGTGTGTTTAAAATCGGAGTGTTAAGCATATTTCGGAATTCATATTGGTTTCTGAAAAATTGGTCGAATGCTTTGTCACTGGTGACAAATCATCTTCCATGCTATTGTTTTGCTAAAAGTTTTCCTTCAAACATCAATCTATCTGGATGTGCTACAGATAGAATTCGTTTATATGATGACCGATTTGGATTTACTATTGCGTTTAGGAGAAGAATGAGGGTTTCATTAATGATTGCCACTTCCTATACTTTTCCATTTCCGGTTCAAAATTTTTTATTTTATTTGAAACATATATTACTTAATATTGAATAGATAGAGCTTATATGACAAATGTCATGGATCCAGCATTAAATTCTTAAGTATTCATTGTGGTTCACAAAGAATTTAATTTTCTTTCCCGGAACAATCTCCACTTCCGATTCAAAAAAACTTTTGAACCATATATATTTCAGGATTAGCTGTAAACAAATTTTAGATCATGACAGATATGGATTCAGCATAAAATTTCGGATGGTGTAAAGGGATTAATTAATGATTTCTACTTATAATTCCAAAGATATCACTGTTGATTAAAAATGTATATTTTTGTTTAAGCATCTATATTTTGAAATTGGTAATAGATATTGCTTCGACGATGACTGGCATGAATTCAACATCGAATCCCTGAGTAGAATGAGTGATTCCCAAACGATTTCTACTTTTGGTTCTTTCCCATTTTCTGTTCAAAAATGCCCTTGAAACATATATCTCTCAGGATTGTCTATCGATATATCTTCGATGTTGCTTTATATGAATTCATCATTGAATTCAACAGTAAGTAGGGGGAGGGATTCGCTAAATATTTCATTTCCGGCTCTGGAAGTGTCACTTTCGCCTTCTCCAAAAAATCCATATCAATGAGCGAAATAAATCTTCAAAGAATAAAAACGTTAAATAATTTCTTCAAAAATAAAATAATATTCATCCCCCACTATATGAAAGATCCTTCATAAATTATTTGAAATACGATACGGATGTTATTGATATACAAATAGTTTACATCAATCAACACGGATAAGTGAAACACATCTGATTTATCAATGTTTCTCTAGTAATGCGAACTTTCATAACAAACTTTCTTCGAAAGAATGTTTACGTAATAGTACAAAGGACAATTTTTCTATGATATATGAATGGTATTACAGATTATACTTTGGAAATCATGGGTGTGCGTTCAAGATAGACGAATGAGTCCACATTTCTGGATACCTAACCCTTTTATTCACAAATGCAGAGTAAACAGGAAATATATGCAGTAAAACAATACTTACATGCACCGCTAATTTCATAAAATAACCTATACTATTCTCCAAACATTGAGATATTTCGTTTCACAAAGCAACTGATACTATTCTTAAAACATTGACAAAACTCACAATTCAATACAGCTCGTACCACGCCAACTTCTATCCAACTGAGTGATGACACCTTTTTATACACTCTGCACAGAAACTTCTGTAGATCTCTCATATATCGTAGAATACTAGTCATTTCGAGGTGTTTTTAGAGTCTTTGAAAGTCGTCTAATGTCGCCAAATCGAACAACCTATCTTTGAACTTTGGCTCCAATATCACGTCGTGGGAAAGGATGCATGTGTATATTTTTTTTGTCTGATCTTTGAAAGAGACGAAAGTGAGAAGGAGAAAATAGACTCCAAAACGTTTTACAAGTTCGCAACAACACACATATGTTTTTTATCCTGGTAATAACCGTAATGCAAATGAAACTCAACTTTGAATGAATATATGAGAAAGTCAAAATGATATTTACGCATCAGTTATTTAAATGTGAATGACACTTCTGCATTATAATCCCAGTGAAACGTTTTGTTATAAGCAATCATGATTAGTAAACTAAATATTTCCTTAAATTGATCCGACTAAATTCACTTTGAAAGAGCAATTAGTCGATTTCTCACACATCATTGTATATTTAGTGTCATGCTGCTAGAATACGATAACGATGATTGACGTTCGAATAAACTGGAATTAATTATCGTTTTAAGATATATGGCAATAAACCCCACATGTCTGCTATCAGGATTAAAAAGCATTATTCTATGTAAATAATGCGCGTCGTTCGAAAATCTATTGTTATCTTGTCTATTCATTTCGTTTATGTTATTGTTGTAAGATTTTCAGACTGTGAGATAAGAAGATAATTATGTTTTAGTATTACAATAAAGGAACATTAATCAATGCAATTTCATGCAAATAGAGTAATGAAAGAGTCGCACAAAATATATTTTAAAATCATATAATTTACCTAGAAAATAAAATAGTAATTTTTTTTTCATTAATTTTTTTGACAAACAGTCTTATTATTCGTATTTGAATCGATACTGTAATAAAAATGCATATTTGAGTTTTTTTTTTTTTTAATCATGAATCCATTATACTTGAGATTAGTAAATTGAATCGATTTTAGTAATAAGAACATTCTATTGATGTCCATTTCTTAAGAATGTTTAGTTCAGAGAGTCTTAAGTTTAAAATGGCAGCTTAATCAGTTTTCCGCGAATAAAAATTTATTATATATAAATCAACATGCAGAAGTTTTTCTTCTTAATTTTTCGTTGAACAACGTTCAGGCGAATGAATGTCCCATTTAATTAACTAAAAGGGAACATTTGAACATTTATCTCAAATAGCTACTTTACATAAAGTGAAATACTGATTTGTTTCAAAAATTAAAGAAATCGTATAATTAATTCACTATTCAAAAATAATGATATAAATCGAAAATTTTAAACGCGATATTAGTGTACTTCTTCACTATGAGTTTAACCAATTGCTTAACAAACTGCCAAAGTATAATAACGGTCACACCACCAAGTGGAATAGAAGATAAATTAAACAAGGAATTGTATGTGGAATAGGCGCGCGATCAGGAATAGAGAGAAACAGATTGAAATAGAACAAGCCACGAATCAAAATATCTTGTTACGGCTTACAGAAAATTAATAAACATACAGATAAAATTGCTGCTAAAACATAAAATTCAAATAATTCTGTTAAAGGAAAATATAATAAAAATTAAAACTATCGACCGGTTTCCAAGGTGAAGACGTCTGTCTTCGTCATGACACAAAAGGGCAAAGATAAATCAATGTAACTAATAAAATGTAACCAAAATACTTTTGCTCTTACATTACATCTTCTTAATAATACACTGTAATATTATACCTTAATTAAAATTGATTTAATTAAAATTGCCTTTAAAAATGACGCCTACCATGCTATTTATTTACGCTGCAGCCTGAGCTTAATTATATGACATTGATGCCTCAGATGGTGGATTTTACTACAAAAATGTTGATAATGCATTTTGCATATTTTTTAAGCCACCAGAGAGATTTAATGTGAAAAATTCAGAGCCATTGTATCCAAAAGTAAATTACTACATTTCTAAAGGTACTAATACATTTGATTCCAAACTGGTTTTCTCGTCTATAAAATTAATTGTATTTCCATGATGACGCTATTCAGAATTTCAACAATGGGGAAATTTATCATATTTCTTGCCGTTGTGGATTATCGTATTTAGGTCAAACTAAACGTGCCTTAATGTTCTTGATTTTTTTAATTCAACACAATAGCTCTTTCAAAATAGATAAATTTGTTGATTTGTCTTAGAATCCCGAAAGATTTACATTTTCTCATGGATTGCGAAAATAAAATCAATAAAACACTCAGAATTTGGTGTAATAAAATACTTAAACAATATTTTTATTTACTACACTATTGAAATATGTCTGAGATTTTTTTTAACGAAAAGGAAAATTTAGGTATATTCATTAGGGATATTTTTACAAATCAAAAATATTAGGAATATTTTTACAAAATAAAAAAATAGGAACACTTTTACAAAACAAAAATATTAGGTACATTTATACAAAACAAATATATTAGGGACATTTTTACAAAACAAAAATATTAGGAATATTTTTACAAAACAGAAAACTTGCAGCACCAAAAAAAATCCCTAACATCAGATTTTCTAGAGGTGCGAGTACAGGCATTCCCACAATTGGAGACTTTTCAAGACATGAAAGTTTAATCTGTGGTCAAACGACGTAATTTCTTATCTTCATAAGATCTGCTTTTAAATTACACGTAAGAGACATATGTATGTGTGAACAAATGCTTATAATTAGGGTTATCATACATATTTTTTTCAAACAAGACATTTTATACTAGGGTCAATTCTATATATTGAGTGAGTTTTATACCAGCAATATTTGATCTGCTGGATTTTAGCATCCTGCTAGACAACTGGCGCATAAATTTATACAGTGAAACAGAAATGAACATTTCTCTATCGTTGAAATGTTACCTCGAAATAGACTTTATAATACCACCTTAATCGCTTATCATTATTTAGAATGAATCAATTCTCTAAATCCATGTCGATCAATGTAAACTTCTCTGGCTACAATGTCCCAAGTTTAATTACTCTGGATAATAGTTATTACCTGACTCAGGTGATAATAATTATCCCCTGAATCATTTAAACTAATTATTAGTACCAAAATATGGGATCGTTACATTCAAATATTTGTCACAAAGGGATATTCAATAATTGCAAGTTATATAATCAGATGATTACAAGCAAGAAGTTGGGAGGAACACGAGGATTTCAATGGAAAATTAACTAGCCTTGCTCAATCAATAATCATATATCATGAATGACAGCTTCTTTAGACAAACTGATCGCTTTACAGTGTATATGTGATTTCGTATTACTTTCCTTATATACATAATGTATAAGGAAAGTATTGTCACGGTGTCGAAAATTCGAATTCGAGTTTTCGACGGAAGAGCACGTTTCAAGCATCCCTGATCACGAATCAAACATTTTTGATGTAATGTCTGTCTGTGTGTGTGTGTGTGTTGTATGTGAAAGTATGAGTGTCTGTGTATGTGTCAGTGAGTCTATGAAGACGATAACTAGCGAACGAATGGACCGATTCGAACGAAATTTGGTACAAAAATCACAATCCGTAAGCACTGGAAGCCTATCGTTTTTAAACGTAATCGAATGTTCAGAACCCCTCCTAAATTTTCGAGTGAAATTTTGAAAAAATCATCAAAAAATCAAAACCGCTATTAAAGTTACTCAAATAGCCATTTCTTATGTAATTTTTTATTAGAAAACGATTGGCATAAACTTTAGAACGCTAGCATAAACCGTTCTAGAGATATTGCACATTTTTCAAGAAAATTATCAAATAGTCATATAAAAAAAAGTATTTCCTATTGAGAAACATGTTCACTTTTCATATGTTATAGCATGCGATAAATTGGGTGACATCATTCTCGTAGATCTGGCTCGTTCCATTCATGATAAAAGGTACTTTGAGTAATACTTTTATATTTGAACGCTAATAGTCATTTATCTTCTATAAGAATTACTTATTTCTTCGTTCATAACGCTTGGCGAGATTTTGGCGACGAATTTGGTAGAATGTCGCCAACTTGGCGACTTTTTTAAATGTTGCTAAATTAACGAAAAACTCGCCAAATGGATAAAAATTATGATAAATCAATGACGACTCATGGATGATGACGACATGGAAAAGGACGACTCATTGACGAAAATTCAATATCTTGGAAGAATACAAATAACTACTATAAAAATAATCTGTTTTTTTACTGTAAAAGTAGTAAATTCATTACATTATATAAGGAAAGTCCTGTGCTGCCCACATCAGATTTTTTTAATTAAATTGTGTAGTTATGTTTGAATCGTTTCTCTATTTAGAGAAGAGTGCCGTTACATGCTAGTCATTTTTCTCTAATATATTTACTCCAATTTAGTTACAGGTGAATGAGAATATTAAGTTTATAGTTTGTCAGTGAGATTCAAGTCTTCGAGCTCCTAACTATTTAGTTTACTACTAGTAATTGTCTTTTTATTACATTTCAATTATTCGGCTTTTGAATGTATGTAATATGTCAAGGATGTGTTATTTTTATGATTATTCATTCAGTGGTGGTAAAACATCTATTATACTATTGTTTTTGGAAAATGTCTTATTTGAAACAAATTCTCAGAATCTAATATGGGTAGAAATTAGAGAGTTACTGATGTAAATTCAACATACCAGTAAATATCAGCAAATACAGTATGCACTAATTGTGGGTGGGCGCATACTGTTCTTGTATCCTGAGGAACGCCATCGAAATAATTGTAGTCATCTAACTGATATATTGTTGCTCTTTTCAAGAAAGTATTGAAAGTTATTTTGTAAGAAGCAGCAGTCTCATTTATTGTGATTGCATTTAAAGTTGTAAATTCATTAGTACCGTAAACTGCAATTCCCTCCTTTTTGAGAACATTTTATTT
This sequence comes from Amaurobius ferox, assembly GCA_951213105.1. Lineage (NCBI taxonomy): Eukaryota > Metazoa > Arthropoda > Arachnida > Araneae > Amaurobiidae > Amaurobius > Amaurobius ferox. The sequence continues at coordinate 25,672,176 of OX578145.1, read as the reverse complement.
CATAGTATTTGTAACCAGCAATTGTCTTTTTTTTTAACATTTTTTATTATAATATTTTATAAACAGTAATTTCCTCCTTTATGTCAACTGTTTTGTGATAATATTTGTTTCCAGCAATTTCCTATTTTTTGATAACCGTTTTTGTCATAAGATTTTACCCAGCAATTTCATCCTTTTTGATAATCTGTTTTGTCATAATATCAGACCTGTTAGAGAACGGAATGTGGTATTGAAGCTTGATATGCCTTCTTATTCACTTTTTTTACCACGAATAGCAACAGATTTTTTTCATACATTATGTAGTATGCGTTTTTATTTATAAGCCAGTTTAATTGTATACTTGTACCTCTATAGAACATATACCGGACTATTTCGAAGGTGCTTAGCCTTTTACTTACGGGTGGGATAGCGTCCATACGAAACGAAGAACCTACACAAGAAACGAAGAACCACAGAAACATTGCACCTGCAATGTTTCTGTCATGCGATTACCATGGCCGCCAATGCCTGCAAAGGGGGATCGAACTGTTGGGGATAGGGTATGTCAAATACCTGTCTTTTTGGCAGGTTCTTCATTTCGGATGGACGTTATCCCACCCGTAAGCAAAAGGTTAAGCACCTCCAGAAACTTTGTTAGGAAATGTCCATGAGTGTACGCGTTATGTATATCAGTGACCATGTCCGATATAATAAAAGCGATTGCAACGTGGTTGAGAATTAAAAATTAAGTGGATAATTAAAAATGTTAGGATAGTGAACTTGGTAACAAACCGAGACAAACAAAAACACCAATTTAATTGCTGTAGAGCAAAGGTTTTAAACCTTTTTATAAATGCTTACCACCAACGCCAAAATTTGAAAGTTGAGTATCGCCAGAAAAATGATGTCTTGTATACAAATAGAAAACCACTAGCTGAATACCAGTTGAAAAGCAACGGTCTCCACAATAACCAACCCCTGAATAATGTAATTTTTTTAATAATTCGCGTTTCACATTTATTCGACAAATCGAATATTTTGGTGTGCAGAACCCCCTACAGAAGAAAATATTGGGAAACTTAATTTGCGCTTTTCTTCCTTTCGAATTATCTACTCGTACATCACATTAAAGTCTGTCTCATTCCGAATCACCCCTATTTTATTATTTCTCCTTTCGAACTTTTATCTGTGAAGCACACCCATAAAAGAACATTTTTGCAAAACTATATTTGTCTTGGGTTTTTTATCAGATGATTGGCCCATATAACAAATATCAAGTTTCTATCACATTTAAAAGGAAGCGTGGCTCATTTATTCGGAAAATCGAAAATATTAGTGTGCACCACCCCAGACAAACTTTCTACCCGTACACCAAATTTGAAGTCTCTATCCTATCGAGAAGCATGTTTTTTCTATCACTTCACCTTTCGAACGTTTTTCTGTATAGCACCCCGTTAATGGATGTTTTTGTCAAACCGTGTTAATCTTTGGTTTTTTTGTCAAATGGTTAGCCCATATACTAAATTTCAAGCCTCTATCACATTGTAAAGGAGGCGTTTTCCATTTGTTAGGCAAATCGAATGTTTTAGTGAGCAGCACCCCCCCTACAACAGCAAATGTGGGAAAACTGAAATTGCACACTTTCTTTCTTTCCAACTTTTTACCCGTACACCAAGTGTGAAGTCTCTATCTCATCGCGAAGCATGCTTTTCTAGCATTTCACCTTTCGAATGCTCTTGTGTTGAGTACCCACCCCCTTAAATATACATTTTTGAAAAACTCTATTCTTTTTGTGATATATCTCACATGATTCGTCCATATTCCAAATATTAAGCCTCTATCATGCTTTAAAAGGGACGCTTCTCCTTTATTCCGAAAATCGAACATTTTGGTGTGCGGTACACCCTAAAGTAGAAAATATTGGTAAACTGAAATTGTACATTTTCTTCGTTCCGAACTGTCTACCCTAACAGCAAATTTGATATTTATATCTCATTCCGAAGCATGGTTTTGTATCAATTCACATTTCGAACGTTTTACTCTGGTGCACCCCCTTAAAATAACATTTTTCAAAAACTATATTCGTCTTTGGTGTTTTCGTCAAATGATTAGCCCATATACCAAATTTTAAGTCTCTATAAAATTTTAAAGGAACCTTTTCTCATTTATTCGGTTAATCGAACATTTTGGTGTACGGCACCCCTTAAGTAGAAAATATTGGAAATCTGAAATTGCACACTTTTTTCCTCTTTTTGTGATTTCTATTAAATGATTCGCAAATATACCAAATATACTGCTGGCCATCCAAAATGCAATACCATGACGTAAGCATCCAATAAACACGAAATTTGAACCATACGCAGACCTCGATAGGAAATACAAATGATTAGAATTTTATAGCTCATATGCAAATCATGTGCGCCAGTAGCGCCATAAGTCTTGCATTATGCATCGCCATACCGGTCCTTCATCTGGTGTTATGGTGTGGGGAGGCATTGGATTTTACACCCGCAGCCCCCTAATACGCATTGCCGGTACAGTCAACAGCCACCGCTACATTTCTGAAGTTTGGAGCCTGTTGTCTTACCTTACCTTCAAAGCTTGCCTGCGGCCAAGTTTCAACAGATTGCTGATTAGACTACTGTACGATTTGTGGAAACAGAACATGTCGTTTCTTCAGAAATGTCAAGCATAAATCGTCAAAGTCTAGAATGAAACTTTATATATGCTCAAATGTGTAAATTAGATGCTTACTTTATACGTACTTTTTGACGAATAGAATAAGACCAACTCCATCGCTCCAGGTCTAGTCGTTCTAGAGACAATTTATTTTCATACATCTTTACTATGCCATCCTTTTAAAATACGTCCAAATACAAATGAAAATGATAATTGAATTAAAATTACAAATTCATTGCAAATAGATATACGTGTTATTTTGTGCAATTAAACTCTATTTAATGTATTATTAAAGAAATAAAGAGAAAATGGATTTGAGTCTGCAGCGAAAATCATATGCTGTCCACATCATATGTTTCTGATCGGATGTAGGCATTTTACTGTAGTTGTGTACACTCATACCATTTCTTTACCGAGGTATTTAAATGCGACGTGCCTTGAAACTCTATACTCTTGCCATAACATGCAGCATTTCCTACAGCAAAGTATAAAAAGTATTCTTAATAGCTTCTTCAAAGAAAGAAATCAAACTTGTACAAAATAATTCTCAAAGAACATTTATTGCGAAGTTTTCAAATCCATTAAGTTAAAGGCAGTGAGTTAAGAACACAATAACTTTATGCTAACCGTGCTACGTACTGAAAGAAAATCTTTCATTAAGCATAAGAGCTGAAAAATTCTTACACCTGAACAAAACTTTTCTTACTCTCTCTTATCACAACATTTAGTACCGACGTACAAAGGCTTTTTTATTCCTTTTAAAACATATTCAACCTATAAAAGCATTATAACATGGAGAACAGGGAATTTCACCAGCTTTATCTTAATCTGTTTTTATTATTTCTATAACTCATATCACAGAAAGTATTTTGTTGAAGTCTTCTTTATCTTATAATTCTCATAAACTTTAATGTTAGGAGTAACTTTAGTATTATAAATTTTGCTTCTTAAATATTTTATGTTAGAAACGTTAATGTTTATAAGACTAAATGCATTAATTATTTCTAGGTGAAGTTATTAATTATTCCTGGTAGAGATTATTTCTTGAAAGTTTTACATTACAGGATGAATTTTTTAATATTTTTGTTTGATTAATCCTATTATCGTACGTCACTCCATTTATTGCTTCCTTAACTAGTTCTGTTGTTTGTCAGTTTGATTTGAATCTTTGAGGCACTATCTATTTAGAACCTTAAAGATTCAATTATATTGCAATCCATCTCGGCAATACACTTCTGCATTATGTCATTTATGTCAATGATTATTTTAATTACCTTATGATCATGTCAATTCCATGCAGAAGTATATTGCATGATATTAACATAATCATAATATAATTGACATAAGCATAACATAATTGGCTGCCATAATTGGCTGACATTGACATAATTGGCTGCCATAATTGGCTGACATTGACATAATTGACATAATGCAGAAGTGTATTGCCGAGATGGATTGCAATCAGGTTAAAAAATTCCGGATTGCGGTTATTAACTCTAGAATGGCTAAACTTAAAAAATCTGCCTCTCTTCCTTCCAACATTAAATTTGCTGTTTTCCTTACTTCTCATCAACTACCCCAAATTTTTAACAAATTAAACTATATAAAGTTAACCATCCCATGCGTCCTCTTGTGTCTAAATGTAATGGTCCGACTTATTTTTTAGAGAAAGAGTTGGGTAATTTTCTTAAACTGTTTTTAATAAACATGTTATTCTATTAGCTCTACTTAAAATCTCATTAAACTTCTTTTTATTACTAAATTTGTTCCAAATTGCACTTCCTACAGTTTTGATGCTGCATCTTAGTTTCCTAGTGTTCCCGTTAATAATCCAATTAATATTATTGTCAAAATTATAGTATTCCATTTATCGACGCAATGACTTCTGCATTGAACATTGTAGCGGATACTAATTACTTTGGTTTCCGCGATAGTATTTATTTGCAAACTTCTGGTGCCTCTATGGGTAGCTCCTTATCTAGCTGAAGCTGTTTAGCAGGAGCTCAAGAACGATATTTTGCAGTTCTTAACACTTAAGCCTTATCTTTGGTAGTATTATGTGGATGATATGTTTATTATTTGGGAACATAATTTACGTGACCTCCATGATCTTTTGGATACCATTAATGATTTTCACCCCTCTATTAATTTTACCGTTGATCATGAGTATAATTTTTCTTTACCGTTCCTGGATGTTCTTGTATCGCGTAACTCTCTTGGTTTTCATATCTCCATTTTTCGTAAACCCACGTTTACTAATTCTTGTATTCTTGCTAATTTATTTCATCGTATTTCTTCTAAAAAAGGTAACGCTTATTTTAATCGTGCCTTTAAAGTTTGCTCTTCTAAATCGGCTTTGGCTACTGAAATTAACTTTATCTTTAATCTCGGTCATGCGGCCGCTTATTTTTTTTAGTTTATTTATAAAATTTTTGCCCATATTCCCTGTACTTTTATTCAACCTAATACCAGCCTTATTTCTGTTGCTGACCTTATGCCGTATAAATCTGGTTTTCCGTATCATCCGACGATTTTTCGTCCTCGTATTGGTTTTGGCCATGAATTTAAGTTTAAACCCGCTCATTCGACTGTTACTATGTTATTTAACCGCATTCGCATGGATAAATAGTAGGATAAAAATAACTTTAAATCTCAGGCTGGGATGTACGTTCTCCCCCTCTTATCTCCTAATAGTAACTTTGAACTCTATATGGGTAATACTAAACGTGCTGACGGTATCCGTTTAGCCGAAAATGCCTGTGATGTTAAAAATAGTAAATTATCTACGGCTGTTTGTCAGTATATTATTAACGATAATTGTCATTCCATGTTTGAGAAAACTTTCTTTTTAATCAATTTCAGTAATCCACGTAATATTTTACTTTATGAATCCCTGTTTATTTATCTGTACCTTGATTCTATTTCTAATTTTGATAATGTTCAGACTTTAAGTTATGGTTGGCGACTCATTCTAGACTCCATGCGTTGTTGTTGAGACCCAGACCGTCCGACCTACCAGAAAGGTGTAAGGTAACTAAATGTTTGGACGGCCGGGAAGAGTCTTACAATTTAAACCGGAATCCAGTGGGGGAAGCATCCATAGGGACCGTACCATCCTTCCCCTAATACCAACCTCATGGAAGGACTTACGGACCCACATGTTTAATGTGATCGTACTCCGCGTGAGCACAGCGGCACTTTTGGCAGAGGTGTGAATCGAACCCGGACCCACCGAGTGCAATTCCGGCGCGCTAACCACTGGGCTACCGCGCCCTTCGACTTCATACGTGTAAAACTTTACATAGCGTCCTGTGCCTTTATAGCTTGATGTAATTTGTGTTTCAACGACATACTTTTTGTTATAAAATAATATATTATAATTATTGTAGAAACGTAAATGAATAATATGTAAGATTTTCTTGCCGATTTGGCCTATATGTAAGCATTTGTTGGCAATGCATTTTTCATTTCGCCACTGATGAAGGGCAGTGATGCCCGAAAGCGTTTCGGCTTTGTAAAAAGTTGGTTCTATTAAATGAATTTTTAAATCTATGGTTGGTGGTCTATAATGTAATAGTTTATTAAAATTGCCGAAAATACATTTTAATTAACTTAATATATATTTTCCTGAATTTTAGTATATTTATAAAAAGTTACTAAAAAAATAGGAACAAGCACGTTGAAGATGTAATTAATTTTAAATTTTCCACATCAAAGTTATAACAATATGATCACCACAATTTATTCATAATTTCTCGTTCATCTCTAAAAAAAAAAAAAAAATCTGAGGTGGGCAACACATGACTTTCCTTGTATAATGTAATGAATTTACTTCTTTAAGAGTAAAAACAATAGGTTATTCATCTAGTAGATATATTCTTTCCAAGATATTGAATTTTCGTCAATCGGTCGTCATTTTCATTAATTTAGCCTCATTTTTATGCATTTGGCGAGTTTTTCGTTAATTTAGCAACATTTAAACAAGTCGCCAAGTTGGCGACATTCCACCAAATTCATCGCCGAAATCTCGCCAAGCGTTATGGATGGAGAAATAAGTTATTCTTACAGCAGATAAATGACTATTGAAGTTAAAATATAAAAGTATTACCCAAAGTATCTTTCCTCTTGAATGAAACGAGCTAGATTCGCGAGAATGATGTCACCAATTTTATCACATGATATTACATATGAAAAGTGAACATATTTCTCAATAAGTAATGTTTTTTTATTTTATATGATTTTTTGATAATTTTTTTGAAAAATGTGCAATATCTCGAAAGCGGTTCATGCTAGCGATCTGAAATTTATGTCAATCGTTTTCTCATGAAAAATTACATTAGAAATGTCTATTTGCGTAACTTTATTAAAGGTTTTGATTTTTTAATGAGTTTTTCAAAATTTCACTCGAAAATTTAGTGGAGGGTTCTGAACATTCGATTGCGTATAAAAACAATGGGCTTCCAGTATTCATAGATTGTGATTTTTGTACCAAATATCGTTTGAATCGTCTATTCATTCGTCAGTTATCGTCTCCACATACTCACTGACACACACACACACAGGCATCATCTCAAAAATGTTCAATTCATGGTCAGGGATGCTTAAAACGTTCTCTCGCGTCGAAAACTCGAATTCGAATTTTCGACCCAGTCACAATACTTTCTTATACATTATTGTATATAAGGAAAGCAAAAATTATCTTTCTTTATTTTGTAATGTTTGGCAATTAAATTAAAAATTAAATGACTTCCTCAAGATGAAAACGTTGAATAAGAGGGAGTGATACTCGCGTCCGGAATTTCTGCGACTTCGATCATGTGTTGTGCTTGGCAGCCGAATACGTAGGGGTTATCAGAGTTATTGGGATTTTAGCCCGGCGCAAGACGGGGCTACAAACACAAACATACGTTTTTAGTTCATCTTTAGTTAAAAAATTAACATTCTCCCAAAAAGTGTAGACGATTTTTAATGTACAGTAGTACGAACAATTTAGAGGACGGAGTAGATAAATGTGACTTACATAAAACGGAAATATGTAACGGAAGTGTATAGTGTTAGGACGTATCCTCTGAAATCGTGTGTGTACTCAGGATACAAAAATGTGTCAGAATTTCTGGATAACTAACTCATTTAAATAAAATAAACAATATAAGTAAACAAAAACAATTTCCAGCTATTAACACTGTATAGTCATCTTAGAAGATCATAAAAAACTGTCAGGTATAATAAAACATCAATTAAATGTTCAACTATATCGAAAAGTACCATATCCTGTTCTCAAAATACTAATGTGTCTCACATTTCAACTTGACTAGTATTGCGTCAACTCCGGCCAACTGAATGATGACTTCCCTTATATAATCTCCTATATATACCCTTATATAGACCTATAGATAATTCTGGAACTAGAGCGGCATCATCGAAACTAGTTAATATTTCTTAAAACCTAACCAGATCCGAAAATATGCCAAAATTCTCTAAAAGGGTGGTATTTCGACAAATCCGGCATTCCCTCACGAATATATCGCCAAACTTCGGAATCTATCTTCAGGTAATAATAATCGATGCCTGTAATCCTCCTTGCTGACAGGCAAAGCACAGTGAAACATTTTACATATTTGCAGCATTACCCATCCTTAAAACTGTACACTAATACACATCCCGGGCAGTACCAGCCTACTGTGGTCCACATTACGAGGTTAATGGGTAGCTACATACCACTTTTGGTTTGGTTGAAGATAATTTCTGAATTCAATAAACGATGCTGTTTATTCTTTTCATTATGGCATAGAGTTCTCCCCAGTCCTGTTGCAGTTTCAGCGAAAATCCTGGTTAACGCCGACTCACACTGGTGTCGTGGCGGAAAAAAACCCGAAACCTGAAAATAATATTTTTCAATAACAACTACTATTTTTTCATAGGCAATGAACCGAAGTATCTTGCCGTGTAAATAAATGTATCTTATTCAGTATAACTAGAAGGAAAGACTGATCTTAAACAAGACTTCCACATTCTAATTGAAACCTTGTTTTTTCTAATTAAAATTTCAATATTTTTTCCAAAAGTTTTTGTGGCTATTTATAATTATATGTCTCACGTATTTTCACTATATGTAACCTCAGCTTATTTCGGACATAAATACTTTTCGTAAAAACATAGCCAAAATCATACTATAAATCGTAAAATATAGATATATATATATTTTTGTTTTCCTTCATTTCTTTAAGAATATAAAAAAAGCTACATGTTCATACACGCTCTGGATGAGTTATTTCGAAAGCAGATACTATTATGCAACTGTTCTGTGAAAGTCCGCTGCGACTTTTTACAACCTCCGCTGTTTCGGCATGCATAAAAAATCTTACTTTTAACTTATCTACATGCGCAAAAAGTAAGCAAAAATATTAAGAAATGCATAAGTTGTAAGTTTTTTTCCGCAAATTCCTCATTTGGCACCACTGAGCGACGGTTGAACAGTCACATTTTGTCGCTTCTTAGAATTGCCCTTTATTAGTTTGAACATCGTACAGGGACTTCATTTTATCGGTAGTAATGTTGATCGTTCCACGAGCGGAACTATCTTCCTCCAACCGTGCCTGCAGATCTTGAACATATTAATCTGGCGATGAAGACGAAGCGTTAATGGTCGCCCAAACAGCACAGCAGATAACACAGTAGGCGTAGATTCCGACCAAATAGCATTTTTGCTGGATAATGTCCGATTCGTGGACTGCATTTTTGTAAGCCAGCCGGAACAAAAGTAGATCACGGTCCTTGCATTGCTTGTTTCTGGAAACGAATGTAGATAGGTGATTAAGCGATTGGGGATGAGTAGGAATAGTTCTAGTTTTGTTCATTCCGAGTAATTTGTATAGTCACGTGTATATGTAAGAATAGAAGTTCGTCCCTAAGTCAGAATGGATGAGCAAGGTATATCCGTAATGACATATCTAGTACCAGGTTAGAACATGTAATGCTGGTAAACTCTTGGTCCGGCCACTTAGACAAAAGCTTCTGGCCACTTAGACAAATAGTCCATTACTACTAGGATGTATTTGTTTTTGACCAAAATCCGTGGTAATAAGCGCAAAATGTTGAGTGTAATTCTCTCGGAAGAAGCTCCAGTATTGTAACGCTAATGAGACTCACGTGTTTTCTTCTTTCATCCTTTCCGATCCTTGTTTTCTGTACATGCACCACCACTCAAAATCGAAACTAAGAACACGAACTTTGTTCAGTGGCTTGTTAATGCCAAAATGTCCTCCAGTGGGGCTGTCATGTATCGCTTTTAGCATAAAGCTCCATGTAAGTTGAGAGTATGCCACCCCATGGGAGCAGAAACTATTATTTCCTTAAGACGATTGAAAGCTTCTTCACACTCCGTCGTCTCCAGGTCGGACTGTCTGGATCTCAACAATAACACTCCGTCGTCCCCGGACGTCCAAATTGCTGCTCATGTCCCAATACGAGTCGTACTGTCTGGGCTTTTGACATTCCGTCGTCCCGGTCGCTTATTTGCTGATCATGTCCTCGGGTGAGTCGTGCGACCTGGGCTTTCCACACCCCGTCGTCGCTTCGTATATTTACCACTTTCTATTAAACAATATAATAGTCTGGCAATGATTGAAAAGTTTTGCATAAACCGATGGTAAAATGTACACATTCCAAAAAAACTCTTTAGTTGATCGACACCCTGTAGTCTACACCATTCTTTTACAGCATTGGTTTTATCAGAATCACTCCTTAGAGTTAATTAGAGTTCTCCTCACAGATGATATATCCCATATAAGTGACTTCTTGCCGGATGGATTTGCATTAATCCAGAGTAATTGAAGGATTAAATTAGAGCTCTTTAATATTTCAAATGCCCAATATACCATACACCCAATATAAAATAACTCAACAATTCAAATATCCAATAAACTCTTATTTAGATGCAAATGAAGATATTTACAATTTTCCATATTTTATGCATTTTTCCGTGAAATTAGAAAGCTGAAGTGTTATTCAATTTATTACACTATCTGGCACTATAGACTTTAATAAGCTAAACGTTTCAAATCGATCGTATTGCACGTCAGGCTAAAACCGATTATTCCGGATAATTTGTATGCATGCCAAGTTTTAGATGAGAATGAGTAAATAGGGTTTACTTTTGTTTAACTTTTACCTTTCTACGTGCATGGAAAGTCTACGACTGAAATTGTTTGCATCGAGATATTTTTTTTTAAGAAAGTTAATTATGATTTTCAGTTCCGAACTAAATCAAACAACTTATTCATAAAATAAATATGTATAAAGAGGAGCAAGTAGAACACGAATTTAAAAGAATGATAAATACGATATGGCAAGGACATGAATCTCCCTACAGACTTATTTTCCATACATACTTAATTGTCTCTTTATTTCTTTCAAAATTCATTAAATTGAATTTAATTAAGTAAAATTTTAAGACAATGATAGTCATTTAAAATTACACTGAATTTGCGGGGTTTTTTTATATTGCGGTTACAAAATGTGCGCCAATTTTATCCTTAAATCTGAAAAGGTTTTTGATTTTCAGAAGAAAATTATCAGCAACTTAGGTGTGTGCGTGCCACATTTAAAGAAAAGTAGTCATTTCAAAAGCAGGTGTGAAATGGTTTGTATATTTATAGTATTATATGTCTTATGATAAATTTTCTTTCCCACTAATAGACTAGTGATATAAAAACAATATCAGTGCTTAAGAGACAATATTCTGTAGAAGTTACCATATCTGAAGATAATTTTGCAAGCACAAAGATTAAAAACCACGGTATAGTAGAGGAAATATAAATATATAAAAATTTAACCCGATATTTTATTTCCATATTGCTATAAATATATATCTGAACGGAAATCATTTTTTTTAAATCTTTTGCCTGCAAATACTTTTTTGTAAAAGGTACTTTTTATAAGATGCAAATCAATAAAATCGACATACGTTCTCAAGTGGAAAAAAATCACGAGTTCAGTTCTAAAAAAGAGACAAACAAAAACCTAAATCCTCTTTACAGAACACCTGGAGCACAGAATAGCTTTTATGTTTTCTTTTAGAGAATATGAGATAAACGATTTGAAGCATCTTAAAAACATTCACTTTAGCCCTGATGGCGTACATTGTTGTTATCTGACAAAATATTTTCGCATTTTTAAAGAAATCTGAGAAGGGGAAATGGCATATCGTATTTCTTTGAAAACTATAATGCTTTAGGGAATAATGGGTTTGGAATTTACTATTTATATAACACAACTTGCTCATATAAATGCAACGTGAAACAGAGAAAACCGTTAGAAAATTAAATTTTGAATATAAATCTGTAAATCAAATTATCTTTCAAAAGCTGCTGCAATAATACCACTAAATAAAACTCCACAAAATACAGTATATCTACAAATATAAACTGATCAACCTGTTTCGAAGAGAAAACACAATGGTCTTCTTCAAGATCGACAAAATAAGTGACTCCACTCACTCAAATCAGGTCGGTAACTGGAGATAGTACACACGGGTGAAGAAAGGAGAAAAGAAGTGGCCAACGCTGCTGAATGAAATGAAAAAGGGAAAATACATTTTTTAAGTTTATTTACACTTCTATGGCTTTTTTTTTTGCTGTTTAGTAGGTTCTCTTACTAATAAGTTGTTACTATTTGTTGCGTTCCCCTGAAGCTTTATTTTCTTCTGTATGAATTTAAGCATTCGTAGATGGCTGCCAATTGTTTTGGTTTTGTTCTGTTTTCATATCTTCCTGCTACGTTGGCAACTTCTTTTCTTCTGCATTCAGCCACGTAAGTCGATCTCAGTTGCCTTCCTGATTTGAGTACATGAGTTCGAGCTTCTTGCATGTCCTCAAAATGAAGTCTTTTTTTCTACCTTTGAAAGCAGCTGACCAGTTTAGTTTTCCATAAATATTATATTTATTTTAAACTCTTGACGTTGCGAACGCATCTAGCCGCTGCGAACGTTGCGACGTTGCGAACGCGACAGTCGCAATGTTGCGTTCTTGACGTTGCGAACGCATCAGTGAACATTCTGCCGTACGTTAGTAACGCACTAGAAGCGTTCAACTTATTTCTTTCTTATAAACGTTTCAAAAGCTTTTAAGGCATTTTACAGCTTTTATTGATCTGTTTAGCCCTACATGACAGCACTAATCACTAGTTTTTTATATTTCTGCTGCTTTTTTCCCCCACATTTTTAGAATTTTCGCGCCGTTTGATGTTTTTCTTACATATTAAAATGCACGATGACTTCAATATCAGGTATGCAGAAAGAAAAGAACAGTTATATATTTTTAATTCAAATGTCAGAAACGGCAAATATTCATTTGTGCAAAACAGTGTGAAACGAAACGCGATTTTACTGTAAAGACTGTGACATAGAAATATGCATCGCACTCTGTTTTAAAATATATTTCAGTATGAAAAATTTGTATGAAATTAAATTAAATGATGCATTTATAGGAAATGTCAGTACATTTTGCTTACCTTTTATAAAATAATTACGATTTATTTCCTTACTATTTTACTTAATGTTCAATTACATTCATCCATAGCAATGGTGGAGAATGCGTTCGCTCTAGAAAGAAAGCATTACTTGCGCCGGGAAATAGCTGAATTTGGGGAGATGTTAACCCCGAGAAAGCGTAACGGCCAAATGGTTAAAGATTAAATTTAGTGTAAATATGCAAAGTTTTCGACTCTACCTATCAACAGTTAAAAGGATATATTTATGGTTATTGTATTTCTACAATGCACAGTTCATACAACGGCAAAAGTAGTGTCATTGGGGAAAACTACAACTGCAGAATTTTGAGAATACGAGTATTTTAATACAGTCCTCTACTTTTCATTGTCGTATGTCAATGGATCTGACTCTGTGTCTCGCAGAATTTTCTTTCAAGGAATTGAGCAATTTAAATATGATTTTAAGCGATATCTTCAATGGAATTTGGTACGATAATTTCAAAATTAGTTGACGCAATGGCACAGTGATTAAAACTTTGGGTAGATCCTGGTTGTATCCTCAATACCACCCAAAATTATCTCCATGTCTACGCGGAATATGGTCACGTTAAATATGCAAGATCAAGGTCCACCCAAGCCATTTTGAGTTAGGGGGAAAATGTGTGGTCACCGAGATTGCACAATTAGGTCCCGGTCTAAATTGGGTGCCACTGCCCCGGCTTTCCAGACACCTATTGTTGTGAAAGCACAAAACTGTACTCATCGACTATCTTCGTGTGTATCGAAGGGCAGGCGAAACAGTCCATGGCGTGAGCTCAGGATTCCCACGACTCCACAGTTAGAATAAGGGTGACTAGATTTGGTGATTTATCGGCAATTTAGCAACATTTGGCAATCTCCGGAATGTTCCAGAAACTTCACAAAATAACGATTAGTCTAGGAGATAAAGAGATTTATAGAAGTTTATATAGAGAGGCTATAAAAAGACCCATCCCTCAGTTGGAGAGGATATGATGAATTGACGTGACACGAGCTACATTGGACTGTAATTTTTGTCAAGGTTTAGAGAATAGTATCGGCTGTTTTGTGAAATTACTTTCGTCAGCATTCTGTGAATAATATTAGTTATTATGTGTAATTAGTGGAGCATTTAAGTGCTGTTTGATTGCATACTGTTCCTGTGTACTTTGTGCTTGTGAATAAACGTTAGTTATCCAGAAACTCTGACTCGTTCTTTTATCCTGCATATACACCCATGATTCTGAGGATACTTTCGTAACATCACCTTGCACTTTGTGACGACCTGACGGTCTAGGTAAGATAAAAAAAATCATAATACTTCGAGACTCATAAATAAACTAATATTTCAAAATTATAATTTTACGCAATCATACTAGTAAACAAGCTGCCCAGATACTAAATTTCAAATATGCATTTTATCAAAAAGAGAAATTCCCAAACATACCAAACACAAAATGGGTTCCATAACCTATATAATTTCTTTCCTTTTGGGTTTGTTAGGCCGTCAAGCATTGAAAAGGTGAAAATACCATATTTTCGTAACTACTATATACTAACTTCTGTCTGAACGTTGTGCTTAATTACGCTACTCACATGTAACCTATCATTCCCATACATTGTTTGTATTTCTTACCTTCATTAGTATCAACAGTACTTATAGTACATTTCAAGAATACCAAATTTTGCGTTTAAAATTTAAAAAAAAATCTTAAATAATTCAATTTTCTTTTAAGTTGCAGGCTATTGAATGGAACTTTAATTTTTAAAGAAATTTGTATAATAAATATATTTTTAATACTAACTTTTATAGTACAGGTTTTTGTTATTTACTATTTATATCTATTTCTTATAGTTACTATATATTTTGTGTGAAAGTTAGAAAAAATAAAAAAATAAATACACTCACTCGGAGAGCTACATTTTAAAGTTTTTTCGAAAAAAAAGTTAAAAAATTTAAAATATGGAAATTATTATATATATGCATAGACTGCACTCTATTTCCGCCAAAAGAAGTGAAATGTTTATATTTTTATTTATTATGTTCAAGGGTATAAGGATCCAAAATGTTTACATTTGTTGTTATACCCCATTTTTTTAGCAGAGAAAACCCACAGATGTTATTCTCATCGAAAACAACTCATCTCGTGAATGAAAAAGAATAGGCTTATTTGGGATGATGCTGAAACCTTTGTTGTATGGTATTGTATATGGAAAGTAAACATATTTCCTTTTACTTCAATCGCCGATTACATATGAAATGAAAATTTATTTACCAGTGTTGATAGTTCTGATTTTTATAGATATTTTCCAAAATTCATTAAACATCGTGCAATATAACGAGGACGGTTCATGATACCATTATAAAATTTATGTTAATTTGTATTTTAATGAAAATTACATCTCAAATTATTATCTATTTATTATTTTTGAAACTGTTGAATTTATATGATTTTTTCATAAAATCATTCTAAAGATGGGGTTTACGAATTTTCGATTGTGTTATAAATGAATAGGATTCCAGTATTTACAAATTGCAATAACCGTGCAAAATTGTTTGAAATGATACATTTGTTAGTGAGATATCGCATCCACAGTCTGACGGATACACTCACTGATATACATACGAGTACAGACACTAACAAACATACACACACTGCTATCACTTCAAAAATGTTAGATTCGAGTACAGGGATGTTTCAAATGGAATCTTCCGTCAATTCGGATTTTCGAACTAGTCACAATACCTTCCCAATATATTATACTATATACACTACCCGACACTTAAAATGAAATATCATGAAAAAGCAAATAGAGTGTGATGATAAAGGATACACAGGCAGACATGGCATTATGAATAAGTGATGTTAATTCCAGAAGGATAATGCAGTACAATAATGGCATAGACAGGGTATTCAGTAGGCAGTAGGACCAACTCTTCTGATGATACAGGCAGCAACCATTCGATAAAAAAATGCAATGAGCGTGCGGATAGTTTCCTGGGGGGGATGACCATATGCCTTCAACCATCCTTTACTGGTCATCCTTTGTTTGAGTCGGAGCAGGACAGTCAAACGACGGCCAATGTCCCATACATGCTCGATGGATGAGGAATCTTAAGACATAGGAGCCCAAGGAAACACCTGAATATCTTGCAAGTCTTGTCTGCTGATGGTCACCATGTGCGGTAGTGCGTTAATTTGCTGGAAAACAGCATTTTGCAATCGCTAAATATAAAGCAGTGCAACTAGCCGCAGCACCTCATCCACATATCACCATGTCTCTGATACGAACCAAAGGTGACCGGATATCGAAGCCGGAGGCGCCCCAAACCATGATGCCGAGCATTACTGCGCACAGAAAGATTCACAGAAAGATTGGAACTATTTCCATGTCACCTCAAAACTCCCTTACGGCGATTATCATTCAACAAAAAGATCCGCGACTTGCCGCTGAACACTACTTTATCTCATTTGCTCCTCCAAGAGGCCCGGGACCGACACCATTGCAATCTCTCACGACGGTGTATTGTCGTGAATTGCACTCTTCGTAAAGGATGGTTTAAGTACAAGCATCTTCAGGTGAATCGTCGAGAAACTGTTCTCGCTAATATCGCAATATCCTAAGTACTGTGGTGCCACCTATGCTGCGGGACTACGCAGTTTTTGCTTGACCCGCCCATGCTGTAATGAGCAGAGCATGTCTGTGGAAAGGTATTTAAGATGTGGCAATCGTCACGGCTTCAGTCTTGTTAGTTTCGCAAGTCTCGTTAGTCTAGCAAGACTATAAACTCAACTCTAGTACGCATGCTGTTAATTAGATGAGTTACGCTACGGCAGTCTTAAGCCAAGCAATGTAAAACATATCTACTTTCTTTTTATATCAAAGTTTCTTGTTATTAAATGGTTGAGTTTTAAACTTGTAGTCTTCTCTTGTACGTTATGTTACGAGTGAGTCACAGCATGCAACAACACGCCACCAAACCATGTGGTGGATCATTCATCTCTCACACTGACTGAAAGAGGCCCAAATCATAAAGTGGTGACCCGGACGTGATTGATGTGACTCGTGCAAAGGATAGCAAATTGCATCCTGTACAGGAACAAGTACCCTGTCGAAAAATTTAATGCGGATGGACGCATACTTTGCAACTCCGAATGCGGATTGACAGTTCTGTTTGAGAGATTATAGCTCCAACTGAGTTTATACAAAACCTCAGGGATAAAATGCCAAATTTGAGACAGATCCCGGTAACAAAGCATTCTACGCCTAAAGTATTCGTTTCCAAAGACTTAAAAATCTGTTCCTATGTGTTTGTGCTAGTAGATGCGGTCAGAAAACCATTGGTTCAGCCTTACCAGGGACCATTGCCCCTTTTGTCAAAGACAGATAAGGTGATCATCATTCTGTAAAAGAATCAAAAGCGAAATATTTCATTGGATAGAGTCAAGTCAGCTTTTTTGCTTAGTCCCGACGCAGGTAAGCGGATCAATTTTTTTATACCCCCCATGTCCAGCGGCTATAGTTCGACTACGTCTTGCCGACGGTCTAAACATGCGGTACGTTTTCAGACCGGGGTTTAGTCTGTGTGGGGGGGAGTACTGTGGTGTCACCGTTGCTGCGGGACTACACAGTTTCTGATTGACACCCTTAATGCGCATGTCTGTGGCAAGGTATTTAAGATGCTGCAATCGCCACGGCTTCAATCTCGTTAGTTTCGAGAGTCTCGTTAGTCTCGCAAGTTTGTAAACTCAACTCTAGTACGCATGCTGTTAATTAGATCAGTTGCGTTATGGCAGTCTTAAACTAAGCAATGTAAAGCATATCTACTTTCTTGTTGTGTTAAAGTTTCTTGTTATTAAACGGTTGAGTTTTAAACCTGTAGTCTATACTTGTATGTTATATTACGAGTGAGCCACACCATGCAACAACACGCAACCGAATCATATGGTGGATTATTCTTCTCTCGCCTCTCTCTCAAAAAGGCACACACCATAGTACCTTGCAAATTCGGCATAATGGCTAGAGTAGTCGTTTGCGGGGCCGCCATCGAATGCGTCGATTAACGCTTGATGACATACGTTTGGATGGACCTCTACCACTGCGACGATTAACATGTCCTTCTTCAAACTATCTTCTCCAAATCATTTGCACAATGGACGGATCTACGCGTGTTTCAGTAGTGATACGCCAGTGCGACCACCCAGCCGTAAGTAAGCTTAAAATGATTCTTATCGCACGATTGTCCAAATGCTGAAACAGACTTCGGCGTCATCAGCCAGGCATCTCTTCAAATTCACGTGTCTTCTGTAACGAAAAACAGCTCTGAAAATGGGTTGTCGACAGACAGTAATAATTGTTGGCTCATCTGCCATATCCAACCTTTTTATCTCGCGCTGTAATCACGGGACCTCCTTGCGTTTCAAATCATTTGCATATATTGGTCAGCTGCGTTTGTATCGCAATTTGCATAATTATGCGGCCAAAGCTTCATGGCGTTGCATTTTCTGTGCCGGGTAGTGTATATAGGGAAAGTAATAATTCGAGGTTTTGACTGTTAAAAAACAAAATTTATTTTACAAATATGCAATGCCAAATTTAAACTAAAACAGTCAAATATAAAAATAAATAAGGCTTTTGGTTATTAAAAGACGAAAAATATATTACAGATACACGTCAAGTTTAAACTGAAATATTTAGATTTTAAAATAATTCCCAATCAGATTCATTAGAAACCTTTATGGAAATAGATCATTTAAAAAAATGAATATATATATATATATATATATATATATATATATATATATATATATATATATATATATATATATATATATATATATATATATATATATGTATATATATATATATATATATACATATATATATACATATATATATACATATATACACATATATACACATATATGTATACATATATATATATATATACATATATATATATATATATATATATATACACAAATATATATATATATATATATATACACATATATATATATATATATATATATATATATATATATATATATATTACATATATATATATATATATATGTATATGTGTACATATATATAAAAACATATTACATATATATATATATATATATATATATATACACACATTACAGAATTGTATACATATATATGTATATAATTTTTTTCATGCTCTCATTCCACCATCCGTGATTTTTCGTGTTTAATATTTGAGTATGGTTATTTTTTTATATTAAAGTATTGATCACTGACATTAATTTTTAGAGTATAAGGATGATCAGTTTTCTTACTACTAGAATAAACTCACTCGCAAAAAATTTCTTAAAACATCTGTGACATAATCGAAGTTATTTCGACAATAACTAGAAAGATAAGCATTGAAGAATGAGTGATTTTAGTTGCGATTCAGCAAAACTTTATTATAAAAGCTGCAGAAAGTATTTAGCTGACTCAGGCCGTCAGCACAACAAATATAGCAAACTATTCTTTGTTAAACGGGAATGGCTTATTTCTTTTCTGTTATTTCTTAATATAACTTATTCCCCATTCTATTGATAAGAAAATTCAGCATTTAAAAATTAATTTAAACTAAAAAGCCATACTGCATTTGCATATATGCATATTTTTATTATCTGAGTATATTGTTAATACAAGATGTATATAAAAAACTTACAGGTCGGAAATTTTACATATAGTCTAATATGAACGTGTATATGTGTAAATCCTCTATTGCATATATTCCACAACTTTTCAGTCAATTTTTCGGACAACTAACTATTTGAACAAGAACTTTTCTTGAACGGGCAGAAAAAGTTGTTAATTTGGGACAAATTTCGACCCGCCAGATAATTAAATAAGAGTAACAGGCTGATCAAAGCAATTTGACGACATGTTCTGCTGTACTCTTGTTAGGTTAGATATTTGTGACCTAGGCTGAAAATAAAGTCCTCGCTTGATAATTTTAAGTTCTAGTTTGCATATGCAGTTAAGCAAATAACATTTTTACAGCCCTCAAGCTAATACATTTTTAATAATCTTACAGATCCAAGTTGCAGAAACTGGTATTTTATTTTATTACATTTTATGTGTTCAGCATTTTATCTTTGTTTTTATAGTTTCATTTCATACTGTTGCTTTTTGGTTTCATTTTATTGCATGTCACAGAACTCTGTCTAACTCTGTCTTGGATAGCGCCACGCCTTTTTAGTCTAAATTTGAAACTGATGAATTCAGAGAAACAGCCACTCCCCCCTCTTGCTAAACATTCGGGAAATATAAAAAGATTTTTTGTTGAATGGAATAAATGTATTGATAAAAATTTCATTATTTTATCTTATAATCAGACACGTTAGGTAATCATGTTTTTAAACGACTAGCAATAGATTTCAGCCCCTATATAAGCAAATAAACGAGGGAATTAATAGGAAGATAAAAATATTTTTATTACATTTACCTTTATGATTTTTAAACTCCTGAGGCACTTAAAAAATATTTAATGGAATAATCACGATTATTAAAAAACAAAAACAAAAAATACAAGCACATTGATATCGGAAATTAATCTCTGACCTTTAAGATAAAATTTTAGTATAATTTTTAAGCAGGACCTTCTGGTCTAGCGCCCTCATTACCTCCCTACCAATATATTCCGTCGCATTTGAAGAGAAGATCGACGGAATTCTAAGATATTCCAAATTCAGAATTAGCTTGGTATTTAACTTTGGGCATAACATTTTTTAAATATACATAAGCTTTGCTAACTACTACGCTGCACAATGTGCAACTCTATATCTCGCCAAAAGGTTTACAAACACACAACTACTGTTGCCCGCTGTAATTCATTTTTAACAATTTTAAATTGTGCAAAACCCCTATCACCATCTTTTCGGCCAAAAATTGAAGAAAATGATGTCTCAACTGTTTTAGTATCCACTAAGTTCTTGAATATGATAGAGGTTTAAGAGATGCTTAGAATGTTGTTTTAAGCCATAGTTCAGTGATTCCCAAACTTTTAAATTTAAACAAACCTCAATAATTAAAAAAGAAGGATGCTGGCCCACTGACATCATAGATCGAAATATACATTATAAATATATTATTAAAATACTAAATATAAATGAAAGTTAAATGTAAGGAAATAAACTTTTTGCCAGCCAAACTTTGCAATAAGAAACATCATTTATTAGGATCAGAAATTACGAATTATCAGTTCAGTAAATTTGCATGAGATGCACCTAATATGAACATTGATAAACTTTAAGTCGCTAACGTTACATTGCTAATAATAGTCAACGCAATTATTAACTTCCATTTTACATAAATTCATTGATTTTCTGATACATTTATAAGAAACAGTACATAGTCAAATGTGTTCACTTTTTATATGTTATATACGCAATACATTTGTTAACATTATTCTCGTGGATATAGTTGACTATATTCACGAGAAAAGATATTTTGTGTAATAGATTTGTATTACGCACCTGTTAATTCTACATGTCATTTATACATAAGACATGCTTTTCCCTCCGTTTGTCTGTAATGCTTGAAGAATAAATTGAGTAACCTGGGCGAATTATTTAATGAAATATCGCCAATTGAGCGATATTTTGAAAGCGAAAATTGATAGAGCGAAACCTGAGCGAAAATTTTGATATATGATAAGTTAAAAAATATGCCAAATGACGACCTGGTGAAAATGACGCCAAATTGATGAATTAATTAAAATATTTTAATATATGGACTATATCACGTATTGCCGTTACTATCAATATTAATTATTGTCACTTGTTGCGTGAAATATAAGCTAACTAGGTACTTCGAAATAGTTCTACATGTTCTCCTCCAGAATAGTTCCAAATATACAATCATACATTAACAATATGATGCTGTAGTTCCTATAGTACATCATTTTTTCACTATGAATGAAGTAAATTACTCACATTATCACATTATAGGGAAAGCCATATGCTCGCTCTCAACATCAATATTTTTTTTTAACTTAGCACCTGTTTCATCGTGTTTTTTCTGTTCATCTTCTGCATTTCTTAATCAAATCCACAACTTGTCGTAGATCACTAAAATATGTTGTAGTTGTTGATTATGAAAAGAAAGATGTTTTTAGAAACAGTAATGTACCAAGCATCGAGGAAAATATTATATTTTTCGAATTCTCGTCCAACGAATTTATCCCAGCTAACACGTTAAGCAATTTCAGTAAATCCCTATGCAACTAATATCAATCAAAAATGTTCTTTATAAACTGGTTTATGTTGTAATATATCAAAATATTTACTTGATTTCTCAGTATTCAAATAAATACTTTACAAATAATAAGTTATAATTTGTAAATATTTAAAATAACTTTCAGAAAAAATAAAATAAATATTCATATAATAAAATTTAATTTACTATGTGACTTGTAAACCTTTAGTCTTATTGGTACCTATTTAAATACCATGATTACAAATTCTGTAGGTCATGCTAATTGCAACATGAATGACATATTCTGCCCTTCTGTGCAGTACATTCTTTATTTTGTTTCATCCCTATTAATCTTACTCGTACATAGTAAAAGATGTTTCTATGCATGCGGGCATCTTCTGGAGTGAAAAATATAAATTTCGGACATCTATACGGTACATGGGTAGCTAAATTCTTCTGACGCCAGACATCGTCAAGTCATTTATTTATTTTTTTTAAATTAAAATTAGTTTAAGAGTTTTGAACTTAAAAATTGAAATTGAACGATGTACAGCTACAGGTCGGGCTAGAGGTAGCTAGAGGTAGTAAAAATAGCTAGAGGTCGGGCTGATATGCAAATGATCCCAGTCTGTTGTGATTGCGCATATCCGTACATCAGTGAGTTGCGCTGCAAACATAAGCCAGTGGCATTATAAACGTGTAGTCGACGCCCAATCAATGCCAGAAGCTTCCGCCGAAGATAGCACGAGTACGGAGTGAAAAGAATGGTGAGTAGACGTCAGAAACGTCGATATACGCAAATGACGGATTTTGAGAGAGACCTAATTATCGGGCTGAAAACCGCAGGGTGGTCAGCGCGTCTGATAGCCCGTCACGTGGATCGTTCGGACTATACCGTCCGACGGTGTTGCGACGGGGCAATCATGATGGCAGGCAATTTGCTCTTCTTACAGGGCTGAACTCTGTGGCGTTGGAATCGCTCATGACGTCACACTAGTAATTAATGTTTTTTCAGATCGTATCATGTGTATTGTGGTGTGTACTTAAAATTACACTTTGGATATATATTTAAATCAAGATTTTACGTCATAAGAAGGTGAGTGAATATTCGTAATATTGTTTTCACATGTTTAGTAGTAATGCAAAGTATTATTATTTTCTGAAATTTAAGGAAATCGAATATTTTCACCTGTTCGTTTTTATATAAACACGTGTATGTTAAACGTGCTTTTCATGGTTTTACTGCTTACATGCTTTTATATTTAAACTAGTGGTTAGCCCCTTCAATTTGACGGGATAATTAGGATTAGAGGGTTGTATTAGTTTATTAGTGTTTTAATCACGTGAAATTTAAACAATAACTGCTACCATTGTTTCCAAGTTCTTATTACAAAAAGTATTTTCTGCGCTCCACGTAAAAGCTTTTAACATTAAAATGTTAATCTTTTTCATTGTTAATAAAAATAATCACTTGGAATTTAAACAATAAATGTTAATTTTTTCCTATTCTTTAACATTTAATATTTATTAATTATGATTAGGGGTGTTCAAGTTTTCTATATATGAATTTATATAGTATATCCTATATATGAAAAGCCACATAGACCTATATATTTCCAGAAAATATATAGGTATGTGGTTTTGATTTTATTTTTTATTTTGGAAAATTATTTTATTATTCTTTTCATAAATAGTATTAGAAGAATAATAAAAAATATATGTTGCCTTGGTAAACATATAATACCTTCTGCAAAATTCATATTTGGTCATTCCAAAAATGTTGGTCCTCTTTACATTTTTTTTAAACTTATTTTCTCATGAAAAGGCATGCCTCTTGTATTACCTTTCTATTTCCTTGTAATGATCAACTTGATATAACTTTTGTAAAATATATGGTTAAATTTTGGTAGTATTTATTAATCAGTCTAGAGATGAATATATGTTTAAATGTAATCTCAATGTTGGGATTAGTAACTTGAAAGCCGATATTTTAAGAAGCAAAACATTTTGGGTTACGGTTTTCTACAGCATGAAATGTTAATTTATTTGACAGCTAAGCTACTCCTATGTTTTGACAGCTAGAATACTCCAATATATGAGTAAGCTACTCCTATGTATTGAAACTTAAGAGTGCAAACTATGTGATCATCGTAATAAGTATGGTGCAAATACATTAATATGTCTATATCTACTGCATGAATAAATAATTTTTTAATGTACAAACCCATTTTATTAATATCAAAATGCACTTCAGTATATAGCTAAAGTACGAAATGTTCTTAATAAATTAATAATCTATTAATATGAAGTTTTTTTAATTAAATCTAGCATATCCTATTTTACCAGGAAATGTGAATATTGTGTAATGTCAATATTGGACAGTGTTCAATATTGGACAATTACGCTGAAGGAAAAAATGTATATTTTTAAGAAGGGTCTGTTAACTTAAGCATCTATAAAAATCAGTTGGCGAATAAAAAAAGTCAGTTTTAGGGGAATTCCCTATTCTTAACTGTCCTTTACAAGAAGTTTCACTGAATTTATTTAATTAATTTGTTACTTCTATTTGTTACTCTTGTTAGTTACTTCTTTATAGAAATATAAATATATTTATTTAGTGCAAGCCATTTGGCCATAAAATAATAATTTTCAATTAGAATAAAATAATAATAATAACGTAAGAACAAGGGCGAAGTTTGAAAGGTAGCGTTCAGTTGCAGCCGACGTGGATCACTAGGATGACGTCACGAAACCTGGTCTCGTGCCCGGTAAGAAGAGCAAACTGCCTGCCAGCACGATGGCCCCGGTTGGGAGCACTGGCAGACAGCAAAGTGGGGACCTGTTCCACCGACACGGCCTGCAGGTTTTATTCCCCCACCACTGAGAGTGGTCTACAGACGATCCGGCTGAGGTCCAGAAGTGGCATGATGATTATAAGCCATGTCGAAATTACCAAGACAGGACAAAACGCCAAGAACAGACAATGCAGCAGATAGACCCTTAACCACGCACACCACACCCATAGAGCAGCCCAAGAGCAGAAAATACTCAGGCAGCCTCGGGGGAATCTCCCTTAATCGAGGAAGCCTGAGCAAAACGCCCCGACTCCAGGAGGAGTACGGGGGCACAGCCGGAGAGACGGGAACGTAAGCATTCAATTGCAGTGACCGACCAGAAGAGATCCAATAAGAGCCATGCTTATGGCGACACAGAAAGGATTGTAATTTCGCAGAAGATTCCAACTTTCTACCCCTCGGTAGTTATGCAGTGGTAGCATACAACTTAAAGGGACGTTGTCGTAATCCAGACTTAAACCTGTGCTGCCAGGTTAACATAACTTAGAAAAGAAGATACAGAGATGAAAGTCTAAGGTTAAGAAGGGCCGGGAGAGAAAAAAAAAAGGGGCGCAAGTCCGAGAGTGAGCACCGAGGAGGAATGTGAGAACAAAGGACGCTGACTTAATGTAAAAAGGCAACGGCTGGTAGAGACTAGAATCTATACTAAGCATAAGCTAACTAACAGTTCAAAGTTAACTAAGCACACAAAAAATAACCAAAACTAATTAATGCAAGACAGTAATGGCAGAGAAATTGTAATCAGTCGGCAGTAGGATCACCTCTTGCGTCCATACAAGAAGCAACCCTTCGAGGAACAGATGCAATGAGCGTGCGGATAGTTTCCTGAGGGATGGGTGACCATGTGCCTTCAACAATACTCAACCTGTCATACTCTGAAGCAGGGGCAGGGCAGTCAAATGACGGCCAATCACATATCATTCATGGTCGATGGGTGCGAGATCTGGAGACAGCGGAGGCCAAGGAATTACCTGGATACCTTGCAATGTCTGTCTGCTGATGGTTGCCATATGCAGTCGATAGATATCTACCTGGAAAACAGCATTTTGCAACCGCGGAATGTAGGGCAGGGCAGCTGGTCGCAGTTCCTCATCCACATATCGTCGTGAAGCCATTATGCCTCTGATACATCCCAGAGATGACTGGTTATAGACGCCGATGGCACCGATATCCAGGATGCCGCGTTGTCGAGTACTATGGCGTTCAACAATCGCAGCAGGTTGAAATTGTTTCCACGTCGCCTCCACGCTCTCTCTCTCGGCAACTGTCATTCGACAAATACAACCGGAAATCGTCGCTGAACACTAACTACCCTGTGCCTTTCAGTCGATCAAGAGACTCTGGCCCAACACCATTGCAATGTCTCCCAGCGGTTTCTTATTGTCAATGGCAGTTTTCGTAAAGGGCGGTTTGAGGACAAACCACTTTCGACCAATCGTCGAGAAACTGTTCTCGCTGTTATTGTAAGATCCAATGTACCCTGCAAATTCTGCAGAATGTCGACTGTCGTCGTTTGTAGGGCGAATACTTTCGAATGCGTCGATCAACGAGTGATGACGTACGTATAAATGGACCTGTACAACCGCAACGATTCACATTCCCTCCTTCAATCCATGTTCTCCAAATCATTTGCACAATGGACGCATCTACTCGCATTTCAGCGATACGCCTGTACGACCACCGAGCCGTACGTGTGCTTAAAAAAATCTCCTCGGATGATCGCCCAAATTCTGAAACGGGACCACTGCGTCGTTGGCCAGGCACGTCTCTAACAAATGCCTTCTGAAACGAGAAGCAATTTGGATAACGAGTTTCCGTTGGCTACGTACAATAACAACTGTTGGCTCATCTGCTATTTACATCCCTATTATCCCGCGCTATAGTCAAATGACCGACATGCATTTCAGATCATTTGCAGACATCGGCCAGCTGCGATTGTCTCGCAATTTGCATAATTATATGGCCAAATCTTCATGGTGTTGAAGACGTATAAGTTAATTTAGTACTTCAAATAATTTTACATGTTGTCATCCAGAAAAGCGGGAAATATCAGTGTTCATTTTATCGTTAGAAACAATATGCCGCGGATCTTGTAAACCATCGTTTTTCATTGTAAGAATCAATGCGCATTAAGTAGGAGGCGTTATATGCTGCCCACATCGAGATTATTTCATAGGTGTTTTGACAAACAATATCTCTGAACTTTGATGCAGACTTTAAACATAATTTTATTTGCGATTTTCGGATACGGTTGATTCTAAATATAAATTTTCACGTATTGTAATATGAGTTATTTCAATATTATGAGTGCGCTGGAAAAATTTGATATTAATCGTATGTAAACTTTTAAAAATAGCATAAAACATTTTATTTTTCTTTCGGCATTAACCCCCCCCCCTCTTTTTTTCATTTTCTTTCTTAATTAGCTCAGAGCCGTGAAATTTAATCTCTGAAAGGGACGAAGAGCAAACTGGGTTATAACGAACATTTAACTACGAAGACTGAACTATAAGACGGGAGTCTAACAATTCGAACCAAAATAAACTTATTGTCTTTCTTTGCGATTTTGAGTATTTTCAAACACTTTTTAGGGCGTATTAAAGGAGTTTATGTGTAAAGCGTAATACGCCCACGTTCTACAATGTTCATGTGTGTGCATGAAAAAACGAACGCAGGGATAATTGTGGCTCAAAACAGGTGATTTGGAAATTGGGTTTTTGTATCTGTATTGTTTAAATAATTTATTTAGGATCTGCCGTGTAATTTGTTCTTGTATAAAATAAATGAAATTAGAGTGCAACGTAAAATAATATATGTGGTAAACAAAACCCCCCATTTAATTGGAGTTTATACCTTATATAAATATAATTTTATTTAATGGATTAAATTATTACTCTTATTATTAGTGATCGTGCATCAAATAGTTCGTACATTTTCATCGTGGCCGCAATAACCTAGCATTACCTTTTTGTACGAGTTACTAAAATACAGTCATTAAATAAAACATTACACATTGGATTCCACATTTTTAACTTTTAAAATAAATTATCATTTATTTACATATCGTATTATGATTAAATTACATTGATTTTAATAAACGCTTACGAAGGAGAAAATCACAGTGTGAGATCAGGTCTTATAATATTATTCCATAATCAACAATTGCCCTAATATATACGCTGACTGGCACATATCTCTGTTTTGGGGTCTGTTTTGCTAAGCATGTTTGGATTATTTGCAGCTTCCATTTCTGAAATTTGGAGTCAGCTTTTACATTCTCAATACTCAAAATAACCACTACACTGCTTAAAAAAACGACTCTCTGAATTTTAGGATAAACATTCTGCTTATGAACAACACTTCTTGAATTCCATGACGCTTTCGCCCGCTTCAAGACAATAATTATTTCTCTCCACGCACTTGGGCAGTCATTTCCTGAATATCTCTTAAGTCATCTCCTTGTTGACGCATTATTTTGCCTGAGGTCCAGATACGTCCCCCGTTTTCTCATTGGTTGCTCCTCAGTGCAATGTAGCATCATTGCATCATTGGCTACTTTAGTTGCCAATGATGCTTGGTTTAATCCTTGGCTCTAGGAGATCTTTGCCCCAACCTCACCTGCAATTTGTGTGAAGTCAATTTATTGGGGTCATGAGCTTCCGGGCCACGACTGTCGTAAAACGGTGCCGAAAAGTCTGCGCTTTGTTTCGTTGTAAATAGTCGTAAATATCAAAAATGCATAATTTCCTCTTGGTCTCACAATATGTAAATTAAATTCAAAATAAATATTTTTTACATATACACTGTTTTAATATGTTAAAGGAAATAAATATTACTAATGGAATATTTATAATGGAAATATATATTAATGGAAATATTTAAAGATTAGGATGGCATGATTAAAAAAATTGTTCAGATTCATAATATTGTGAACATGATAAGTAACGTCAACATTATTACTGAACATATTTATATACGCGGATGCAAAATTATATTACCTACATATATGTTAGTCCGAAAAGTGAATGGTATACACATACTGTAAATTTCATCTTCAGTGATGAAAGTCAAGAAACATTATTTCATATTCGTAGTACATGATGGAGTATTATTAATCGTTGTATTTTTATATCACAATTTTACACACTAGAAATAATAGCGATTCCTTTATTTCCAATATCTGTATTCCAGTGTCCTCTAAATACCAAGTTTTCTTACAATAAATTTTTATAGTATACGGGATTTTGATGTCTCCCTTGCGCTGTATCGTTTATCGCTTTATGATACATGCCACTTTGACGTAATTCGTCTTTTACGTAACTCGTTACGTAAATGTCGTACGTAATTCGTCGTTTGTGCAAATATCTCTTTGTTTTCTAGTGACTCAATCTCCTACAATCGCTATTGCCCTCTCATAAATATCAGGTCATAAAAAATCACAAAGTTGTTCAATTTTATCTAGAAATGGGCTACAATCTGTCCCGTTTCTCATTCCAATAGCAATTTACAATGTTATCACGGTTTACATGTTATTTATATCCACTGTAGACAAAAAGGGAGAAACCTTTGCCTAACTGTAGCAATGTTAATTTATGTGATTATTCGTTTTAAGACAATATGTTGGGTCTACTTCAGGTACAGATG
The DNA here is from genome assembly GCA_951213105.1 of Amaurobius ferox. Classification (NCBI taxonomy): domain Eukaryota; kingdom Metazoa; phylum Arthropoda; class Arachnida; order Araneae; family Amaurobiidae; genus Amaurobius; species Amaurobius ferox. The sequence goes on along the minus strand of OX578145.1, from coordinate 25,642,291 downwards.
AAAATCGTTTCATTTCAATAGTTTCGTCCTCTGTCAACTGGGATTTGATTCATCGCTGATACAGCATCGTAAAACATTTTAGAATATACATTAAATTTCATCTGTCATATACAGGGTGCTTCATTATGATCGCACGACTAAATATAGATTGAACAATTGATCCCAGATTGAACGATTAATGTTTCCAATTTATGAAGTGTTTTAATATGGTACGCAAATTTTCTTATGTGGCACCTTTTAGTAAAAAAAGTACAAAACGTAACTTTTTATACGGGCCCTTAGAAAAATTAAAATGAATATTAATCAATTATAAAAACATTTTCCATGGCGTAAAAAAAGTTCCATTATCATACAATTAAAATTGCCCGAGACGTCATGAATTAACGTTTCAGACGTACAATTGGGACCTATAACATGTTGAAGATGGGAACACACGCAAGGTTTCGGGTTGAAATTTTAACTAAAAAAAGCAATATTTTTGCGACCTCCGAAATTCATGTTTTCGCAATTTATTTTGCTCGGGTCAAAGTAGCTTATATCCTATAAATTTGACAAATTTATCACGGCATATAGGAAAACCGAATTTTATTTTTCAAACGACCTTAAAATGAATGATGAGCAGTTTTCTGAATGGAACATTATTTGTAGAGAGTCCGTAGAAGAAGTTCAATTATGTACATGTTACGAAAGCCTGTCAGGTGACCAATACCTGAGGAAGTCTGTAAGTCTATTTTATTTAAGCATTTCTTAAGTTGAAGCTATAGGTCTTCGACGAATCATTCAAGAGGCATTTAGTCGTACAATCTTCTGAAACATCCTGTGTATTTTACGCTCCAAGTAATCATATTTTCTTTGCAAAATGTTTATCCGATACTATGAAATTGCTTTCTTGTATGGACACCATGCTGAGGATTGTTAAACTAATTACTTAGTTAACTAAATTAACATTTCATAAATAAACATTTTTCTACTTCCGTTCATAGAAATATATGTCTATTTGATATTTTTACTATTTTAAGAATTTTCTTAACTAATTGGAAATAAGCACTTTCAACATGCTGTACCAATACATTTTAGTTTGAAGGCAATATATTAATTGCATGGAAGTTAAACTGCAAAGGAATTTCAAATTTGTAAATGTTTGAAGATACTCATGAAAATAATTAATTGCGTTTAGAGTAAAGCATAGATTCAAATATAGATTGTACAATGAAGAATTCTCCTTCAGAAAGTGCAGATTGCCTTCTTTTAACTCAATTGAAGGAATTCATTATGCTGCGATTAATTTTTCTGTGAAAATCGTCGAGGTTTAAATAATGCACTAAAGTTAAAATTTGTAATATAAATCATAAAGCATATATATATTTATTAACGTCGTTTTAGGTGTCTCTATGCGTCAAAAATGGGGAGAAGATGTTGCTTTATTTAAATATTTTGTAAAACGTTTCCTTAAACAGTTAGCACCATGGATTGATTTGTATTGTAAAATACATGGTATCAAATTTGCACTGAGCATTTTATGCATTATACCTATATTATTCATCGAAATGTATAAAATAGCAACTTTTCAGTCCAGGAATTCGAAATATTTTAAATCACATTACATCACATCTTTGTTTTACCAAAATATAATTTTATACAGAGATCAGTTCGGCTCATAATGTATCTTTGAACACATTATTTAAAAAAATAATAACTCAAACATTAATTAAAACATTAATTCATCGCAATAATTAAAATTACAAAATTACCAAATAATTTAAACTGCAAAACAGAACATCCATATAATAATTGCAAACTGACTACACTGCTGGACATTAAAATTGCTACACCAGGAAGGAAAGCAAATAGCACAATCTTATTTGTTGTACATATACAGTATAATGGGAGGAAGGCATGATAAAATTTGCAGGTGGCTTGGGGTACACAGCATGCAGATCTCAGAGCTGTCATCGCTGGCAGCAACAACGGCTGTAATCCTGCTGGACATCGAGTCGAATTGAGCTTGGATGACAGATACGTGTACGTCATTCCATGCGGCTACAACTCCACGCCAGAGTTCATCAATCGTAGTGGCTGGCGAGTGGCGGCGTGCCAGTCTCTCGGAAATCCATGAGCAGATGGTCTCAATATGTGACAGATCTGGAGAACGTGCTGACCAGGGCAACAGTCGATTTGCGCAATGGATAACACGCGAGGAAAGGTCAGCCGTTATATATTTCTCATCTCGCAAACTACTTTTTTTAGTTACCAGTTAATCATTTACGTCTTGAAGTAGGATACTTTTAGTATTTTAGTTGCTGCTCAGAAAAACTGATACTTATGCATTTTGTTATCAGTTAATCATTTACGTCTTCCAGTAGAACACTTTTAGTATTTTAGTTGCTGTCCAGAAAAACTGATACTTGTGCATTTTCTGGCATTCCATTGTAGACTGATCACATGCTTAAACTGGAATTAACAAAGGGGCATATCTTAGTATTTAAATCATTTGTATTAAGTATCGAAAGTATTATTAGCTGCATATTACCGATATTAATAATTAAATCATTTATTTGGCCGCAATTTTCTTAAATTAACGTAATTTTACATATTTTGGCGATACTACAGGACATAACACAAATTAAAGTATGAAGGTCATTTATTGAACTTCCTAAAAGATCTATAAAATAGTTACAAAAGTCAGAGCGTTTTCAAGCGTAGAAACTCCCTTCAACAGTGGCGACGTAAGATGTAAAACATTCAATCGTTCATATGTAGCGACCATAAACACGGCAGAATTTGCATAAATAAAATGATAATGTACAAGGCTATTAATTAATAATAAATCTCTAAAATCCAACTAAGCAAAAATGCACCGATTGTTTAAAGCAGGTCATTATAAAATAGTTACAAAAGTCAGAGCGTTTTCAAGCGTAGAAACTCCCTTCAACAGTGGCGACGTAAGATGTAAAACATTCAATCGGTCATATATAGCGACCACAAACACGGCAGAATTTGCATAAATAAAATGATAATGTACAAGGCTATTAATTAATAATTAATCTCTAAAATCCAACTACGCAAAAATCGACCGATTGTTTAAAGCAGGTCATTTACAAGCAAAATACAAGTATGATAAACTACAAGCCCGAAAATTCAAAAAATGTTAAAAAAGAAGTTAAAGATAACTGTGAAGAGGCTTGAATTGCATTGAGTCGAGAATGAGTTGCCTGGCAAAACTTAAAATTTGAACAGGATCAAAATTACAAATCGAGGCAGGGATAAATATAAACGAAAAGGGATTCGTAAAGAAGAACATTACGAGGGTTATTTCAACGTATTAAAAGAAACGTTTTTTTTCAAAAACAGGCAGAGAATTACCATTTGCGACATACTGAGCAAGAGTAGTGGGAAGTTTATAATTCTTGACATGCCGGGCTTGTTCCGTTAAAATAATGCCAATATTACGTGTATTACTGCCGATGTAAAAATTATAATTACAATCAGAGGACAAAAGGGTGACAACATACACCCCAGCGCGACTTTTAAAATCATGAATATCCCTAAGTTTATCGGAACGAATATGATTAAACAGAGTAGCAATATTAGTATGAGCAGGTTTAAAACCAAATTCGTGACAAAACTGGATAAAAGGGCGAAAAATTTTAGGATAGTAAAAAAAACTAGATTTGTAGGCCAAAGGATTTTTAATGGCAACCAGATTAGTATCAAAATGGGTAAATTTAAGGCAGATATTGGCAAAAATTCTATAAATAAACTCAAAGATATAAGCAGCCACATGGTCAAGATTAAAAATAAAATTAATTTCATCTTTAAAAATAATGGGGATAGAAGAGCAAATACTAAAAGAACGATTAAAATAGGCATCAAAAGAAGCTTTTTTGGAAGACAGAGGATGAAAGGAATTAACGGGAATACAGGAATTAGTAAAAGTACGTTTACGGAAAACTGAAGTTTGAAAACTAGTGGGTAACTAGTAATAAGAACATCAAGAAAAGCCAAAGAATCATTGGACTCATGTTCGACAGTAAAATTAATAGAGGGATGAAAATCGTTCATTTAAGTCATTATCCCAAATAACAAAGACATCGTCCACGTAACGGTGCCACAGTGTAGGTTTTATCTTTAAAACTGGCAAAATCCCATTCTCAAGCTCCTGAAGACAGCCTCGGGCAGAATACCTGATAATGGGCTACCCATAGGAGCGGCCAACTTTTACAAATAAATACCATAAAATCATTTTTTTTCACAGTGACGCAAGATTTACGTCACACTGTGACTTTGGGACGTCGCAGTATGTCTCGGCAATGTCATATTGAGATCACAGCGAAGTCATTTTGGTCCCTTTCATGGTCGTCTGTGTGACGTCGCATATTAACTTGTTTGTGACGTCACATTGTAATTGCCACTATAATGTCGTCACATTGTTACGTGATAATTAAATTGTGGAAACGTCGCAGAGTGTAGTCACAATGAAGTTACACAGGTATTATACGTAACGTCGCATAGAAGTCAAAAATATGATGCCACATTGTGACCCAGGTGTCACGAGACTAAAACGTCACTGTCACACATATGACGATCTTTGCTGTGAGGGTAATGTCGCAGAATTCAAAATAATTGGTCTCCGCGCCAATATTCAAACCAAAGGTGATAGCGTCGTTAATGGGAATTTTAAAATTGTAATTGTGAAGTTTTTTAGCAATAATTTTAATAGCAATGTCAACAGGGATTTTAATTTTAGTTGTGTCTTTGAGTTTTAAATAGACGTGCAACAAACTGGATTTTTTGGCGATACTTTTGTCAATTTCCCAAACTTTTCGCCAAGCGATGCAGACAGAGAGATAGACAGAAGCACTTTCCTTGCGTATGAATAAATGGATATTGGTGAATAGTTGAGCGTCAAAATATGAAACCCTTACATAAAGTATCAGGTATTGTAAATAAAACGAACGAGAAAAATATACGCTTGCCTTCTGAAGCTTGTGCCATTCGTTTTCTGATGGAAAATTATATAAGAAATGATAATTTATGCACCATCATTACAGGTATTTCTAATAAATTTCTTAACATTTTATTCTAAACTTGGGGGTCTTCCGAACATTCGAGTGCGTTTGAAAGCAATAGCCTTCGAGTATTTGCCGTTTCGCACCCAATTGCATTAGAATAATCGCACCCAATTGCATTAGAAACGCTCCATCCGTTGGGGAGATAACACAGCCACAGAGTCACACACACACACGCATATATGCAGACACACACGCATGCATGCATACATACATACATACATACACGCATCTTTACATATAGACACAAACACACAGACATCACCTCACAACATTCAATTCGTGTTCAGGGATGCTTAAACCGAGCTCTTTTGTTAAAAATTCCAATTCGAAATTTCAAATTCGACATAATAGTATACTGGCAATCTCTTTATATTATACAAGCAGTATACCCGTTCTTCGAAGGAATATATAATATAAAAAACTTAAAATTAACAATCACGTGCAAATTCCTATAATATTCTGAATGACGTTGTTATTCAAAGCATTCTATTAAAATATTTAAATTAATGTTCCTGAAAAGAAATTTAAGAATCTATGTTCTGGCTATACAAAAGTTATCTTCACAGGAAGATCTGGAGAATGAAATATGCTGGTTCCACATGTAAACAAGTTTAGAAAAGTAAGAAATGAAATCAATATATACCAAAATAAAAGCGCTAAAATTTTATGGGAAGATATACTGGTACCAGTCGAATATTATAAGACATACCCGTCGAAATCCCAGGCCGACCGACTCATCCTGAGACATATAGTAGCTTAATGGGCGGCCGGAAGACATACCCGTGTATGAGTAGAATATTGCCCATCTACAATATATAAGTTTCAAAAATATTTGCTAAACAATAGCAGATAACGTAATAAATTGAAAATATCACTAATCCCTGTGATCTTTAAACCAGAAAGACGTAATCGATATCAATATATGCCAAAATGAAAGCATTAAAATTAAATACCCCTACTACTTATATTCTCGTAGATTAGAAGAGATAGCCCATATTAGTAGAAGATTACCCGTACTACAATTTATGAGTTTTAAAAATATTTGCCAAAATAAAACTGATAGCGCAATAAATTGAAAATTTCAATAATCCGCGTAATCTTTAAACCCAATGTCCGTAATTGATGCTAATACATGAAAACGCTAAAATTATATGGGAAGATAATATACCCGTACAACTTACATTCTCGTAGATTAGAAAATATACTAGTGTATTAGTAGAATATTACTTGTATTACATGGCCGTTCTTCGTGCTATATATATAATATAAAGTAACATAAAATTCACATTCATATGTGCAAATTCTTATTATATTCTAAATGACATTGTTATTCAAAAGATTCTATTAAAATATTTAAATTAATCCTCCTAAAAGGAATTTTAAGAATCTCTGCTCTCGCTATACAAAAATTATCTTTACAGGCAGATCTGAAGAATAAAACAGCCTTCTTCTGTTTGTAAACAAATTTATTAAAAATATGAAATTGAACCAATTTATGCCAAAATAAAAGCGGTAAATTGTATCGAAAGATATATATTTTCTAATATTAGAAAATATACCCGTGTATTAGTACAAAATTACCCATACTACAATATATGAATATCAGAAACCTTTGCCAAACTAAAACAGATGACGAAATAAAGTGAAAATAATCCTCACAATCCTCAATTATCCTCACAATCTTTAAACTGGAGGGACGTAATTGATTCCAATATTATACCAAAATGAAAGCGCTAACATTGTATAGGAAAATATAACCGTGCTACTTGCACTCTTGCAGATTGGAAGATATACCGGCGAATATTACCCGAATTAACAGAATATTACCCGTACTACCATATCTGAGTTTTAACCGTTAACGTCAAAATGAAACAGATAACGTAATAAATTGAAAGTATCGATAATCCTAGTAACCATTAGGTCTGGAGGCCGTAATTGATATAATCCAATCAAAAAGGCAATCTCGATAAAATTTATTTTATACACTTATTTTTATTACTTAAACGGGAAAATATTTAATAAAAATCGCAGGCCGCATAAACACGTAGGATTTAAAACCTTTCCTAAGCGACATGATATCATTTTCTTGAAATAAATTTGTGGGAAATAATATTGTCTGCATAATGCTATGTCTATAGAAGGTTTAACTGTGCGTTTTCAATTAATTTCTAGACAACCCCTGGTCCTAAAAACTCGAAACTTGGACAAAATTTTAAATGTGACTATTTCAAGGCTACCCACAAAATTTCATGAAATTCGGTTCAGCTTTCGCCATTCTCCCGTTATGATGAGACAAACATAAGTACATACAGACAGATAGACAGATTTTCAATTTTATTTATATAGATTACTAAGCAGGTAGGGAAAGTAAAAATTTGCAAATTATCTCTTCAAGACATTTACTTCCCCTGTCCTTAACAGATTTAAATACTAGTTTGATATAAATATTTAACAAAGTTCACATACAGTGTGAGATAACTCAAATCTACATAAACTAATAAAAATTCGGATAAAACTTATTGATAATTTTGAAAATATGTAAATACAAGAAACATTTACGCCAGAAAATAGAATGTGATATGTTACACAGCTGTTTAAATGATGAGAGGTAATAATATAATATATCGTATAATTCCTATATTAATCGATATATTGCGAATCAAGGGGGATAAATTTCTACTGAAGTATCACCACTTTAAAATAAAGAAAATGAAAGGTTTTTCTGATTTGAAAGTCCTGTGATTCCTAAAATATTATATACTATTTTTTAAAATAAATTATCTACTCATACGGTAAATGATTACCTTTATGTTTCTCTGACTGAGAAGGGGTTTCTAATTTTTATGTCAGTTGCAAGTAATGGCTTTTCAAAGCTTTCGTGATTGATTCAAAGGATCTACAAATAAGAGTTATATTTTGAAATAAAAAGACTTGGTCCATTCTTTCTTCTCTTTCTTGAGCCTAAATATATAGAATCGATAAAATGAATGACGTTTTCTTGCAAATATTTCTAGTTCCGATGAAAATAATACAGTTAGTTTAGCAAACATAAACTGTTTCAATATTGAGTTTTAAAATGCTTAAAGAAATATATACGTATATGTAAATATCAGTTACATATATAACATATAATACATACATTATCTAAAATTATAGTTTAGTATATTTTCTGCATTACTTGTAATATAATTTTAGTATTCAATAATAAAAATATATTTCCGGTACTCAGATTTCTAATTTTAATTTTTAATTCTTATTTTTGAGATAAAAAATTTTGATTTTCCCCCCTACTCCACTGAATGCAAAAATAACATTTATCATCGATTTTAACAATTTTTGAAAAGTCACTAGAATATGTTTATTGTTTATTTTTACTCACACCATCCCCGCATTTAAATAAGTCCCATTCTCCTTTTTCCTAACTTGAAGACTTGAAAAGTCCATTTCATATTCTTCTCTTTTGTGTTGATCTGATGTACTGAAAATTGTGGCGATACAAAATGTGATAAAGCACAATTAATCGTATTTAAACATATGAATATCTTATATATTGTAACATAATTATTAAAATATGACTATCGATTCCACAACTAACGTTTCTGGACCAGTTTTGACTATATTCACAGAAAGTTTTTTTGCTGGCAGTGGAGATATCCTCAATTATTTGCTGAAGGGCGCTAAAACACAAAGTTGATTGCCATTTGTGCCCGAAATTCCTAACTTTATTTAATTGGGGTGTCGAAAAGCCAGACCACCCGACTCTCCCTAGGGCACGAGCAGCAATTTGAGTGGCCGGAGTGTCGAAAGCCCAGGCCGTCCGACTCGTCCGAAGACATGGAGCAGCAAGGAGGGCGGCCGGGAAAAGTGCCGAATCAGCTCAACTGTTTGATATCAGAATCCATTTTTAAGTAGCCTGTTATATTTTTCTTGTAAATTTTGCAATAACAATTTTTAAAAACCTTTATCTTTGGTCAAATAATGCCAATTATAGCATGTCACCCTTCATTTTAAGGGGCTGGATAAAATATTTCGATTGATTACAAGTTTGGCAGTATACCTCTGGAGGAGGTAACTTTCACTCCCCCCTCCCCTCGAGGGCGCTTATAACGTCACGAATAAAAACATGGTATCGCAGCTATGTTTCATTACAATGATTGAAACTATTACAATGATTGAAAAGTTTCGTGATCACTGAGACATAAATAAGTTCTTTTATTCGAAATTAAGCCACTTTGGTATTATGCTGCCATGTTACGAAAATATAAAAATTTAAAGTTTAAACTCGAATTTAAAGAACCCCATCTAATTCTAGTGTTTACATTAACAAAGTAGGATATAAAGTATTAATAAAAATCCTGTAATATTTGTGTAAGCTATCATGCACACAAAAAATCGACCACAGACAGAAATATCAACTGACAAACATCACTCTAAAAGTAGTCACTCTAAACATATTCAAGAGGTCCTAAAACGTATATTGACATCAAAATCTCGATTTTCAAAGTTTTCATGAAAACAATATTTACTCTATACTATATTCCGTAGTATGATAAAGTAACAAATCTATCTATTGCCTGGCTCTATCTGAACATCGTTGTTGAAGTACCATGCAGTTTGACTTCATAATATTTCTTAGATTTGACTCCGGGTATCTGTTGTCTGTCTGGCTTGTCTCAAGGAGGGTTCATAAGCTTTTGAATCAGCAAATTTTTCTACTACGAGAGTAATTACAAACTTTCGTTTAAAATACACTAAAATCTTCAAAACTATTTCATGCATGTTTGTCGCTGCATCAAGAGCGCGTTATTCTTAGCTATGGAAAGGAATATACTTAAACATTATCAATTTTATATTTTTAAAAAAGTGCTTAATCTCCAAAATCTTATGCAATTATGTTTTTATAATATATAGCATAATTTAAATGTTAAGTTATACGTTGATATAATGCAACATACATTACAAAAGCCTACTCCTTATGTACGGGATTTTAAATTATCTTTTGAACAAATTTGAAAAATACTCCTCAAAGGGAATTAACCAATCCACTTTAAAAAGACAATACCGCAGTAAGTGGTTTATCATACTTTAACGACACAGTTGGGTGATATAATTCGTCAATATCGTTAAGAACGTGCACGGCCAACGGCAGAATTTGCTTAATGCCGTACTCTAAGGTATAGTTAACATTTTTAAAGTCATGTTGAAAATATATGTGAATTCCATGGGGAAATATTTTAAAGAGATTTGAAGGTATCGAATGGTAATATTTTGGATATTTAGTGCTTATTATAAAATGGTACATTTATTGAGAATTTATAGGTGCATTAAAAGGAAGGCTATAAAATAAGTGACGCTTCTAACTTTTTCTTTATAGAAACAAGCAGATGCAGCCGGATTAGTTCCTGAATTAAAATATGTTCACATTATAAAAGTATCCGTATTGCTTTAAAAATCTACTAAATTATTTTATTTAATTCGCCCACAGAGAATAAAAATGCAGATTTATATTATGTTCTTGCTATTCAAGGTTATGTGTACTTTTAAATCTGTAAGAAATCAATATATTTTTTAAACAATACTACTCAACTATAAAGGAATTCCGAAGACCCTAAAATGATAGTAAATTTTAAGTCTCTACATTTTTTTAAATTTAACAATCAATTTAAATATAAGTACTTTCTATACGGACATACTTTCCAAGTGTGGGTGTGTTTTCTATTTGATCTTTATAATTCTAATTAATTATTTTTTTATAATACTTTATTTTATTGTAGCTGTGTTTATTAAAGTTCATTGGGGCGTAAAATAACAATTTTGTACTTAGTAATAAAGTCATTTAATGAAAATAACTTTTAGAAAGGTAAGAGTGCAGGCACTACCTGACTATTTTGAACAGTCTTCACTTTCTATCCATGGTTATTCATTCTTTTTCACTCTTAATTAGAATTTTAGTTCTTTGTGCTTGAAGTTTGGATTACCCTGAATGTTCTATGTTAACAACATATTATCCATGCTATCCATTGCTTGCTCAATTATGAATTCTTAAGATGTTTCGCAATATCACTTCTTGTTCTTTATGTTTAATTGAAAATTTCATATTTGTATATGCTGCATTCATTGCAATAAATAGGGGTATATTTTTATTTTAGACTTTGTTATCTACCGTGTAATACTATTTCCTTTGGTTTGAAACTTCAATTACCATAAATGTTCTATATTAATGACAGGCTATCTATTGTTTTGTCTATTATGGATTTTTCAGATGTTTCACAATATCACATCGTGTTCTTTATGTTTGCATAATTGATAATTTCATATTTCTATATGTTGCATTCATCGCAATAAATAGGTATTCCTATTTTATTTCAGACCTGAGAACATATACAGAGTGTCCCAAAAAGAGTGAAACGCGTTTTAATTCTTTACCTGTTGGAGATAAGTGGGCAATGTAAATTGCAAAAACCCTGAAAGTAAGGTAGGAAGTAAGGTGGGAATAGTAAGGTGAAATAGTTCTCTCATTAATTTAAAAAAAGTCACACTTTTTAACATTTTATACGACCCTCTTAGACAAATTTGGTCAATCAGAAAATTTGTATTTTTAATGCAACAAGATCATTAAAAACTGCATATCTGTATCTTTAAAATTGAGCGAGTTATATTTAATTGAAAATTGAAAATTACGAATGGGGACCATATATCAAATTAGAAATGTAAATCTGTGACATATCACTAAAAAGATAAAACTGGATGATAATACATAGGAGACATCGTTGCGAATTCCGCGTAGGCTCACAATGCAATCGCGGATTAAGTATTTTTCACATTTAGACATGGCATTTTTTATGTGAAACATTTAAAATAAATAAGTAAACAAAAGCAAGTATGTATTTGATTTTGAAATTTAACATAATTTTTCAAAACGAAGGATAGAACTCACAGATGATTTTATCTTTCCTTTAACTGTAATTTAGCCGTTTCAAATGTTTATAGTAAAATGATTTAAAAAAACCTAAAAAATGAAATGCAGACGATTTACTTCTTAATTTACATATTTATTTCCAGTATTATGTCTATTCAATACAACTAAACTTTTTTTTTTATATTATACCAAAGTAAAGAAGATTAGAAATCATTCAGTGAATCGTCAGCATGTTTATTTCTGAATTGACGAATTAAGAACACGTAACTGGTTGTGCATTATGGTATTTTTAACAAATAACGAGCTTTTCGAATTAACAATGATTTATTCTCTTTGTAAAAAAATACTTCAGAAATTGCTCGGGAGTTTGGATAGCGATATCCAAACATGCCTAAAATTTCAGGTACATTTGTTTATCGGATGTTGAAGAGATTAAGAATTACCTGTTCATTTCGTCCAAGACCTGGCCCTGGAAGAAATCCATACATGGAGGACCAAGAAACTCACATTATTGAATATTTTTCTTTCAACCCACGAACAATCATCCGCAAAGCAAGCGAAACATTTGGGCTACCTAGGATGTCAATTGCTAGAACACTTGGAAAATACCATTGGCATCCATTTTGTATTCATGCATTTCAAGCACTTCATCCCTCCGATTTTGACTGTCGTGTAGCATTCTGGAACTGGTTGTTAATCCAACAAGACATCAATTCGAACTTCATTAAGAATATTCTATGGACTGATGGATGTTTGTTTACGGAAGATGGAGCAATCAAAACTCACAACCATCATTATTGGGATAATAAGAAGCCATTTTTTGTCCGTGAAATACATCACCAGAGCAAGTTTTCTGTGTCTCTATGGTACGGAATTTGGAATGGAAAATTGATTGGTCATGTGTTTTATGGAGGCACTCTTACAGCTGAAAAATACATGCAGCTTATTTTAAATGCTACTGTAACGTTTTTTATGGAGACGACGATATTATCGCTTCTAAAAAACATGTATTATCAACAAGATGGCGCGCCTGCACACCATGCTATAATTGTGACAAACTGGCTCAAAGAAAACAATGATAAACAGTGGATTGGTTTGAAGCCACAGAATGCCCCCCCCCCTGATCCCCTGATTTAACCTCTCTCGATTTTTACTTATGGGGTCGTCTTCGAACACTAGTTTATAACAATCGCCCACTAATTAATATCAGCTATGCAGACTCCATGAACTAAATGAGTTTGTGTTAAAGAAATACAGCAATTCTAATACAACTCATTCTACATATTTTGCTGTTTACATTTTACATAAGTGAAAAATAGGTTTCGTTGAAGAAATAATCAAATTTGAATGAGCATTTAAACTCAAATATATTGTAATTGCATTGTTTCAGTTTGTAGATGCACAGAATTTAAGCAAAAATGAAGTGGTTTTAAGACGGATACAACACTCAATATGAATTAAAAAGAATTTTAAAAATCACGATTTTGAGACAAGATGGATGCCATATATAATTTTGAAGTGGATCACGTGATCTTTTCATATCACGGTCACGTGATCGGTTCATATAAGAGGTGTTATTATTATTTTAATTTTTATTTAAAAATCTACTGAATATATTTCGCTGAATTTTTTTTATAAATTTTATGGAACAATTTGAATATTACCTAAAATTTTTGAAGCAATTTGTGAATTTTAAATCCGCCTAAAAATGTTTGAAAAATTAGGTCCCATAGGGCTCAATGTATTTCATTTTTTAAACCGGGTTCAATCCGAAACTAATTAGGTGATATTATTTATTTATATTCCCATAGGTATATACTAGGTTTATACTCCCACAGAATGAACAAAGTCATAAACATTTTTCAACTTTGTTGTAAGGTGTTAAAAAGTAAACATACAATCCGAAAATAGGAAATTGGATATATATATATATATATATATATATATATATATATATATATATATATATATATATATATATATAAATGTATATATATATATATATATATTTATATATATATATATATATATATATATATATATATATATATATATATATATATTACAGAATTTAATAAATGCATGATGCATTTAATCAACGGAACTCGGGAACAATCATATCCCTTCCGCTTTGTACAGCACTATTATGATATTTTTTGCAGAAATTATAGTGATAAAAATTATGTTAATTTATCTGACATCATACAATACAACTCAACTCTTACCTACGATTTACTGATTGATGCACATCCAGATGGCTCTATGAGTTAGACGCGACTTTTTTATGTATGCTTTCCTATTCGAAGTTTATACGCTTTATGCAACTCTTCCATGATTCTCGTCTTGCTGGTTAGTAAAATTTCCAATTTTTGTAATTTTGATCATTTTTATGTTGTCTGGGATTCGGCCATTTTTTCCCCACGGGCATGATCGATTGTTGTTTCGGGCGTGCAGAGTCTCTGGGAGCGTTTTCATGAAGTCAAAGCTAGCTTCTAACCAGGAAATAGGGGTCGCAATCCCCCTTGACCTTTCTGCAACCCTGTAAACACAATCATTCCACCTATATATTTCCTTTATTCATTTTAAATCTTATATATATATATATATATATATATATAAGAATGAAAGTAGAAAAGAACGGGAGTGACCATATGAATTACATAAGAATGGTAGGGGTGGATTGCGACACCCCTTTCCCGCTTAAAGCAGCTTTTACTACCCGGGTAACTCTCACGGAACCAACATAATTCCATGGTCAGCCTCCCAAATGTGCGAAAATAAAAGCACCAGAACAGACTCAGGAACAAAGAAGTTAACGAATCCATGAAGGGAAAACATCCGCTAGTCCAACCCGATGGAACGTCTTTTTATAAGTAAAGTTGCTCATGCGCAGAGAAATATTAGGATAAAAGTTTCGCAGTCATGAATATTAAATATCTATATCAACAATCAATTTACAAATTTTCTTTAAAAAACGATTTGTAATAATGTTGTACAAAATTGACTGGATAATTTCTTTTTATAGCTTCATCTGCAAATTTTTTACATTTGCAAATGCAGTCTTTCCTAAAAGTATTATAATTTTGGTTTCTTCTAAAATGTCCAATTATTATATTTCTGAAGACATACTTTGCAAGGTTTGAGTTCCAATCGATTATATGATTTACCTTGATCCTGTATGAATCTCTTTTGTCGTGTAACTCTGTGTATATTCCATATTTCTTGTGTTTTTTGATAGCTAAATCCAAGAATTTTACCGATCCGGCCTCACACGCTGGATTTTCAATAAGGTCCAATTCGCTTGGGTAGAATGAAAAGTCTAAACATGGGGTGTTTTCAAAGCCCCCAATTATCACATCATCGACATAACGGAAGTAGGGCATTTCCGATAGGATATGAGTGCCTCTTTCGTATTTAGATAGATATATATCTGTTATTATTGACGAGCAACTCCCTCCCATAGGTATGCCCTTGATTTGTTTGTAAAAATTGCTTCCGTCGTGTAGTATGTTTTCTTTCAATACCAATTCTACCAAGTCTATGTATCTTCTATAAGTTATAAATTGCTTTAGATCGTATTCTTCATGTAGATCTTTCAGAATCAATTGTAAATTATCCAAATCAATATTGTTAAAAAGATCTCGGAAGTCGTAACTCCTAAAGTTGATATCGTTATGACAAAACTTTAGTCGGTTTATCAGTTCCTGTCCGTTTTTTATCATAATAGAGTTATGTCTTTTGATATCATGCATAACTATTATGAGTAAATCCAAAAGTTTTTTGTTTGCTATTTCCAAATATGAACCACATCCCACCGTCACAGTTCGAAACTTGACAGGTGTTTTGTATAATTTGGGGATCAGGACCAAATATGGATATTTTATTGTTTTAATTTCAATTCCTATTCTTTTGTAAAGTGCCTCTATTCTTTTTGTCAGTATCAATGCGTTACTGGGTATTAAAGCATACATTTCACTGTCCCTGTAACTTTGGTTCAGTGTATCCACGTAGAACTTTTTACAGGTGAAAATAGCAAACAAAAAACTTTGGAAATAGCAAACAAAAAACTTTTGGATTTACTCATAATAGTTATGCATGATATCAAAAGACATAACTCTATTATGATAAAAAACGGACAGAAACTGATAAACCGACTAAAGTTTTGTCATAACGATATCAACTTCAGGAGTTACGACTTCCGAGATCTTTTTAACAATATTGATTTGGATAATTTACAATTGATTCTGAAAGATCTACATGAAGAATACGATCTAAAGCAATTTATAACTTATAGAAGATACATAGACTTGGTAGAATTGGTATTGAAAGAAAACATACTACACGACGGAAGCAATTTTTACAAACAAATCAAGGGCATACCTATGGGAGGGAGTTGCTCGTCAATACTAGCAGATATATATCTATCTAAATACGAAAGAGGCACTCATATCCTATCGGAAATGCCCTACTTCCGTTATGTCGATGATGTGATAATTGGGGGCTTTGAAAACACCCCATGTTTAGACTTTTCATTCTACCCAAGCGAATTGGACCTTATTGAAAATCCAGCGTGTGAGGACGGATCGGTAAAATTCTTGGATTTAGCTATCAAAAAACACAAGAAATATGGAATATACACAGAGTTACACGACAAAAGAGATTCATACAGGATCAAGGTAAATCATATAATCGATTGGAACTCAAACCTTGCAAAGTATGTCTTCAGAAATATAATAATTGGACATTTTAGAAGAAACCAAAATTATAATACTTTTAGGAAAGACTGCATTTGCAAATGTAAAAAATTTGCAGATGAAGCTATAAAAAGAAATTATCCAGTCAATTTTGTACAACATTATTACGAATCGTTTTTTAAAGAAAATTTGTAAATTGATTGTTGATATGGAGATTTAATATTCATGACTGCGAAACTTTTATCCTGATATTTCTCTGCGCATGAGCAACTTTACTTATAAAGAGACGTTCCATCGGGTTGGACTAGCGGATGTTTTCCCTTCATGGATTCGTTAACTTCTTTGTTCCTGAGTCTGTTCTGGTGCTTTTATTTTCGCACATTTGGGAGGCTGACCATGGAATTATGTTGGTTCCGTGAGCGTTACCCGGGTAGTAAAAGCTGCTTTAAGCGGGAAAGGGGTGTCGCAATCCATCCCTACCATTCTTATGTAATTCATATTGTCACTCCCGTTCTTTTCTACTTTCATTCTTGTATTCTACTAGGGAATTTGAGCAGCACCTGCGCCTCCTCCTTTGTAGTGAATCGTTCTTTTAATTGCTGGCTTATTTGGGATATATCCTATTTTAGTCTCACTTTATCGTAATAGTATATATATATATATATATATATATATATATATATATATATATATATATATATATATATATATATATATATATATATATATATATATAACAAAGGCATACTGCAATTAATTATAGGACTACTACAGTACCGCTCTAATGCTCCCGCTTCCTTTACCCACCTGAGGCAAAATATCTCCATGGAATCATTAGAATCGTGAAGGAATGATATTAGTCACGGTTTAATGGATGGCCAATGACGTCATTTTATCATCATCTTGAATGAATAATGTGCCAATTCAAAGTAAGAAAGCTTTAAAATAAGAAAATATTACTTCAAATAATATTGATAAATGCACTAATTTAACATAATTAATTAATATTATAACAGGATTGTAGGAGTCAGTTGTTTTTAATTTATATAAAAACATTATATTTAATTAATGAATATTAAAATTTATTATTTTAGAGGGGAAATGTTCATTGAAAGTAATATTTATATTTTCAACAATTAGTGTTAGTTAATGTAAATTAATAAAAATATTAATATCTCTAAAAGATTGATAATTTTTCTCTTAATGGAAAGCAACATGGAATTTTAGAACGAGTTTACGATAGATCTTGAACAGTTATTTGGATCGCTTCATCAGAATGAAACGAAACTCTGTTATATTGTAGCATGTGCGCTTTCTGTTAGTTCAGCGTACAAATAAGTTCAGCATTTACCTGTTACTGAGATGCAAAGATTCGAAAATAAATCTTATCTGTTTGCATTTAAATCTAAAAATGTGCCCATAAGTCCATGTCTGTTTGCTATTAAGTTATAACAGTACTGTCTCCAGATGCTCCAGTCATTTTTACTGAAGCTTAAAACTTATTTTTGGTTTGCGATATAAAAGAGTAAATTCTTTGTCATCTAAATCACTACATAACTAAATATTATTTAATGCTGGGTAAAATATTTTGGTAAAAGCTTATGTTTTCGCTGAAAAATATTTAATTCAGATACAGTAGTGCATAATTTGCTTTATATTTAAATTGGGATCATTTATAGAGTCTATACACATCATAAACTTGGAATGCACTTTATCGAATTCCATATTTTTATTTTTCAGTTAAATATCTTCTGCTAGGCAGTCTTTGGATTAAATCGAGAACGCATTCAAAATTGAATTATTGCCATTCAATGCAGAGCGTTACTAGCCATCCAGCAGTTATTAGCATTTTAAGACAGAAACTTCAATGGCACTTCTATGGAAACTTCAATATCACAACATTTAATCATTTTTATAGTGGAGTCAGAAGTGTAGTTGTGCCAGGGCGTACGAGGGTGTCAGCCCGATACTTTTATATAACCAGGGCGCGTACTGATTCACGGTATAAGAGTAAATATTTTGTTAACACTTTACAACAAAATTGAAAACTGTTGATGACTTTGTTCATTCTGTCTGTCTGTCCGTTAGCACGATAACTGCTGTAAAAATGACTTAATCAAAACGAAATTTTAGTATGTTGTTCAGACGGTCTGTAGGACCTATGGGATATAAATGAATAATATCACCCAATTAGTTTTGGATTGAACCCGGGTTGAAAAAATGAAATACATTGAACCCTATGGGACCTAATTTTTCAAACGTTTTTTAAGCGGATTTAAAATTCACAAATTGCTTCGAAAATTTTAGGTAATATTCAAATTGTTCCATAAAATATATAAAAAAAATTTAGCGAAATATATTCAGTAGCTTTTTAAATAAAAATTAAAATAATAATAACACCTCTTATATGAAGCGATCACGTGACCATGATATGAAAAGATCACGTGACCCACTTCAAAATGATGTATGGCATCCATATTGTCTCAAAATCGTGATTCTTAAAGTTCTTTTCAATTCATATTGAGTGTTGTATCCGTCCTAAAACCACTTTATTTTTGGTTAAATTCTGTGCATCTACATACTGAAACAACGCAATTACAAAAAATTTGAGTTTAAATGCTCATCCAAATTTTATAATTTCTACAACGAAGCCTATTTTTCACCTATGTAAAATGTAAACAGCAAAATATGTAGAATGAGTTGTATTAGAATTGCTGTATTTCTTTAATGCAAAATCATTTCGTTCATGGAGTTTGCATGAATGAAATATTCATTGATTTTAAAAGAGAAGGACGGTTTTTTTCGATGAAGTTTTACGCATAGAGTTTAATTACTTGTAGCTCCATGGTCTTAATTTTTAAATAAAATAAATTTTTGTAGTATTGTGATGAATGACATGAATGGGAAATTATTTATGAATGAAATGCTGCTTTTATAGAGAGAGCCAGACGTGTTATTTTTTCTATGACGTCATTTGAATGAAATTCAGTTGCTTTCGATGAAGTTTTCAAATATAATAAATTATCGCAGTATTATGATAATTCTAAAGTTATTACCGAGGAATGTATCATATTTTAGAGATGTTTAAACCAGGCAATTTATATTTCAATGCCGTCATTTAAATGATGTTTATTTTTTCGATGAACGTTTAAGTTTTTAAATATAATAAATTAATGTAGTATTGTGATAAGTTTTAAAATATTACCGAGGAATGTATTGCACATTTTAGATATGTTTAAATAAAATTGTATTGAATTTGGAAAGTGTTTCATAATCAATGCTTTAAACATGATTGATATATCTTGTTTTTAAATTTACTGTGTTTAACATTAATTTGGTATTTTTCTATGAGTACGACTAGGATAAGTAAATTTGAAACTATTCTAATACTGTGAGTGTTTATTGTTTGATGTCCAACTGATTCAATGATTTTTTTTAAAGTATCAACTTCTTGAAGATTTATAAGCAGCTGAGTCATTAGTCCACGTTATACGTCAACTGTGTTTAACTAGTTATATATGATAATAGTAATAGTAATAACAATAATAATAATAATAATAATAATAATAATGATAATAATAAAATTATGTCATGTCATCAACTATGCCACTACATTGTGTAGCTTAACATATTTAGAAGTAAGGAACTTGAACAACGTATATCAGAACAAATAAAATGATAATGTAGCATACAGTTGTTTTGAGAATACATTGGATCCCCTTCGTCAGTATAAAAGAAACAACAAACCCGAAATGCAATGGCAAATCACTACTAGTATTTTATGCCACTCTTATGTAATTTGAAAAGCGCATCGGTACTATTTATTTTACGACTGCACCAGTGTAAAGTGCAAGTTTATGACTACACCAATGTAAAGTATTAAATTCACTACAAGTATTTTATGTCATCGTTATGAAGTTTGTAAAGCGCCTCTATACTATTTATTTTACGACTGGACTAGTATAAAGTGCTTTCAGAAAACTCGTTCTCAAAATCTTCATAACTGGTATTTCATATTTATGCGAATTCAAATTATTCTATTTGCAGATATGATCTAATTCGCTTTACCGAAGTCCAATTTTTTTTCTCTTTCATTAAAACACGCTCCATCTCACACGTGTATGGATGTAAAACATTCCAAATCTTTACGGCACACTTCCAAAATAATCTTCGAAAAGGACTAATACTAAATCCACTTTTAATTCAATACTGCAATAGTTGCCCGCGCTTATTGTAATGACACACCTGGGGCGATATAGCCGCCCCTCCCCTCCAGAATCATTCGAAACATATACGGCGATAGCAACCTCGGTACAAAGTGAGTCATTGATGGGCAATTACATTTTACTGCTGTTCAAAAAGAAAATAATTCGCAGGGATGTAAAGTTGGAATAATTCAAAGAAAACTTGAAGAGCTTAGAAAAGAGCTTTAAGTGAAATATATACATTTTGTCAATATGAAAATTTCATCAGTATGAAAGTATATTAACATTAGAACGACGGAAGTGGTCATTTTGACCCCATAACTACTTTGAGAAACGATTCCTTCAAAACGGCTAATCCCAGCTTATTGGAATTTTATGACTTTTCTTTTATTTTAATTATTACTTTAAGAAAATAAGGAAAGTCATAAAATTTCAATGGACTGGGATTAGCCGTTTTGGAGGAATCCCTTTTCAAAGTAGTTATGCGGTCAAAATGGCCGCTTCCTTCGTTCCAGTGATAAAATTGTAGTTATCTATTGGTCTGCATATGGAGAAGGATGTAAAATTATATTTTTATAAAATTATGTGTTTTGTAAATAATTTAAAATGTCTTCATTTTTTTAATTTCTGAATCTTGGGAGCAATTGCCAAAAATCGCAACCTATAATTAAACAAATCGTGACTTTCTAAGACAAAAATTAACGTTTCAAATCACGTTATATAGTAACAAACATAAAGCTCATAAACAAAAACCCCGCTCATAAAGAGTGTTGTTCCAAAAATTCGGAAGAAACTTATTGCAGATACCAGTATCCACGGATCGGTTTCGCGTTTATTATGTGTTCGCCAGCAGGGAATAAACGATATCTGCAGTGTTAGCAAAACAATTACTATAAGTCACAAACTTTTGCGAGCTTCTGTTGGAACTAGCAATTGTCGGTTCTCATAGAGTATTTTCAGTTCCCATAGAAGTTCACAAAAGTTATTGTTTATGACAAGTTTATTGCTAGCATTGCAGATACCGAATACATAAAGTTGTAAGTAGGTCAAACAGGAAGCCATGAAAATGAGGTATCGGTATAGCAACTGAAGTTATTAGATCAGATTGACGACCACGCCCCTAGCGGCAAAATGTGAAATTTAGAACTTTAACCTTGGTAGCAGTAAGATTCAAATATCAAAATAGTTGATTATAAATTTATAGAACACCACCAAATTCGTAGGAAACTCCAATTTAATTAATAGAAAAGCGCTACTTACATAAAGTGCAGTTTAAAGCAAGTACATTCAATATGCTCTCCGTCTACAACAATACATGTCTGTATGCAGAGGAAAAACTTCTTGTTGCACGTTAATAAATATTATGGATGCATGTAGAACGGCAGGAATTCGTACGGCATACTACCGTGTGAGAAGTACCATCTGACAATAATCCTCATTCGAATAGCCTACCATAATATTTTTGCCACAATGCTCATCTACGTTCACACATCTAATTATAGACGGTCGTTTGCAAACTGTCTATCAAGTTTTATCCGCAAGAGCAATGTGACGTGTAACCAGCTATCGTTTGCATATGATACTCTGTTACGCTCTCTGAGCTATCTTAATACCCCTTTCGGGACGGCGGCATTCCGGAGCTGTCGCGGCCCAAAGGACAACGCGCTTCGCTTCCGAACTGGTCGAAAAAGACGGCGCATTTTTTGCGCTAAGCCTAACTCTCGAAAAAAATTCACTAAAAATCCCCTATTCAACACAGAAATCTACTTTTTACAGGAATAAAAGAAATATTTATGTTCTATTTGATGTATAATTTTCATATAAATCTGAATACAAAATACTCGTTAGTTGCTCCCATTCTTTTATCCGAAATAAACGAATAATTTCACTGCCTCTAAAACCCAAACAAAAAAAAAATACTATCTTATATTCCTATGATTCACCAACGAAATCATAACGCTGAAATAAAAATAAAAACCGAAACTCAATTATAAAATTGTTGATGCTACGAGAATTGCTCTGTTTGTTTATGTTACAAAATGATTTTCACCGCTCCAAATGGAGAAATAATTCATTCGATCCTCTTCTACCAAGGTCATGCCTCTGCAAAATGCATTGAAGGTAGTTCCATGGACAAGTAACGCCATCTAGTTCACAAATTAAAACGTTCTGCGTACTGGCACTTATGCGTGCCACTATCCGCTTGCGGTAAAATTTCCTCTGGTCCGAGTGAGTGCCGCTCGTCCTTGAATGCATGTTCGCATCTGGCACCTATACGTGCCGTTCGTCGCGAAAGGGATACACTATTGGTTTCTGCACCGTTTGTCTATTTATACTACTGTACTATCTGTCATTTCTTATTAATTCTATGATGATATATTTCTAATTCACATCTTTTCTGTATGTCTTATAATTCTCGAGAGAGGAAAGCTAACTACCAAATAATAGCCCGAGGGTGGGGGGCTTAAGTCTCAGCTGATAGAGCGTGATAATTTTTTAGTACCAATACCTAATTTCCATAGCGCTTACTATCAGCATTCAAAACATAGTCGGCCTACTTACAACTTTATCGGCGCTTGAAAAGTGTAAAGATATTGTATTCTTTTAATGTCAAGATGCATTTAATGCTATAATTTACTCTATATAACTACGTATCTGGCCTCGAATACGAGACTACCACGTGTGATCGTTATGCCATAACTATTGAGCAATGCAAAGCCTATCTACCTCAATGTAAAATCATATACAAAGGTAACACTTATTTAGGAGAGGGGCCGTCCTAGCCTGATAAAATTTTTGGCACTGAAGGAAAAACAAATGCTAAAATATCAAAATTTACATAATTGTGAGACCAGGATACATTTAGGCTGTGTAATATATAAAGATTTATGATTTATGACAAGCCATATAAAAGGGCCCAGACTAGTAGACGCCAGTTTACTGCAGCCCTGGTTCGAGAGGTCATGAGAGCCATAAATAAGGGGACTTCATTTACAGGTGTATTCGAGCCCGAAAAATTACTGGAGACTAAAGATGAAGCTATGGAATTGGTTGAAGGTTTAACCAATGAGGAATAGTTGTCGCATCGCTCTGAGGTCAACCAATGAGCTATGGTGGGCGTATCTGGACCTCAGGCAAAAACGATGTGGAAACAGGCAAGAAGGGTTAACAGACGAGATTGAATATGCATCAAGGTTCTCTTATAGTTCAGTCATGTTACATATGCATCAAGTTACTCATACGAAGCAGTCATGATTTAGAATATTCATCAAGTGACACACTTGCACGCAGTGATAATGCAGTCAGCATTCAGATAGGAGTCCCTATTCAGAGAGTGAAGATGCATTCATAAGTTACATGTGCATTCAATGAAGAGTCGATATTAATAACCAGTGTGAAGAGGCTATGCGGACCAAGAGTGTGTTCAGCAGTCAGTATGCAGATATATAAGAGTGTGGTGCAACGATATTCAGTCACAAAGTAAAAAATCTGATGTGGGCAACACCAGGCTTTCCTTATATAATGCAATGAATTTACTACTTTTAGAGTAAAAAATTAGGTTTTTCTTATAGTAGATACTTATATTTTTCCAAGATATTGAATTTTCGACAATTAGTCGTCATTTTCATTGATTTAGCGTCATTTTAATCCATTTGGCAAGATTTTCGTTATTTTGACAACATTCCAAAAAGTCGCCAAGTTGGCGACATTCCGCCAAATTCGTCGCAAAAATCTCGCTAATCTCTACTGATGGAGAAATAGG
This sequence comes from Amaurobius ferox, assembly GCA_951213105.1. Taxonomy (NCBI): domain Eukaryota; kingdom Metazoa; phylum Arthropoda; class Arachnida; order Araneae; family Amaurobiidae; genus Amaurobius; species Amaurobius ferox. The sequence continues at coordinate 25,617,638 of OX578145.1, read as the reverse complement.
TTATTCTTATAGCAGATATAAATGACTATTGGCGTTCAAATACAAAAGTATTTCTCGAAGTATCCTTTCTCATGAATGGAACGAGCTAGATCCATGAGAATGATGTCACCTAATTTATTGCATGGTATTACATATGAAAAGTGAACATGTTTCTTAATAGGAAATATATATTTTTATTTTATATGACTTTTTGATAATTTTTTTGAAAAATGTACAATATCTCGAGAACGGATCATGTTAGCGTTCCAAAATTTATGTTAATCGTTTTCTAATGAAAAATTACATAAGAAATGTGTATTTGCGTAACTTTATTAGGGGTTTTGATTTTTTGACGATTTTCTCAAAATTTCACCCGAAAATTCAGGGGGGGTTCTGAACATTCGATTACGTTTAAAAACAATAGGCTTTCAGTGTTAATGGATTGTGATTTTTGTACCAAATTTCGTTCAAATCGGTCAATTCGTTCGTCAGTTATCGTCTCCACAGTCTCACTGTCACACACACACGCACACATACTTTCCCATACGCACACATACTTTCACACACACACACACACACAGACATCACTTCAAAAATGTATGATTCGTGATCAGGGATGCTTGAAACGTGCTCTCCGGTCGAAAACTCGAATTCGAATTTTCGACCGCGTCACAATACTTTCCTTATACATTACGTATATAAGGAAAGTAATATTGAAAAGTGGAGCAACAACCAATGAACCACAAACATCTAACGACAACAAAGAGGTATGCACCGATCACCTATTATAAAATAAGTTAATTGTGTAATATAATTAATAAGTTTATTCCAGAAACTCGCACGAAGAATAAATGGTGGATTTTATGCGGAACGATACAAGATGTACTACTTTACGAATACGACCATGTTTAATATGTTTAATTTCAGATATGCTTTGCATATATTTCTTTTTGTGTACCAAAATAATACAACTAAAAAGCTACCTATATGTATTTATAAAAAGTTGAGGATTTTTTCAGATTTACTTCTCCTAGTTATTTTATAAACAAGAAAGGTCAATCATACATAAAGTATTGATTATTAAGCATTTTCCAACTGAAATGCAATTTTAATTAAACATCTCTAAAATGTGATATATTCAGCGTTGATATGTTTTAAATTATCACAGTACTACAATAATTGATTATATTTGAAAACTTAAAACTTCATTGTCAAAAATGAACTTCATTCAAATGACGTCCTCGAAATATAAATCGCAATAATATGGCTCTCTATGTGAAAGAAGTGAATATTTCATTCATACACTTTTATTCCAGACTCCAGAGTGAAATAGTTTTACGTGAAAAAAATCAGCATTTCTTACACAACTCATTTTACAATCACTTGTTTGCATTCTGCATTCAATAAAATTAGGCTTTGTTATAGAAGTAATCCAACTTTGATGATCATTTATAATATATAATACTGTAATTAAGTTGGCACAGAATATACATGTACAGAAAATACACTAAAATAAAGCGGTTTTAGGAAGTATGCAACACTAACTATAAATTTAAAAGAAACTTAAAAATCATGATTTTTTTACTAAGAAAAAAATATGAATGAAATATTTTATTTTGAAGGGGGTCGCGTAGTCTCTTTATATGGGTGTAAATATTATTTTAATTTCTATTTAAAAAACTACCGAACATATTTTGCTGAAATATTTTAATATATTTTATGGGATAATTTAAATATTTCCTACAATTTTCGGAGCAATTTGTGAAATTTAACTTTGTTTAAAATATGGTTAAAAAATGACGTCCCATAGGGTTCAATGCATTTCACTTTCTCAACCCGGGTTCAATCCGAAAGTAATTGGGTGATTTTATTCATTTACATCCCCTGATGTCCGACAGACCGTCTCAACAACATACTAAAATTTCATTTTGATAAAGTCATTTTTACGGCACTTATCGTGCAAACGGACTGAGAGACGGACAAATGAACAAAGTCATAAACAAATTTCAACTATCTCGTAAAGTATTTATGGATTTGTTTGTTCTGTCTTTGTTCGTTCTTTTGACTGCTTCCTGTTAAAATCATGTATATCATATGAATAGGTTTATCCAACAAAAGTATTATTTTTGTTTTCGTAGGGGGGGGGGGCATATATAGGGATGACCGCACTAATACAAAATCTAGAGCATGTTGTCTTCATGGCTATGATAAGGAAGTTGACAAGAATTTAAATTTCATTAAAACACGCAATATTTTAAGTAATTTTTTCTAGGATGAAATTATGTTTTCTTGAAGATATTTGTGTTCATTTCTTATATGTCGAGAGCTGATGGACGTTCTTCTACTCTAAGTGCAATCTTTAAAAAATGGGATGCGGGCTATGTGGAAGGACATAATTTCTTGTTTTCCATATAGGTTCACAACATTGTAGCATATAGCCTGTTGATTGCTACAATGTCGGATTACTAGAAACATTTGGATTGATTTTTCCTACTATTTTAATGCTGCCATTTTCGTACATAGCGATGCAGAATGTATGTTTATATCTGCAATGAGAGAGTGACTGTAAAATCATGCCCTTAACATGTCAGAGGACTTAATACCAGTGTCTAATATTTAGATTCATATAATACAATATTATATGTCCACGAGGGAATTCTGCTTACGAATCTGAATAGAATTTTCTAAAATAAACGAATCTGACGATAAAACTTTACTACTTAAAACACTAACTTATCTTTACAACGAAGCTCCTCTTACCAAAGGTTTTTTCTCTATAGGCCATTGCAGAAAACATAAACGCATCAGATCATAAAAGCAGACATGAAGAGGTGAAGCACATTTCTCTAAATGTTGTTCTATACTTTGAAGATGTAGAAAAGTTGTAGTAAAATAATAAAACGTTTGTAGGACTAAAATTAGTGAAAAGACTCGGGAAAAGAACTTTTGTTTTAAGTTTAGGGTTTTATCAGCTTAACACCTTACATAAAGGTTTATTTTGAATGGAATTTGTTAACATTTCAAATAACTTTATGATGCTTTTAACACAAAGTTCTGAACTTAATGTATTTGTACACTTTGCGATAAAGAACATTTAGATGGTTTTAAAGAATGTGGGTTTTCTTCAAATAGAATACTAGGAACGAAATGTTTTAATATTTTGATAGAAGAAAAAAGTACAAGATTTTATAAGACTATACTCTGTGAAACAAATTTATGAATGATATGCCAGTGATTGGAATAAAATGTAGTTTATCCTTATAGGCAAGTTCGATATAGGAATAAAATATCGTTATAGACAGATTTATCGTTACAGGCAGATAATATTTTACAAACCAATGTATCATGTTTAACCAATTATTGAAACAGAGTAAAAATGGTATTAGACTATCTTATAATAACCATTTTAGCAAATTCATTTAATCTAATATTGATACATATATTTATGGTATATACACGTATTAATCAAATATTATACTTTTGTAAATCCGTTTACAAACGGGACCAGGATGTTTTATTCTTCAGATCTGCTTGCGAAGATAATTTTATAAAGAGAGACACAGAGATTCTTAATATATGTTAGGAAAATAGAGTTAAATATTTTAATAGATTGTTTTGAATAGCAATGTTATTTGGAATACTACAGGAATTTTAACATCATTGTGCATTTTAAGTTTGTTTATATTATAATTTCCGAACACAAAGAGGGAATTATGCAAGTTTATAATAATTTAAATGAAAATGAACGCAAATTTTAACAGTTCTTTTAGACTGTCTTGCGCTGATTTTGCGCTTAATTTTATATCTAACTATGTAAAACATTTTTGTCACAGTAACTATATGGACATATAATTGATTTCGTTTCATTTAATCGGTTGTAGCTGTAAACTGCCTGGTTGTTGATTAGCATTGCACAGCTGCTTATGCATTCTCAGCACATATACTAGGAAAGAAAATGTATTTATGTTGGAAAATAGTAGACTTTGAATTCTACACTTACTTAATATTCATTGTTGGCTTATTTAATAAATTCCTTGTATTTGACTATCCTGTAACTCTTCCCCAAATACTCTTGAACACAATCTTCAGTTCTAACGAGCCAAAATTTGGAGACAAAATACACAACTCACTATTGACTAAACCCTTTATGTATTCATTAGTTTATTGAAGAGGAATTACTTCGTAACATTTCGACAAATTTATGAATAAAATACGAAGCTTACTTGGGACAATTCCTGTATAAAATGATGGCGCTGTTTTTCCTTCACCATGCAATAGACGAAGAAATAAAAAGGCAGTTACAGAATATTGTCAAATGCTTAAATCAAACCGAATACCGACGTCTACATTTTGGTTTATTAACAAAGATATATTTAATTCCTACATATGCTACAATTCTTCGATGTGAATGTATATAAACCGTTGTTCTGCAAATAGAACTTCTTTCGCAAAACGTATGATTTGTAAGCTATGTTTCATAAGGCTTCCTACGGGCATGACAGGTATATTAGATACCAGCGAACAGGACAGGAATAATAAGAAAGTCATATAATATGTGTGGCATGTTTCGTGGAGTGGTACTCTTTTTATTTTAGATGAAGCAGGAAATACTTTTGTGAAAATACGATCTGAAATTAAGTTAAAGAGAGAACAATCTAATCAAGAAATATGGAAGGGATATTTTTAATTTTGAGAGTATTGTATTTGGGGAAAGAATATTATATGTTCTGTTGATACAGAGATGGAATATTTGTGACACAAATAGTTAAAACATAAAATTGAGTTTCGAAACATAGAAGAGTAGTAAGTCTTTGTTAATGCAATTTTAGATGGACACAAATTATAACAATAAGTGTAGTTAGAATTAAAAAGAATAAACATGTACGCATATATAGAGATATAGTTCTTAAAACTTAATACACGGTAGGCGAGATTAAAAAAGTTTTTTATCGTTTCTGAATTTAAAGGTACAATATTTTTACCAGAAAAATTCTAAAGTTCTTGCTTTAAAGAGTTTTATGCTCACTCCTCAGTGTATATTTAAACATGTGAATATTTAAACAGTGTATATTTAAACATGCATATTTAACATACACCATTATCGTTAGAGAATTGTAGATTGAGAATATTTTATTGTGTGTTTATTTAAATCAAATATTACATATATAACAGATTACCTGTTGAAAGTCAACAGCCTCACAATAAGCACACGTCGAAGATTGTGCATTTTTTAATATCTCTAGTTTCTTTACAAAGCTCAGCATAAAAATCGTCAGCATACATTTAATAACCCAACAAAACCTTCATTAAACAATTCAACTTAAATAATATTTTAAACACAATTAAAAAAATACATAATTTGTCTTTGACGCAAATTGTATTTAAATAACAAGGCCACAAAGTAAATGCTGCGCATATAAGATCAATAGATTTGACTATTACAGGGAAAATGCGTCTTATATGTAGTGTTAAAAGCAAAGTAATTCCTACTAACTGTGGCTTCACTGCCATGTAGATTTACTCTCCGAATAAAACAAAAAATAACAATGAATGAAAAGTTCTTCCCCGTCATCCCTGGCATTTTTAGGGACATCCTAGACTATCATTAGAGTTTAAGGGTCCCAGACAACACCAGACTGCTCTGGCAAGGCTCAAAAGCGGATATACTGGGCACATGACTTTTGAGACTGGAGGCAAGTGTTCCCCTACTTGCCTTTGCCTTAATTTTCCTGCTACCCGTATTATTGTTGATTGTTTGGATGCATCTGTGCGTCAGCTCTTAGACGAACAAGAGCTAGTACCTGAGCGGATCCTTTGTAATGGTCTCTTGAATATCCCTAGACCATGCAGTTTAGTAACAAGAACAGCATAGCGAAGTATTATTTTTCTTATATACATAGTATAATGTATAAGGAAATTATTACGACGGGGTCGAAAATTCGAATTCGAGTTCTCGACGGGAGAGCCAGAGCACGTTTCATGCATCCCTGAACTCGTATCATATGTTTTTTAGGTGATGTCTGTGTGTGTGTGTGAGAGAGAGATAAAGTACGTGTGTGGTGTCTCAGTGAGACTGTGGAGACGATATCACATGAACTAATGGAGAAATTCGAACGAAATTTGGCACAAAAATTGCAATCCATGGATATTGGAAGCCTATTGTTTTTAAGCGTAATCGAATGTAAAGAACCCTCAAAAATTTCGAGTGAAATTTTGAAAAAATCATCAAAAAATTAAAATATTTAATTGAGTTACGCACATAATCATTCCTTGTGTAATTTTAAATTAGGAAACGATTAACAGAAACTTAGAACGCTAGTATAAACTGTTCTCGCGATATTGTAAATTTTCCAAATAAATGTATCAAAAAATTACATAAAAAAAAATCTTAATTATTGTGAAATGTGTTTGTTCACTTTTCATATGTAATATAATGCGATAAATTTGTTGACATCAATTTTGTGGTTCTATCACATTCCATTTATGGGAAAATATACTTTGGGTAATAGTTTTGTATTTGAACGCCACTAATCATTTATAAACTATACGAATAACCTATTTCTCCGTCCATAACGCTTGGCGATATTTTGGCGACAAATGTGATGGAGTGTCGCTCCCTCACGACTTTTTAAATGTTTCCAAATTAACGAAAATTTCGTCAAATTGATAAAAATGACGCTAAATCAATGAAAATGACGACTAATTGATGAAAATTTAATAACTTTAGCGGGATATCACCAACTTGGTGGCTTTTTAAATATTTCAAAATTAACGAAATTGCCGCAAAATTGATAAAAATATCGCCAAATTGATAACAAGAAAGATCAATCATGTTTAAAGCATTGATTATGAAACACTTTCCAACTTCAATGCAATTTTATTTAAAAAAGTCGAAAATGCAATACATTCCTCGCTAATATTTTAAAACTTATCACAATACTACATTGATTTATTATATTTGAAAACTTAAACCTTCATTGAAAAAAATGAACTTCATTCAAATGACGGCATTGAAATATAAATTGCCTGGTTTAAATATCTCTAAAATGCAATACATTCCACGGTAATATTTTTAAAACTATCATAATAACTACGATAATTTATTATATTTGAAAACTTCATCGAAAACAACTGAAATAAATTCAAATGACGTCATAGAGAAAATAACACGCCTGGATCTCTTTAAAAGCAGGATTTCATTCATTTCATTCATCACAATACTAAAATAATTTATTTTATTTAAAAATTAAGACCATGGAGCTACAATTCATAAACACTATACTTACGACTTCATCGAAAAAAAATCGCCCTTCTGTTTATAAAATCAATAAATATTTCATTAATATCAGCCATGCAGACTCCATGGACTGAATTATTTTGTGTTAAAGAAATACAGTAATTCCAATACAACTCATTCTACATATCTTGCTGTTTACATTTTACATAGGTGAAAAATAGGCTTAGTTGTAGAAATAATCAAATTTGAATGAGAATTTAAACTCAAATATATTGTCATTGTGTTGTTTTAGTATGTAGATGCACAGAATTTAAACAAAAATAAAGTAGTTTTAGGACGGATACAACACTCAATATGAATTAACAAGAAAGATCAATTATGCTTAAAGCATTGATTATGAAACACTTTCCAACTTCAATGCAATTTTATATAAACATGTCTAAAATGCAATACATTCCTCGGTAATATTTTAAAACTTATCACAATACTACATTAATTTATTATATTTGAAACCGTAAACCTTCATAAAAAAATTAACTTCATTCAAATGACGGCATTAAAGTATAAATTTCCTGGTTTAAACATCTCTAAAATATGATACATTCCTCGGTAATAATTTTAGAATTGTCATAATACTACGATAATTTATTATATTTGAAAACTTCATCGAAAACAACTGAAATCCATTCAAATGACGTCATAGAAAAAATAACACGCCTGGCTCTCTCTATAAAAGCAACATTTCATTCATAAATAATTCCCTCATTCATGTCATTCATCACAATACTATAATAATTTATTTTATTTAAAAATTAAGACCATGGAGCTACAAATAATTAAACTATATGCGTAAAACTTCATCGAAAAATATCGTTCTTCTCTTTCTAAAATCAATGAATATTTCATTCATATCAGCTAAGCAGACTCCATGGACTAAATGATTTTGTGTTAAAGAATTACAGCAATTCTAATACAACTCATTCTACATATTTTGCTGTTTACATTTTACATAGGTGAAAAATAGGTTTAGTTGTAGAAATAATCAAATTTGGGATGAGCATTTAAACACAAATATATTGTCATTGCGTTGTTTCAGTATGTAGATGCACAGAATTTAGACAAAAATAAAGTAGTTTCAGGACGGATACAACACTCAATATGAATTAAAAAGAACTTTAAAAATCATGATTTTGAGACAAGATGGATGCCATATATCATTTTGAAGTATGTCACGTGTTCGTTTCATATCATGGTCACGTGATCGCTTCATATAAGAGGTGTTATTATTATTTTAAATTTTATTTAAAAAACTACTGAATATATTTCGTTGAATTTTTTTTATATATTTTATGGAACAATTTGAATATTGCCTAAAATTTTCGAAGCATTTTGTGAATTGTAAATCCGCTTAAAAACTGCTTGAAAAATTAGGTCCCTTAGGGCTCAATGTACTTCATTTTTTCAACCCGGGTTCAAACCAAAACTAATTGGGTGATATTATTCATTTATATTCCCATAGGCCCTACAGACCCTCTGAACAACATACTAAAATTTCATTTTGATTAAGTCATTTTTACGGCAGTTATCGTGCTAACGGACAGACAGACAGACAGACAGACAGACAGACAGACAGACAGAGAGACAGACAGACAGAATGAACAAAGTCATAAACACTTTTCAACTTTGTTGTAATGTGTTAAAAATGACACTAAATGGCAGGTAATTTTTTACACATTTTTAATTCCGTGAATATGACGGGAATACCTTCTAGTATACTCCTATCAGAAAGCTCTTCTCCCCATTTGTCTGCAATACTTGGCGATATATTTAACGAACTTGGTGACTAATCTAATGACATATCGCCAATTTATCAATATTTTATAAAAATTATAAAAATGACTTCATGTTAAAGAAAGTACCGCCTAATTGATGAATGCATTATTTACATATTTTAATATATGGTCTATATTGCTTATTGAGGATGAAAAGTATATTGATAATTACTAATTTAGAGTTGCGCGAATTATAAGTTAATTGGTTACGAACAAGGTTTGCATGTTGTCACCCGAGAAAGCCACAAATGTACAATTCAACGTTAAATACAGCTTGTCATGGATCTTATACATCCATTTCGACAGTAAAATCTTGCAATTTCGTCCCCAGTAGCTCAACACTAGAGCGTTGCCTGGCCAGTTCGTACATCCAGGTTCTATTTTCGGTTAGGACAAAGTTCTTTATAATCTTATACATCATTTTTTCACCGTGAAAGAAGTAAATTCACTGAATTATATAAAGAAAGTCATGTGCTGCCCACATTAGATTTTTTAAACTGTCAGATGGTTGAAGATATCAATTAGAGCGATTTTTCTATATATTTTTGAGGTAAATTAAATTTTAAAATATGTAAAATAAAAAAATAATTCCATACATACAATAATATTTTTTGCAAATTTTATAGAGCAATCAGTTCAAGGTATAGGCAATACTAATTTATTATTAGAGATCTTTCCCCGAATTTTATATATTTCGATCTCTGATGATACCGTAAATAGCAATAAGTCTCAGCCAAAAGCATCAAGTAGTCAGACGTTTAGTGAAAGGTCTGGATTGCAAGTAAACATTGGATTGCAGGTAAACACAGGAAAGTTAAACATTGCACCTGCTGCAGCAGGTCCAATGTTTCTGTCAGCGCTTTCCATGGACGCCAATGCCTGCAAGGGGGGATCGCAATAGGGTAAATCAAGTACCTGTGGTTTTGGGAGATTCTTTGTTTGAGATTGACGCTGTCCCACCCGTAAGCAAAAGGTTGAATGCATTTTTTTCGAAACGGAAATTTCTAAGGTTTGACATTTTTAAAATGTTCCATGCGTTTAAAGTTTTGTATGAGATGCATCAAATTTGGCAAGAAGACACCTCTCATACTTTTTAATAAAATTGGGTATGCATAATTTGCTTTATTAAGGTAATTAAAAGTGAATAAGAACCTAATTAAATGATGAAAATTAAATTTTAATGCAGAACAATATTTAAAAAAATTAACTTTCTAAGGGATTTAAAAATAAATACCCAAATTTTTTTCATAATGTGTTTTTGAGTGATAATAATGTAAAATTAATAAAAAATATGAACAAATGGCACGCAAAGAGCATTTTCAAATTTTCATTAAAAAAAATTAAATTAAAAAAAATTTATAACAGAATTGAAACAAGAAAGATCAATCATGCTTAAAGCATTGATTATGAAACACTTTCCAACTTCAATGCAATTTTATTTAAACATGTCTAAAATGCAATACATTCCTCGGTAATATTTTAAAACTTATCACAATACTACATTAATTTATTATATTTGAAACCTTAAACCTTCATCGAAAAAAATTAACTTCATTCAAATGACGGCATTAAAGTATAAATTGCCTGCTTTAAACATCTCTTAAATGTGATACATTCCTCGGTAATAATTTTAGAATTATCATAATACTACGATAATTTATTATATTTGAAAACTTCATCGAAAACAACTGAAATCCATTCAAATGACGTCATAAAAAATAACACGCCTGGCTCTCTCTATAAAAGCAACATTTCATTCATAAATAATTCCCCCATTCATGTCATTCATCACAATACTATAACAATTTATTTTATTTAAAAATTAAGACCATTGAGCTGCAAGTAAGTAAACTCAATGCGTAAAACTTCATCGAAAAATATCGTCCTTCTCTTTCTAAAATCAATGAATTCATATCAGCTAAGCAGACTCACATGGACTAAATGATTTTGTGTTAAAGAATTACAGCGATTCTAATACAACTCATTCTACGTATTTTGCTGTTTACATTTTACATAGGTGAAAAATAGGCTTAATAGTAGAAATAATCAAATTTGGAAGAGCATTTAAACTGAAATATATTGTCATTCCGTTGTTTCAGTATGTAGATGCACAGAATTTAGGCAAAAATAAAGTAATTTTAGGACGGATACAACACTCAATCTGAATTAAAAAGAACTTTAAAAATCACGATTTTGACACAAGATGTATGCCATATATCATTTTGAAGTGGGTCATGTGATCGTTTCATATCATGGACACGTGATCGCTTAATATAAGAGGTGTTATTATTATTTTAATTTTTATTTAAAAAACAACTGAATATATTTCGCTGAATTTTTTTTTATATATTTTATGGAACAATTTGAATATTGCCTAAAATTTTCGAAGCAATTTGTGAATTTTAAATCCGCTTAAAAAATGCTTGAAAAATTAGGTCCCATAGGGCTCAATGTATTCCATTTTTTCAACCCGGGTTCAATCCAAAACTAATTGGGTGATATTATTCATTTATATTCCCATAGGTCCTATAGACCGTCTGAACAACATACTAAAATTTCATTTTGATTAAGTCATTTTTACGGCAGTTATCGTGCTAACGGACAGACAGACAGACAGACAGAATGAACAAAGTCATAAACACTTTTCAACTTTGTTGTAAAGTGTTAAAAAAATTAATAGTATTGTATATAGTAATGTTAAGAGGAATATTTATACAAATTTTCACGTTTTTGAGTCAGTAAATAAGAAGAAAAAAATCAACATCCACCGTTCCCTTAAGGAACAATTGAAGTGACATATATAATATTTTTTAGATTCACTTTATTCGACGTTTTCCTTGTGAATTTTGAATTAACAATCCGTTATTATTATACATGCCAATTTTATGTTATCACATCTATTGTTCCTTAAAATTCTGTCAATGTCCAAATAGCATTATTTTATGAGCGTTCCAAGGTTTATTTCTAGCTTAAGACCAATAATGACGTGATAGCTAAAAATAAATTTTTACTTTTTATTGCATTTTACTAAAATCGTGTAAATGAAAAATTGTTTTATATATATATATATTTTTCATATTCTATAATTTTTAGGTTTTTCGGATTTTGTAATCAATTTTTTATCTTATATACAATCAAATATTTTCACAATATTTTATCGAAATCGTCATGGCCTATGGCTGTTAGCTGTCTGGATGTATGTTTTAAATACTTGGTCCCGTTTAACAGACGTCCTCACGTCCTAAATATATGAAATTTGGAATATAGCTTAATCCAGTGGTACATTTTAATCTATAAGAATTTGGGGAATTTTCAAAAGCAGGCATTTTTGCTGAGCAGGCTTTTTTACGGAGCCTCCTAGCCTCCTTTTTTAAATTCGATGAGATTTTTGAGATATTTTACTTTTTATGCACTTCTGAACTGAAATTTTGTTTTCGTATCGACACATCTAGCCGCACGTCTAGCACGTCTCGTACCACAAAAATTATAGCATACATAAATATGAAATTCAGTATATTTATAGAGAAATAACAAAGTAATACGATGAAATAAACTGTTTATCGATTTAAACTTTAGTTTGGTTTGAAATAGCTTGTGAAGCGAGCTCAGGATTAAGGAATTCAGTTTTTGGATTTTATGCGCTAAGAAAAATCCCTGCTTTTACCTTCTGCGGAAAATAGGTAGGGATAGAAAAATACATTTTTGAAAGTAGAATTTTTAAGAGAGATAGGTATGCAGCGAGTACTGCGAGCGCAGCGAGTAGGAAGCTAAACCTCCCGAAGTGGGTAGGAGAAGCTTAGTGGGTAGATCCCCTTAGTTTAGAGAAGCGTAGCGGTAGAGTCCCTTAGCATATAAAAAATAAAAATAAAAAAAAAACTATCTCTTACAACGCTGAAGTTTTTACGGGTCATTCTGGACATGATTCCGGGGTCAGGGGAGGACAGAATCAGAGGGGATAATTAATTCACATTTCATGAAATAATGTATTATTATCACAAATACGTGAATTTTTAAATTTTTAAACTACATTTTGAGCAATCTGATTTTTACTGGAATGGCGATATTTTATGTATTACACTCAACGAAGAAGGACACAAGCTCTATTAAAACAGTTATGTGAAACAGATGTAACAAAACTAATTTAAAATATTCTTTCGAGCTTTCTCCCCAATTTGAAAATCATGAAATTTATTAAATAATTTTAAAAAGAAAACATGGACAAAAATATAAGCATGGATAAAATATTATATTTAATTCAATTTAATTTTCAGTCCAAAACTTCTTAATATATTTTTTAATATTAGATTCGCAGAATCAAATCAAACAAACTGCAAATACTCAAAAAATACATAAATCAAATAAAAGTCCGTGTTTTGATTCATAAGATAATTGGTTTTTTTAGATATTTTTATATTATGAGAAAAATGATTCGCTATGGAAAATTTTCTGTTTCCTTCTTGTTAAACAACATCATTTTATGGAATGTTAAAAGTAATTTATATTAAATTATTCACGGAGACATTTTCCTTTAAATTGTGGAAGAGTATATGATATGATGACAGCAAGTGCATTATCTGCCATATTTTTCTCGCAAATATGATCTATTATTTCACAATGAGGTATAATCTTATATTATATTTGAAAATCTGCATAGGAATGCTTCTGTTTTTCGCTTGTTAAACTTACTGTTTCACAGAATATTACATAGAATGAAAAGATAATCTCAATTTAAAATTTTTATGAAGTTTTTAAAACTGGTAAATATTAAGTGCAATACAGTGACATCAAGTGTTTTCACATTTCTCAAACAAAAGCCACCATTAGTCTCGGGATGAGGTACACCATATTATATTTTAAATAATGCACATGTGATTCTGCTTTGGAACTTTCCTGTTTTCTGCTTGTTAAAATTATTGTTTCAATAAATATTATACAGAATGAAAATACGATATAAATTTAAACTTTTCATAGAATTCTATTCCTTAAAACTGGTAAACAGAAAATGCGATATAGTGACATCAATTGTTGTCACATTTCTCAAACGAAATCCATCTTTATCCTCAGGACAAGGTAAATAAGATATCTATATAAAACTTTTCATAGAGTGCTCTTCCTCAAAACTGATAAATAGCAAATGTGATATAGCGGCATCAAGTGTTGTCACATTTCTCAAGCAAAAGTCCACCTTTCATCTCAGGATAAGGTACACCATATTATATTTAGAGTATTTCACATGTGATTCTGCATGAGAACTTTCCTGTATTTTGCTTGTTATACTTATTGTGTCATAGAACATTACACGGAATGAAAATACGATATAAATTTAAAATGTTCATGGAATCCTCTTCCTTAAAACTGATAAATAGCAAATGCGATTTAGTGACATCAAGTGTTGTCGCATTTCTCAAATAAAAGCTATCTTTAGCCTCAGGATAAGGTACAATATTTTATTATATTTAAAATATTGCACATGTGATTCTGCATGGGATCATTTTTGTTTTTTGCTTGTTAAACTTATTGTTTCATAGAACATTACACAGAATAAAAATATATCCATTTAAAACTTTTCATGGAGTGCTTGCTCTTCCTTAAAACTGGTAAATAGCAAATGTGATATAGTGGCATCAAGTTTTGTCACGTTTCTCTAACAACAGTCATATTTAGTCTCAGGATAAGGTACAATATTATATAATACTAGCAGCATACCCGTTTTTCGTACGGAGTAAATAATTTAAAGAAGCTTATGATTCGCAATCATGTGCAAATTCTGTTAAAATATTAAATTTAGTACTCATAAAGAGAAGTTTAAGAATATCTGTTCTCACTATGCAAAATTATCTTCACGGGCAGATCTGAAGAATAAAACATCCTGGCCCCTTTTGTAAGCAAATTTACAAAAAAAACAGGAATTGAATCATTATATGCAACCCCGTACTACTTATATTGTCGTAGATTAGAAAATATTCTAGTGTGTTAGTAGAAGATTACCCTTATTACAATATGAGTCTCAAAAATATTTGCCAGAATAAAGGAGATGACGTAATAAATTGAAAATATCAATAATCCCCGTAATCTTTTACCAGAAGGTCGTAATTGATTCCAATATATGCCACTATATATCTAAATATATGCCAATATACCTGTACTACTTATATTCTCGTAGATTAGAAGATATAATGCATTTGTAGAAGATTACGTACAACGTACTATATATGAGTTTCAACAATTTTCGTCATAAAAAAACAATGTCATAATAACTTGAAAATATCAATAATCCTTGAATCAAAAGTCCCCGAAAATATCAATAATAATAATGTTTAAACTTGAAGACCGTAATTGATATTATCCAGTCAAAATGCAATGTCAATGAAATTTATTTTATAAGCATATCTTTATTTTTCAAATCGGAAAAGATTTAATTTAAAATCGTATGCCGCATAACACATTGGATCCGTTGCTAAGCGACATGATATCATTTGCTTCAAATAAATTGATGGAAATCATATCATCTGAATAATGCGACCTCCATGGAAGATTTGGCGACATTTTAGTCAATTTAGAGATAACTTAAAAAATCCCCAAATTTATCTCCAAGTGGGACTGTGGAACTGATAGTCCCATTTTGCGACAAATTGACGAAACATCATCACAATACTATCCCCTAACAAAACACAATTATTTTCATTTATTAAGCGCGATTTTATCAATTCTATGATATTTTTATGGACTCACAAATATTTTTATCAATTTGGTGATATTAAAAAAATTCGTTAAATGTGTTACTAAGTAGGATGGATGGACTGTCCGACAAATGATATCGAAGCATCATTTCAGTACTCTATTTTAATAAAATAAATCATTGATTTGCGTCATTTTTATAAATTTGGAAACATTTCCGCTAATTTGGTAAAGTTTAAGAAAAGTTACCAAGTTATTTAGAGATATTCGGCTAAACTCGTAGCTCTAAATTTGCAGATCTGAAGAATAAAATATTCTGACCCCGTTTGTATATACTAAATGAAAACACTAAAATTGTATTATAAGATACAGCCGTTCTACTCTTTTTCTGCTTCAACAATCAGCTAAATGAATTTATTGGGTAAACACAATATATGAGTTTATTAGCTAAACACAATATATGAGGTTGAAACCTCTTTGCTAAAATAAATGAAAATGACGTACGCAGTTAGCAATTTATATAATTAAAAGAACAACCAAACCTTTCATTTAAAAACATATTTTTACATCCATTTATTTATTATTCAAATAGAAAAAATAAAAATAAATATTAACAACACATTTAGTTTCATTCCGTTGCCGAGCAACATGATATAAGATAGAATCTTCCTCATAAAATGCGAAATTAAATAGCCATTTTGATTTCTTTATACTTTTAATCGTTGAGTAAAAGCCTGTGAAATATAACCACGGAGGTAGATTTTTCCATTTAAATTCATGTTTCAAACAATTCGTGTTTTCCGATGGTGACTAATTAATGCAAAAATCCTGCACCAAACTCGGAAATAAAGTTTTATTTCATTTCGCCGTTTTAAACAAACGATTTTCATCCTTTCAGTTTAAATAAACCACGGAGTTGGAGAGTATAACTCATAGGAAAAAGTTCCGTTTTTCATTAATATCTCGACAACCCCTGGTCTTAGAAACTCGAAACTTGGACTAAATTTATGGGGGGGCTATTTCAAGGCTATCCTCAAAATTTCATTAAATTCGGTTTATCCGTTTTTCCGTGATGATGAGACAAACGAAAATTTCGTTTTTTACTAATATCTCGAGAACCACTGGTTGTAGAAACTCAAAACACGGACTAAATTTTAAGTGGGGCTATTTCTAGGCTACCCACCAAATTTCATCAAATTCGGTTCAGCCGTTCTCCCGTGATGATGGGACAAACAGACAGACAGACAGACAGACAGACAGACAGACAGACAGATTTTCAATTTTATTTATATAGACTAGCAGCATACCCGTTCTTCGTACGGAATAAATATAAAGAAACTTATAATTCGCAATCATGTGCAAATTCCGTTAAAATATTAAATTTATTGCTCCTAAAGAGAAGTTTAAGAATATCTGTTCTCACTATGCAAAATTATATTCACGGGCAGATCTGAAGAATAAAGCATCCTGGCCCCTTTTGTAAGCAAATTTACAAAAAAAAGGAATTGAATCAATATATGTAACCTCGTACTACTTATATTGTCGCAGATTAGAAAATATGCCAGTGTGTTTGTAGAAGATCACCCGTATTACAATATGAGTCTCAAAAATATTTGCCAAAATAAAAGAGATGACGTAATAAATTGAAAATATCACTAATCCCCGTAATCTTTATTCCAGAAGGCCGTAATTGATTCCAATATATGCCAATATATATCAAAATGTATGCCAATATACCTGTACTACTTATATTTTCGTAGATTAGAAGATATATCCGTGCATTTGTAGATTACTCGTACAACGTACTATATATGAGTTTCATCAATTTTCGTCATAAATAAACAATGGCATAATAACTTGACAATATCAATAATCCCTGAATCAACAGTCCCTGAAAATATCAATGATAATAATGTTTAAACCTGAAGACCGTAATTGATATTATCCAGTCAAAAATGCAATGTCAATGAAATTTATCTTATATAGATATCTTTATTATTCAAATCGGTAAAGATTTAATAAAAATCGTATAGCACATAACGCATTGGATCCGTTGCTAAGAGACATGATATCAGTTGCTTAAAATAAATTGATGGAAATCATATCGTCTGAATAATGCTATCTCCATGGATGGTTTGGCGACATTTTTGTCAATTCAGCGATAACTTAAAAAATCGCCAAATTTATCGCCAAGTGGGACTGAGGAACTGATAATCCCATTTTGCGACAAATTGACGGAACATCATCACAATACTATCCCCTAACAAAACATAATTAATTTCATTTATTAAACGCAATTTTATCAATTCCATGATATTTTTATGGATTTACAAATATTTTCATCAATTTGGTGAGATTAAAAAAATTCGTTAAATGTGTTACTAAAAAGGATGGATAGACTGACTGACAAATGCTACCGAAACACCATTTCAATACTCTATTCTAAAAAAACAAATCATTGATTTGCGTCATTTTTATAAATTTGGAAACATTTCCGCTAATTTGGTAAAGTTTAAGAACAGTTACCAAGTTATTTAGAGATATTCCGCTAAACTCGAAGCTCTAAATTTGCAGATCTGAAGAATAAAATATCCTAATCCCGTTTGTATATACTAAATGAAAACACTAAAATTGTATTGTAAGATACAGCCGTTCTACTCTTTTTCTGCTTCAACAATCGGCTAAATGAATTTATTGGGTAAACACAATATATGAGTTTATTAGCTAAACACAATATATGAGTTTATTAGCTAAACACAATATATGAACTGGAAACCTCTTTGCTAAAATAAATGAAAGTGATGTACGCAGTCCGTTATTTATATAATTAAAAGAACAAACAAACCTTTCATTTAAAAAATATATTTTTTCATTCTTTTATTTATTATTCAAATAGAAAAAATAATAATAAATATTAACAACACATTTAATTTCATTCCGTTGCCGAGCAACATGATATAAGATAGAATCTTCCTCATAAAATGCGAAATTAAATAGCCATTTTGATTTCTTTATACTTTTCATCGTTGAGTAATAGCTTGTGAAAGATAACCATGGAGGTAGATTTTTCCATTTAAATTCATGTTTCAAACAATTCGTGTTTTCCGATAGTGACTATTTAATGCAAAAATCCTGCACCAAACTCGGAAATAAAGTTTTATTTCCTTTCGACGTTTTAAACAAGCGATTTTGATCCTTTCCGTTTGAATAAACCATGGAGTTGGAGAGTATAACTCATTGAAAAAAGTTCCGTTTTTCATTAATATCTCGACAACCCCTGATCTTAGAAACTCGAAACTTGGACAAAATTTATGGGGGGCTATTTCAAGGCTATCCACAAAATTTCATTAAATTCGGTTCAGCCGTTTTTCTGTGATGATGAGACAAACGAAAATTTCGTTTTTTACTAACATCTCGAGAACCACTAGTTGTAGAAACTCCAAACATAGACTAAATTTTAAGTGGGGCCATTTCTAGGCTACCCACCAAATTTCATCAAATTCGGTTTAGCCGTTCTCCCGTGATGATGGGACAAACAGACAGACAGACAGACAGACAGACAGACAGACAGACAGACAGATTTTCAATTTTATTTATATAGACTAGCAGCATACCCGTTCTTCGTACGGAGTATATAATATAAATAAACTTAAAATTCAGAATCATGTGCAAATTCCTATAGTATACTAAATGACATGTTTAATCAAAATATTCTGTTAAAATATTTAATACAATGCTCCTAAAAAGAAACCTAAGGATCTCTGTTCTCACTATACAAAATTATCTTCACGGGTAGATCTGAAGATTAAAATATCCTGGCCTTTTTTGTAAGCAAATTTATAAAAAGTATGGAATTGAATCAATATATGCAAAATAATAGCGTATTGTATGGGACCCGTACTACTTATATACGCGAATATTACAAGATATAACCTGTATTAGTAGATTACATATATAAATTGAAAATATCAATAAATCCGTAATCTATAAACCAGTAGGCAGTAATTAATTCCAATATGTGCCGAAATGAAAGTGCTAAAATTATATGGGAAGATAAACCCGTACTACTTATAATGTCATAGATTAGAAGATTCCTAGTGTTAGTAAAAGATTACCCGTATTATAATATTTAGTTTGAAAAAATTTTGCCAATATATAACAGATTACTTAATAAATTAAAAATATCAATAATCCCCGTGATCTTCATACAGGAAGGCTTGATTCCAATATATGCCAATACACATGTACTACTTATATTCTCTTACATTAGAAGATATACCCGTGCGTTTGTAGAAGATTACTCGTACAACGTACAATATATGAGTTTCAACAATTTTTGCCGCAATAAAACAATGCCATAAGAAATTGAAAATATCAATAATCTCTGAATCAATAATCCCCGAAAACATCAATAATAATAATGTTTAAACATGAAGATCGTAATTGATATTATCCAGTCAAAAATACGATGGCAATGAAATTTATTTTATATACATATCTTCATCATTAAAATCGGAAAAGATTTAATAAAAATCTTCTTCCTCATAAACACATTAAATTCAAATCCGTTGCTAAGCGACATGTTATGATTTGCTTCATATAAGTTGGTGGTCAAAATATCGTCTGAATATCTCTAATGAAGGTTTGGCGACATTTTAAAAAATCGCCAAATTTATCGCCAAGTGGGACTGTAGAACTGACAGTCCCACTTGGCGATAAATTGACGAACCATCATCAAAATATTATCCCCTAAAGAAAACACAATTTCGTTTATTTAGGGCAATTTATCAATTTCAAAATATTTTTATGAATTTATAAATATTTTTATCAATTTGGAGACATTTTAAAAATTCGCTAAATGGGTTACTAAGTAGGGCGGTTGGACTGACAGACAAATGCTAACGAAACACCATTTCAGTACTTTCTTTTAACAAAACAAAATAAAATTCATTGATTTACGTCATTTTTATCAATTTGGGGACATTTCAATCAATTTGGCAACTTTTAAGATATTTGCCAAGTTAGCGATATCCAGCCAAATTCGTAGCTCTAAATTCGCAGATCTGAATAAAATATCGTGATCCAGTTTGTATATACTAAATGAAAACACTAAAATATTATTAGAAGATATACGCATTCTACTCTTTTTCTGTTTAAACAATTGGATAAATGAATTTATTGGGTAAACAGAATATAAGTTTATTAGCTAAACACAATATATAAGCTGCTAAAATACATGAAAGTGGTGTATGCAGTTCGCAATTAATATAATTAAAAAAATCAAACCGTTCATTTATAAGATATATTTTAATATCCATTTATTTAATATTCAAATCGAAAAAATAATAATAATCATTAACAAACACATTTAATTCCAATCCTTTGTCGAGCAACATGATATAAGATAGAATCTTCTTCATAAAATGCGAAATTAAATAATCATTTTAATTTCTTTACACTTCTAATCGTTGAGTAAAAGCTTGTGAAATATAAAACATGGAGGTAGATTTTTCCATTTAAATTCATGTTTCAAACAATTCATGCTTTCACATAGTGACTATTTAATGCAAAAATCCTGCATCAAACTCAAAAATAAAGTGCTAATTCCCTTTGACGTTTTAAACAAACGATTTTTATCCTTTCCGTTTGGATAAACCACGGAGTTGGAGAGTGTAACTCCCATAAAAAAAGTTCCGTTTTTCATTAATATCTCGACAACCCCTGGTCTTAAAAACTCGAAAATTGGGCCAAATTTATGGGGGGCTATTTCAAGGCCACCCACAAAATTTCATTAAATTCGGTTCAGCCGTTCTCTCGTGATGATGAGACAAAAGAAAGTTTCGTTTTTTACTAATATCTCGAGAACCACTGGTCGTAGAAATTCCAACCATAGATTAAATTTTAAGTGGGGCTATTTCTAGGCTACCCACAAAATTTCATCAAATTCGGTTCAGCCGTTCTCCCGTGATTATGGGACAAACAGACAGACAGACAGACAGACAGACAGACAGACAGACAGATTTTCATTTTTATTTATATAGACTAGCAGCATACCCGTTCTTCGTACGGAGTATATAATATAAAGAAACTTGAAATTCATAATCATGCCCAAATTCTTATAGTATACTAAATGACATGTTTAATCAAAATATTCTGTTAAAATATTTAATATAATGCTCCTAAAAAGAAGTTTAAGAATCTCTGTTCTGGCTATATAAAATTATCTTCATGGACATATCTGAAGAATAAAACATCTTGGACCCCTTATGTAAGCAAATATAAAAAAAAATATGGAATTGAATCAATATATGCAAAATAAAAGCGTTAAAATTGTATGGGACCCGTACTAATTATATACGCGAATATTAGAAAATATAACCTGTATTAGTAGATTACATGTATAAATTGAAAATACCAATAAACCCGTAATCTTTAAATCTGAAGACAGTCATTTATTCCAATATATGTCAAAATTAAAGTGCTAAAATTTTATGGGAAGATATACACGTACTACTTATAATGTCCGATTATTAGTAGAAGATTTCCCGTTTTGCAATATGAGTCACAAATGTTTTTTGGTAAAATGCAACAGACGACGTAATAAATTGAATATATAATTAATCCCCTTAATCTTCATACCAGAAGACTGGACTTGATTCCAATATATATGCCAATATATGTCAAAATATATGCCAATATACCTGTACAACTTATATTCTCGTAGGTTAGAATATATACCCGTGCATTCCTAGAAGATTACTCGTACAACGTACAATATGCGTGTGTCAGCAATTTTTGCCGCAATAAAACAATGGCGTAATAACTTAAAAATATCAATAATCCCTGAATCAATAATTCCGGAAAATATCAATAATAATAATGTTTAAACCTGAAGAGTATAATTGATATTATCCAGTCCAAAATGAAATGGCAATGAAATTTATTTTATATACATATCTTCATTATTCAAATCGGAAAGGATTTAATAAAAATCGCCTGCCGCATAAACACATTGGATTTAAATCCGTTGCTAAGCGACATGATATCATTTGCTTCAAATAAATTGGTAGAAAAAATATCGTCTAAATAGTTATATTTCTATGGAACATTTGGCGACAGTTTCGTCAAATTAGCGACATTTTAAAAAATCGCCAAATTTATCGCCAAGTGTTACTGTAGAACTGACAGTTCCACTTTGCGACAAATTGACGAAATATCATCACAATACTATCCCCTAACAAAAAACAATTAATATCATTTATGTAGCGCAATTTTATCAATTTCAAGATATTTTTATAGATTTGAAAACATTTTTATCAATTTGGTGACATTTTAAAAATTCGCTAAATGTATTACTAAGTAGGATGGTTGGTCTGACAGATAAATGCTAACCAAACATCATTTCAGTACTCTCTTCTAACAAAACAAAAAAAAAATTCATTGATATGTAGAAGACCCAAGCCACACGACCAACCCGAAGGTTTATAGCAGCTGTTTGTGTGTCGTTTATATCAATTTGGCGACATTTCCTTCAATTTGGCAAAGTTTAAGAAAAGTTGTCAAATTAGCGATATCCCTCCAAATTCGTAGCTTTGAATTTGCAGATCTGAATGAAACATTCTTATCCCGTTTCAATATACTAAATGAAAACACTACAATTGTATTAGAAGATATACCCGCTCTACTCTTTTTCTGTTTCAACAATCGGCTATATGAATTTACTGGCTAAACACAATATATGAGTTTAGTAGCTAAATACGATATAAGCTTGAAAACTCTTTGCCAAAATAAATGAAATTGATGTACGCAGTCAGCAATTAATATAATTAAAAGAAAAATCAAACCGTCTATTCATAAGATATACTTTTATATCCATTTATCCATTTATTTATTATTTAAATCGAAAAAAAATAATAAAAACATTAACAAACACATTTAATTTAATTGCGATGCCGAGCAAAATGATATATCCTCCTAAAATGTTAAAATTTATCAACCACTAACAGCACACCCGTTATTCGTACGGAGTGTATAATTTAAAGAAACTTAAAGTTCGCAATCATGTGCAAATACTGTTAAAATATTAAATTTATTGCTCCTAAAGAGAAGTTTAAGAATATATGTTCTCACTATGCAAAATTATCTTCACGATCAGATCTGAAGAATAAAACATCCTGCCCCCTTTTGTAAGCAAATTTACAGAAGAAAAAATAGGAATTGAATGAATATATGCAACCCCGTTCTAATTATATTGTCGCAGATCAGAAAATATGCCAATGTGTTAGTAGAAGATTACCCGTATTACAATATGCGTCTCAAAAATATTTGCTAAAATAAAAGAGATGACGTAATAAATTGAAAACATCAATAATATCCGTACTCTTTATACCAGGAGGTCGTAATTGATTCCAATATATGCCATTATATATCAAAACATATGTCAATATACCTGTACTACTTATATTCTCGTAGATTAAAAGATATGCACGTGTATTTGTAGAAGATTCGTACAACATACAATATATGAGTTTAAACAATTTTTGTCATAATAAAATAATTGCATAATAACTTGAAAATATCAATAATCCTTGAATCAATAATCCCCGAAAATATAAATAATAATAATTTTTAAACCTGAAGACCGTAATTGATATTATCCAGTCAAAAATGCTATAAGAAAAATCAAATCGTTCTTTTCTAAAATATATTTTTATATCCATTTATTTATTATTCAAATCGAAAAAATAATTATTAAAATTAACAGACAGATTTAATTTAATTGCGTTTCTGAGTAACATGATATAAGATAGAATCTTATAACATGTTAAATATGTCATGTCTTATAACATAAACTGCGAAATTAAATAACAATTTTGATTTCTCTATACTTCTCATTGTTCCGTAAAAGCTTGTTTTAAATAAACCATGAACCATGGAGATAGATTTCCCCTTTAAATCATGTTTTAAACAATTCATGTTTTCAGAAAGTGACTAATTAACGCAAGAAATCTCCCATCAAACTCAGAGATTAAATTTTAATTCACTTTCAAACGATTTTCAAGCTTTTCGTTTGGATAAACCACGGAGTTAGGGAGTAGAACTCCCAGGAATAAGTTCCGTTTTTCATTAATATCTCGACAACCCCTGGTCTTAGAAACCCGAAACAAAAAATATGGGGGGACAAAACGACAAAATTTATGGGGGGCTATTTCAAAGCTACACACAAAATTTCATTCAATTTGTTTCAGCCGTTCTCGCGTGATGATGAGACAATCGAAAGTTTCGTTTTTTACTAATATCTCGAGAACCACTGGTCGTAGAAACTCCAAACATAGACTAAATTTTAAGTGGGGCTATTTAAAGGCTACTCACAAAATTTCATCAAATTCGATTCAGCCGTTCTCTCGTGATGATGGGACAAACAGACAGACAGACAGACATACAGACAGACAGACAGACAGACAGATTTTCAATTTTATATATATAGACTAGCAGCATATCCGTTCTTCGTACGGAGTATATAATATAAAGAAACTTGAAATTCATAATCATGCCCAAATTCTTATAGTATACTAAATGACATGTTTAATCAAAATATTCTGTTAAAATATTTAATATAATGCTCCTAAAAAGAAGTTTAAGAATCTCTGTTCTCGCTATATAAAATTATCTTCATGGACATATCTGAAGAATAAAACATCTTGGACCCCTTATGTAAGCAAATATAAAAAAAAATATGGAATTGAATCAATATATGCAAAATAAAAGCGTTAAAATTGTATGGGACCCGTACTAATTATATACGCGAATATTAGACAAAATAACCTGTATTAGTAGATTACATGTATAAATTGAAAATACCAATAAACCCGTAATCTTTAAATCTGAAGACAGTCATTTATTCCAATATATGTCAAAATTAAAGTACTAAAATTATATGGGAAGATATACACGTACTACTTATAATGTCCGCTTATTAGTAGAAGATTACCCGTTTTGCAATATGAGTCACAAATGTTTTTTGGTAAAATACAACAGACGACGTAATAAATTGAATATATAATTAATCCCCTTAATCTTCATACCAGAAGACTGGACTTGATTCCAATATATACGCCAATATATGTCAAAATATATGCCAATATACCTGTACTACTTATATTCTCGTAGGTTAGAAGATATACCCGTGCATTCCTAGAAGATTACTCGTACAACGTACAATATGCGTGTGTCAGCAATTTTTGCCGCAATAAAACAATGGCGTAATAACTTAAAAATATCATTAATCCCTGAATCAATAATTCCGGAAAATATCAATAATAATATTGTTTAATCCTGAAGAGTATAATTGATATTATCCAGTCCAAAATGAAATGGCAATGAAATTTATTTTATATACATATCTTCATTATTCAAATCGGAAAGGATTTAATAAAAATCGTCTGCCGCATAAACACATTGGATTTAAATCCGTTGCTAAGCGACATGATATCATTTGCTTCAAATAAATTGGTAGAAAAAATATCGTCTAAATAGTTATATTTCTATTGAACATTTGGCGACAGTTTCGTCAGATTAGCGACATTTTAAAAAATCGCCAAATTTATCGCCAAGTGGGACTATAGAACTGACAGTTCCACTTTGCGACAAATTGACGAAATATCATCACAATACTATCCCCTAACAAAAAACAATTAATATCATTTATGTAGCGCAATTTTATCAATTTCAAGATATTTTTGTAGATTTGAAAACATTTTTATCAATTTGGTGACATTTTAAAAATTCGCTAAATGTATTACTAAGTAGGATGGTCGGTCTGACAGATAAATGCTAACCAAACATCATTTCAGTACTCTCTTCTAACAAAACAAAAAAAAATTTCATTGATATGTAGAAGACCCAAGCCACACGACCAACCCGAAGGTTTATGGCAGCTGTTTGTGTGTCGTTTATATCAATTTGGCGACATTTCCGTCAATTTGGCAAAGTTTAAGAACAGTTGTCAAATTAGCGATATCCCTCCAAATTCGTAGCTTTGAATTTGCAGATCTGAATGAAACATTCTTATCCCGTTTCAATATACTAAATGAAAACACAACAACTGTATTAGAAGATATACCCGCTCTACTCTTTCTCGGTTTCAACAATCGGCTATATGAATTTATTGGCTAAACACAATATATGAGTTTAGTAGCTAAATACGATATAAGCTTGAAAACTCTTTGCCAAAATAAATGAAATTGTTGTACGCAGTCAGCAATTAATATAATTAAAAGGAAAATCAAACCGTCCATTCATAAGATATACTTTTATATCCATTTATCCATTTATTTATTATTTAAATCGAAAAAAAATAATAAAAACATTAACAAACACATTTAATTTAATTGCGATGCCGAGCAACATGATATATCCTCCTAAAATGTTAAAATTTATTAACCACTAACAAACAGCACACCCGTTATTCGTACGGAGTGTATAATTTAAAGAAACTTAAAGTTCGCAATCATGTGCAAATTCTGTTAAAATATTAAATTTATTGCTCCTAAAGAGAAGTTTAAGAATATATGTTCTCACTATGTAAAATTATCTTCACGATCAGATCTGAAGAATAAAACATCCTGCCCCCTTTTGTAAGCAAATTTACAGAAGAAAAAATAGGAATTGAATGAATATATGCAACCCCGTACTAATTATATTGTCGCAGATCAGAAAATATGCCAATGTGTTAGTAGAAGATTACCCGTATTACAATATGCGTCTCAAAAATATTTGCCAAAATAAAAGAGATGTTATAATAAATTGAAAACATCAATAATATCCGTACTCTTTATACCAGAAGGTCGTAATTGATTCCAATATATGCCAATATATATCAAAACATATGTCAATATACCTGTACTACTTATATTCTCGTAGATTAAAAGATATACACGTGTATTTGTAGAAGATTCGTACAACATACAATATATGAGTTTAAACAATTTTTGTCATAATAAAATAATTGCATAATAACTTGAAAATATCAATAATCCTTGAATCAATAATCCCCGAAAATATAAATAATAATAATTTTTAAACCTGAAGACCGTAATTGATATTATCCAGTCAAAAATGCTATAAGAAAAATCAAATCGTTCTTTTCTAAAATATATTTTTATATCCATTTATTTATTATTCAAATCGAAAAAATAATTATTAAAATTAACAGACAGATTTAATTTAATTGCGTTTCTGAGTAACATGATATAAGGTAGAATCTTATAACATGTTAAATATGTCATGTCTTATAACATAAACTGCGAAATTAAATAACGATTTTGATTTCTCTATACTTCTCATTGTTCCGTAAAAGCTTGTTTTAAATAAACCATGAACCATGGAGATAGATTTCCCCTTTAAATCATGTTTCAAACAATTCATGTTTTCAGAAAGTGACTAATTAACGCAAAAAATATCCCATCAAACTCAGAGATTAAATTTTAATTCACTTTCAAACGATTTTCAAGCTTTTCGTTTGGATAAACCACGGAGTTAGGGAGTAGAACTCCTAGGAAAAAGTTCCGTTTTTCACTAATATCTCGACAACCCCAGGTATTAGAAACTCGAAACTTGGACAAAATTTATGGGGGGATATTTCAAGGCTATACACCAAATTTCATTAAATTAGGTTCAGCGGTTTTTCCGTGATGATGAGACAAACGAAAATTTCGTTTTTTACTAATATCTCGAGAACCACTGGTCGTAGAAACTCAAAGCACGGATATAATTTTAATTGGGGCTATTTTTGGGCTACCCACAAAATTTCATCAAATTCGGTTCAGCCGTTCTCCCGTGATGGTGTGACAAACAGACAGACAGACAGATTTTCATTTTTATTTATATAGATTTTAACTATTGCACTTGGGATTATGCAGAGAAGAACGGAACTATCGCCCCCGATTCCCTAAGCTCGAGACAAGCGTTTTAATAATTGGCCTTTTCAAGTTCTAAGGTTCTTAGACACTAGATTTAAAATTCATCGTCTCACTTGGTTCATAAAGTTATCTAAAATGTTGCTTTAATTAGGCCTCATGCAGTATTTGAGCTTCTAATATTCAATACACTCACTGACTACGAACCTTTCGCGATCAATATTGTCAACCATTATATGATTCCATATTGAAATATAATTACTATGCCACACCCTAACAAAACGCATTTAATTTACGACAAACTAGAAATCCTTTTAAAGTGTACCAGTGCCTGTCTAATAGTGAAACTCACTATGTTTGGAATCAATAATGTTGCATAAATAACAACAAACAAAACAAAATGTACTATCAAAGAAATTAATTTAAAAAATATAATTTTGAAATCTCGCTGGTGATGTTTCGTGAAAAATGTCACCAAACATGAAAAGAATATAGGCTTTTTCTTAATATAGAATTTTATAGAAACATTTTCCTGTTGAAAGTCGCCAAAGTGAGAAAGGCTTAGAGAAGGGATTTTTCTATATAGTATTTGTTCTCTACATTTAATTGCGATGCAATTCATTATATTGGCAGTTCATTAGCAGAATATTGGTCTTCAAAACCTGTAACGAAGGGATCATCTTGAAGTTTTCGAAGTTTATTTTTGAAAATCACAAACAAATAATCAAATAATTTAGATATGATTATATTTACATTTGTGGCAAAAATAGTCATTATATAGATAATTTATTTAAAATATTTATTAAAATCATTATATGGATTTTTTATTTAAAACAGCATGTAACCATTTGCAAAATGATACCAATCATCATTAAGTATATTGCATATATTTTATTTATCGAAAATCAAAAACATAAAGTACATAATTATGCTAACTATCACCAAGTGTTTAAATTCTCTGTAAATAATTTCAACCAGAAACAAGTGCACTTTAGTGCATTTGTTATTATTTATGTTAGTATTTATCACTAGCTATTCTTGAGATATTAAAAATTTATATTTTACAGTGTGACATATATCGGAATAATCGTGCGGATTACACCAATACTGGCATACTTGTTCTATGGTTATAAGTAAAGTTCATAGAATTATTCTCTTGACTAAGCATTATTACTTGAAAAATATTTATCAAAATCGGTCACCTCGTTCAGAAGATATTTCGTTTGAAAGCTTCTTTTAGGTTTCTCATTTTATATATAAGACATAACTTTAATATTTTCCAATTTACAATTGTATCTGAATATAAATAATGCTAGAATAATTTAATTTTCAAATAGCACGCATTTCTACTCGATTGCATTCCAAACAAACAATTTTATGTAGTTATAATTTCTCACATCCTTCCTGGTTTGTAAATCGCATGTGATATATCTATATCGTAAATATTGCATGATAAGAATCATTATTATTAAGGTTTATTTCTCTTTGAGGTGTTTCTGAATATTAAAAACCCAGAAAATGTATTAAAAGATTTAATTATGGTTATTTTAATGGCTATATTTTGTGTAAAATCGACTATTAAAATAATAATATGCTTAAATAGAATATTTCTAGAAAGTAAATACTACATTTTAGACTAAAATACAAACAATTAATCAATGTGCATTATTGGAAAACACTTTGGTAGTACTAAATATTACGTATTACCAAACAGTACAAAATAAAATAAATCACCTTGTATTTTCTTCATATCTTTATCCTAATTTTTTCATCCTAATTAATCAAATAATCAAGACCAACGAAGATCGACAAATATATGCGATATTTTATACGTTTTAATTACGAATAGATATGAGTGTTCCAATGTCCGAGAAATTTCATTTTTTAAATAATTTTCAATTATTTTGTTGTTCGTACAATCACTCTTTTCTTTGTTGGTAGTTGCTAATATGAAAGTATTGTTGAAATGGATCCTTATTAAAAACATACGGATGGATTGATTCTTGCGAACATTGTTAATTATTTTAAATTTCATTATTTTTGAAAAACTAGTCATTTGAGTGATTTCACATGCGCATGTGCAGAACACGACTTCATATTTAACATTATTCGATTAAAGATGTGAAGTAGCATTGCGGAAATTTGGACTGCTCCCGTTAATTGGGAGAAGTGATGGATGTATCGGTACAAATGTATGTATGCATCGATACATGAACTGACCTTGCCTTACATCGATATTTTATAGAGTAATGTGCCTTTCTGTGGCTTTATTTAAAAGGACTTATTGACTTTGGTTGCGTGATTATATATGTATTCAAAAAGTCGAACGTTTTGGTGTACAGTACTCCTTAAAGTAACAGATGATGGAAAACTGAAATTGTACACATTCTTTCATTCCGACTATATATCCACACATGAAATTTGAAGTTTCTATATCAGTACGAAGCATTATTTTCCATCATTTCACCTTTCGAATGTTTTTGTGAGGAGCACCCACCCTCTTAAATAATCATTTTTGAAAAACTCTATTTTTCTTAAGTTTTTATCAGATGATTGGTCTAAATATCAAATATCAATCCTAAATCACATTTACAGGAGCGTTTCTCATTTATTCCGAAAATCGAACATTTTAGTGTGAGGAATCCCCTAAAGTAGAAAATATTGAAAAACTGAAAATGCACGCTCCATATTGAAATCCATATTGAAATATCTACCCCTATACTAATGTGAAGTCTCTATCTCATCCCATAACATGTTTTTTTATCATTTCACCTTTCGAACATTTTTCTGTGGGACACCCCTTTAAATGAACAAATGATTAGCCCATACATTCAATCTCAAGCCTCAATCGAATTGTAAAGTAGGCATTTGTTATTTGTTCGGAAAATTTAGCATTTTAGTGTAGAAAACCACCTAAAGTAGTAAATACTGGAAATCTGAAATTGTGTAATTTCTTCGTTTTGAACGATTTACCCGTACACCAAATTTAAAGTCTCTTTGAAAAGTGTGCTTTTCTATCATTTCTTTTTTCGAACGTTTTGGCTTTTATCGAACGTTTCGAAAAATTAGTTTTTTCCAGGGGCTTTATCGAACAGTCTATACGTGTACTAAACTGGAAGTTTCTATCTATTCGAGAAGTACCTAAAAAGTATGACAGCCAGATGCACAGACCGTCAGATGGACACTAGGCAGTGTGTATATATACAGAGATAGATTAAAGAAATCCTTCACATTTCCTTCAACTACGGATATAAATTAGTTTTCCAATTTTTCCGTGTGCCACTGAGGTCGACATCGAAAAACATATTTTTTCTCATTTAATGTCTTGGTTCGAATTAACCATTTTTTACATATATGCAGTCTTTGCATAGTAGATTTTTGTATATCATTAATATATAAATGAATTCTTTACATCAAGATCTTAATTTAAAATATCGATTTCTTTTTAATCACTTGTGACGCACTACCAGCATAATTAAAAAATAATTTAGAAATTTAATGAATGAGAAATTTCATTACATCAAATGTTTTATTAAATTTTGACCTTTGGTTTTAATGAAAACGATAAGTGCATTCTTTTGCATAAGATCATTAACAACAGTTTTTGTCATTCCTTAATTGCTCTTTAAATGAATTTACTCCTAAAGAATAACTCATTTGTAAAAAAAAGTACGATAATTGCGTTATGTAAGGATTAGAACACAAAAATGAAGTCGAAACTGTATTTAATGATTTTTTTTTGCCCGTATGCAGTTTTGAAAATGTCGATACTGAAATCAAGAGCGAAACATTAAGTAATTCGTGCGACAAACAGTTAATGCGAAGCGATTTAGGGGATGGTTGAAATGTGCTAATTAAATAAATTTAACTAATTAATTTGAAAGAAAATGTTGATACATATAACCAGGAGTTAAATTATGTTTTTTAGAAATGAATAATTACCTCATTTTTTACGAAGCTGCTTTGTCATCAAGGAAATTATATGTTGTAACCACTACATTTAACTATAATATTTTATGACCTATTCAGTTGAGGGTGTCACTTACTTGCTACAACTTTATTTGAGAAAAAACTAAATTTTATTGTAGTACAGGTTAAAAAAATATTTTTCATTAAATTTAAATTTTTACCCCTACATAACGCGATTCATGTGAGCTTTTGTTACGAATCGTGTACTTTCATTATACGTAAAATAATTTCAAGAAAGTCGCCGCACAGACAAATACGCCATGCTAGTAATAAGTCGGGTTCGTTCCGATAGGTAGCGCTAGTGTCGCGCTTGTGCGTTCAATTGTTTGACTAAAGTCGAGTGACGTCCAATATAATAATTATAGCTTATTACTTTTAACGCAACCCCCTTAAGTTCTCAAGTAATGTAAGTTTTCAATTTAAAGGTAAGTTCTCAATATTTTGGTTCAATAAGGATATTCCGTGCGTATTTTTACTTGCACTTATATTGAAAATTTTCAGAAATCTTTAGTTGCTTACTGATGTCCGATGCTAATTGCTTTCTCAGAAATGTCCTTTTGATGTAGTCGACCATATTAGACAAAACATGAGAAGGGAGGGAAGTGTGTGGCCACTCCAGTTAAAATTGGAGAAGTCATGCTCTAAATCAGTTGGTGGTGCCATTACACTTCTGTTAACCCAAGCAGAAAGAAGTAATGTAACATTGGTGTATTTTTTTTTTATTATTGAGCATATAATATTAAGGTGCTTGAGCATCAGTGCTATTCTGATTAAAAATGTCACTTGAAATACAATATTGTGTTGCATGTTCTGGTGGACACATTTTGCAAGAGCTATCAAGACACTCTGTAAGTTAGAAACTAGATAAAATTTTAGAATTTTCTATCAGGTAGGCGCAATAAGACAATATGTTATTTATTAGGTTTGTTTTGCCCTAGCCAATTTTCCTTATTAATGAATCAAACATAGTACAATTTGTTTTTCTATGCTATTTCCACATTTGTACTTAAACTCTAAAGCCAAATGCTAACGTCAGATGCCTAATATTCGGGATACTAAGTGTTTCACTGCTATTGTTAAAACAGAAATGTCATAGCACTTCTGTTACCCCGAGAAGAAAGTAGTAAAGTAACAAAAATGGTGTGTTTATCTTTATTATTGAGCATAATAAAATATGGTGCTTGGCAGAGTAGCGGTGCTGTTCTGATTAAAAATCTCACTCAGAATGAAACATTATGTTGCATGCTCTGGTGTACACATTTTTCAAGAGCTATCAAGACACGTTAAATTCAGAAACTTAATAGATAAAAACTTATCAAATTACTTATCACTTATCAAATTTTAAATAGCTGTGATGAATATTCAAAATAGAACATTGACAAACAAAATTCTACGGAACACATGTTAACGACATACAGTTGCAAATCGATTTGTGGGGACTCTGACTGCTAGTGTCTTGAAGAAAGGCAAAACCTACAATAATGACTGATATCTCACCAAACACAAAAGTCTAAAATATATCCAAAAAGTCTAAGAAATACCTTCGCTTTACAAAAGTGTCAGCCCTAAAAATGAGATTAAGTATCAGCCATAAACTGAGATGAAGAATTAGCGCCAAGTATATAACACGTTATGAGTGAAAAGTATGGAGTGGAAATTTTATTGCATGAATGTCGCAATTAACTTCACACATTTATCTAATAACGATGCTAAATGTATTTTGTTCAAGTTTTATTATCACAACTACTTACAATTTATTCAAGTCTATTGTAGAGAGAAATTGCTTTGAATCAAAGTGGTAAAGTTGCTAAGTTTATTTACAAATACATCTAATAACTTTTTTCTGCTAATTTCTACTCATAAACTGTGATGAACTTAATGATAATTCTTCATCTCAATAATTTTTATGGCTGATATTTTTTGCAAAACTAAAGAACTTGGCTTTTCTTACAAGGGTGTTTTAAATGAGATATAATTTACCAACAAAACATCTTAATTATATGAATAAAATACAGGGTATATTTCAACCCACTTTGAATATGTTAATAAACAGAACAAGAACAATTTAGAGAACAAACAATAAAAGCACAATTTAGAGGAAACCAAAATTATAAAGTATTGAAATATGAATTAAGGAGGACTGAAAAAAAAAGATACAGTATATAAATTGCCATTCCAATACATAAGTGTAAAGGAGCCTAATTCTGTTGATCAAGGGAACAAACAAAAGAAGCCTCTTAGGATGCCTACTATGAACAAGTATTTAAGTGATCTGATTAGCAATAAGAAATATACAATTTCGAAGTTTCCGCTGGAATTTCATAAAAATTCTAGTTCTAGTTTTTTCGATAATAAAGCCAAATATAAAATTTCGTGAAAATTCATTAAACATTTGGGCAGCTGTCGTGTGCACAGGGAATCGGCCACAGACAAACCACCAGATGGACATCACTCTAAAAATAGTCGAAACGTGTTCAAGAAGTCCTAAAGCAAGAAGTCCCCTGTGTTCAAGAAGTCCTAAATATAAAAATCTCGAAATCCAAATTTTTGGGGAAAACAATACTCTATACTATATTCTATAGTATGAGAAAGTTATAAAATGTGTTTCGAACAGCATAACAAACAAATTTGCACAGACATTTAAACTTGGCCACCTTTTTGGAGAGAAATGTTCATAAAAGTTTCATCATTACACATATCCCGTAAGTTTTCTGACTTATGTTTTCGTATTTATTGCAATTAACAAAAATATACCACCAAGATTTGTTTTTCCTAGCTGCATATAGCTGAAATGATTCATTTACAGTAATCATTACAGTAAGATTTACCGTTCAGTATAAATCATAAATGATTAAAGTTTATTCAGTTTAGCAAAAAATATTTTGAATAGTAATTTAGAAATCATGGACGTAAATCTAACGAGTAAATGTTGATCTAATGAGATCGTGGAAGTAAATCTAACTTTATATTAAAGAAAAAAACGCCAATATCATTTGGGAGATTAATTCAGATGGAGCTGGGATAAGTTAAGTAATCCTGCAGTGTATGTATTTTTATGGCAAAAGCCCCAAAATATTTATTTAAACTGTCAATTTTGCAAAATTAAATTATTAGCGCAGTTCAACTTATAATTGAAACAATGAAGAATATTCGTAAGTATTTGATTATTTGACATTTCAATTTATATTTATCTCCACATATTCTGTTCTCTATCTTACAACTGTGAAATCTTACTGATTAATTATACTCATAATTAGGGAATCTTAATTTAAATATAATCATAAATACACATACTAAATACTACGCCTTTCTGTTGTGCCAATTAACAATAGTAATTACTTTACTAACAATAGCGACACCTAGATATAATTCTCAAAGCATTAGGGCATTTTCAAACGTTTTTCCATAGAAGATTTATCTTCTTCTCTCTAACTCCATATTGGGAATATTACAACTATATATTCACACAGATTTGTGTGATAATTCGATTTTATATCTACCTACGTCAATGAACTTATACATGACTTTCATTTTAAATCATTTTCTTTTCCCTTAACTGAAACCACTTAGCTGCTACGAAATGGAGACGAAATACCGTGTAAATAACTTGGATTCACAATATTATGAAAATTCATATTTAAATGCATTAAAATAATAGTGGAAGTCATATCCTTTTGTTTACTTTGAATGTGTTAAACTTCAAAAATATTATTCTTAATTATTAAATCTGAACTGTGATCTCAAACACGAACATTTCTCTGTATATATCTTAATAAGTTCAATAGAAATTAAAATAATTATTCCGTAAAATGCTTTAATTTATGAAACTATTACAAGAAATACCACTGCGTTTTCATTAATGAAGCTGAATTATGTAAAACTTCAATAAATTGACTTATCTTGTAACGTTAATTCCTTAAGCTAAAATTATTTGGTTTTATGAACACGTACGAAATATTAAATTACGAAACTTTCTAAACTAAATGCAAAGTTCATAAATGAGGAGCGTTGTACTTTTGTGTGCACAAGTGTCTGTCATTTCGAATATTTGCATATATAAATCATTTCTTTAAAATTGCAAAACATAACAAGAGATTTTAAGGCGTTGTGTCACAGAGTTTTCGTTTGACAAGAATAAGCTATTTTAACGATGGGAGGGAAGTTGCACTACAGCCAGAAATGAATTTTATTTATGCTGGAGAAAATTGTAACTGCATTCTTTTTTACAAGAAGTTGAACGTAATTTTAAATTTGAATATATACTTCGTAAATATGTTTGGCTCAACTTATAATGTTAAAATTTATGAACAACTGTATTTGATAGCGATTTAAATAATACAGTTGAGTTAAAATGTATAAATTTTACTAATAATATACATACTGTTGCGCAAGTATAATATTCCCTTTCTTCTGAAGTCTTTCGTATCTTTCGAAGACCAGAGAAAGAAATCGTCCGTTGAGGCGTTCTATCCCTTGACGTCATTCCAGAGTTGCCACTTGCGGAACTTCAAAGATGAGTTGCCAGATTTGGCGATTTATCGCTAATTTCGCGACATTTGGCGACATCCTGAACACTCTAGAAGCACCCTGAATTAATGATTATCCCACCTGATAGAGATTTCAAAAAGTTTCAACAGAAAGTCTAAAATAAGAGTCATCACTGAATAGCTACATTGGACTGTGATCAGTGTTTTGATAATAGTTGCGACTATTTTATGAAATTACTTTCCTAAATGTTTTGAGAATAATATCGGTTATTTTGTGAAATTAGTGAAGCATTTAAGTCTTGTTTTACTGTATATTGTTCCTGTTTAGGTTTTTCTTGTAAATAAACGTGTTTGTTATCCAGAAATTTGGACTCATTGTCGTATTCTAATTGCACACCCAGGATTCCAGAAGATACATTTGTAACAATATGTATAAAGATGAAAATACAATTATATTAAATAACATCAACCTTTAAAGCGCATATAAAAATAATGTATATAAATATAATAATAATGCGTTTATTATCCAGTGAATAAACGTGTTAGTTATCCTGAAATTTGGACTCATTGTTGCATCCTAATTGCACACCTACGATTCCAGAACATACACTTGTAACAATATTTACAGAGATGAAAATACGATTATATGAAATAACATCAACCTTTAAATCGCACATGAAAATAATGTATATATTTATAATGTATATACTTATAGTAATAATGTATATACGTATAAAAATGAAAATACGATTATATTTAATAACATGAACCTTTCAACCACATGTGCAAATACTGTATATACGTACAATGTATATACTTTTAATAATAATAATAATGTATATACGTATAAAGATGAATATACGATTATATGTAATAACGTCAACTTTTCAACCACATATGCAAATTTTGAGCAGAAATGGAGCTCATATCGGAGAGGTTTATAAGTTTAAAATCTTTTGGTATTATGTTTAGTGTAGTTTGAAATTTTAAATATTTTAAATACATGTTTTTATCTCTAAACATATTTCCTCAGAGATGATTCGAACCACTTTTCTTTTAATTACGAAACGACGTTACAAATTTATCTCACATTATTTGAAAGGGCATTGGTCGTTAACAGTATATATTATTTCAATTATTTACGATACTACAAATTAATAATAATTAAAGTCATATTTTTGTTAAATGAGTTATTTATTATTTTAATATTAAATTTATTTTTATGTCCATGTTTTAATATTTACATTGAACAAAGGTTGGTAAAAATCGGCTTCGGTATGAACGCATTTGCTTTGAGTGCATTGCTGAGCAACATGATTTAATTTTTTTCAAATAAATTTAAGGGAATTATCGCTGTATAATGCATTTTCGCAATTAATTTTTTTAATAATATCTCGACTCTTTGTTCTAAAAACTCGAAATCAGACAAAATTTTATGTGGGCTATTCCAAATATACCAGCAAAATTCTCGAAATTAGATGGAGCTCTCACGTAATGATAAGACACACAAACAAACAAACATATATGCAGACATATTTTCAATTATATTTATATGGCCTACGCTGACATATAAAAACATTTTAAATCATAAATGTTTTCAGCTCATATAAATGATTCATGTTCAAAAGATATAAAAGCTAAATATCACATACATCAGTCACAGTAAAAGTAAACGGACACTTCATAATTGAAAAATAAATTACATAATTTAATAATATTTTGAATTTTATTAAATTATGTAAAGTTCATTGGAAAGTTTATTAAAAAAGTTCATAGGAATGTTTAAAATATTAATGAATGCAAATCGGAAAGTTTACAGTATTTTTTATATGACCGACACTATCATATAATGATACTTTAAATTATAAGTGTTTTCAGCTCACATAAACTATTTATGCTGAAAAGATCTAATAGAAGCTAAATAAGACATAAAATCAGCCACAATGAAAGTTAACGGACACTTCATAAATCAAAAATAAATTACATAATCTAATAATATTTTGAATTTTATTTATTTTAAAAGTACATAGGGAAGTTTAAAATATTAATGTATGCAATCTTACATAATCCAATTCTGCCTCCATTACTCAAATGTGAGCTTCAATTTTCGATTTGGACTTTCTTGAAGCTTGTTAAAAAAATAATTCAAATAATCGAGTTAATTTATGATACAAATTTACTTAAATTTATGTCATGGTTACGATTAGCTACATTTTAATGTTTTGAATAATTATGTTTATACTTCATATTTAGGGTTTATAATTTCGGCAATTTATTGATCTATTTTCATTTGTTTTTCGTCACACTAGGTAACAATATCGTACTGAATCTGTTTTATTAAAGCGGCATCATTTGGTACTAATTTAGCGGTTAAATCTTTTACTCATTGAAGATGGTAAACCAAGTCTTTTCGACTGGATTCTATAAATTTTTCTTGCATATAATATCTTCTATATATATATATATGCTTCTCTTCTATATATATATATATATATATATATATATATATATATATATATATATATATATATATATTCCTAATCGATCTCGAGATATTATAATGCATTTTACTTTTCCACAGGAAGCCGAAAATCTTATTAAATAATCAAGCAATTTATAGGAACTTTTATGCTTATCTTAATTGATAAGGACAAAAAACTGATAACGCCGATTTATGCAAAATCTTCAATTAGTGCTATTGTTTGCTCCAATGTGGGAATGTTTCGGTTCCGACCCAGATATCAATTTAGTGTTTTTAAATAAACAATGTTTATTTTGAACATTACTAGTAAGCCAATAAAACAATATTGAAAGTTGTTAATATTTTTATTGCAGATAAGCTTCTGCATCCCAACACACATATAGTTCAAATAAATTGCAATATCATTCTACAAAATTAAATGATACCATTAAGATATTATTTTAATTAATTTTGTTGAAAACAAAAATAACTTAATTTAAAGCATTACTGTATTATAATAAAAATCATCTGACGACTGTTTAACTAATAAAAGTACATTAAATATCAATTACTGTAATAATTATTAACTTAAAAACTATTTCTACTGAAATTCTATCTTTTAATTACAATGCGCCATTTTGTTGAAGGTAATTGCTGCACAAAGCAGCCTTTCTTTCTATTTCCAATGGCGACCAAAACGATTAAAGTTACACTCTCAAGCATGAGTAAATATAAGCGAGGCTAGAATTTCTCGAGTGTGAATAACTATAGCATTTATTTTAATGTCAATAAAGAAATTTTCATGAAACAACCTAAATTGCGTTCAGAAATTTGTTAAACGTATTTTTGTCGTAAACGTGGCTCTGACGCATTTGCATTAAGTAGTTTAAAATATGCATGTGAATGCAGAAGGTAATTAAATCAAATGTGTAGAATGTTTGCTTTTTGTAATCCTCTTTCGAAAATACATTTGAGTATTATACATTACTTATTCAGTTTCTCTTAATATGAGCAGTATTTTATTATAAAATTAATTCTTTCATTTAAATATTGGTTACAGTTGAGTATCTTATTCATATTCCAAATATATTAAGCCCATTTGTATCAAAATTAGAACAAAATGAAAATAAATTATATATGAGCAATGCCTGATTATTCTTCATGATAAATATTACATAACAAAAAGAATACATCTCTGTGTGTGTCTGTGTGTGTGCCGGGCGTAGTGCAAAATCAAATCTACTGACAGCTAAGAAATTCGGTGAAAAGGCTGCTGAACTATCGGGACGTGAAAGGCCATTTTTAAAAAAATAAAGATATTTTAAAAATGATAATACATTTTATATTTAGTAACTTTTGAAATCGAAATTTGACTGAAATTTTACCATTTTAAAATCACATTTCTCGACAAGACGATAGCTTCCAAGCCGAGAACTTTAATCGCAGAGAACTTTCTGCAGCTGGTGGAATTAGTAGACGGATGGTGTGTTTAAAATACAAAAATATAACATCTTGAGTTTTAGATACATGGTTTTCATTTTTAAAGGTGCCATTACTTCATGATTATATGCTTCGCATTCGAAAATGGCAAAGATAGAATGATAACTCACTGAGATAGCATTTATTTCTTTAATTTTACTTCTGTAAATAAAGTAACTTCTTTCACGGGAGGGCGGATTTCAAGTATTCTCTTTTAAAACGATTTTATCCAGAGTATATCAAAGAAGCTTATTTGAGATTTCTTACCCCGGCGTTATACAAATATAAAAATCTCAAGTATAAAAATCTCAAAATATTCTTATTCGCTAAACAACATTTTCGGCGCAGTCTTTACAGTTTTCACAAAACAGTGACTGTAGGGAGAATGCGAAATCACTAACTTGGTAGTGCCGGGTTAGAAACCGGGGCCAAACCGTGTTAGACCAGTATCATAGCGTTGAACTAAACACATCTTCATCTCAATGTAATTAATACTGCATTATGAGCGTTCGCTAAAGTATTCCCCCCTCCCTC
Organism: Amaurobius ferox; assembly: GCA_951213105.1. Classification (NCBI taxonomy): domain Eukaryota; kingdom Metazoa; phylum Arthropoda; class Arachnida; order Araneae; family Amaurobiidae; genus Amaurobius; species Amaurobius ferox. The sequence goes on along the minus strand of OX578145.1, from coordinate 25,576,065 downwards.
CTAGTGAGTTTTGTTGAAACGAATGAAGTTGTCGCTGAGGGTGCAGGTGATACTGCGAGCTATAGGTTGAAGTGAATGTGCTGTTACAATCGGCACAGTAGGGAGTCACATAGCCCGATGACGTATGGTGAATCGAAGTCAGTAGTGTATATATGCACGTATGAGCGCACACATATTTTTAACACTAAAACATGATTTTATAGCTTATTATTTTTTTTTATAAAAAAAAGGTCTCGATCAATTTTAATATTAAAAACATGATTTTTATAGCTAAAAAAGGTGTATATACACCTTTTTTACATTTAGACCAAATTTTAACTGTGAATTACTGAACTTTTTTAGTTAAAAAGCTAGACTTATTCATATTAATAGTATGATTTCATAGTGAATTATATAAAATAAATGCGTGAAAAAGAAGACCTCCAAATGAATGGAAGCCCTCTGTTTTTAAAGGGTGGGGTTGAGACCCCCCTTTTTTTATAAAATTAAAAAGAATTATAAAAATATGAAAATGTCAAAATTAGTGCTGGTCAAGTTTAGATAACTCTAAATATATTGATGATTTAACACGATCCCAAAATAGGATCGTCTCAGAATATGATAAATATAAAGAAGAATATAATATTATTAATTACATAAAATATAGAAAATTGATTGAAGAGAAACCCCAAACACGGAATAAATTAAATGAAATATTTTCCATGAAAAAGAAAGGAGGTGGTTTAAAAATTCTTCCTAAATAAATGCAAAAGATTTATGATTTGAGTGATACTCATTATTATTATAATGATCAACTTAAAAGTTATGAATTAAGAGAAATTCACCCAAAAGAACATAGTTCAGATGAGAATGCCACTTATGTTTTTCATATTAATGATACTAAAGCAAAAATTTTATATTCTAGAGGACATCTTGAACAAACATTAAAAATTACAAAAAATGATAAACCATCCACTGTAAACAATAATGTGAGTCTGGTAAATGGCGGAGGTTTTATCAAAACTTTAAAAGATAGGAGATACCGAAATTGAATCAAATACACAGTCAATTTTTTCAATCATGAATCATGCTTTAAGATTAACTTATTATACTACTGATTATACAACATCACAAGCTCAAGATGAATTTTTTTATCTAGATACAGCTGATTCAACTGACCGAAAAGAGTTAAAATATGAAGGTACTTTAGAAGATACTACTAAAATAACTGAATTTTTTAATAATTTGAAAATGAATAAAGATTATAACGAAGGATTCACAAAGAGATGGGAACTAACGAAAGATAGCAATGTCATTAAAATGTGGACACCTTTAAAAGATATAATCGATTTCTTTGGAGAATATGAAAAGGTAATTTCTGGTTTTGAAGTGAAAATAGAAATTCAAAGAAATGAAAATAAGAATATGATATATACTGATGTCGGAAATGTTAATTATAAGGTAGTAGTTGAAGATTTAACCTTGCATTTACCTTACATGGAATTTAAAAATTCTGCAGAAAGCGTGTTTATGGAATCATTTTTATCTGATAAAGATAGAGAGGTAAATTGGGATAGATATAGATTTAAGATAGTAGGTCCCTATAAAAGTGATAGTGGATCTGTCACAGCTGCAAAAGCATCTGATGAAGTTTTAGGTGTCTATGTTATTTCTCAGTACGTTGAAAGAGATGGTAATTATGTAAAAAATAATATGATATTTGATAATATAGATATGACTAAATGCTGGTTGATGATTACTAATAAACAAATTCCTCTTATGCGTTACAAAACGAATTTTTCCAATAAAGATTATAATAGAGTGTATAAAGCTGTTTTACATGCAGGATTAAATGATATTAATGCAGAAACAGGATGTTTGATAAATAAGAAGAATTTTGGAGAAATGTATACTATTTTTTTATTTTGACTTATGAAATCATGAAAACTAAACCGATTTAAGTAATTGAGATATTGAATTTAATTGGGAGAGATTAATGAATACTCAAAAGGAATATAAGTTTTATTTTATTTTTAAAGAAAGAAAGAGATGTTTTATAAATTTAAAAAATGAAACTATAACAATGGTTAAGAGTTTAAAATCATAAAATTAATGCTATAATAAATGAGTGCTTATTATCCACCTTATGATGATCAAATGAAAGAAGGAAGTTGGACCTCCTGGTATAGGTTTTAAATTAATGGATGATGGAAATTATGATATGGAAAATAGAATTTAAAAAAATTGTGAAAATCCTATAGATGATTTAGATTTAACCACTAAAAGTTTCGATTTGAATAAAATAGAGAATAATCATTTTGAATTGAGAGATCTTATAGAAACTAAATATGATGAGGGTTTTTTATCCTTTACTGAAGAAACAGGCAAGAGAATAAAAGAATTAAATGAAACAACTTTACATCCTTTAGAGGGAAAAGCTTACGTTGCAAAAGGACAAAGAATAGGAAATGTAGCAGATCCTAAAGATGATAAAAATGTTGTGAATAAAAGATATTTTGAAAAAAATTCATTAATATTACAGAATGATAAATTTGATGCAAAAAATAAAATAATTACGAATGTTTCAGAACCTGAAAATGATAATGATGCTGTCAATAAAATATGTTTAGGCAATAGAGATATCTGGGTTACCATAGAAGATGATTTTCAAACTTTTACAATTTGGGAATTAAAAAAGCAAATTTCAACATGATGAGTTCTAAATTACTGGATCAAGAGATGCGATTAACTACAGATATGCATATGAAAATTTCTATATATACAGTTATATATGATACAGTAGAAAATAAATATATATCTGCTAAAAGTCAAGATCCACTGATATCACTAGATATCAATGATAAAGTATTTTTAGAAGCTCGTATAGATACAGTAACCTGTTTTGCTTATGGAAAACGTGATGATATCACCACATTATGGATAGGATCCGATGGTAATTCAAACACTTTAAAACCTTATATGCATATTGAAAAAATCCCTTTCTAAAATACGTTCATCATTAAATGGATATCGATTGGAATGCATTTTCCAGAAATAATTTATCTGAAGATGTAATTAGAAATCTTCAGATAAATAATTACTTTAAGATAATGTAAATTGGGATTTAATATTTCAATATTCATCACTGTCTGAATTTTTTATTGAGGAATTTGCTCAACCTGATGATTGGCCTAAAATTTCTAAATATCAAAATTTATCAGAAGATTTTATAGAAAAATATAAAGATATAAGTAGATTGGGTAAACATTTCTCAATATCAAACTTTAAGTAACGAATTTATCATAAAATGTTCTGATTATTTAGATTTATATCAATGTTAGTATCAATGTTTCAAAATCTTTCAGAAGATACCATGAGAGAATTAAAAGATGATTTAAATTGGATGTATATAGCTAGATATCAAACATTTAGTGAAAATTTTATAGAAGAATTTATGTATAAATTAGATTTTTGTTATTTGATTAAATACAAATTTGATCTATTACCTGATCTCTTTTTTAATGTTTATTGGAAAAAAATACAAGCTGTACAGATGAGTGAATTAAATAAAAAGTTTGGTCATTATGAAGAAGAATCTTATATAGAAAAAAGTATTGAAGATATTTGTGAAGTTAAAAAAATCTTGAACAAATGTGTTTATCTTTTAAGAAAATATGAAAATAAATATTTTATAAAAATGTTTCTAAATAAATGTATGCTACATATAATAATAGTATAAGAAAAACATTTATATCTTTCCTAAATATAGAGAATCCTACTGAAGTGATATCTAATTTTTTTTAAATTATAATTTACTTGATGGAATAGAAAAATTAACGTCACTTGAAGGAATAGAAAATTTAACTAATTTAAAAAAATATATATTGTGAGGGATATAAATTAACGTCACTTGAAGGAATAGAAAATTTAATAAATTTAGAAATATTATCTTGTGGAGGAAATAAATTAACGTCACTTGAAGGTATAAAACATTTAATAAATTTTGAAATATTATATTGTGGAGGAAATAAATTAACGTCACTTGAAGGAATAAAAAATTTAACGAATTTAAAAGAATTATATTGTGGAGAAAATAAATTAACTTCTTTTGAAGGAATAGAAAATTTAACTAATTTAGAAGTATTATATTGTGGTGTAAATAAATTAACGTCACTTGAAGGAATAGAAAATTTAACTAATTTAGAAAGATTATATTGTGGAGTAAATAAATTAACGTCACTTGAAAGAATAGACAATTTAACTAATTTAAAAGAATTATATTGTAGAGAAAATGATATTACATCCCTAAATGAATTAATATTTTTGTCTAGAATAAATGAAGTATGGTATGATGTAGATAAAATAAAATTACCCCCGATTTTAAGAAGACGATTATTTCATAATAATGTATATAATGACTCTCAAAATGTGCATAATACATATATTCAAAAATCTTTGAGAGACACAATCAAAAAATTATTAAATACAGAAATTAAATATGATTTAGATGTATGCATTAAAGCATTAGGTATAGAAATTAAAAGACACTTACTAGAGGTAGAATTCCGTAATATTAAATTTAGAGAGATATTAGTTATTGTGTTTAATAGAATTTTAAAAAATGAGAATAAAAACGAAATTATAAAAGTGTTAAAAGATGAACTAAAAGAGGGTGATGATAAATGTTTTGTAGGGAAAGTAACTAGAATAATTAATGTACTAAATGGATTTGATCCTGATGTTTCTATTACTATTTCTGATAATGAACAAAAAATATTATAGCTGAAAAAATATTTAAAGAGTCAAAGTCTGATGAAGGATACAGAGAAAAACTTGAAAAAGAGATGGAAGAAAGAGGATTTACAGATTATGAAGTATGGATGGATTTATAAAAAAATATACTTTATATATAACTATAAAATTTCAAGGGTGTTAGTACTGATAACCTTAGACTTTAAAAGATTTCTTAATGATAAAATTTGGAAATTAGATCTGGTCATTATTGAAAGATTTAATATAAAATTAAACTTTACATACCTCTCTGCTTTTCTCAACTTGGCTTGAGACAGGTTATGGCAGCATTAGTGGGTGTAAAGCCCGAATACTATAGTCATTGTTAAATCTTTCATTTTGATAGCATTAACTTGATTTAAAGTTTTTTACAATTTCGATTTTCTACAGTCATCAATACTTTCTTCTATTGATAATAAATCATTAATTATACGTTTTAACCTCTCTTCGTTTCTCATATAATTTTCGTAATTTATCTTTTACATTTATTAAATCTCTTTCTGTTTGAGCTAATGATCCAACAGTATATGTTTCCATTGATTTTAAAAAAGATTCGAATCGTGATTTTGCATTTATTTTTTCATCATCAATTTCGGAATCCATTCTGCTTTGAGGAGATAGTATCAAATGTTTATCGGAACTCTCTATATTGAGACCTTCTCTCTTATGAGTGACTCATCGTAATCCCGCGAGCGGTGTAACCCCACTTGGTGGGGTCAAAAATGTTTTTGTCCCACGTCGCGGGTAAAAAATTCCCACTTGCCGGGATCTTTTTTTAGTTAATAAATGACCGCAGACTTTTTTAACGGTGTTGAAATCGTTGCATCGATTGATATTTCAGATAATGAAGTTTCAGATAATAAAGTCGCGCATAATCTAAAGATGAAATTAATCTATGATTCTTCAGAAGAAGAATATTTTTATGTTATAGACTATGAGAGTTTAAAAAAAAGTTTAATAGTAGAGTTTGTTATTTTAATCAATTAAATATGAGGTATAATATTAGTCAAGAAGTTGAGGAAATGTTTTTAAAATTTTTAAATTTTATGTATTATGAAAAATCGGTTAATTATTATTATTTTATGAAAAAGATTTGTGATATTTTTAAAATTGAGAATAATAATAATATAAAGGTTCAAAGAATTTGTTATAAAGTCAAAAAGAAATATGAAAAAATCTGGAATGATTTCTTACAAAAAAGTATTTCAAAAAATGGTTCCCAATAAATGGAGCTTACAAAAAAGTGTATACACTGTTTGACTATGAAATCAGTAAATGAGTTTTATATATATCATAGAAATTGAAAAATTTATTTCCAAAGTCATTGCAAATGTTGTGATTCCATAATCAAATATAAAAAAATTAAATGTGAATGTGGTATGCAATATACCTATACACACAAAAAGAGACATTTAAAAAGTATTTATCACAGTAAGCATCTTCCAGGAAAAAATATTTAAAAAAATGTTTCCTAATAAATGGAGCTCACCTTAAAGTCAAAGACTATTGGTGAACTTAGGAAAGTAGTAAAACTATTGAATATTAAACAATCTAAAGGCTGTAAGAAGGATGATTTAATTAGATTATTAATTAAATATATCAGAAAAACAGGTGAATATAAACCTGTATTAGTAGATTTATTAAATTTAGATATATCAAAATACTTGGAAAAAAAGAAGAAAATATTTATTAGAAAACCTGAAAAACGTAATAAAATTAAAAAGGTTTATGAATCTTTTAATTTAAGATTTGATGAAATTAGCAATAATTTTAAATCTGTAATTATCTTTCCTGAAGAAACGTTATTTACACTAGAAGAAAATCTTGAAAAGTTATTTACAGAAGATAGAAAATGTCGAATATGCGGTAAATATTACAAACTGAAGATGCAGAAAAACATATAAAGAAGGACTTAATGATTAAAAGATCAAAACAAAAGAGAAAATGTATTAATTGCGGTATATATTATAAACATTTAGAAAATCACATATCAAGTCGAAAACATAAAAAAGCATTATTTAATGATGAAGGTAATGTAGAAATTAAGGAATATGAAACTGCTTATAAATCTAGATTAAGATCATATAGAATTAATAATTGTAATAATATTTAGAATTTTTAGAAGAGAAAAGAAAAGTTGTAATAAAAAAAATAAAGCAAATTTTGGAAGAATTTAATGGTATAAAGGTAAATTTTAAATTGTTTTGTTTGTATAAATCGAATGAAGAAATTCAAGAATTTACATTCAAAACTGAATCAAATTATATTGAAATCTAATGATTTACATACTTTTTATGATTATGTTTTTGACAACTTAATAAATGAATCTGATGATTTTATATCGAAAGGATCTGGTTGGAGTCTTGTAGAAATTAAATTTTTGGAATTGAGAATAAATAAGTATCAACCCTTGAGAGAATCAAGTTATATTGATTTACCTGAAAACATTAAATCTAAACAAGCTAAAATAAATGTAAAAAATAAAGATAATAAATATTTTATGTGGTCTATATTATCAGCAATTCATCCTGTAAAAAAAGATCCTCAAAGAGTGTCAAACTATGAACAATATAAAGATGAATTAAATTTTAAAGGTATTGATTTTCCTTTTTCATTAGACAATATTAAGAAATTTGAAAAACTAAATAATATATCTGTAAATGTTTATAGTTATGATGGTTCAATTTATCCCCATAGAATAACTAACAATAAATTAGAAAAACATGTAAACTTGTTTTATATTAAAGATGAAAAAAATGATCATTATTGTTGGATTAAAAATATGAATAGTTTGATCAGATCACAAATTATTAATCACCATATATTTTTATGCGATAGATGTTTAAATCATTTTTATTCTGAGGAAAGATTAAAGATACATGTGGAATACTGTAAAGAGAAAGAAGCTGTCACAATTAATATGCCTAAAAAAGATGAAGTTATTCAATTTAAAAATCATGAAACAAAAATGAGAGTACCATAAACTATATATGCTGATTTTGAATGTCTCTTACCTAAAATTGATACACGTGAAGGAAAAACTAAAGGAAAAACTAAAGGAAAAACTAAAAAATATGAAAGTATCAAATCAATGATAGAGTTCGATGAAAATCATTATAAAAGAACTAATATATGTCATATATGTGAAAAACAAATCTTAAAGGATGAAAAAGTAATTGATCATTGTCATAAAACTGGAAAATATGGAGGTCCTGCTCAAAATGCTTGTAATTTAAATTATCAAATACCAAAATTTATTCCAGTAAAAATCCATAATTTAACAGGTTATGATTCTCATTTGTTTATTAAAGAACTTGGATTTCATAAATCAAAAATAGATGCTATACCTAATACTGAAGAAAAATATATATCTTTCAGCAAAAAAATAGGAGGTGTGAAATTGAGATTTATTGATTCATTTATATTTATGTCTTGCAGTTTAGATAATTTTTCAAAAAACTTGAGACCAGAGAATGAAATAAATAGATGTCCTCCAAAAATACGGAAAATGAAATGTATTAAATACTTCAAACCTAAATTTAGAGAGACATCATTACACTTTCCTGATGATAAATTAGATCTCATTACAAGGAAAAGTGTATATCCTTATGATTATATGGATTCTAGAGATAAATACAAAGAAACAGAATTACCTTCAAAAGATAAATTTTATAATAAATTGAATGAATGTAATATAACTGATGAAGAATATAAGCATGCTCAACGTGTTTGGAAAGAATTTAATATTAAAAATTTCGGTGAATATACAGATTTATATGTCAAAACAGATGTATTAATTTAACAGATGTATTTGAAAATTTAAGAGATGTTTGTTTAAAAACTTATAAATTTGATTCAGATTGGTATTGTACTGCTCCTGGTTTATCTTGTGATGCAATGTTAAAAAAACAAAAGTTGAATTAGATTTATTAAATAATTATGATATGATTTTCATGAGAGAAAAATGTTTAAGAGGAGGTGTTTCACAATTTTGTAATAGATATGGAAAAGCAAATAATAAATATATGAAAAATTATGATAATAGTAAAGAATCTAATTATTTAATGTATTTAGATGCTAATAATTTATATGGATGGGCTATGAGTCAATATTTACCATATGGAGAATTTAAATGGTGTAATGATTATGAAAAAAATCAAGTTAAGCGTGAATTATATATCAACAAAATAAAAGATGATTCAGAGAATGGATATATATTTGAAATTAGTTTATGATATCCAAAAGTGTTACATGATTATCATTCAGATTTACCATTATGTCCTGAAAATAGAATTCCTGAAAATTCGAAACAAGGTAAGTTATTAACAACTTTATACGATAAAGAGAAATATGTAGTTCATTATAGAAGTTTAAAACAATATTTGAAAATGAGTTTAAAGGTTGCAAGAGTACATAGAGTATTACAATTTAAACAATCGAATTGGTTGAAAAAATATATAGATTTAAACACTGAAATGAGAAAGAAAGCTGCTAATGATTTTGAGAAAGATTTTTTATAAATTGATGAATAATTCAGTATTTGGGAAAACTATGGAAAATATAAGAAAATGAATCGATGTTAGATTATGTTGTAATTATGATTAAGTTAAAAAATTAATTGCTAAACCTAATTTCAAATGTAGAACTTTTTTTGATGAAAATTTGGTAGCTGTTCACGTGAAAAAAACAAAACTATTTTTTAATAAACCGATTTATGTTGTAATGAGTATATTATATTTATCAAAACATTTAATGTATGATTTTCATTATAATGTCATGAAAACTTTTTTTGATGAAAATTTGCTAGCTGTTCACGTGAAAAAAGCAAAACTATTTTTTAATAAACCGATTTATGATGGAATGAGTATATTATATTTATCTAAACATTTAATATATGATTTTCATTATAATGTCATGAAACCGAGATATAAGGATAATATTAAGTTATTATATATGGATACAGATAGTCTTATATATGATATTAAAACAGATGCCTTTTATGAAGATATGAAGTCTATGATTGATTATTTCGATACATCTGATTATCAAGTAAAAAATCTATATAATATGCCTAGATGTAATAAAAAGTATTAGGTAAAATGAAAGATGAAAATAGCGGTGTGATTACGGAAGAATTTGTAGGTTTAAGAAGTAAAATGTATTCAATAAGATTAGAAAATCAGAGTGAAGAATACAATAATAATGAAGAAGATAAAGAAAACCATAAACTATTTGAAACTAAGAAGTCTAAAGGAACTAAGACAAGTACTGTTAAAACAGAATATCATTTGAAGATTATAAAGACTGTTTATTGAAAAAAAAAAGATCAATAGAGAACACATAATTTAATTAGAATTAAGAAACATGAATTGTATACAATTCAAGTGAACAAGATAGCTTTATCAGCAAAAGACGATAAAAGATTTATATTAGAAGATGGTATTTATACTAGAGCTTTAGGACATTATAAAAATGTTTCTAAAAATAATTCTATATAAATGGATGAGTGTTTAGGTGATATTCGAGCTTTAAATTTTACAATATCTGAAGAAATTTACTATTTGACTTATCTTTGTAAAGAATTGTATGATTTGTATATAAAATATGATCATACTAAAAAACTCTTATCAGAAAGTTTTCAAAGGATGACTGCATTAATTGAAAAGGAATAAAATGAAGATATTAAATTGAATGGATTAGGAGTTTTATATGTGCTATTACAAAGAACTTATTCTATTATGATTAGATTCCTGTTATGGATGTATTTATAAAAAATGTTTACTAATAGACTTAGAGGTTATCCTAAAACGTTTAAATTAAAAGATTTAAATCCCGGGAAATATGATCTGATATCATTGAGTAAAATTATTACTAAATATGGAAATTCATTAATCGTAATGTTAGATGTGGAAAATGAAGAAAACAAGTATTACCTTGAAAAGAGTACCTTGCGAAAAACATGGAAAACTTTCTGATGAATCATTATATAAAATCAATAAAGGAAGATATATATTTAAGTATTCGGGTATGATTGATGATAAATACGAATATGAATTAGAGAAAGCTTAATCATTTTTAAAATTAAAAGGATCTTTCTTTAATTGTATCCTATTTAGGTGGAGATATGTTTCCTCACCTGAAAATTATCAAAGGAAACCATGTATCAATTTTCTATATTTTATATAATTTATAATATTATATTCTTCTTTATATTTATCATTTTCTGAGACGATCCTATTTTGGGCTCGTGTTAAATCATCAATATATTTAGAGTTATCTTAACTTGACCAGGCCTCTTTTTTAATTTTGACATTTTCATATTTTTATAATTCTTTTTAATTTTATAAAAAAGGGGACGTCTCAACCCCACCCTTTAAAAACAGAGGGTTTCCATTCATTTGGAGGTCCTCTTTTTCACGCATTAATTTTATATAATCCACTGTGAAATTATACTTTTAATATGGATAAGTCTAGCTTTTTAACTAAAAAAGTTCAGTAATTCACTGTTAAAAGGTATATATACACATTTTTAATATATTAGAGGACTTCCATTCATTTGGAGGTCCTCTTTTTTCACGCATTTATTTTAAATAATTCACTGTGAAATCTTACTTTTAACATGTATAAGTCTAGCTTTTTAACTAAAAAGTTCAGTAATTCACTGTTAAAATTTGGTCTAAATGTAAAAAAGGTATATATACACCTTTTTTAGCTATAAAAATCATGTTTTTAATATTAAAATGGATCGAGACTTTTTTTTTTATATAAAAAAAAAATAAGCTATAAAATCATGTTTTTAGTTTTAAAAATATGTGTGCGCTCATACGTGCATATATACACTACTGACGTCAAAGAATTTCGGAAGATCAAGTAAGTGTGGTGGCGCCATCTAATGGGGAGTATAGAAAGTACATTTATGCAATGCATATAAAATAGTCGGGAAGCAGAATGACTGGAAATAATTGAGCTAAGGATGATTTGTTCTCGTGTGCAAGGTCCCCAATGTAGCGAGAATAAGAAATCACAAATTTAGTAGGGCCGGGGTTTGATTCCGGGACCAAACCGTGGCAGGCCAGTATCATTGAGCTAAAGACATCTCCAACTCAATGCAATTAGAGTGCCGTATCAGCGTGCGCCACATGATTATCAGACCTGAAGCCTTTTCTGCTGGGAGCGACCCATATATGGATTAATGGTAATTTTTTAAACTAATGTTTAACCTAAATATAAAATGTATAAACATTCTGTAATATAACTAGACCTTATAAAAATTAATTTAAGCCGAGTATAACTCAACACGAAATTCTCATACCAGAAACAATTTTTAAGTAGTTTGTGGTTTTATTTTATTTTTTTTCACAGCTGGTTTTTCTAATTTTACAAGAACGGTTTTGAAAAAACGGTTTCGCAGGTCCAAATGATTACAATTGTAGCATGTTACCCTTCATTTTAAATTTCTTGAAAAAATCTTTCAATTGATTCCACGCTTTGCCAAGTTCTCTCCATGGGGTAATTTGCACAGCAACGGCCCCGGAGGGTAGCGGACAATGTCATAAAAATAAAAATTGTGTCGCAGCTATTTTTCACAACAAATATTAAAACTATGAAGTATTGAGATCATCAGAAATACATAACCTCTGGTTTATATGATTGCGTCAAATTCCATCCTATGCTGCTGTGTAAAAAAAAAAATAAAACATTTCGAATACATTTCTAGATTTTCACTCGAATTTCAAATAATTTTGACTGCAGTATAGAAAATAAGTTCCGTGGTCATTGAGCCATAACAAAACCCATCTATGCATAATTATGCCAAATTTTGTCCTGTGCTGCCAAGTAAATGCTATCAAATTTCATAAATATATATTTAGTTCTAGATTTTTCGATAACAAAGTCGAATATAAAATATTGTGCAAATCCATTAATATTTGTGGTAGCTATCTTGTACACAAGCCGGACAGATAGATGGACACCACTCCAAAAATAATTAAAACGTATTCAGGAGGTACTAAAACATGCTTTCGTATCAAAATCTTGAATTCGAAAATTTCGTGAAAACAATACTTTCTGTATACTATACTCTCTATACTATTACATAATATGAGAATGCAAACATTTCTCAATCCTCTAATATTCAATCTAAAAGAATTCTAAGGAATCTATTGTTTGCGAAAATATCTTTATAAACGCCAGCAATTCCATCATAAATCAACTTAGTTTTAAATAATGGAATGTCACCAAAACACTACAGTGACAATGGGCTTCAGAAAACACAAATTATGAATAATTAAAGGCTGAGATGCAATTATTTACGTACCATATGCTCTGCAAATATTCTAGTTTATCATATCATCTTGATTCTGAATATATTTTGCAGGGATTTCCAGAGATAAATTATCGCTCTTTAGTTAATTAGCATAAGCAGAGATAAGATTTTATATAGAGAGAATAATAAGGAAAAATATTTGCATTCACTGCAAAGCGTTGATGTCATACAATAATTTATTTTCCTTACAATACATGGTTCATGTAGAGGAAAAGTATGGGGACGGAGTATATAGAATGCTTATATCTAAGATTTGGATGGTATCAATTAAAAGTATATTTAGCAGAGTGATTAGGTTAAATATAAAAACTATACACGTAGTAGTTTTGTTATATTATTAGCTATATTAGTAGCTATAGGTAACCAAATGAATAGTATTAGTAGTATTATTACACAGTACTTTTTCCTAAATATTTCATATATTTTAATAATCTCATACTACAAAATATAAAAAATTGTATTCGCAAAAATTTTCGATTTCGAGATTTTGATGTCAATATATGTTTTAGTGACTCCTGGACACTTTTAACTATTTTTAGAGTCCTCCCTTTTGTCCAAATCTGATCGAATTCTTGAGCACACGATAGCGGCCACAGATATTACTGGCTTTTCATAAAACTTTATATCCGATTTTGTTAGAGGAAAATCCAGAACTAGATAGATTTCTTTGAATTCGAGTGAAAACTTCAACATTATTCGAAATTTTATATTTTCTTAACATAACAGCATATGGCAAAATTTATAATTATGTTAAAAAGTTATTATTTATGGGGCAATGATCAAGAAAACTTTCAGTTTCTATCTTTATAGTGAAATATAGCTGCGATACAATTTTTGTGTTCATGAAGTCACAACCACATTTTGGCATGGACAAGTAAATCAACATACTTTTGAGATTGCCATGAAATAAATTGAGCTGATTAATTAAAATGTTGGAATATTATTTCATTCTGTGCATCCAGGACAGCACACGATTTACATAGCGTGCGTTTCAGGAGAAAACCCACAGTTTTTTAGATAATGGTTTAGAAAACTGGAGGAACATTGTATTAAATGAATTATGCTAATTTTAGTTCTTTATATATAATTGGCCTTTAAACCTGTCAAATATGAAGAAAACTGCACTTACTAAAATAAGTTGTCACTTATGTTTTCAAGTTTTGTCTTGTGCACCCGTAAATAGATGACATAGTGTTGAAAATATTTGTTTTTATTGGAATTTAGGATAGCTCGGTTCTGGTTCGATGTCGATAACTATCAGTATTTTAGGTCACAGGGATTCCGGATGGTCTGAAAAAAAATGACCCCATTATGACAATCCCTGAGGAACAAATTAAAGATCCAGCTTTGTTAGGCATTGTCCCGTAGTCTCTACTATAAATCCGCAAAGATTGTGCCTTCTAAGTTACTGAGTAGACTTCTGTAAAGTTTGCAAATACTTTTCGAATACTTCACACTATTTGGCTCCTAGGAAGGGGAATTCGAAAACTTTGGCTCTGTTTTTATCTATTCTCCGGTTAATATTGTAAGACTGCAAAAATATGTCATTTTAGGATATCGTTGCTATATGCGGATATATTGAAAATATCAGTCAAAAATTTTGAAAAGAAAGCCTGGAATTGCATATGGGCCAACCCGGGTTTGACCACGAATACGTGCATTTTGCAATGTTCTACTCATCGGGTAATTTTTTGTTAGGCCCGAAATAACATTTGGCTATTATTTACTAATCTGCAATTTAATATTTTAGTTGTGATGTAGCTACTTGCGTGACAAAATAAAAATAGTTCAATATGTTTTTCTACTATGAAATCTGGGCTGTTTTTAAATGTTCCATCCATTTTAAATATTCCAACCAATTCTTCTGTCTGCGAACAGCATTTAACACGAAGCTTGTTAAAAGGTTATAGTGCATTATTACTGCAGTTCTTACCCCATAAGTGCAAAGCTTGTAAACATGATACAATTCATCTCACAAAAAAATCATTAGATTTCAAGGAACTGAAAATTATGCTGTGCATTATGCATGCGTGTATAAGGGATTTATACTTTTGTGCACGTTTACTCCCGCGACCCTCTAACAACAGACTGAAATTTGCCTCTTGATTTATCAAAAGTTGGACACCACTGATTCAAAGCATTAAATAACATGCATCATGTGTGGGAAGTATAAAAACAATTACGTCAAATAACGATGATAAAACTAGAATATTATCTTATGCTAACTCTGTGAGAGTTACTTAATTTAGGGCATACTTAATTTAAGTCTTATTTAATTTAAGAGATACTTAAATGTTAAAATTAAATAAAGTGCATATTTTGATAAGTTTACTTCATGCGCCATGGGAAATATATGTTGTATTGGACAGTTTTGTTCAAATTAAATACTCGTTAAAAACTGTGGTGAGTGAAACTCAATTTTAACTGCAGTTTTAGAATTCCCTTGTATGTTAAGCATTTAATTTTTAAAAAGTCTACTATAATATAGAACAACATGGTTATTACTTTCCCTCTAAACATATAACAATATATATGGTAATATATGGGATATATATATATATATATATATATATATATATAATAGTAGTAGTTTGAAAATCCAATGAACGAAAAGCAAGAAGCTGCAACCTAATATATATATATATATATATATATATATATATATATATATATATATATATATATATATATATATATATATATATATATATATATATATATATATATATAAATGTTATACTTATGTATTGCTTCAAAATAAACACAAATAAATAACAAGAAAGATCAATCATGCTTAAAGCATTGATTATGAAACACTTTCCAACTTCAATGCAATTTTATTTAAACATGTCTAAAATGCAATACACTCCTCGGTAATATTTTAAAACTTATCACAATACTACATTAATTTATTATATTTGAAACCTTAAACCTTCATCGAAAAAAATTAACTTCATTCAAATGACGGCATTAAAGTATAAATTGCCTGGTTTAAACATCTCTTAAATGTTATACATTCCTCGGTAATAATTTTAGAATTATCATAATACTACGATAATTTATTATATTTGAAAACTTCATCGAAAACAACTGAAATCCATTCAAATGACGTCATAAAAAAATAACACGTCTGGCTCTCACTATAAAAGCAACATTTCATTCATAAATGATTCCCCCCATTCATGTCATTCATCACAATACTATAACAATTTATTTTATTTAAAAATTAAGACCATTGAGCTGCAACTAAGTAAACTCTATGCGTAAAACTTCATCGAAAAATATCGTCCTTCTCTTTCTGAAATCAATGAATATTTCATTCATATCAGCTAAGCAGACTCCATGGACTAAATGATTTTGTGTTAAAGAATTACAGCGATTCTAATACAACTCATTCTACATATTTTGCTGTTTACATTTTACATAGGTGAAAAATAGGCTTAATAGTAGAAATAATCAAATTTGGAAGAGCATTTAAACTGAAATATATTGTCATTGCGTTGTTTCAGTATGTAGATGCACAGAATTTAGGCAAAAATAAAGTAATTTTAGGACGGATACAACACTCAATATGAATTAAAAAGAACTTTAAAAATCACGATTTTGACACAAGATGGATGCCATACATCATTTTGAAGTGGGTCACGTGATCTTTTCATATCATGGTCGCGTGATCGTTTCCTATAAGAGGTGTAATTATTATTTTAATTTTTATTTAAAAGCTACTGAATATATTTCGCTAATTTTTTTTATATATTTTATGGAACAATTTGAATATTGCCTAAAATTTTCGAAGCAATTTGTGAATTTTAAATCCGCTTAAAAAATGCTTGAAAAATTAGGTCCCATAGGGCTCAATGTATTCCATTTTTTCAACCCGGGTTCAATCCAAAACTAATTGGGTGATATTATTCATTTATATTCCCATAGGTCCTATAGACCGTCTGAACAACATACTAAAATTTCATTTTGATTAAGTCATTTTTACGGCAGTTATCGTGCTAACGGACAGACAGACAGACAGACAGACAGAATGAACAAAGTCATAAACACTTTTCAACTTTGTTGTAAAGTGTTAATAAAAAGCATTTAAGTCACACAGACGGCAAAAAGTTCCTTTATCGCAGCAGTATAATTCAAACGTATTTGCTACGTCAGCGAGGTTTCATGCCACTGAAGTCAAATTTTCAGATAAAAATCATAATATTGAAACACTTATAGATTTTAAAATATACAAATACATCTTTTAAATTTAAAAATAAAAATAGGAAGTAAAATGGTACACAAAATAGCACTAGTCTAGACAAAAGTTTTATATAACGTTTGCATGTCACCGTTCTTTGGAACGCGAGCACAATTATCATTGCTATATTGATTTGTCTGCCTTTCATCGTCTGCCCGGAATAACACTGATATTGAATTTAAATTTTTGATGAAATTTCTTCTTTAAATGCTCATTAAATAGGAATTAATTTCTTTAAATAAAGTTTTGTGGCAATACGAACATACCATATTGTGTTCTCATTTCAGACACTTAAACACACACACAAATATATATATATATAGTATTTGAAAGTTATTATATTAACAAATACAAAACTCTCTTCCTCTATGCGTTAAATCAAATATATAATAGTAATAATAATATAGTTAAAAATAGTTTTGATTATAACTTAAATATATCTTTAGTCTCCAAACATCTCTTTTAGTAATCAAAGTCATTAATTCCTAGTAAAAAGCGATATAAGCATGGCAAAAAAAATAACTCAGGTAAAACTATTAATGACAAAGCAGACATTTTGAAATTACAATATAATTATTTTCAAACTTTCAAATTCCAACCAATTGGAATTTGGTTGTATCAGAAAATGCAAATTAAATATTATTTATGCTAAATTTTGAAAATTAAAATTATTTAATGAGCATTTTAAACATTTATTTTATAATTTGCTTCTTCCTCGTACAAATTTCTTAAATTTCCACCTACATCATTCACCTAAACCACCTACTAAATAAACTTGCTGCATAATTTCTTTTACACAACTCTCAACTCTTTTACTCATACAACTCTACTCATCTCAACTCTAATTTTAAAACTGAATTTGCAAAACATCAGCTCTTGTTCCTAGTAAATGATAGCAAAATACAAAAAAAAATTTCAAATATAATTTACCAATTGGTAGAAATATATATAATTACAATCAAGTGTCCACATCATTAAACTCTGATCATCTTACATCATGTGTATACAGTGATAAGAATCTTATTCCTTATGTCAACTCTTCTCATGAACACATTATTACTGGGGATCTCAGTATAGTTCAGGATGATATTCTCAGGGATATTATGAATAAAGGGTCCAATTTCGCATTCCACTCTGCCATCGTTCCAAACTTCTTAATCAGTCTTTATCTTTTGATTTTGATAAATTCATTTACTAATATTTGAAACATTCCACCTATGGAAGTATACTACCCTACATTTCCTAAAAATGTTATTATAAACATTAAATTTACGAACCTAGTCATCCATTAAAAAAAAAAAACTCCTATCAGCTATTAAAAAACTACAACAACATTTTGTCATAGCTTATGTAGATAGAGCTTCTAATAATGATGCCATTATATGGAAAATATATTATGTTTCTCTATTACAGAATTATTTAAAAAACAATTATATTTTTAGACCCATTAATAATCAGTCTCTCAAAATCAATACTAAAATGCTAAATTTATATACACAATTAAACATTAATTGTAAATTTTATGAATATCCATATGTTACTTTAGTTCCTAAACTCCACAAATCACCTCTTAGTTTTAGAACGGTCACTTGTGGACAAAATGCCCTTACCACTACTGCTAGTAAGTACTTGCTAAATTGTTTAAATAAAATAAATAATTCTCTTAAATTTAAGACTTCAGGATACTTCGTTTTGAACAATAGTTTTGATTTAGTTATTCACCTTAGCAAGCTTACACATATTCTTGGATTCCATAACTTTGAATTTAAAGATCTCTTTAATAATATTGATATTAAAGATTTATATATATAAAGTTATTATCTCTCTCTATAATGATTATCGCTCTTCCAATCATGATCCATTTAAAATTAATAACTTTCCTATGCTGCTGCACTTTGTGTTATACAACAATGATCTTATCCAAGGTGATAACATATATTTACAAACAACTGGTGTACATCAAGGGGGCTGCAGTAGCAGTATTATATCTAACTTTTATCTTTATTATTATGAACGTCATTTTTTCTCTAATTCATATATTATGCGTATATCGATATTTTGACAACCTAATTTGTATTATCATTGATGATTCCTACCCAATTAATATTGATTTTTACCCATCTGACCTAGAATTAACCCCTAATGAGCCTAATATTAACAAATAGTAAATTACTTAGACTTACATTTAGATACTTCAATGTTCATGTTGTTACTAATCTATATGATGAAAAAGATTCTTATAACTTCACTATCATTAAGATGCTATCATATCGATCTTGTGATTATATTCAATTGAAAGTTTGATTTTATTCAATTTAGAAACATCATTTTAAACCAGCTTTTTCGAATTCATCGACTTTCAGATCCTCAGTTTCTCTATCTCCACATCAATAATTTTAAACGCATTTGTCACAATTACCACTATCCGGAACATTTTGTTAATGATATTATTAATAACTTCAAAATCACCAAGTAGTAAATTTACAATTGCATTATTTATCCTTGATTGGATAACTCATATTTGTGAAATTCACCTATTTTTACAACCTAACTTTCCACATGTCCTGGGTCTCATACTGATTACTATTTTTGAAAGAATAATTTAAACTTGTACTAAGTCCTATACTGATCACTATTGTTGACAAACTTCAGTTAAAACATTTCCGCTTACGTTCACTATTATGATTAATTCGGTTTCCACTAGCCCTAACGGTTAGATGTAGTGTGATGTTGCTGTATGCTCGGCAGCAAGCATTTCGACTCACACGTGGCGACTGAATTCGTATGTTTATATATCTGTTTTTTAACTATTTTGGATATTATTATTTTTCCTTCCATTAGCCAGTAGACAGTCCGAATGGAGTTCATAGTTAAATACTATCACCATTGCCAGAAACTGGCCATTTTTTGGTTTTAATTTTGATTGCATTTCTGCCCTGACGAGTGTGCAATCCAAACTAACCACCATTTTTTATGCAGTTTCAACTGATTGTTCTCCATGTCTTGATCTATTATTTTGAGCTCTATTTTTATTTTTACCATCTGTGCTCTTTCATTTATATATATATATATATATATATATATATATATATATATATATATATATATATATATATATATATATATATATATATATATATATATATATGAAATGTTGTTAGAGTGTTTTTCAATCATTTTTATCATTCAAAACTTAATTTCAAAAATTTTTAAAGATAAATTATATCTGTCTAAAATAGTATAAGAGACGGATTTAAAAGAAAATGCATTTAAAATATACATTTTCAATATCCTGTATTTTGAGAAATGTATGAAAGGAACAACCATTTCTTTACGCTGTCTTATGGGTCCATTAGGCTGGCAGTGTCAAGAAAAGAGCAAGAAATATGTTTGTCGTTTACGACCCCATCATACTTTGCAAAACTTCCAAAAGGAAAAACATTCTTATAAGCTATAAAGAGATACCTGTCACATATAAATACCCTATACTTTAACATTGATAATGTTGTTTCATGGTAATGTTTTTAAAAAGTGCAGGAGAGTTAAATTTATTTAATTTATCTGTAAATAATACCAATTAAGGTTGATTGTACGGATTTTAATCTCAATGAATTGAAACTTGAGTTATAAAATAACTAGAATTATCAATGATGCATAAAGCATATATTATGAAACACTTTTCAACTGAAAATGCAATTTTATTTAAACATCTCTACAATGCGATATATTCAGCACTGATACTTCTCAAATTATCACAGTACTACAATAATTTATTTTACTTGGAAACCTAAAACTTACCAGAAAATTCAATGCTATAAATCGTCTGCTTCTCTATGTAAAATCAATGAAAAGTTCATTCATATCACTTATATTCCAGACTCCAAAGCTAAATAATTTTGAGTGAAAAAAATTCAGCAATTCTTATACAACTCATCTTACAATTTCTTGATTTGTTTACATTCTGCATGCTATATAAATTAGGCCTAGTTGTAGGAATAATCAACGTTTAGTGATAGTTTAAAATAAAAAAATGTTGTAATTCCGTTGTCACAGAATTTATACACAGAGATAATAAGCGAATATAAAGCGGTTTTATGAGTGATGTAAAACTATATAAATTTGAATCATATATTATGGGCGTAATTATTATTTCAAATTTTATTTAAAAAACTACCTAACATATTTTGCTGAAATTTATTTTTCATTTTGCGTCATAATTTGAATATTTCCTAAAATTTTCAAAGACATTTTAAGAATTTTAACTGAAAAAATAAAATATAATTTAAGGATTTTAGTTTTAAAAATGCTTGAAAAATTATACGCCATAGCGTTCAATGTATTTTATTTTTTCATCCTGGGTAAAATTCGAAACTAATTGGGTGATAATGTTAATTTTCATTACCATATGTCCCACAGACCGTATCAAAACATAGTAAAATTTCATTTTGATAAAGTCATTTCTACGGAAGTTATCATGCAAACAGACAGGCTGAGTGAACAAAGTCATAAACACTTTATAACAGTGGTCTCAAACTCAGATCCTTTGGAGGGCCACTTTGTGGATTTCTTGGGTTTTGGAGGGCCGCAAGTATAATTAATGCTACGATTACGTAATTTTACAAAATACGAACTACGTATAATTACGAAAAATGGATTGTTTTATATATGATTTATGTTTATATGATAAAACCATTACAGACATGTTTATGTCTAAGTACTCAGTGAAATATGGTATAAAAAACGAAGTACAAGTTATTTTAATTTTTTAACATACGAATTTTAATTTTGGTGGTGAAAATATTGACATTTAAAAAGGGATATGTGCCATGTTATTTGATAGGAACATTTACTTTTTTAACAATGACGGCTTCAATTGTGAAGGAGTGATTTTTTTGACCAAAAGTTTTCACACGCTTTTGTAATACCAGTTTATCAATGTCTTGGGAAATGTCCATGGCACACTCTATTTTTAAAATTGGAAGACAAATGGGTGTCACTTAATTTATTTCTTTGAAGAGATTTGACTTGATTCATTCTGGAAAACAATTGTTCACATGAATATGCTGTTCCGAACATGGATAAAATCCGTGCTGCTAGATTTTAAATATTTATATACTTTTCTTTAGAAACAAACTGGTAAAACTCTATAAGGGTGCAGCTGTTGAATTTTTCTTTTAATAAAGAATCACATTGAAAGTTAATTAGTTATAAAGTTTATAACTATGTTGGAATGTGTTAAAAAAGATAATACATTTTAATAGGAAATTGATAAAGGAAATTTGACATATAGGTAAAAAATATGATGTGGGCAGCACAAGACTTTCCTTATATAATGCAATGAATTTACTACTTCGACAGTAAAAAAAATTAGGTTAATCTTATAGTAGCTATTTATATTCTTTTCAAGATATTGCATTTTCTTCAATCAGTCGTCATTTCAATTGATTTGGCGTCATTTTTATCCTTTTAGCGAGATTTTGTTAACTTGGCAATGTTTAAAAATCGCCAAGAAGGCGACATTCTGCCAAATTCGTTGCCAAAACATCGCCAAGCGTTGTGGACAGAGAAATAAGTTATTCGCATAACAGATAAATGATTATTGGCGTTCAAATACAAAAGTATTACTCAAAGTAGCTTTTCTCATGAATGGAAAGAGCTAGATCTACGAGAATGATATCGCCAAATTTATCGCATGATATTACATATGAAAAGTGAAGATGTTTCTCAGCAGTTAATATTTTTTTTTGAAGTTATGGTATTTTTTGATAAATGTATTTGAAAAATGTGCAATATCTCGACAACGGTTCATGCTAGCGTTCTAAAGTTTAACTCAATCGTTTTCTAAGGAAAAATTACATAGGAGATATCTATTTTCGTAACTTTATTAAATGTTTTGATTTTTTGATGAATTTTTCAAAATTTTACTCGAAAATTTAGGGAGGTTCGAAACATTCGATTATGTTTAAAAACAAAGGGCTTCAAGTATTCACGGATTGTAATTTTTTTACCATATTTTATTCGAATCGCTCCATCTGTTCGTGAAATATCGTCTGCACAGACTCACTGACACACATACACTTTTACACACACTTAATTTTCATCCAATTTCAGTCAAATTTCAGCGCAATACTCATAATAGTAGTTGAATGGCAAATTAACAACAATAGAACAACTTATTTTGAAATCGCAAAGTTAAAAAACCTCGGAAAAACGCCTTATAATGTTAATAGATGGCGATAGTTGTCAAGATATAAAAGGTCCTTAAATCAGTGGAACCCTGCTAGGAAGACTACAAAATTAGAAGATATGATTAGATTAAAAAATTATAATTAATCATCTAATGGGTTTATCCAATTTTTCGGAGTGGTCTGTGATAATTTCATTTCGTACGACACTTGAATTTTCAGCTACTGACTGCACACACACACAGGAACAACTTCATTTAATATGTAAGCTCAACTATGCAAATAGTAGAGGCGGTGTCATTCCCTCCAAGTATAAAGCCTCGTATTGTCGTGCGTGTATTGCATTACCGGTTGCTACAAGTGTAAATACTACTCATAAAAATTAAAAATGATTTAAAAACACACGTTACATATCCACCTAAATAAGTTCCTCAGTTATGTCCTTTGAAAATGAATTAATGATTGATATTATTTAATTTTAATGAGATGATGAATGGAAATATTAATTAAAATCATATTAAACGGAATAAAAATTAATATGTTTTTTTTAATAATTGTCTTCGTAATTTTAGATATAATTTTATTTCTTCACCAATGTTATTCAATTTTTTAAATTTTCATTATTTTTAAAGCACAGAAATAATGAATTGAAGAATAATTGCTGTCTTTGTTTAATTGAATGCCATTTAATATCTTTAATAAATTTGTTATAGAAAACTTATATTTACTGATATATATATATTTTATATAATATTTAAAATATAATATATTTTATATCGACGAAAAATAACGACTCTCTCTGAAAAACAATGCTGACGACATCTCTCTCTCCTCTTTTGAATTAAAATCTTTTAATTATATGTGTTAACTTAAAATCCAGAAAATCTTAAAATCCAGTAAATTTTCAAGTTAGAAAGGTAGGGTCAGTGTTGTTATTGTACCAATATGCCCGAGGTGCAATTTTTCTAATTGAACCCTTTTTTGCTAAGGAAACCATGTAAAAATTTAGATCCCAAATTTATTGCTAATAATACCCCCTTGTAAAAAAAAATCTGATGTGGGCAACACATGACTTTCCTTATATAATGCAATGAATTTACTACTTTTACAGTTTAAAAAATGTTTTTCTTAAGGTAGATATTTATATTCTATCCAAGATATTAAATTTTCGTCAATGAGTCGTCATAATCATTGATTTAGCGTCATTTTTATCCATTTGGCGAGTTTTTCGTTAATTTAGCAACATTTAAAAAAGTCACCAAGTTGGCTATATTCCACCAAATTCGTTGCCGAAACCTCGCTAAGCGTTATAGACGGAAAAATAAGTTATTGTTACACCAGATAAATGACTATTGGCTTTCAAATACAAAAGTATTACTCATAGTATATTTTTTCATGAATGGAAAGAGTAAGATCCACGAGAATAATGTCACCCAATTTATAGCATGGTATTACATATGAAAAGTGAAGATGTTTTTCAATAGGAAATATTTATTTTTTCATTTATTATTTTTTTATTATTTTTTCTTTCATTTTATATGATTTTTTGAAAATTTTTTTTAAAAATCAGCAATATCTCGAGAACGCTTCATGTTAGCGTTCTAAAATTTATGGCAATCGTTTTTTAATGAAAATTTTCATAAGAAATATCTATTTGCATAACTTTTTTAGAGGTTTTCGTTTTTTGACGATTTTTTCAATATTTCACTCGAAAATTTAGGGGGGGGGGGGTCTGAACATTCGATTGCTTATAAAAACAATATGCTTCCAGTGTTTACGGATTGTAATTTTTGTTCCAAATTTTGTTCGAATCGGTCCATTCGCTCGTCAGTTATCGTCTCCACTGACACACACACAGAGAGAGAGACATTACTTATTAAATGTTCGATTCGTAATCAGATATGCTTGAAACGTGCTCTCCCGTCGAAAATTTGAATTCGAATTTTCGACCCAGTCACAATACTTTCTTTATATATTATTGTATATAAGGAAAGTAAAAAGCCACACTATACTATAATGCTACTGTCATTTTTGCTGATTATTCTAATTCAACGTAATGGTCTGCGAACAATCACCGACAACATAAATCTCACAACATGAAATCTGCATATCTTTAATCGAAGTTGATAAATAAATTATTCAAAACTACAACTGCGACGTAATTTAATGAATTGATGTTTTGAGTATGTATAGAAAGCCTTGTGATGCTGATATCAGATTTTGCATTTTGAATCTTATCTGTATATCAGGAAGATAAAATGTCATACATAATGTGGTACTTTAAGCTTTTCAATATCAGCTACTTTGAAATGGGCGTAAAAGGCACTAAGTCATTTCTTTAAGCTAGCCATCTCGTTCCACTTAGAAAACACTCTGATCCCAGAAAGCAGCTGAAAACACTTATCGTTTTAGGCACTATCATACACTGAAAAGGAAAATGGAATATAGAGAAAATGGTCCGTTTTCCATGGCCACGCTGTCAACATATGATAGGTGCACAAAATCTGTACTGTTTTGAAAGAATGTCTGCTATTTGCATGAAACAAAATGATATGATGCTTTTCACATGAAAGAAAAGGAACTGAACAGAAATATCTTAACTCCACACACTTTAAAATGTGTGTGGAGCTATTTTATTCAGAATGGTTTTAATTGGAATGGTTTTCATGGTTTTAACAGCAAACTGAATGAATAAATGTAGACTATGCTAGGATAAATTTGTTTTTATAGTATCTAAATGTGTATATGTCACATTTGATAACTAGAAGACATTTTGAGAGTGCGAAGCTCGGATTCAAATAGTTAATTTTTATATTGAAAAATATATAAATATACGATTTTTAGTTTCTAAGAAAAATCAATTGTTTTCACAGACTAATTTAAAATTTTTAATTTAGTCAATTGCATGTTGTGTTTAAAGGGGATTTGAGAGTATTCCATATTTTATAAATTATAAATAATACCCTTGATAAATGATTGATACACCCTGACTCTGACATTTACCATTCTAAATACAAGTACCCAACTCCATTATTTTCAAAGTTAATATTTCCTTTATGTGATAACTTATATAATATTCATCAATCTAACACAATTAAGGTTTGATGTGCAATATATAAATAGATATATTTTATCATTTAAAATAAATAATTAAAATGTCAAAACTTTTGAAATGACAAACATTTATGTAAATTGATATTGAACATCGCTCACTTAACAACTTGTCATTTAGTTTGAGGAGTTTCCGAATTTAATATTCCGGAAATGTTCATAAAGGGGAATAATTTGTGTGTAGTGAATTAACATTTTAAGCAGAAACAGGACTTTTTGAAGCGTAATGGTGTTTAGATAAATTAGCAGAATCAATTTTGATCTTCTAAAATAATTTGCAAAATTAATACACAATGTTTATATAATGCTTGTAATTACGCTTTCATTGCAGATTGCATTATCTATAAATCGGTTTGTTGCAATGTTAGCAAAAAATCTTGTCATCTGTCAAAAGTTTAGTACTATTATTTGAATCGGAAAATTCAATCTTACCACATTTGACTTTTGAATCGTAAATACAATATAACTTTAAAGTGAGAAAGTAATCATTCCTGGCGCTGGTCTTAAAAGACTCATGGTTAAAGAAGGCTTCCGTATTTTATGGTAAATATTATTTAAATACCTATTATGTGTTATTCAAGTGTTATTCAATTATATTTCAAGTGTGTCACCATAACAGATTATGGTGACACACTTGAAAATTGTTATCATCATCAGTCGTATGACTTTTCATTAATTTGGGCATCCACTGTTGCTTACACGATTTTTACTTCTTGCATGCAAGATAGTCCTCTTCAGTATTTTAGTGCTATTTAAATATTTAGTGGATTTTTTATGTTATGCAGGATCAGTATCTGATCTTGTTTGATCTGTGTTCTCGTGGAAGTTCTTTGTGGATAGACATTTTCACTCTTTTATTTTATGGAGATTGGTCTGGCAACATTTTTAGTTGATAATTGCTCTTTTGAATGGAGATATTATCTCGTTTTTGGATCGCTTTCCTATTGGTGACAAATGATGATCCATGTACTAGTCTCGCATTGTTATGCATCCGGCAAGATAGAACAATTATTGTATTAATTAAGTCCATCCACATTTTAAAATTAATTTCTGTTTCTTCGGATTCGAATTCATTAGACGTATAATCAGCAACTGTAGCAATAAAGGCATTCTCTGTCTCTTGTGCTTCTGTTTCAAAGCCATCATCGTTTGTACATAATCGTTAAAAGTAAAATCTCCTGGCAAAACCCCATTTTCTCGCAACATATTCCATATTTAACTATCTTCATACACAGGATCGTGAATAAAGGCAGTTATTGAATTTCTCTGAAAAATCCAACTGGTTTCTAACAGTTTTTCTCGGTTTGCCGATGAATATCATCTGAAAATTCCTATGCAATCTTGCATGTTTAGAATATCTCGACGTATAGGGGAATATGTTTAGGATAGTGAGTGGGCTCAACGTACATATCTGAGGAAAAATCTTTGTTACGAATTGAAGTTTTGTTTTTATTTCAAGAAGTTCCATGAAAATAATATTTTTCTTTTCTTTTTCGACGCTAAAATCGTCTCAATATTTGATATACTGGCATCTAATTTTTCGTTATAAACAAGACGTTTAACATCATGAAAGTATTGCAAATCCAAGGTAATTGAAAAATAATAATTACTATAGTTCGCTATGTGTGAGCTTGTTATAAGTGTGCCGCACTACATCTATGACTCAAATTTTAATAAAATAACCTACTATTAAACTTTACTTATCGTTATGTCAAAATTTCCTTCAAACTATAATGAACGTTTATGTTGTAGCACAGATTTCATTTAGTCATGGAAGTAATAACATTAATCCCTAGTTTTCAGACGATGCCGCTTGAAAACAATTCGTGTTTTAATATTTCACAAAGACTTCATTCAAACATTAAAATGTTGAAAAAGCAGGTGTTTATGCACACAACAGTATGTTATTTCTCATTAATATAATAACTTCTCATTTAATAACTTCCAGTTAATAACTTCTCATTTATACTTTGCAAAGTTTCTTAGTTTAAT
Organism: Amaurobius ferox; assembly: GCA_951213105.1. Taxonomy (NCBI): domain Eukaryota; kingdom Metazoa; phylum Arthropoda; class Arachnida; order Araneae; family Amaurobiidae; genus Amaurobius; species Amaurobius ferox. Next base: position 25,547,438 of record OX578145.1, on the reverse strand, counting down.
AGTCCTCAACATGGTGTTCATAAGAGGAAGTAATTGGAGTGCACCGAATTAACATTTTACGGAGCACATGATTTCTTGAAGCGTAGTATATTTTAAATTCATGAATATGAATTGTTTGCTTTTTCTTCTGGATAAATTCTTAAATTAATGTTTCTAAATACGACCTTGTTGTAAGACATAAATTGGCACTAAATTAATAAATTTCCATGCTAAAATAAATTCTCGTTTGATATTTTAAAACACTAAGATTGCTCGAGTTTGAAAAGTTGTTAGATTAAATTAAAGCAGAAATAAAATAAGATTAATTTTACGTAATAAAGTAAGACGTTTGTGTGTATGTGTGTGTGTGTGTGTGCGTCGTCTATAGCGGTGGATCTAAGCGTCGCACGACCATGGAATTTGATACACAGATATTTCAGAACAGGGGAATATTTTAATTCGAAATAGTTAATGAGTTATTTTATGCTTTAGCACAATTTTTTATTTTTGTTCGCCGGTGTGAAAACGCTATCCTGTCCGCTCAACTTATCCAATTGTTTAGACTCGTAATTGGACGGCCAGGATATTTGTTTGGAAATTCTGAATCTTACAACAGAAGTATATAGTCCTTATAAAATCTAAAAGGCAATAAACAACAAATTAGCAGTAACAAATTAGCAATGCTACAAACATCACTAAGTCTAATCTAAATAATACAAAACAAGAAAGATCAATCATGCATAAGCATTGATTATGAAACACTTTCCAACTGAAATGTAATTTCATTTAAAAATTTCTAAAATGTGATTCATTCAGTGGTAATATCTTTTACATTATCACAGTACTACAGTAATTTATTATACTTAAATATTTAAAACTGTATCGAAATATAAATCATCTGATTCTTTATGCAAAAACAATGAATATTTCATTCATATAACTTGCATTCCAGACTCCAGAGCTAAATAATTTTGTGTGAAAAAAATTCAGCAATTCTTATGTAATTCATCTTACAATCGCTTGAGATATTTGCATTCTGCATATGTTAAAATTAGGCTTCCTTGAAGAAATAATAAAAGTTTAGGGATCATTTAAAATCACAACTATTGTAATTGCATAGGCACGGAATTTAGATACACAGATAATACACAGATAATATATATGTGTATGTGTATGTACTCAAAGTATTGGAATCGTGCCGAAGATCGGAACTCGAATTTTCAAAGTATCTACACGTTTTGGGAATTCTAGAACACGAAAAAACTACTTTTAGGAAGACGTCTGTGTGTGTAAGGGTGTGTCTGTGTATGTTTCTGTGTGTCTGTGTGGATATTACATCCACTCTAATTGAAAAACTAATGGACCGAATTTCATACAATTTGGTAGGTATGTTTTTTGTGGGAAATCCTGATGTTCATTAGATTATAGTACGATTCGTAATAAAAGAATCTGCCTTCTTTGCGAAATGGCCGCAGAAATTGCCTTTATCCACTCTAGCTAAAAACTAATGAACCAAATTTAACAAAATTTGGAGTATAATATTCCAATAACCTACAAGTGATTTATATACCAAATATAACAAAATTTTGTATATAAATCATTTGTAGGTTATTCTACTACGATTCGGGAAAAAGGAACGGGCTATTTTTGCGAAATGGCCAGCAAAAATCGTTATATATAAAAATAAAAGACTACGTGTGCTCAATTATATCAATTAAATTCCTATTTTATATGTGATTTTTGACAACAAAAAGAATAAGACTAACCCCATTACTCTAGGACTAGCCGTTCTTGAGATATTCTAGTTTTTTCGCGTTTTCGCTACGCCACCTTTGACAATAAGTCCAGCTATCAAATGAGAACCACATTTAAGTTTAACGTGTAAATTCAATGTCATTTAAAATACTTATGTTGTGCAGATAAACTCAAATTATCATTGCATAAATAAAGAGAACGAATATGAGTCTGCAGTGAAAGACATGTGCTGTCCACATCAGAATTTTTAACAATATTACACCAATGATTTATAGAAGTGAACGGGGATTATTTTCAGGCCATTTCGAAAAAAATGTATAATCTATATTTAAAGATCCATCAAATTTTTGTCGAATAAAATGTTCAACAAATTTAAGCTGTGTACCAAATTTTAACTCTCTAGGACGTAGGAAAGTGCATTTAAAATGCCATCAATTAAATTTATCATGAAGAGTTATATAAAATTTAAAAAAAATGAAAAATTGTTATCTACCAAATTTATCTTAAAATATGAAGCCACTCCCATATGCAAAACGTTTAAACAAATGGAGAGATATTTATTATATAATATCTCTCTCTTTTCTTTCTGGAAGATATCCCAAAGTCAGAATTTAATTGAATTTGTTTTTTTCCCTATATTAAATAATTTTTTTAATTAAAAAACTACTTAACATATTTTACTGAATTTTTTTTTATATATTCTATGGGATAATGTGAATATTTCCTAAAAATTTCGAAGCAATTCGTGAATTTTAAATTTACTTAAAAAATGTTTGAAAAATTAGGTCCCATAGGGTTCAATGTATTTCATTTTTTCAACCCGGGTTCAATAAAAAACTAATTGGGTGATATTATTTATTTATATTCCCATAGGTCCTACAGACCGTCTGAACAACATACTAAAATTTCATTTTGATAAACTCATTTTTACGGCAGTTATCGTGCTAACGGACAGACAGACAGACAGACAGACAGACAGACAGACAGACAGACAGAATGAACAAAGTCATAAACACTTTTCAACTTTGTTGTAAAGTGTTAACAAAAGGAGCAAAAACAATATGTTAAGCCAAAACATCCTCCAAAGAAGAAGATATAATTTCATTGATCAAGAAATAAACCACCAAACGATGCCAATTATTTCCCCTTCCTCTGGTCATCAATTACTTGTGCTTTAATAATACATTGTTTGATATGAAAGTTCAGTTTTCTTCTTTTTTACCCGACTTTGTTGAACCAATGAGGCCAATTATCCGTAAAATGTTTATTTAAATTTAGATTTATAGTAAAAGGACGATCATGCACATAATGATCAACATTACCTATTTCATTATAAAGACAATAAGTGTGCCTGTATGTCAGCTTTATTTATTTATTTATTTATTTTAAAAATGCATGCTACTGTAAGTAAATCCCAGTGACAGCAGGCAAAACAATACACAGAAGAAATCTGCAGAGGGCAGATACGAATGCGAAGAATACAGATAGAAACAGAATAAAAACACCGACAGCAAGCAGTAGTAAGTTAATAAAGACAGTAAAACACACAATAATTATAATAAATGATTTTTAGAAGTAGTTAATGAAGAAAAAAATATCGAAATCATCAGGCAGGCTATAGCATAGCTTGCAGAAATTGTTTACTGCACACTGATCCCCAACACTTGTTCCAAAAATTCTCTCAGCAAACAAAATCCTATTCATAGAATTAAACCTGGGAACAAGAAAACCAATCCCACTCAGCAGAAATGAATAGTCCACTCTGCCACCGAAAAGACTCTTAAAAAAAGAGAGCAAAATAAAATCCCTTCGAATAAGTAAGCTTTTCACAACAAACACCTCAAAAAGCAAGGTAGCAGAAAGGGAGTAACATAACGCATCAGTTTTATTGTAATAGAGATATCTTAAAAATTTATTCTATACAATTTCAATCTTATCAGCATACACCGCATGAGAAGGCATCCAAACAACCGACGGATACTCGAGCCCAGACCTGACCAAGGTATTAAAAAACGATGATTGTATCCTCATTAGTAAAATCCTCAGTAATCCTCTTGATATAACCTCGCCACTCATAAAACCATGCTGATCATTAGAAATAAAAGAATTTTACTATAGATACACACCTATGCAGAACAAATTCTAAAACTAGCAAAACGCAAAAGCTTTTAACAGTGAAGAAATTTTATACATATGTACTTCGACATCGGTACGACGCGTCTCAGTGAGTATTTTATAAATGCAAATTAAAAATTTATAAATTTTTAATTTTTAACTAAAAATATCCATTTTTTGCCATTTTGTCAAATTAATTTATCCATAATTATTTCGATATGATATGTGTTATCTAAAAATTTCACTATTTTTATCGGATGAATATTATCTGAGATATCAAATATATATATTTTTAATTTTAAGCTTTTAACAGTGAAGAAATTTGATACAGATGGACTTCGACCTCGGTACGACGCGTCTCAGTGAGTATTTTATAAATGCAAATTAAAAATTTATAAATTTTTAATTTTTAACCAAAAATATCCATTTTTTGCCATTTTGTCAAATTAATTTATCCATAATTATTTCGATATGATATGTGTTATCTAAAAATTTCACTATTTTTATCGGATGAATATTATCTGAGATATCAAATATATATATTTTTAATTTTAACTCCGAGGTAAAATATATATATATATATATATATATTGTGACTTTGTTGTGTATTTTCATTTATTTGTGTTTATGTTAAGCATTATAACAATTTAACTCTTTGAATATCGATTTTCCAACTTCACGTATTTTGCTTTCGTCCAATGTTATTAGAGGAATTATTTTGCTCGTATTCTCATCATTGGTTTTTCGGATTTTTTAGTCTATGTTTATACTTTTATAATACTTTTATAATATAATTATATGTATTATAATTTATCCTTCTCCATTCTGTTTATTATATAGTTAAATTCTTTTGTTTTAATTAGTATATTGCTATCATTCTTATATTAACTTATCATTTACCTATTTTGGTTCTGTTAGATTATTTAAAAAATAATAGTATTTTTAAACTTGATTTACATTCCATTAATAGTATCAAATTGAAAATTATCAATATGTATAGTGATTTAAATATTAATTCTAAATTTCTTAAATTTCCTTATATAGTGCTTATTCCTAAATTTTATTAAAATCCTATTAAATTTAGAACAGTAACCAGTGGTCATAATACTTACTCTACTACTGCGAGTAAATTACTACCGAATTCTTTAAATCTAATAAATGATAGTTTACGTCAGTCTAGCTTTTTCTAAACAATAGTAAAGAATTAAAGAATAAATTAACATCACTTAGAAAACTAATAGGATTTCAAACTTTTGATTTTAAAGATATTTTTAATAATATCAAGATCTCAGACCTATATGATGCAATTTTAGCTCTATATAATGCTTATATTACTAATCTATCAATTCAAACCCAATTTATCAATTTTCCTAAACGTCTTGCTATTTTCAATATTTGTATTTTCAAGGAAATACATTATACTTACAAGTCTCAGGAGTTCCACAGGGTGGCTGCAGTAACAGTATGTTAGCTAATTTATGCCTTTAACATTATGAACAGTCTTTTTCTTCAATAGATTATACAATATAAAGATATGTTAATGATCTGATTTGCTTAGTATATATTAAAAATTATGTCATAGATATAGATTTCTATCCAGACAATTTGGAATTAATTCCTAAGGAAGCTACTATTAGTAATAATATTATTTTTTTTTATTTAAATCTTTTTATTGAACCTTCTAAAATAATTGTTACTAATTTATATGATAAAAAATACTATTTTAATTTGAACATTAATAAAATCTTACCATTTAATTCCTGCAACCCGATTCTATTGTTTATAAAAACTATACTTAATCAGCTTTTTAGAATTTATAGATTATCTGATAAAAAATTTCATGCTATGCATATCAATAATCTCAAAATTACCAGCAATTTATATAAATATCCCTTTTATTTAGTAAATGGTATTGTTAAAAAATTTAGAATAGCTGGATTTTTATAATTCTTTTCAAAGTATCTTATAATTCTATTCATAGTATCGTATATCAGTTTGACATCTCCATTCACTCGTATTAATAATACTTTTATTTTTATATCCACTTAAACATTACCCTTTCTATTAAAAGCTCCACTCTTTAGTAGTTCTATTTGTATATTATTACCTTTACTTGCTATTTCGAATTACTGTTATTTATTTCCTACTAATGGCAACACTAGATCATTTCGTTTTCCTTTGCGAATGGCAACACTGGTCTCTTTATTCTGGGTTCTCGGGCTTGACAGGTTCGTGCATATGTAGTGTTTTTTACAGGTATTCTTGTATCCTTTTATTTTTTCTTCTTTATGTATGCTGTCCAAGTAGAAATAATTTATAGATATAATCTACCTATTTCTTCAGAAACATACATATTTTGTGTTTGCCTCGACAAAATACTTGGATCCAAGGAAGAGTTTTATGAAGTGAACAATTCAGATTTTTAGGCCTAGCCCTTGTCCACGAGTATTGCATTAATGCTTGGATTTCATTTATTTTTCTTTTCTCGATTCCATAACATCGAAATTTGTAGATTTTCTTTAACTTGATGATTCGAAATTTGTATTTTTATCTATATGATTTAATATTTGCTGATTTATACTTTTATTTTGTAGGCTTGTTAGAAAGTTAGGTTTATCGAGTTACAGCTACTCACTTTTCTTTCACATTGGAATTTCAAACTATTATTATTATTATTCAAATCATTTTATTTAAAGGCTGCATTTGCGCAATAAATTAAATGTATTTTGCATTGCCATTCCTATTTACTCAATCTTTATTTTATACTTATGCATATTTGCAATGTATCCTTAATTTTTTAGTATGCTACGGTATTGAATGATTTTTTTTTCAATCTATTCAAATTTATGCTGTATTTGCGCTAAATTTAGTAATAACATTTGTTATATTTTAATTTTGCTCTCGTCCAATGTAATTAGAGGAATTCTGTTGCTTGTATTTTCCTGATGAGTTTTTCGGCTTTTTTAGTCTATGTTTATGCTTTTATAATATAATTATATGTATTATAATTTTTCCTCCTCCATTCTGTTTATTATATAGTTAATTTATTTTGTTTTAATAAGTATATTGCTATTATTCTTATATTAACTTATCACTTACCTATTTTGGTTCTAATCTAGTGATGTCATCTATTGATAATCCTTCTTACTTTTATTATTATTTTCGATTTTTGGGGAGTAATTATTTATTTGCTGATTTATACTTTTATTTTGTAGGCTTGTTATAAAGTTAGGTTTTTCGAGTTATAGCTTCTCACTTTTCTTCCATTGGACTTTCAAACTATTATATATATATTATATATATATATATATATATATGAATATATATATATATATATATATATATATATATATATATATATATATTAGCGTGCGGTATGTATCTTTTAGCAATCGACAAAACATGCGTTTGTGCCCATGCGTGGCAGCGCGCTTATTTAAGCTGTATTCATTGAACTTATTTAGGGCATAATGTAGAGGCAAATCGTTATTTAGGATGTATAGCACTCTCGTTGTATAAATAGCATACCTCTCATGGTTAGATAAAACCGTGAGTGTGAATGGTTTTGTTTGAAAACAAGCGATTTGGAAATTGAGTAGTGTTACCTGTATCCTTATCATTTATTTAGTGGACGTGCATTTTGGACCCAGGAAACTCAAAGTATTTCGTTTTAGTATTATATATGAAATTCAAACTTACAATCAAATAATAATTCACCTTCTATACACATTTCGTTAGAGATCACAAAATTGATTATCACTCCCAACACGAGAAGATTTTACAAAAATATTTATCATTTTGTTAACTAATGATAGCTTTGCTTAAAGATTTCTTTAAATGTTAATATTAGTTGCAGAATAGAATTCGAAATTCCTTTGTTAATTACTATTTCTATCACAGAAACTAAGACTAAAGGCGAATACCAATTAACCTCTAATTATGCACTTAGAAGTAAGTAAATGGCACTCGATTGCCTGCCGCAATCAATGTTTAATGAAATTCAAGAATAAATGCGTAATGATGGTATGGAATTATATTTCTTCTCCTTGATTATTACAGATGCAGGTAATACGAACATTTCAATTTGTCAGTAACACCAGTGCTATTTTTCTATTACGTTGGTGTTAATTATGAAATGTAATTTAATCAACAAATATTCTTATTTACAGAGTAATGGTATCTTTTAAGAGAAAAGAAAATGAGATTTTGAGCTACGGCAGAGTTTGACATTGCAGCTTTCCCGCGAGCTGCTGGTATCGAGTTTCATAAATCAAATATAGGCATCTTTACATTGATGATTCTCGAAGTTTGTTCCGTCGACCACTGGTAAGCCTACCAAATCGTCAAAGTGGTACATAAACATAAAATTTAAATATCAGTTAAAAGATACGTAAATATTACTTAAAGTACACCATCTTTGATTATTCGTGGTATGATGAGGAAAATGTCACTCTAGCTATTTATTGCTAAATTGTCAGAGTTTAGGTCTATTTAAGTCTAACATAGCTGTTCATCACACCATTCAGTGCCAGGGATGATGAATGCGAATATAGGCATCTTTGCATTGGTCATTCTCGAAGTATGTTCTGTCGTCCACTGGTGAGCCTCCCAAATCATCAACGTGGTCCGTAAATATAAAATGTGAATATTAATCAAATATACGTAAATTTTACTTAATGGACCCCTACATTGATCATCCAGGAATGATGCTGAAAATGTCACTCCCGTTATTTATTCCCATACTATCAGAGTGTAAGGCTATTAAGTTGAATATAGCCGTTTATCACGCCATTTAGTGCAAAGATGATGGATGCAAATATTGGCATCTTTACATTGGTAATTCTCAAAGTATTTTCCGTCGTTGATTAATTGTAATTTTTTAATCTAATCATATCTTCTAATTCTGTAGTTTTCCAGCGGAGCTCCATAGATTTAACCCACGAGGACGTGCGCGGAGTATTTGGTACCCTACGAGTTACAATTTGTGAAGAAACTTGTGCATTTTAACTTCTGACACTGGCCAAACTCCTTCTAGTTGTCTTCCAGGTCCCATTTTTTTGGGGAAGGGTGACAAACAGAAAATTCCACGAATTATTCCCTGTAAAATCAGGGGCTGAGGTGTCACACAATCCGCGCTCGTTCTCGCGTTATTAGTATTGCGTCAAATAAAGCCCTTTTTCAATTCTGATAGAAATTTGACTGCGGATAATTGGTATACTTCGTATGGATTATAGAAGGATCTTTTTAAAAAGAAAATAGCAATTGTCGGCACAATCAGAAAAAATAAATGCGAATTGTCCCCAGAATTCGTTTGCTCAAAAAAAAAAAAAAAAAAAAAAAAGAAAAGAAAAGATAAAGGGGAGTGCAGTCGAGATCCTTTGGATTCCAAAAAGACATTACACTCGTTTCGTACGTACCGAACAATAATAAAAACGTCGTTCTTCTTTCAACGATGCACAATAATAATAAAATAGATATAGAAACAGGCGATGCGAAAAAACCAGGAATTATAAATTTTTACTATATGACTAAAGGAGCTATGGACGTAGCAGGCGAGATGGCCGCGACGTACAGCACAGCTAGAGTAGTTGCTAATAGATGGCCTATGGCTAAAAAAAAATTTTTCAATTAGAAATGTTTGTGGTATAAATTCCAGGATTTTAATTTTGTCCACGAAAACCCCTCCGCTGGAATTTCGAAGACGAATTCATTTTTTAAAAAACCTTGCGCTTGGACTCCTAGCCCCTTTCTCGAAAGAAAGAATTGAACTGCCGATACTTCCAGCACGCAGAAAGTAAAAATTAAAAATGGCATTCGTTCCCGAAGAAACCCCTACCAGGAAACAAAAGAGCTCTTAGTCTAGATGTGCATATTGTCCCAGAAATAAAGACAGAGAGACCAAAACAACATGCAAAAAATGTGACAAAAGTATATGCCACGAAAATTCTTTATACGCCTGCATTTCTTGCACACAATGATATGTAAATATCATTTGAATGCATTTTATTTTTAACTAAATTTTTATCATTTACGTGACACATGTTTTTCCATATTTAATTAACAGTGCCTGATATTTTTAAAACGTTTTCATTGAAATGCCGTCATATAATTAGTTGGGGTGCAAAACACCCCACGCGCCTTCTCTCGTTCTATAATCAGCGCGCATCTTTCCGGGTTAAGGACCTGTTGAATCTTGACAACTATCGCCATCTATTAGCATTATAAGGCGTTTTTCTGAGGTTTTTTAATTTTGCGATTTCAAAATATGTTGTTCCAGTATTGTTAATTTGCCATTAAACTACCATTACTACTATTGTGCTGAAATTTGACTGAAATCGGATGAAAATTCAGTGTGTGGGGAAGTGTGTTTGTGTGTTTGTGTGTCTGTGGGTTTGTGTGCCTTTGTGTGTGTGTCAGTGAGTCTGTGGAGACGATATCTCACGAACAAATGAAGCTATCAGAATAAAATTTGGTACAAAAATTACAATCTGTGAATACTGGAAGCCTTTTTGTTTTTAAACACAATTAAATGTTCAGACCCCCCTAAATTTTCAAGTAAGATTTTGAAAATATCATCAAAAAATCAAAACCTTTAATAAAGTTACACAAATAGACGTGTTTTATGTAATTTTTCCTTAGAAAACGATTGACATAAACTTTTGAACGCTAGCATGAACCATTCTCGAGATATTGCACGTTTTCCAAATAAATTTATCAAAAAATACCATAACACAAACCAATATTTACTGTTGAAAACATGTTCACTTTTCATATGTAATATCATGCGATAAATTTGGCAATATCATCATCGGCATATCATTTGGCAATATCATCATTCCATTCATGAGAAGAGATACTTTGAGTAATAATTTTGTATTTGAACGCCAATAGTCATTTATCTGCTACAAGAATAACTTATTTCTTCAACCACAACCTTTGGCGATATTTTGGCGGCGGAATGGCGCCAACTTGGCGACTTTTTAAAATGTTTCTAAATTAACGAAAATCTTGCCAAATGGATAAACACGACTCTGCATCAATGAAAATGACGACTAATTGACGAAAATCCAATAACTTGGAGGAAATATAAGTATCTATTATAAGAATAACTTATTTTTCTTTACTGTAAAAATAGTAAATTCATGACATTACATAAGGAAAGTCAAGTGCTGCCCACATCAGATTCTTTTTATGTGTGTATAGATAATTTTGGATATCACAGCCCTTTAATTTGTCGATTTAATCATGCTCATTCAGCCAGTTACATGTTAGTATTTTGAGCACATTTTTTGTGCATTTTCAGCATGCTTAATCCAGCAGTTTTGAATTAGATCAGAGAGATTTGACTTACATCACAGAGTTTTGACATTGACTTAAGACAATAGCTCAGGATTGGGGGTATTGGTGTGGCAAACCTGTAGCAGATTCCTTTAATGTTCGGAATAACACGTATGGATTGTAATCTCTGACATCCTACACCATCAAACACGCATGTATTTACATTTAACTCCATTTGGTTAAAAGTGTTTGATTTATGCTGTTTGTGATTTTTTCACTCATCTTTCTTCCTGGAATTATTACTTTCCTTATAGTATACATAATATAATGCATAGATGGAGTATTATAAAGAGGTCGAAAACTAGAATTCGAGTTTTCAACGGTGTGTGTGTGTGTGTGTGTGTGTGTGTGTGTGTGTGTGTGTGTGTGTGTGTGTGTGTGTGTGTGTGTGTGCGTGCGTGCGTGCGTGCGTGCGATTCTGTGTGTGTGCGCGATCGTGTGTTCGGAAACTACCAAAACCTTTGAATTAAATTTCGAAAAATATTAAAAATTAAGAATCTTCAATAATGTTACGTAAATGATAATTTCTTATGTATTTTTTTTTACACACGAATGTTATAAACATTAGAACTCTACCATGTACTGTTCTTGAGGTATCGTGCATTTTTCAAATACATATAAATCAAATAAAATAATTATTGCGAAACATGTTCTACTAGTGTGGAATGTATTCACTTTTCATATGTAATATCACGCAATCAACTTGATAACATCTTTCTTACGGATCCAGTTTATTCTACTAACAAGGAAAGATTGTTTGATAAATGGATTTGTAGTCTGACGCTTAACAATTCGTTAGCAGTAATTTATTTATAACAAAAGCTCTTCTGTATGTAACACTTGACGATAAATGTAACGAACTTGGCGACTACTTTAGCGAAATATTATCAACTTGGCGATACATTACCTCAGATTGATGAAAATGTCATGAAAATTGCAAAAATGACGCTAAATTAATGTAAATGATGTCAAAATGGTGTGGTGGTTTTTAAAATATTTTAATACAGTGCTGTTATAATTAAAGTTCGCCTATTCAGAAGGCTCTAGAGCCGGTTCTATGGCTCCAAACGAAACAACATTTAACTAGTATGTAGTATAAGTGATGCGCTCTGCGAAAATCGAAAAAAAAAATTATTTACAATTGTCGTCAGTAGGTGGCGCTGTGCCAATAGCTAAGGCGATTGTTTCAATTTGTTTGTAAAATAATTCAAAGAAAATGTATTCCATAGTTGGTACAATGACAATTCGCTAATGCAGAAAGCTCTAGAGCCAGATCTATGGCTCCAAACAATACAGAAAAAAGGAGATAATTTCATGTGATGCAATCTGCGTCCAGAAAAATAAAACATGTCGCTCGCCAGCGACGAATAACAGCATTACTCAAGCTCAATGAACCCTCCATTATTTGCAATCACGCATTCCATTCTCAGAACTGTGTTTTCTACTGCAGAGCGTAAAGTGTCCTGTGGGATTGACCCGATGTGACGCCTAATACTGTTCTTCAGATCAGAGATCGTCAGACATCTGTCTTTAGACACAGAGTCTTTCAAACATCCCCACAGCCAAAAATCGCATGGTGTGAGATCAGTCTGTCGTGGTGGCCAGATTATTGTAAAATAACGACTTATCACTGGGTCTTGTGTGAAATGGTGTTGCAAAAGAGTCCGAACTGTTCGAGTAATGTGAGGTGGTGCACCGTCTTGCATATAAACGGTATTTTGAAGGCAGCCTCGCTGTTGCAACTCGCAAATCACAAAGTTTGGAGCCATAGAACCGGCTCTAGAGCCTTCTGAAGGCGAACTTTAATTATAACAACCCTGTATATGAAGTGCATTACTTGTTGCGGATGCTATCCATATTAGTAATTTTCTATTCACAGTTGCGTGATATATAAGCTAATTGGGTTTTTCGAAATATTTTTGCATCTTATCATCCAAAAAGCGATAAAAACTTTTCAACGTTAAAAATATTGTACCATGTAAGTACTGTACACTTCGTATTTGTTGAATCCATTATGGATTTCGACATCCGATTCAGGAGATGTCACTTCGGGTGTTTACAAAAATGCGTATGACTATACAAAATCAACATGCAAAACAGAATATAAATGTTTAATAATTCCGTCAAATATGAATTAAACTGACTACTCATTTGCCACCATGTAAATTCTCCTTCATAAATTCGTTGTTTTTTATATTAAAGATTTTTCAACGTGAAAATCTTCTCGAGATGTGTTGTGAGGTGAAACGAAATATGAAGTTTAAATGACTAATTTAGAAAACAGCTGTTCAAAATAAATATAAATTCTTTTCAAAACATCTTCAGTTCTGTACAAATTTAAAAAAATAAATAAATTAGTTTGCCACCTAATTTGTCCGTTATAGAAGCACTTATCGATCTGTTGATATTATCATAAAATTTATTTGATTGGAATTCCAATTGTCTTTGTTAATTATTATTCGTGCTGCAGAAAAGAAGAACAAAAGCGATTGCAATTTACTCACTAATTATAACTGCTGAATAGAAAAATTTACACGGCGTTTTCTTTCACAATAAATGGTTAAGTTCAAACAGATAATCTATTCTGATGGGTTGAAATTATCCCTTTTAATAACGACCGAAATAAATATTTATATGAGCATTTTAATTCATTCGTTACGAAGTTATTTTTAGTTATGGACTATATTCTTTGTGTAACAATATTTGAAGAAAATGTAATATACACATATATTTCTGTACCGGGGAACATGTCCTAAAGTAAAGAAGGGGCATACATTATTCTGTTTATGTCTGTATCCATTATTTGTTTATATATACACCCTCTGTTTCTTTTATTTATACCCATTTCGTCTTTTTCACATTGGGTGTGTTGATTGTCTTGCACTAAGGAAAGTGATACAGCGTATCATCGAAACAGCTATAATATATATATATATATATATATAATGCAATAAATATAACGTAAATATAATAAATATTAAAATATAACAGAAACCACACTCAAAAGGCCGCGCAAAGATGCACTTGAAAGAGGATTAAATCATGCTTACTGGATAATTTTGCATCTTCATATGTATATGCCTTATTTAATGTCTGGTTTTCCTCATAAACCCTGATACTTCTGTATTCCTTTTCCGCAATGTACCGGCTCTCCGGGAGTGTTGTTGCGACATAAAGCTTGCTTTAACCGGGGTGAGGGGGTCACAACCCCCCTGGCCAATTTTTTGTACATTGCATTCATCTCACTTTATCCTTTTGGATATATATATATATAAATAAAAATTGAAAGATTTTAATAGAAAATTATGCATAAACTACTGCATGTACAAAAAAACCCATCTCTAGCATATCTGTTACAAATGAGTAACTATAGACCAAGGCTAAGGATAAAGACAGAAGGTAACATATCACTACAATGGAAAGGGGGATGAGAAGAATATTAGGATACAAAAATCACAATTAAAAGTATATAAATATAAAAAAAGGAAAAAGAAAACCCGGCAAAAATGAGAAAAGGCAATAATAATTAGCTCAAGATAAGAGATTAAGACATAGAGAACAATCAATTGAAACTACACAAAAAATGGCGGTTAGTTCGAAATTGCATTCCCATCAGGACAGCCATACAATTCGAATTAAAACCGATAGTATAGCCAGTTTCTGACAATGGCGATAGTATTTAACTATAGACACCATTGGAACTGTCTACTGGCTAGTGGAAGGAGAAAAATAAATCAATTGAATTACAAATCTGAAAAATAATACCTCCTCGAACAGAAATATGAACTCACAAGCATTGTTATCACGTGTAAGATAAACTAGTGACTGAGCAATTCACCTCACTTCGTCAATGCGTGTGGGCACCGGAATGAATACATTTGAATATATATATATATATATATATATATATATATATATATATATATGTTATATATATATATGTATATTTATATATATATATATATATATATGAATATATATATATATATATATATATATGTATATATATATATATATATATATATATATATATGTATATATATATATATATATGTATATATATATATATATATATGTATATATATATATATATATATATGTATATATATATATATATATATGTATATATATATATATATATATATATATATATGTATATATATATATATATATATATATATATGTATATATATATATATATATATATATATATATATATATATATATATATATATATATATATATATATATATATATAACTCAATAATTAGAAAAAGAAAAAAGAAGAATGACATTATATCAAAATTTCGCCGGGGGGGATTGTGACCCCCACTTCCCTGTTTGGCCAGCTTTATGTCATGACGACACTCCCGGAAGCGGATACAATGTCGCCAACCAAGTACATATACTAATACTTTAAAAAAAGAAAAAAGAAAAAAGTTGAAAAACCTATACTTCCCCTTACCTATACAAAGACTACGCGTTTTACTACATCCAAACAGAAACACAAAATACTACAAAAATGACCCACATCCAATACCAATATATCAAGAAAAACAAGCTACGCATACACCTCACCGAAATGTAAAAGACTCTTACTTTGTACCTAATGATCTCCCTCAAACAGTCAACCATAACCTTCACAATGCAGCCGCTGTCCAATACTATCTCAGACAGAAAGCACTCTTCCACTCAAATACAAGTCGTAACACTCGGTTACGGTTATGCCGTAAAATTTACACAATATATCACAGAGAAAACGTAGAGGGTAACCCATTGCGATTGCTTCTTCTAGATAATTCAGATCACTTATATAACGATTTTCAACACTGCTATTTAAACGTTTGCTTCTTGTTAAAAAATTAGATTTTACTTTTTTTAATTCAAATTTGACATTAACAGAAACTTCCCGTAACATTGATAATAGTATTAATTTTTTAGATTTAACATTATATAAACTTTCTAATGGTAAAGTAGGTTTTAAATTATATGATAAAAGAAAAGCATTTAATTTTAAAATAAATTACATTATTAATTGGCATTCTTGTTTGCATAGAAATGTTTTTAGGAACATTATCATGAATTTTTTAACAAGAAGCAAACGTTTAAACAGCAGTGTTGAAAATCGTTATATAAGTGAATTATCTAGAAGAAGCAATCGTAATGGATTACCCTCTACGTTTTCTCTGTGATATATTGTGTAAATTTTACGGCATAACCGTAACCGAGTGTTACGACTTGTATTTGAGTGGAAGAGTGCTTTCTGTCTGAGATAGTATTGGACAACGGCTGCATTGTTAAGGTTATGGTTGACTGTTTGAGGGAGATCATTAGGTACAAAGTAAGAGTCTTTTACATTTCGGTGAGGTGTATGCGTGGCTTGTTTTTCTTGATATATTGGTATTGGATGTGGGTCATTTTTGTAGTATTTTGTGTTTCTGTTTGGATGTAGTAAAACGCGTAGTCTTTGTATAGGTTAGGGAATGTATAGGTTTTTCAACTTTTTTCATTTTTACATTTAAAGTATTAGTATATGTACTTGGTTGGCGACATTGTATCCGCTTCCGGGAGTGTCGTCATGACATAAAGCTGGCTAAACCGGGAAGTGGGGGTCACAATCCCCCCCGGCGAAATTTTGATATAATGTCATTCTTCTTTTTTCTTTTTCTAATTATTGAGTTGTATAGAAATGTACTTGTCTGAGCAGCTTGGCGCCTTTGAGTATATTTTCAATTGTCAGTTTTTAGATGTGATTGATGTAATATTTATATGTATATATATATATATATATATATATATATATATATATATATATATAAAAGTAAATACATACTCAATTTATTTTTAGATATTTTTCTAATATATATATATATATATGCAAGTATTTCCCATCCTTTACACAAGTTCTTAACTTATTGATTGGTGGAAATATTTTTAGTAAACTTTTTACAGCAAAAGTTTAGACTTTCTGATTTGTATGCAATAATGGCGACTGCAAATCTGCAAATTTACTGCTGCATCATTTACTTCCGCATTACTTCCGCATTACATCCGTAGTCATTTTAGTTGTATATGGAACCTATGAATTACATCATGCACTTTACTCGGCATGTTGAAAATATGGTTGTGGCATCTGTATGCCAGAACTGTACTTTATACTCTAAATATTAATTCGATGATACAGAATACCGACAGATTTCAGAAGACAGAGTAACGTCCTCCAGAAAATATAGTAATTTTGATTAAATCTAGAAATTTGCATAGTCCACTTCGACGATAAGTGCTTGTCATTTCATTCCAATAGCTCAACGGCCGGCTGGCAGAGTTCGATTCTCGGTTGGGCAGCAAGGCTCTTTACAATGGCTCCCGAACAAATCAACCCAGAGATGTCGGAGATCTGAAAGTGACCCTAATACGATTAATATGGATGCAGTTGATTCTGGAAGATTATGAGCCGATTTCAAATTGAGAGAAAAACGATCAGGTAGGATACTAGCCTGGGTAAAATGGTAATAGCAGGAGGCTAGCCTGAGGTAAAAATAGCAGAAGGTTGTCACTCAAATAGTCCTTTGCCCGTCAATTTGACATTAGAGGGTGGAGAATACAGAGTCCACTTCGACGGTAAGAACGTGTAATTTCGTCCCAATAGCTCAATGGTAGAGCGTTGGTTGCCCAGTTTGGAGATCCAGATTTCGATTCTCGGTTGAGGTGGCAAGGCTCTTTACAAATTGTTATAACACAATTCCATATTATCACTAGTACTCTGCACTGGTACTCGGAGCCCTGGATTATCATTCCAATATAATGGCCCTAAATCCATTCAGAGAGCGTTTTATGGGTTAATGAGTGACCATGCTAAGGATATGCAGTTTGGATGGGGATACAATGTTTTTCCCTCCTTGTGCTTGTTCTTCCTCCATGGCTACACACTCTCATCTTTCCGACAGCATGGGAGCCTCCTTAAATCTTCTAGTAGAATTCCAGGAGAAATAGCCTCATTGACTTATAGGCGACTCTATCTTTTGGACTTGATCTAGCATTTTCTAGATCAAGGTGTTTAATAACAGAAAATAGTGTAAAAACCTCGAAAATGCTGATTAATGTCCTCAATCATCCATGCATTTTCTGAAACTCTCAATTAGAAGGTTGTACATACAGTAGTACCTCTAGAAAATTTACTATAGTACTCTAGATTTCACAAAGTTACAGTATCTAATAATTGAATATAAACGCATTATAAACTTGCAGAGTATCATGTTCTAGTAAACACAGATTACCATCATCTAGTGAACACATAATAGCATGCGCTGATAAAAACAGGGTAACATACTGTATTAAAGAGAGTAATAATCTCTAGTATGCACACAGTACCACACTCTAGTACTACATTATAGGGAAGTATTAAATACTTTATTAGTGTAAGTTTCTAGAATGTCAGAGTAGTAGTAGTCTCTGCAAAATACAAAGTAACACCTTCTCTACACTGTATAGTGAGAGAAGACACATAAAAATTCAAACTGACATGCTCTATGTAAAGAAAAAATAGCTAGGAAATACAGATTAATTATTTTTATAAAACACATATTTATTTAAAATGGATATTCAAACAACCACCAAAAACAGGGATTAAGCTACACATAGGAATACAGCTGGCCTGATTTGACCTACAAGTGAGAAACTTTCGGTAGTTTATAATTCTCGAAAGATCGCAATAGCATATATATACATATACATCTAAGTGAGGCTGACTGATGTATGAATTACACTGTCACAACTAAATATAAACAAACTTGAACTAAAATAAACTCAAAATGTTCATACACGATAAAAACAAATTTCTAAATAAAAAGTTTAAAAGGGACAATGTTATTAGTCTGCATTTAACAGTGCAAACGTAGATACATTGGAAAACACGCTCGTAATATCTTGTTATATTTGTACAAACATCCATCCTTGCTGAAGGTGAACATTTTGGATTTTGTGTATAATAATGAAATTTTATGCTGTTGCATTGTGTAAATATTTGATTTTTGTGTGGTCGGGGAGTTAAATTATATACCTATGTTTTATGATTCTACTTCATTGTTTGCGGGGGAACAAAAGAGCTTCGTATTAATTTTGCAAAGCTCCACAACTTCGTATTTTATTTTCTTCTATCACTAACATGGAGAGAGATACTCCCCTGCACCACACTATAAAAGGGGGTCAGACCTCCCAAATTTGTCTTGTTGTCTATAGCTATTAGTGTTTCTTATGCACCTTCATAAAATACACGCAACCACTAATACATTTCTAATTATTGGTCTGGTCAGTTGACCTTCCCATCCGCTCATAATATTCACTAATACAGACGAGCCATGCACACACTACAAAAGATGGTCAGACCCCCTAAAGTTGTCCTGTTGTCTATAGCTATTAGGTTTTTTTTATACACCTTCATAAAATATAAGCAAACTCTAATACTTTTCAAATTATTGGTCTGGTCCTTTGATCCTCCCATCCGTTCGATTTATTCACTAATACATATGAGCCATGCACACACTATAACAGATGGTCAGACTCTATAATTCTTTCTTGTTGTCTATAGCTATTAGGGTTTCTTATACACTTTCATAAAATATATGCAACCCCTAATACTTTTCAAATTATTGGTCTGGTCCGATGACCCTCCCATCCGCTCATAATATTCACTAATACATGCGAGTCATGCACACTATAAAATATGGTCAGACCCCCTGCATTTGTATTATTGTCCAGAACAACGTGCCCTAAACTTTTTTCCATGGCACGGTTATTTTTATACTTGTCCTTCATGACCCACTAAAAATAAAATAAAATAGATTTGAATCTGCATACAGTTTTCATATATTATAAGAAAGAAGCATTTACTCTTACAAAAAGGCAAATAAATCAAAGTAAAATCAAACAATTTATTAATGAGAAGTGTTATGCTGTTTGTTGCTAACTAGAAACTTCAGGTTTGTTGAAAAATACAAATTTAGTCTTAGATCTGATTCGACTGACAATTGGTTTCTATATTTATTGTTTAGGAAATCAAGTCTTAAAAAGCCTGTTTCACGCTTACAGATCGCGACAAAAGGCATTAGAAGTTGTGTTGATTTTTCTGCAAAAACTGGATACTCCTGACGACAAGACAGCCATAAATCCATCAGTGGTATTCTGTCGAGGATATACGAAACAGCGGAAGGACGCGGAAGCTGACAGACCTCGACTTTCATTTGCTTCCATGGCACAAACCAGGGTCGCGACCCACAATTTGGTAAATTCTGCTCTAGAACCATAAGGATTTACTATACACTTGAAAGAATATACGAGAAACCTAATACTTTTCAAATTATTGGTCATAGACCACCATGGCTTTCATTGACAACCTGTATGCAATTACCTGTCTGCTATCATTTCAAAATGATAATTACCAATTATTTAAAAAAATAACTCATTTGTCGTTGTCGAAATGGATTTATAACTACAATTGGCCATGCTTATTTTAATCAGTAATATCAATAAACAAATTAATTTTGATTCAATTTCACTATATTGTAGTCTTTTAAACTATGGTGGAGGTCATAAGTTAGATATGCCAGATTTTTCTTTTATGGATAAAATAAAGTATAATATGCAACATGTGACATTTATATTATTAAAATAAAGTCATAAAAGTTGTTAAAAATTAATGAAAAGTTTCTCTATCATGAACAGAAAATATTTCAATTGTATTTTCGCTTATTAAAAAGATGTATTTTTGCCATATAATACACTTTTTGCATAAACCATTTTTCAAATGCTGTAACGTTACCGTCTCAGAACTTAATTAATTAGGAATCAAAATGCTTTAGATAATTAGTCAATTTGAGGTTGAAATCAAGAATAAAAGGATTTGCTATAACTCCTCAATCAATCCTGCAACAGAAAACTGCCAGTCAGTTTATTTTCGCTATCAGTTTCTAATCAAGTTTCAAAATACGTATAATAATGGTTTTCAATTAATTGCTTATATTAAAATATTATATAAACTTTAAAATTATTTATTTGAACATTCCAATTTCTGTGAAAACTGTCCATTTCTTTACTTTTTACTGCTAAATGTATCAGCCGTTGCTCGGAATTTATGATGAAAACCTCTGATTAAAATTACACCGGAGCCTATAGCAAATTCACGAAAGCCTAACACCGTTTATACTTAAATTAATTACTAAAAAACGTATGAAAATTTCATACATATCAACTGCCGTCCTGTATATTAAAGTAGCACAGACATTATTACACTCAATTGCTCATTTACATTGTATGTGTTTTGTTACTATAATTTCAATTTTTCAAATATACTTATGCCCATTGTGGTTGATAAAAAATTATTGGTTTAGCGGTGGATTTTCATTCCCATGACATTTCTCACGCTTTAAATCCGAATAAATGTTTAGAATTTCTCAACAATTTACCCATTTCTTCAAATGCAATCAGAAGGCACAATTCAAATGTTATTTTTATTTTCAAAAATTTTCCACAAAATTGACTAAACTTGATTAAATCTGGTAAGAATTAAAATACAGGATGTAAATGATTCAATTGTTTTTCTTTCAAACTGAATATATGGCTTAATCGTCGAATTGCGTATCTCATGGAATAGCAGTAATGACCCGAGAGAGATGTAAATTGTAGACCAGAAAATTATTACAAATCCCTTATCGCTGTGTTAAATGAAAGCTAGGAGTTATAACTTTCGAATCTGTTTTCCAGAGATTCTTTTAAATTAGTTAAGTAAATAAAACCGACGTACAGAGTAACAGAATGGATTTATATTTCGAATACGCTATCTAATATTGGAACAATTTCCTGTAATTAATCCCACAATTTGTTTTTGTAAAATTACAATTGACCCAAAATTTTTCTAGGCGAAGTTTAAAAATTCTAACAATGATTCAATTTTTCATTTAAATGTTAAAATATCAAAAATGTTTGAATAGATTTATATTCATCTTAGCGTGATGAGTGCAGTATAACCATATTTCAGAATGTCTAAAAATGTATGGATAATGAATTTCTTTGAATATAAATTTAAGTAATAATTAAAACTATAAAAATTTATGAATATTTTAAAATTACATATACGAGAATGTATATTAACTTGAAAAAAATTGATATTTAACCATATTTATCACGAAGAAAATATCTGATGTTTTTTAGAATACCAATTGTTCAAAATAAGTTGTATTTAATACAAATAGATTAGGTAAAACTGTTCATTAAATACAGCCGCTGACAGTTTTCTTTCATAATAAAGGAAGATGTTTGTCTGTATGTCTACGCAGTTTGTAACGGAAAATGTGTTGTATGAATATGGAATTTGATACACATGTACTTCAGGACCTATACAGATTCACCACTTCGGCATTATATTTTTTAATTTATCGAATCAGCTCTTGTTGTTTTATGCTTTATCCCATTTATATAAATAGACTCTTTAATGACCTAAACTATTGTTGCAGAGATTTCAACTTGGCATCAACGTAAAGAACGTGTTCCAACAAAGTTGAAACAGAACCAGTGGATAATTCCTTCATATTTATTTATTAATACATTGAAATTTATATTTTTACAAGGTCTGATATAAATATGTATCATCACATTCGAAAAAATAATATTAACACAATTCTACAATTAGGCTAAAATTTCTACATATCAGTATTCTAACACAAAATCTTCAATTTCATAAGTAATTTTTATTTTTGCATTGTTCAAGTTATTCCA
Source organism: Amaurobius ferox (assembly GCA_951213105.1). Lineage (NCBI taxonomy): Eukaryota > Metazoa > Arthropoda > Arachnida > Araneae > Amaurobiidae > Amaurobius > Amaurobius ferox. Next base: position 25,524,482 of record OX578145.1, on the reverse strand, counting down.
TTTAGTTATCGGAATGGACCGTCATTGAAGTTCTCGCACTTCAACCGAGATTCGAAATATAATATTTTATTTATTACACGCTCTTCCTGAACTGAAGAAAGTATTATAACTATTGATATTTGAAGCACTGAATATATTAATTAATTTACGTACTAGTAAATAATTACAATAGTAATACAACTAAAGTTTAAGCTTGCAGAAATAGAAACATAACCATTTGATTCAACATAAATCAGGAGCATTTTTAGCCAAAATTGTTTCGCAAATCTATGTTTTCCACGCTTAACCTTTTATAACTTACATTACATATTCCTTGAGAATTGGAAATATATTATCACTAGAGCTTAATTGAATGGAATTACAAATTCTTTGTTAATGTTAACAAATGCTTTTGTCCGTTAAATTACTAAAAATAAGTGTAAAGCGCAACGACAATAAGATTTGTGTCCGCATATCTTTAAAATAAAGAATTAACTCTATTTAATACTTCGTTAAGTTCTAATAACGTTTTTAAAATTCCCATGCTTATAAACTGGAATTATTTCAATTCAATTATCCTAATAATGAAAATAATTGCTTAAGTATTTTAATATCATTATGGGCATTGCTATTTTTCAATTTTGAAATATATCTATATCTGTTGTGAATTTTTAAAGGTAATAAAATCAACTCCACATATACTACTATCGTTTATTCAGCTATGACAATGTTACTATACAGACGATTACAGAAATGTTACTATAACAGAAATGGTACGATCTAGAAAAGTTGTAATTACGTAAAATAGTTAATATATATATATATATATATATATATATATATATATATATATATATATATATATAATGTAATACTATTAAATACATATTATGATACTGGAGTTGATGTTTGATACTAAAACACTTTTAAGAATTTTATGAATTAATTTTAATAATTGAAATTATGAAATTAATTTATGTTGTCTTTTGACTTTTGACATATGTCATAATTTTAAACTGTTTTTAACAGCAATTATTACGAAATAGACAGAACACAATGCAGTTAAATTGTGCTAATGATTCACACATTGACATTACATTTTTACAGTTTCAGTATAATGTTACAGGAACACTGAAATAAGTCTTTCAAGATTAATTTGTAATTCCACATCCTTTTTTAATTATTCCTTCAGCAACATATGCGTAGGATTAAAGTGATTTCCATTTACACTCTAATTAGATTCGTAATTAGAAGATATAAGATAGTCACATTATCTTCACTTCTCAATCAATTTCGAATGAAATTAAAAAGAATAAAATAAATAATAAAGCGTCGTATTATCTTCGCTCAATTATTACAGAAATTAAAATATTTTATTCAGCAATTAATTTATGTGCAATTCTTGATATTTTTATAGTTTTCATAATTGATAATTATATCTTTTGCGAGTTAATTATGAACATTTAATCGCAACACAAAGAATATATTTAGAATATATTTATGTAAAGTAATTCGATATAGCAAATATTGATAAAATGTATGTGTATTTAATTATACGTTTTAAAATTTTCGAATGGCACAGTTTTTAAGGAATGATTTTAAAACATAGATTCCTAAATTTGTGCGCATTTAAGAAAGTAAGACTCAAAATTAAATTTCCATGGAATATAGCATTGAATATCGCATTTTATCTATATGTATTACTATGAACTGCTATATTTTCATTCCAAAAGAAAATTTATTTATATTTTGATATATATAGAGCAATTACATACATGATAAATTTGTAACATTATTTTACTGAATATTATATTATGTGAAAGGGTATATTGACTTTGGTTTAAAATTTAAATTTATTTTATTATTACACTTTACTTGAATGTATTGGATTGATAGCAAGTCGTAACAAGAAAATAAAATGCGGAATTACACGTATTTTTATAAGAACAAACAAACAAATAATGATAACGCTAAAATTTCCTGCCATGAAATGCTTTCAGCAAAAACACTAATCTGATTATTTCTATTTATGTTTCTTCGATCGCACTACTACCTTTTTAGAAATCAAATAAGAAAATACTTTTCTTAGTCGTGTGACCAATAAGAAACAAAAATCAGACCAAACAAAGACCAATAAAAAACAAACAAAGACGGAATATTATTTGCCCAGAACTACATTTCATTTTTTATAAATAAAATAAAAGTTCAGAATCACTGAGAAGAAATGGTGACATTATTTATTTCTCTCTATGAATTTGCATTTATCTTATGAAGTACTTAAAAAGTGAAAAACATGTAAGTCCATAGTGCTCCGATTACCATATGTAGATTTTTTAAGTCATAATTTTATCCATGCAGAAAAATAACGCTCTCACAAACCAATTGCAATAAGTTTTAGGTTCAGCCACGCATACGCTTAGCCACAAATTTGACGATCTTAATGACACATTTAATTGCCACATCTGACAGATTTCGAACAAATCATCTGTATATTGGTCAGAAATGGGCTCTGAAAAATTTGGATATTTCAGTCACATTTGGATATTTCTTCAAAATCGTTTAGAACCTTCTGTTTTCCGGGATATTCTATAGATTTAGGACCAAATTTTGAAGGAGATGGAAGCGTCCAGTAAGAATTTCAACGAAAGGTTATATATCAATTTTCAATTCAAAAATGCCCATTTTTCTTCAAACATCCATTTTTTTAGCTTAGTTATAAAGTTAGTTTAGATGGTAAATTGTATGGATTTAGCATCGCATTCCGGAGGATTAAATATACTAACTGCATATTTCCACTTCTGGCCCAGAAGATATTACTTCCGACACAAAAATTTATATTTTCCTTGTAACATCTATTTCACACAACCAGATATATATAGAGTTTAGATGACGACTGATATGGATTCAACATCAAATAGTAAACGGGACAGAGGGATCACTTATCATTTCCCCTTCCGATGTAATCATTGTCCTTGAAATACCTGTTTAATCTGTTTAATAAGATTAGCTATTGAAATAGTTTATATGATTACTGATATGAATTCAAGAGCAATTTCTTGACTGAAGAGAAGAGTTTACTAATGATTTCTAATTTCTGTTCAAAAATTTTCATTTTCCTTAAAACATTTATATAACATAATTGGCTCTGAATATAGAGTAAATAATTAACTACAGATTTCCACATTCGGTTCTTTTGCACTTCGGATCTGAGGATTTTCTTGATAACATCTATATTTCGTCTCATTATCAAAATTGAGGTGTAGGCACCACTTGCTTCAGTATGAAAAGACATTCTAAATTTCTTGTTATATTATAATTATATCAAATAGATTTCATATCGCATCGTATAAAACAGTAAGTGAAATTACCATTATTGATATTAAATGCTCATTTTTGTACATATAATTTTAGGCTACTAATTAATTCCGAATTCCGTAACATTAATTTACTTAAAAAATCAAAAACACAGAACACGATTTTCTAACAGTATTATTTTCCTCGGATATATTTATTGTATTTAAAAGAAAACTACAAAAGATGAGAAACATTTCTGCTAATTATTCCAGAAACTTGACAAATTTGTTTTCCTCACATTTTGAAAGATATTTAAAGTTGCAAGTTATGCTCGTACGAAAAAAAAATTCTTGATCTATTTTGCACATCTTGCACATCTACAATTAATTTGATTGGGGTCTCAAATTTGAGTATTTTTTCGTTCTGAAGTTGAAATAAATAATTCAGATTGTTTTCAATTAAGGTCTTAAAAATATAATGACAAGTTATACCTTGCTTACACTCGCAATTATTTACTAATGATACTTGGAGAAAAAGTGGCTGAAATGAAATAATTGGCGGTTGGAATATTAGTCAATGGTTATATATCATAAGTTAATTAGTTAATGTCGCAGCATTCGAAATCGGTAAACAAATATTATTATCACTTTCCCTATAGATAATATATTGAATAGAAAAAGTATTGTGTCGGTGTCGAAAATTCGAATTCGAGTTTTTGAAGGAAGAATACATTTCAAGAACTCGAAGCAAACCTTTTTGAGGTGATGTTTATGTGTATGTATGTGTGTGTGAGGGAGTGTATGTGCATGTGTGTGTGGGCATAGCTGCATGTATGTATGTGTATGCGTGCATAGCTGTTTGTATATGTGTGTGTGTGCATAGCTGTATGTATATGAGTGTGTGTGTGTCTGCATATCTGTATGTATATATATGTGTGTATGTGTGTGCATAGCTGTATGTATATGTGCATAGCTGTATGTATATGTGCGTGTGTGTGCATAGCTGTGTGTAAATGTGTGTGTATGTTTTTGGAAATATTATGTTATGAAAGAATTGAGTGTTTTGAACGTAAATTTGTACGATTAAAGAATCGGTAAATAATACATACCTCCAGAGTTTGAACGTAATCGTATATTTTAAGACCCTCGAGTTTTGAAAAATCATTAAGATATCAGAACTTTAAATACTGTTACATAAATAATTAATTTTTGTGCAATTTTACATTAGAGAATGACACAATCTTTAAAACAATAGCTTAAACCGCTCTTGAGATATTTCACATTTTTAAAATCAATCTATCAAAAGATTACATAAAATTAAAAAGGTACGTGACATATGTTCAGTTTGTATATGAATTACTATGAGAGAGATTTGCAAAGATTCTTCTCTTGGTTCTAGTTCGTCCTATTCATGAGAGAAAATATTGTGTGTAATAGTTTTGCATTTTAAAGTCTAACAATGTGACAACAGTTATTAATTATTAGCAATCGAATTTGTCTAAAATTACTGTCTGTCGTCTGCCTGTGGTCGATTACTTTTTTACACTATAGCTGCCACAAATAGTAATGGGTATTCACAAAAGTTTATATCTGACTTTATTATCTAGAAGTTTAGAACTAGATCGATTATTTTGAAATTCGAGCAAAAACTTTGAAATTTATGTAACACATCAGCATAGGAAAAAATAGACATAATTATGCACAAAAGACTTTATTTATACATCAATAATTACGAAACTTAACAGTTTTAATCACTGTAGTGAAAAACAGCCTAGATATATTTTTTGTGCTCTTGACGTCATTAGCTCTTCTCGGAGGGGGGGGAGGGGAGTTTCTCCGTAAGGGGGTACATTCAAAATCTTGTTATCAATTGTAAAAATTTGTCAAGTCTTTTAAAATGGAGGGTAACATACAATAATTGTGATCATTTGGGCATTGTTGTGATCATTTGCGAGGTGCTGATCAAATTAAAGTATGAATATTTATAAAATGAAGATCACATTATCCAGTAGGAATTTATCCCATACTTTTTTAAATATGATTCTGATATGAGGAAGTTGAGTTGAGCCACACGTCAGTAAATTTTATCTTGAAGTCATGGCCGTAAGGTAACTAAATTATTCCGCATAAGATTTGAATCCTCCCTATATTTGTTTCTTTTAGTATACAAATTCCAGCGAGTCCCTTATATTTCCTGCGATTTTCAATTTTATTTGAGAGGGCGGTTCGACAGAAATTTCGGGAGTGTATTTTTGTAAAATGGATTTAATATTTAATATTTAATATTTAATATTATTTGCGATACCATGTTCTTGAAAGCTGCTTACGGGCTTTTGTTAATAAATGGCAAGCTGGCATGAAGGCACCAGACTTCGACAAGAATGCGTCGGAATTTATAATATGGGAGAACAATAATTTATGACATCAGGACATAAATGTTTGTGGACTTGAGGCGGTGAAGGTGACCGACGATGTGGAGTCGACTCCGTGAGCATTAATAGATTAACGAAAAATATACATATTCACAGATGTCCGTGAGTCAATGGGCAAATAGAGGCCTGAGAGCCAATGGGCAGACAGGGCGGAGCTAGTAGATAGCAGTGTGCAACAGATGGACGGATTATAAAATGCACTGCGTTATGGAGATGTAGTTGTAATAAGTTGATCTGTTAATATTGAGAAGCTGATACGTTTGTGAGTGTGGAAGAGGTTAAAAAGTAAAACTACAGATCCAGAAACGGGCGTAGATGCCTACGAATGAACGCCGAATGATGTGCGTAAATGAGCTAAGATAAACCTATTTATTATTATATGTGATGGTAGTATATCTAACTCCAAATCACTTAAAAATAAGGTATATCACACGAACCGCCTTCCATTATAATACTTGGTTAATTAGAAATATTGATCAATGTCGAATATTAATTGTGGATTTAATGATAAGAATATTTAAATATAAATGATAATTTTAATCACTGTTAAATTTGAGTATAAAGTGTCTCTTCATTTTGCAAGGTTAAATATTTAAGTGAATATGTGGATGTGTGTTAATCAATTTTGAATTTAGTATGTTTCAATTGAGTTAACATTGGAGGACACACAATAGTGGGTTATGCGACATAACCAGTGTACTTGCTTTCGTCCACAATATGAATGATATTTATAACTCACACCACACTTTTAATGTTTTTAAAAGTAAATAATTTAAATTTAAAACTTATATTTTTTATTTTATTGTGTATTCCAATATTCAATTTCCAGCACAATTTTCGAACGGTACAGATAATTCTTTCAGATAAATTGAAGATTTCTGCTGGTAAAAACAGAGCGGTGTTCAATATCTCCAAAATTGAATTGAATGAGAAGCAACTAATTTATTATTACAAAACTCTTATTTAAGAGGGGCAAAAATATATTTCTAATAAAGAGGATACACTTGTGTTAAACCCGTTTCTTACGATAATTGTATTTTTACCAATTAAAATATCCTGTTGTATGAGCATTAGAACATTCAAAGTAATCGGCCATCTAAAATTAATTTGTAATTCCAAATTATTTGTTAATTAATCCTTCAGCAACAGAAACGAAGGATGAAAGTTATTTCCACTTACTCTCTAATTATACTCGTAATTGATAAATTGTTTCCTGTTCACCCTCTGTTTAAATTGTAATGAAATTAAAAAAAAGAAGAAGAATGATTGTGTTGCATACACTATGTTCAATTATTTAGAAATATATATGTTTTGCTGTGCATTTAATTTAAGTGTAATCATTGGTATTTTTAGAATTATGATAACTCATAATTATATCCGCATTAACCTGATTTTAAAAATTCAATTATGACTTGCATTTCTTTGAAAATAATAATTGATATTTCAAAAGATTGTTTTTATACAAATAATGTATTATTAAGATATTAAAGCACAAACTATAAGCCGCGGATTTTAATTATACTTTTTATGGATTCGAATTTGGAAAATTTTTAAAGGGAATCCAAACCACTAATTAAAAAATAGGGGCGCATGTAAAAGGGGATTGGGGAGTACTCCTTATTGTATAATTTAATGCACATGAGATAGATACTACATTGTATTTATGCGTATAATTCCATTGACTACTATGTCCTTATATGATACAGAGTTATTTGTCTTTTTTTGCATACACATTCAAAGCACGTTGTAACAGGAATGAAAATGCCTAAACATACTTCCGTGATAACGTACTGTATACCATTAAAACGTGATACAGTTTGTATGTACTAGATACACTCTAAGACAAAAAATTCGACGCACCAAGAAATAATTATCCAAATGAGACAAAATTTGGTAGGTAAGTCACTTGTGGGCGAAACTGCTGCTTATTAGTTTTGGGTACAATTTGGGATAAAAGAGCCCGTTTTAGCGAAATGGCCCTCGAAAGACTCTAGCTGAAAAACTAATGGACCGAATTTCACAAAAATCGGTAGATAAGTCACTTGTGGGTCACCCTGGTGCTGATTAGATTTTAGTATGATTCGAAAAAAATAACCTGTCTTTTTTTGCAAAATGGCTCTCAAAAATCGACAAAATCTAAAATAAAAAACTTCGTCTGTTCAAATCTATTCATTAAATGCTTGTTTTATACGTAATTTCTAACGATGAAAGGAGTAAAACCAATCCCTTTACACTAGGACTAGCCGTTCTCGAGATATTTTAGTTTTTTAGTATTTTATTTACGCCATCTTTGAAATTAAGTCCAACTACCCAATGGGAAAGAAAATTGAATTAAAAGTAAATTAAATTTAATTAAAATAAAAAGAACGTGGATATAAGGCTGCAGGGAAAGACATGTGCTGCCCACATGAGATTTTTACTTTCCCTGCAATACATGGTAATATATAGGGACAGTACTGGAATCATACCGACAATCTCAACTCGAGTTTTTGACGGATCTACACGTTTTGAGACCAATAGAATACGAAAAAACTAAACTATTTTTAGCGTGACGTCTGTGTGTGTGTCTGTATGTGTGTCTGTGTATGTGTCTGTCTGTGCAATTTATGTATCCACTCTAACTAAAATACTAATTGACCAAATTTCACAAAATTTGGTAGATAAGTTACTTGTGGGACACTCTGGTGCTGATTAGATTTTGGTACAATTCGGAAAAAAATAACCTGCTTTATTGTACGAAATGGCCGCAGAAATTGTCAAAATCTAGAAAAAAAATACTACGTATGCTGAAATGTATCAATTAAATTCTTGTTTTATGAGAAATTTTTGACGAGGAAATGAATATAACACACTCCATTATACTTTAGGACTAACCGTTCTCAAGATATTTGAGATTTTTTGCTTTTTTCTACGCCGCTATCGGAAAAATGTCCAATTACCAAATAAAAACAGAAATTGAATTTAAAATGCAAATTTAGTGTTATTTGGTGCAATTAAACTCAATCTAATGAAGTATTAAAGAAATAAAGTAAATATGAACTTGAATCTGTAGCGAAAGTCATGTGTGCCTATATCAGGATTTTACTTCCCCTGCAATACATGGTAATGTATAGTGAAAGTATTGGAATCATACCGAAAATCAAAACTCGAGTTTTCGAAGGATCAGCACGTTTCGAGAACTCTAGAATACGATAAAACCGATTTTAGCGTGACGTCTGTGTGTGTGTTCTTATGTCTTTACAGATTTTGTATCCACTTTAACTAAAAAACTAATTGACCGAATTTCATAAAATTTGGCAGAAAAGTCACGTGTTGGCGAATCTGGCCCTGATTAGTTTTGGGTATGAATCGGGATAAAAGAACCCGCGTTTGTTTCGGGGAAATGGCCCGCAAAAATTGCCTATATCCACTCTAGCTGAAATACTAATGGACCGGATTTCACAAAATTCGGTAGATAAATCGATTGTGGGTCACCCTGGTGCTTATTAGATTGCTCTACGATTCGAAAAATATAACCTGTCTTTTTTTGCAAAATGGCCCACAAAAATCGTCAAAATCTAAAATAAAAACTACGTATTCTCAAATATATCCATTTTATGCTTGTTTTATAAGTAATTTTTAATGAATAATAGAATAAGACCAATCTCATTACACTAGGACTTGCCGTTCTTGAGAAATTTTAGTGTTTTCTTATTTTCTTTACGTCACCTTTAAAAATAAGTCCAGTTACCAAATGAGAACGAAAACTGAATTAAAAGTAAATTATATTTAATTAAAATGAAGACAATGTGGATATAAGTCTGCAGCGAAAGTCATGAGCTGCCCACATCAGATTTTTTATTTAGAAAATGAAATCACATGTAAGGGTATCAAACAGTATTCGGATCCAAAAAGAGCATTCATTTAATCAAGATAGAGATAAAGGAAATGAAAATTAAAGCAAGTTAACTATAACGGTTTCTAAAAATTATTGAAAAGAATCGATAACAAAAATATACATCTGAGACTAATACGTCAGGGACTGATGCATCAGGGGCCGATTATGTTTTTTCGGGGCCCAGTACTCATAGTAGAGGACTTCATAATTTTGGACACTTCCGGTACCCAACTGAAATAAAACACTATAATTCACGAATCATCACTATTTTGTATTTTACAATAACAGTGCATCCATTATGGACCGATTGAAGAGAACCAATTCCCATTCCTAGCGAACATTTTTCAATCAACATATGTGTTCTGTGAGCTCTTTCAGTTTGTATAACTTTTATTTAAACAATGAAATCAAATGTAAGGGTATCAACAGTGTTCGGATGCAAAAAGGGCATTCATTGAATCAAGATAAAGATAACATAAATAAAAATTAAAGCAGATAACAATAGCGGTTTCTTAAAAAGATTGAAAGGATCGATAACGAAAATCTACCTGCTGCATTAGGGGTCGACTACTTTTTCCCGGAGCAGAAGAAAACATTCAGGGCCCAGGACTCACAGTAGTGGACTGAATAATTTTCGACACTTTTCCACCCAGCTTAAGTAAAGCACTAAAGTTGAGGAATTATCAGGATTTTCTATTTTGCATTTACAGTGGGCGATGGAAGAGAAGTCCATCCTCTATTCTTAACGAGGCGAAATTAACATTTGCATGAATTTTGTGATCCCTTTTACTCGAAAACTACAATACGTAGGGTGATGAAATTTTACTTACGTGAAATTGCACGCTGATTTATAGAAACACAATTTCGATGAGGTCAAAACTTTCATTTTTAAACTGCTCATGCTCACTAAGATTCAAACCAAAGAAGTAAACAACAACTTTTAAACAGCTGTTAAAATCGTGTGCACTTGCATGCATTGTGATTTAAACTTGCTCCTGTATATTAAATACGGTTTTGCAAAACGTACGTTTTTAAATATGTTATTTTCATTTCATTGCTTTCCTGTATTCAAATTTGTTTAATTTAATATTCAAATTTAAAAACAATGGTATGCTCTGCTGTATTTAATTCTCAAGTATATACACCTTGGTGTATCTGTCTATCCTGGGTAAAGCTGCTACAAAATATTGCCGAATGTAATTCAATCACGGATAAATATTTCAATTCATATGATATAACCACGAAGCTTTAAGTAATGTATGTCATCATATACTGGTAGTTAATCAATGATGTGGGCGATCCGTTTCGTACGTAATGCAGTGATCATACTTCTTTCACAGCAAATTTATGATATAACCATGGAGCTTTGCGTAGCGTGTGACATCAGATACTGAAAGTGAACCATGATATGGGCAGCCCGTTCCGTACGTAATGCAATGATTATACTTCTATCACAGCGTATGACTAGCCTTTTTCTCCGGCCGTAACGCTTGGAAAAATTCTTGCGACAAAGTTTGGCGGCATATTGCTTACTTCGCGAGTTTTTTAATGTTGCCAAATTGACGAAAATGTCCGCAAATTGATAAAGATGACAATTAATCACTGTAAATGACGACTAATTTGTGACAATTCAGTATCTTGGGAAGAACATACTAAATGGCCATAAGAATAAACCATTTCGTAAACCTTCGTTCGTACGTAATGAATGATTGGCGAAAATTTTGGCGAGATGTCGGAAACTTGGCGCTTTTTTTTAAATATTATCAGATTGACGAAAATTTCGCCAAATTGATAAAAATGACGCTAAATGTGAGACAGTGCTTTGTAAATTTTTCCAGTTCTGAAATATTGAAATTAACTTTTTATATTTCGAATTTCATAGTTATTTGTTAACTTAAGTATTATTTAGATATATTTCACAGCTCGCATCCTATAAGCAAGTCAGTTCAAAGCCCGGATTTTTTCTTGTTAGTAAACATAATACTTTCAATACATTTGTTGTCAAATATATGTAACAGACCAAAAACATTTAGTAAAATTTAGCACACGATTCAAATATTAATTTATTTTTTACAACCCCAAATTAGCCTTTTTGAATTAATTTCTAATTCTAAATTCGTTTCTTAATTAAGCCTTCACCAACAGAAACAATGGATTAAACTGATTGTCAATTACATTCTAATTAGAATTAGCAAAGAGAAGTTAAATTCTGTTTATTTCCCAATCAATTTCTAATGAAATTAAAAAAAAATGAATTATGATGGGTAAAGCATTATTTTAATCCAATTATTGCTCAAATTCAAATACTTCTCTTAGCATAAAATGTATGTGAAATAATTTAATATTATATAATTTTGATAATTTATAATTATATCCGTTGATATTTAATTTTATAAATCAATTCATGACATGTAATACTCATAGGCGGACTGTAATTCCAAACAAACATATTTGTGAAAAGTAATATGATATATTTAAAATAAATTTGTGAACTCACATATAATGTATACAATCATTTAATTGTATTGATTGTATTATTTATTTCGATTGGCCCAAATTCTTCCTTTATATTCGAAGAATTATTTTGACCACTGAAATACTTGGTCACGGATACATTTAGCGAACGAAACATCTGATTTTAGACATCGAGATACCTGGCAAAGCATCGAAAAATCTGGAGAATAAGTGCAATATCTATCGAATAACTGAAACAACTGGTGAAACACAGAAACACATGATTATACTGAAAAACATAGTGTTCATTTCATATATCATGTAACAGTGCAGAGGGGGTAAGACCAGTAAAAATGTCTGCCGTTCAGTTTTATGTTATCACATGTCTTGTTCAAGGTGTCATTTCTCAAGGTATCGTTCCAATAGTGATTACGTCATAGCATTATCTGTTCCTAATTATTTTGGTTACTAGGGGCAGATCTCAATTATTTTTGATCGAGTACAGTATTTTTAAGATTCTGTACCATGTAGTACGGAATATGTTTCAATCCAGGGGCAATACTTGAACTTCCACAGGAGCTGTCTGCTGAGAATCCTGATTCAGATACTGGTCATAAATAAAAAGTTTATAGGTAACTCGTAGGATACAAGAATGGGCTAACATTTCTAGATAATTAACACATTTATATACAAGCACGGAGTAAACAAGTATATACAGTAAATAGCTCGATAACTTTCTTACAAGAACACTACACAACTGCAGTGAAACAGCTATTAAATGCACCACTAATTTCACAAAAGAGTCAAAACTATTCTCGAAACGTTAATGTACTCCACAAATCAATGTAGCTGACATCATGTAAGCTGCTCCAACTGAGTGACGGCTCCTTTTATATATTATAAGTAAAAACTCCCAGTAAGGATCAGTAACTAGTAGAATGCTCGTCATTTCAAGAAGGCTATTGAAGATTCAAAATGCCGCTAAATATCGCCCAATTGGAGGTAAATAACCAAATCTGACACCCTAACCGACATAATTGAAAGGACAATCCTAGATTCACGCAATATGAATGGCTGCATGTACGCTTTTTTTTCCCTTTTGGATTCCAAAAGAGCTTCAAATAAAGAGGCATCTTTCATGTTCATGACAAAATTCCCGGGCATATATTTATGACGTGGAAATATTTTTCTAAATTATTATCTGAGCATCTTGTGATCGATGAACGTCGTAGTATACGGTAAATAAATTCCCTACTGTAAATAAATTCCCTACGGCAAATAAAGGAAAATTATTTAGGAAAGAAAGACGGCGAAATTATGGGCCAATTTATAAAATAGGAAAGCTTTTTCTGGACCCGGGCAAAATTGATAAGATGAATAATATCGGCCATTACGTGAACATAAAATAACTACGGTATGTTTAGAACTTGCTAAATACTATAGGAAATATATTTCCAATTGGGCGAATATTCTGTAACAGTATCATTGTTACAGAATTTGACGAAGAAAATAGTTTCAAATGAAAAATGGGTGTGAGTGATCCCACTGCCGAAGGTGAAGAACAAACATTACAAATTATGAAAGACACTTAGTAGGAATACCATTTTCTATACTAGTACCCAACTGGTTTCGACACATAGGATATGGAATTTATTCAAATAAAATAATAAAGATTTTGATAGCAAAATGAATTATATATATAAACGGTGCTATACGTTTTATTCTATTAGTTTAAATACGACCATCAGATATACGAGTAACCATCTGTTTATTTTGGGCAAAATGTTTTTTTTTTTAATTCATATATTTCCGAATGTGTTTAAATTATTGCTGCAATGAAGTAAAAAATGGTTTGGATACAACGTTCGCTAATATTTCAGCGTTTTTAATTCCATATATGTTGAATCAAAATTACATCAAGAAATCAACAATTCAAAATCATGAAATATTTCCTAAGAAATATATGGGCTAAAGTCAAAAAGGGTAACCCCCTCCTCTCTAAAAATGAATGTTAAAGAAAATAAAAAAGACTGATCTGGGTAGCACGTATATACACACAAACACTGTGCAGCACAGGACAGTGTTTTTAACGTTGAATTGTATATTTTTCGCTTTACCAGAGGATAACATGCAAAATTATTTCGAAGTAACCAATTACCGTATATGTCACGTTAGGGTTATCTAAATCAATTTGGATGAAATTTTATCAATTTGGTAACAATTTTATCAATTCTCGTAAATTTCGCAACATTTGAAAAAATCCCCAGATTGGCGATATTCTCAGTTCGTCGCCAAAATTTCGTCAAACATTAAAGACGGAGAAATAGGATATTCTTATAGTAGACCAGCAGTATACCCTTTTTCGTAATAATATAAATGCATTTAAACTTCACAATAATATGCAAATTCCTATAGTATTTTAAACGACATTGTTATTCAAAATATGCTATTAAAATATTTAATTTCATTCTCATAAAAAAGTATAAGAATCTCTGTTCTCTCGCTATTCCTACTGATCTTCACAGAGAGATGGGGAGAATAAAACATCCCGGTTCCGTTTGTAAACAAGTTTACAAAAAATATTATGTTGCAACAAAGTAACAGGGATTTTCAAGGCGATCGAATTTAGTTTTAAAAAACTTTAAAATTTCGTTTATTCTCGTGTCATTTTATCAATTTGGCGACATTTCCGTTATTTGACGATTATCTGATCACTTTGGTGACATTTAAAATTTCGCCCAGTTTGTCACTATGTGGAACGGTTGAATTAATAAACAAATGCTAACGAAACCTCAATACAATACTATCTTTTTTCAAAGCACAATTAAATTCATTGATTTGGGGGAGAGATGTTACGGGTGGAGAAATAACTCATTCTTACAGTAGATAAATTTTTGTTGAACAATTGCTAGGCATCAAGATACAAAACTATTACCTTCTATCTTGGAAGGAACAAACTAAATCCACGAGAATGATGTTAATAAATTGATCGCCTAATATTATATATGAAAAGGAATATTTCACATTAGTTGATACTTCTTTTAATTTCATATAATCTTTTAATAAATTTATTTGAAAAATGTGCAATATCTGGAGAACGGTCCATCATAGCATTCTAAAGTTTATGACAATCGTCTTCTAATGTAAAATTACATAAGAAATGATTATATGAGTAACTTTATGGAATGTGGGTGTCGGAACATCTGATGGCGTGAAAAAGCAATAGGCTTCCAGTATTCAACGATAGCAAATTTTGTACCAAATTTCGTTCGAATTGCTCTATTTGTTCGTGAGATATCGCCTACACACAAACACACACACACACACAGAGAGAGAGAGAGATAACCTCAAAAACGTTCAATTTGCATTCAAGGATGTTTGTAACGTGCCCTCTCGTTGACAACTCGAATTCACATTTTCGACCCCGTCATAATACTATCCTTATACAATATACTATGTATAGTATAAGGAAAGTAATATAACATATTACATAAAACGTAATATTTTTACCGTTGTTATATATACATGGAAAGAGAGTACATGCAAAATTTAGCGCTTATTTTAAATCGAAATTGAAATACATTACAAAAAATTATAAATGTATATTTGACTTTAATAAGTTTTATACTATAAAAGAAGTTAAATTTTTCTTCATCACAAAAAGTTTCTACCAAATGGATAAAACACACCTTTCGTGCTGAATGTAACACATTGCGTGAGACATAAGCATTGAAATTTGTGTTCACTCACCTCTGCTCACATTAAGAATGATTTATGTTTTTGAGTCGCTTCCAAATCTTTAAGATCACGAAACTTTGGTATGTAATTTATATTTCCCTACTAAGTTTACTTTAAAATGATATTGTACGAAGTTGTAATGATAACAGGAAAAAATATTTTGTAACTTAATTATTGAATGTTTATAAAAAGTTATACACACGTAAAAAAATGTAACCTAAAATATATATTCTGGAATAACATATTTCTTTATTTTGAGTATACATTTTAAAGTATCTAAACGTTTGAATCAGACATAACTATCAAAGCCGTGATTTAATTTCTGAATATTTCAAAGCTAATATTGGCATGGAATATTTCTGTGATATGTTATTTCAAAATGTGCTTCAAGATAATAGTCCATTTATATAAATACTTCGTTCCCATTTCCTTACAACTTTTCATTTCTCCTTTATGAAGCATTGGAATATGCATTTCAGCTACATATATATTAACAATTATTAGAAGCTAGATTCACTTAAAATTTAAATTTTTTAAAAGAAAACATCCACACATTATAAATTGAAAATATTTAAGTTCATGTATGTTAAGTAAGCAAAGGAACTCTGAAATATAAAATGTTTTAACAGCTTCTAAAACTCCGGTTAAGTTTGAACTGTTTTAAAAGCCAAGAAGTCATTTACAACCTAAATAATTCAAGTATTGTAAACTAAACAAATACATTTGAAAATTTAAATTTTTGACAGATTTGTTTTTTGATTGTCGTTGTGTGTTTCGAAGTTTATCAGCTCCAGTGGTTACGTCTGTGTTCTGTTAATTGATTTTCAGTAAATTAACTTTCTAGTGAAAACAGTCATTATTTAAATTAATGTGTTAAACCCTTGTTTATTCAACAGGTATATTGAATTTAAACTGAAGTATCGTTTGCTTACTGCATCTTCATTATCAATCAGAATATTTCAATAGTTTCAATTTTCAGTTTTGAATAGGAACTTTCTCTCTTATACGCGCTGTTGCAAGAAGCATATGTACCCTTGAAAACATTAGCTACAGCCGTGAAACTCAGCATACATGAGGGCCATTTCCTCTAAACGGGCCTTTAAATTTTTCTTGTTGCGGTATTTTTTTTCTATTTTTCAACCAGTTTTCTGCATTATATTTTAACATGGGTGGTTGAAACTAAAAAAATAGTAGCAGTGATTATTTTGGAGAAATCATATAGAAAATGCAAATTTTTATTTTCAAGACAAGTAAATACAGCATGACAGGGGAATGACACTTAATATAGGCAACTGCTTTGTTCGTATGTATATTTTAAATATCATTAGAAAAATAAAAATAATATTTTGCTTTAATTGCAATCCTATATTTAAAACTAAGTTCTTATTTGCTTTATCTTCTAAAAAGAAAATCTAGTTTAAATGTAATTCATCTGTTCTAATATCATTCTCTTGTTTACTAAGACGACAGGTGAATGACGACAGGAGAATGACATTTCATGTCATTTTATTTTCTGAGTATTTGAGTTCCATGTACATTAAAGTCTAACTTGATATTCAGTTTGCTACACTAACTAGGCACACATATGTGTTCATATATGTTAAAAAATATATTTCCTTTTATAATCTGAGAATAATTAATGACAGGTGAATGACAAGGAATAAAAGTTCTTACCAAAAATTGTTCAGTTTTATAATATTTCACTGCGCAGAATGATAGTTAGTACATAGCCAAACTCTTGAAATAGTGAATATGAACTTTAGTAAAAAATAATACTACTTTAATTATATTTTATTGCCATCTATGTGCAGAAGGAGGTATTAACATTTAAAGAAGGTTACTGACAAAAAAAGCCAGGGGATAGTTGTTTAAAATGAATTTAAATTATTGATCTAATGCATTGTGGATATTTTATTACTGTTTGTATGTTAAATTGTCTACTTTAACATAAAACAACACCTTAAAAGAAAACTAGAAAATGAAGGATTGTAAATGAAGTTGTAATTTTATTGTATATTTTCTTGATATTTAAAATGCCTTTAAATTTCAAAACAAAGAATACACATGTTTTATTGAAAGAAAATGGCAATTATATGCTAGTTTATCTAAAGTAATAAAAGGGAATGTTTGTTTGTTTGTCTGTTTGCTTGTTTGTCTATAGCGCCAAATTTAGACAACATGAAGCTATAGAATTTGCTTCGGCGATTATACTGCTCCAGAGAGAAAACATATTGTCGAATAGTTTTAGATTGAAATCATTTTTTTTAATGTTGAAGATCAATTTTGAGCGCTTTTTATATAAATGCGATCCGTAGCAATCGAAAATAGTATAACTGTGTTTCTAACCCATTACAATCGGAAAGATCTAAGAGCGATATTTTCAACTAGCTTTTAATCGAATCCGTATGACAATTCTTTCAAATTAAAAAAAAATTATAATAATAAATGTTTGGAAATTTTGAGACTCTCAAGGACAGGAGTTATATAATTACCCAGATGAGGATGAAAATACCCTATGTAAACGTCTAGCGAAGATAAATGTATCGAGAAAAAGGTGTTTCATAATAAATATAGTAGAATTTGTTCAGAGGGGAGACAACAACCGAAATCGTGTCCGTCTCCTAATCATCAGAAAATAAAATCACTTCGTTCCAAGTATAAACTCCGTAGACTCAAAGAAAATGTCAAGTTGGATAAAGGTGCGCCTCGAGAGGGGCATGACCTTGAATTTGAGAAAATGCGTTTTATGGGATGGATGGGTGAGTGGATGAAGGGAAGCAGAGAGGACGATAATTCACAAACGCCAAGCTGGGATATGAATACAGATAGAAGTCAGCTTATATTCGAAAAACGAAGCTGAAATGTGAAGGTCAATGATTCAAGAAACTAGTTTTGTAAAAACTATAGGATTCAATTGCCATCTGGTGTTATTAAAAATATGAACTGTTCCAATTCTACGTTGCTCATTGGCATGACTAAGCTCTAGCAGTCATTCGCATCGCGTAGTGAATATGCATTCGTGGGACGGAGAAGGGAGAATCTATACTTTGCGTATACGCATCTGAAGGGTTTTTAACTTCCCTAATTAATATTACATGATATAATACGACATTTATCTTCATGGACGTGCAGTTCGAGATTTTCCGCCTTGAACCATAATAAATATAGCATACAAAAGTATGAACATCTGTAGAATTGTAGGGGAACATGCTGAAATACACCGTTTTTCGATTTTAAATTTAGTTTGGCTTGAAAAACTAACGAAGCGAGTTATTTGGTTGGCTAACGTAGCGAGTAGGCAGCAGAACCCTAGTGCAAAAAATGTATACCAGCTTTCTTGCAGAAACCGTAGCTACGTATCCTGTTATCCTTTAACTTTTGGCATTTATTCTCTTTAGCGGTTACGTAAAAATAATAAAAGACATCTGGAATTAGGTTAAATTCCCTCGTAATTGGATTTCCAGAAAACCGTACGGTAAAGGTCAATAGTGGGGGGTGGGGGATGAAAAGTCTTATCGGAAAGGGATAATTAGTGTAAGGCGGTCACTAATCAAGATTGTGCTGTTCTTCGAATAGTTATATGCCTTTTAGAACTAAAAGTAAGGGGGGTGGAATGATTATAATACATAAACAAATTTAAACAATAATACATTCTTAAATAAATGTATACCAATATCTAATCGATTATACATATAATTTTCAATTTATTCATAATATTTTTCATCAAATTTTCCCAGATTTTTTTAAATTTAAATAAAAATGAAAGTAAAAATTTAAATAAGGGATTCCAATTAAATATATGATCATTGAATTGTAAAACAATCATATTTCCCATGAAAAATACTATAATACATGAAAAATACTATAATACATGGAAAATACTATAATACATGGAAAATACTATAAGTACTATAATATATTATCATGTACTTATACACGAACACCGTCAATGCATTTTAAATCTGGGAACATGTATGTAAATGTAGGTCACATGCGGATGTGCGCAAATTACGTTGGTCATGGAAGGTATACATGATCGAAATGCCGATATAAGAATGCTGTCGGTGGGTTTTTTTTCGAGTAAAGTGGAACAAAACGACAGATTTGTCTTCTTTTGAAAAATTAGTTTTGTCGAGGCTCGTATGGCAGGAGCTACGATTGTCGGAACAGAACAACTCTTTGGCTTCTCGAAAGGTTAAATATCCAAAATGTTTAACTGTTTTAAACAGAACCCCCAGTCGCTGTCTAACGGAACTGTGGTTTGAAACCAGTCAATCAAGCCTGTGGTTGGTGGCGTCTTAGACTTTAGACGACTTGTACGGCAGACATGGAATCTAATGTACAGCAACTGATGTATAGACTTCAATGAGGGCACACCCAACCGATCGCGACTCAAAAAATGAGCAGGAAATCGCAGCGAATCGGTGTAGCAAATCGCATGCCTGAGCGGAAACCTCTCATTTCAGCAGAGTCTAGAAATGAGTTACAGTGGTACAGGGAACGACGTCACTGGACATCCGATGATGGGAGAAAATTCTAAGGTCGGACGAACCACGCTACTGTTTTGTATCGACGCAACGGTTTTGTGTCAAGCCCTATTTTGTACCGACGGGAGGCAAAGAGTGTGGCATGTTCCTTATGGAGTCATGAACTCATCTTGCCTTGTTCGCTCAGTTCAAGGTTGTGGTGGGGCATGTTCTGCTGATTTGGTACAGGTCTTCATGTGTGTCTGGAAGGTCAGATGCTATCCATGGAGTACTTCAATATTATTTACGTTCGTGTTCATCCCGTAATGCTGTATTTCCCCCAAAGACGACGGGGTTTCATGGACCTTAATGCTACCATCCACCGCGCAGGAACCGTGCAACAGTGGTTCACGCAGCAGAACTCTGACTTCTATCATATACACTGGCCATCGTAAAGTCCAAATTTAAACCCTATCAAGAACGTTTTGGATATGTTGGAAAAACACAGCCAAAAATAATCTCCTCTGTCATCAACTGTACAGGATCTTGCAATCTGCTTGTCTAACGCATGCAATCCTCTTAACTTAAATACACTTCAGCACCGTGCAGAATCCTTGTGTAACCTCATACGTTCTGTAATTCGTGCTAAGTATGGTCCAATAAAATATTAAATCTGGGTTTTTAGTTCACTGGGTGCTGTGTGTGAATTCCCCGATTTAAAAAATTTCCTTATGACATTGCTGCAATTGAGTTTCTTAGAAATCGTGTTGCAACGGTTTGATATTTTTCAAATTAAATATAAATGTCAAATTTGTCAAAATAATAATTTGAGAAAAATGTAAACTTATCAGTATTAAATCTTTGGCGAAAAACGAACCTTGTAGTTCTCAGGTCTAGATAAAATTATTATAGCAAATAAACAATGTGTTAGGCTTTAATCGAACGTAGAATCAAATAGATGGGTCAATTTCTAACATAACATAGTTTTGAGTTAATGTATATATACTTTCTACTGTGTCTTCTTCCTGCACGGTAACACATAAATTGCCTCACTCATATATTACTTCCGGGATCAAAGCCAAAAAAAAAGCCCAGATTGAGCAAGTCCCATACCCAACCAGTGATCCTCATGCACAAAATGGACGACCGATCTTCCGAGAAGAGAAATGACACCACCGCACATCCAGGCCAACGGCCGTACCGTGCTGATAACACCGGTTCTCGTTAGATCACCGAAGTCAAGCAGCATCGGGCGCGGTTAGTACTTGGTGGGTGACCACCTCGGAACACCGCGTGCTGTTGGCCATCTCGGGTGCGGTATCCCCGTGGTTTGCGCGCTAGATTTGCACGCTACCACAAATGCCGCCGTGTTCATGCGGAGTACGATCACGTTAAACATGTGGGTCCGTAAGTCCTTCCGAGAGGTTGGTGGTAGGGGAAGGAGGGTACGGTCCCTGTGGATGCCTCCCCCACTGGGTTCCGGTCTAAACTGGGTGGCACTTCCCGGCCGTCCATACAGTTACCTTACACCATTCTGGTAGGTCGGACGGTCTGGGTCTCAACAACAACAACCACCGTACATCCAAAAGTTTTGCTATATTCAAAATATCGATTCTGAGAGGATTCAATGCTGAATGACAGAGTACGAAAGGTTGAGCTGCATACAGGTATAATGCAGAAGCTGTTGAGCTGCATACAAAAAAAAATAGCGGTATTTGAATTTGTCTATTGCTTTATTACTCTGAGAATATTAATTGCTAATTAAAATTTCGAATACTGCAATATGTTTTTTTAGACAATGAACTCCAAGCTCAACTAAATGAACAATGAACTTAACTAAAAGCAAAATTAAGCTGAAAAAATTTCCTAAATGCAAAAACGAATATGGCATGTTATTAACTATGGAATGTTTAAAATATTATACACACACTTGTATAAATTATTTATACTGATCTAATGTGTGGTTATGTCTAAATATTTATTTTATGTATTTTGATTTTCAGGTGATATAGAAATAGGCCAAGTTTAATTTAACAATAGCGCAAATATACTTTTAAAACTGAAATGAAAATAAAAAACATTCAAATTATTCAGTTTTGTTTAACTAATCTATAAATAGATTGGAGATTTTATCAGTAACTAGCTGAATACCCGTTGAAAATCAACGATCTTGTAATAAGCAACCTCCTGAATAATGTAATTTTTTAAATAATTCGCGTTTAACATTTAATCGGAAAATAGAATATTTTGGTGTGCAGAACCCTCTACTGAAGAACATATTAGAAACCATAAATTGTACACTTCTTCCTTTCGAACTATCTACCCATACATAAAATTAAAGTATCTATCTCATCCCGAAGCATGCTATATTTTACCATTTCTACATTCGAATATCTTTCTGTAGAGCACAGCCATAAATGAGCATTTAGGAAAAACTCTATTCGTCTTGGGTATTTTATCAGATGATTGGCCCATATACCAAATATCAAGACACTATCACATTTCAAAAGAAACGTGTATAACTTATTCGAAAAATCGAACATTTTGGTGTGCGGCACCCCCTAAAGTAGCAACTACTGGAAATCTGAAATTGCACTCTTTCTTCCTTTCAAACTATCTACCTGTACACCAAATCTGAGATCTTTATCCTATTGCAAAGTATGCTTTTAAAACTATTTCCCCTTTCGAACGTTTTTCTGTGTAGTATGCCCTCAAAAAACATTTTTGAAAAAATGTATTCATCAAATGTGTTTATCAAATGATTAGCCCATATACCAAATTTCAAGCTGCTATCACATTGTAAAGGAGGCGTTTTTTGTTTGTTCGTCAAATCGAATATTTTAGTGTGCGGCACTCATAACAATAGCAAATGTTGGAACACTGAAATTGCACACGTTCTTCCAATGTAACAATCTACCCGTACACCAAATTTGAAGTCTCTATATCATCGCGAAACATGTTTTTTCTATCATTTCACATTTCGAATGTTTTTATGTGGAGTACCCACTCCCATTAAATGAGCATATTTGAAAATCTCCATTATTCTTGAATTTTCTATCAGATTATTCCCCCATATATGAAATATAAAGCCAGCCTCTTGTAGCCTCTCAAGTTTTAAAAAGAGCGTTTCTCCTTTATTCCGAAAATCGAATATTTTGGTGTGCTGCACCAGCTAAAGTAGAGAATATTAGAAAACTAATATTGTACACTTTATTCATTCCAAAGTATCTACCCGTACATCAAATTTGAAATCTCTATGTCACCCCGAAGCATGTTTTTTATCATTTCATATTTCGAAAGTTTTTCCCTGGAGCACCGCCTTAATCGAACATTTCCGATAAACTCTATTCTTCTTGGGTGTTTTCATTAAATAATTAGCCCATATACTAAATTCCAAGCCTCTATCAAAATTTTAAGGAGTATTTTCTCATTTATTCGGATAATCGAAAATTTGGGTTTTCGGCCACGCCTAAATTAGAAAATATTGGAAAACTGAAATTACACATATTCTTTCTTCCGAACTATCTACTCGTACACCGAATTTGAAGTCTCTATCCCTTCCCGAAGAATTGTTTTTTTGTCATTTCACCTTTCGAACGTTTTTCTCTGGAGCACACTCTTCAACGAACATTTTTTAAAAACTCTTTTGTTTTGGGTGTTTTCATCAAATGATTCGCCTGTATACCAAATATAAAGCCTCTATCATATTTTAAAAGGGGCATATCTCCTTTATTTCGAAAATCGAACATTTTTGTGTGCGGCACCCCCTTAAGTAAAAAATATTGGAAAATTGAAAATGCACACTTTCTTCCTTTCAAAATATCTACCGTACACAAAATTTGAAATCTATATCTTATTGCGAAGCATGTTTTTTAAACAATTCACCTTTCGAACGTTTTCCTCTGGAGCACCCCCCCCCCCCTTGAACATTTTTGAAAAACTATATTCGTCTTGGGTGTTTTCATCAAATGATTAGTCCATAAACCCAAATTCAAGTCTCTATCAAATTTTAAAGAAGCCGTTTCTTATTTATTAGGAAAATCGTACATTTTTGGGTGCAGCACCCACTTAAGTAGAAAATATTGTAAATTTGAGATTTCACACTTTTTTTCTTTCTAACTATTTACACGTATACCAAATTTGAAGCTCTATCTTATCGTAAAGCATGTTTATCTTTAATTTCACTTTTCGAACGTTTTGCTGTGGAGCACCCCCTCTAGAGAATATTTTCCAAAAAATCGATTTTTCCAGGGTTTTTTATCGAACGACAGAGCCGTGTACCAAATTGTAAGTCTCTATCTATTCGGAAAGTGCTTAAAAAGGCGTGACAGACAGACAGGCAGACGGACAGTCGGATACTTGGCAATTAGTATATATAAATAAAATTAAATTCCATTTGTTAAAACATTCGTATTTATCCATGGTGAAAGGCAATCATTTAAAACAATTAAACTTATCTGCATTTTAATATCGTATTTTTTAGTGAAGCTAACATTATTTCGCTGACAAATGCAAACATAATATTAAAATGTGACGTAACCGATTTACTGCAATATTTCGCAAAGTTCCCCTTTTCTAGAAATCTCTAGATATTTACCTTATTTATCGTTAACTTATAAATGATTAAAGGCGACTGCAATTAGGTCAGTGTCCCGCGTAATTCGATTTTCGGATAAGCAGATGGCAAAGTCAATAGGGCAGACAGTTTTAGTAGAAAAGGATAATGAGAGTACAACAGAAATTATTCAAGATCGTATCCTGTCTTGATACTTAAAATGTAGTTTGATTTGAATAGAAAAATATATTAGATTGAAAAAAGCATCCATCTCTCTCCACACACACGCACAAACACACACACACATATATATATATATATATATATATATATATATATATATATATATATATATATATATATATATATACAAGGAGGTTAGAATTGAAGTATCCCTGTTCAGAGAACTGTAGAGAAAAAACAATGGTCATAAGAACGCCAAATCTGCGTAGTAAGCATTTCAGAATACGGCAAAATTAATGACGATAAATTAATAGTTCTTAAAATGACCAATAGGGGAAAATATGGCACTACGAACAGTCCTTAGGAAAAACATAATTCAATGAAACGTCATGGCAGTCGTGATGCACATTAATTACGACTTGTAAGTGCTATAATCAACAATCAACTATCATAAATTTTAAATATGAAATTTAGGTAAGCAAATTGCAAATTTTCCATGCGGCATCGACAGAAGAAGAAGATACCGCTTTATGCAAATTTTTTATACACAATTTGTTATAAAAAATCCTCTTAAGGCTATGTGGAATCTTTCAACGATTGCTATGGGATTATTATTTCCTGGGCGTGCTTCATTATTAAAGTTGTTTTACAAGAATGTCGAAAACTCTGCTGCCGCTCTTCTCGAGTAGAGACGTTTGATATCGTTGCGTATAGTATAAAGTACGTTTGAAATCGTTGCGTATATATAGAGGTTGAGTCCTCTGTCAGTATGTGATGTCCCGAGAGTGGTTCAATGCTTCGAAGAGACTGAACGCTTCTCAGTTCGACCAGCACTAGGCCGATAATCTGTGACTATGCAACTGGCTGAAGAGGTTGTAAGGGCTGTTGAGTAGACCATTTACTGAGAGGCAGGAGTCAGTAGTGCTCGACGTGTAGCAAGGCAATTGGATTCAGCGCATTAGTAACGATGTGTTTGATGAAAACTTTAGAAATTTATCTGTATAACATCTAGCATCACCAAACATTACCAGGTTCTGACACAGATATCCTTGAAACGTTGGCTTTGACATTTATTGCAGGCATGGAGATTGCAGATAGACACTAACTTTCCCTGGAACATCTTGTAGAGTGCTGAGACATTTTTTCTGTATGCGAAGCAGTAAACATGCTAAACAGCCGCATCTGGGTAATTTATTTATTTATTCATTTATTTACAAAGACTGCAAGCAACAGGACGTAGTCCCAGTTACTGCACGCAGGAGCAAAACTACATTCAAAATACCATGCCATACATTAAAAAAGTTAAAATACATTAAAAAGTTAAAACATTAAAATTAAAAAACACTTCACAAGAATACATGTAAGAAAACACAAGATGTTCACAACAAATGCTCTTTAAAATCCTTCTCAGAAGAATAAAAAATATCAAAATAATCAGGGAAACCATTGTATAATTTAGAAAAGCAATTTATAGCACAATTATTGCCAATACTCGACCCAAACTTCCTAATGGCAAATAAATTCAAGCTTCTAGTTCTATACTGTGGGACATGAAAACCAATCCCACCCAAGACATGGGAACAGTCAACTCGGCCACGAAACAAACCCCTGAAAAAAGAACACATAATAAAATCCCTTCTTCTCTGTAAGCTTACAACACCAAACAAACCACGCAAAAAAGCAGAAGACAATGCATAACAACTAATGCCAGTTTTCCTGTAATAAAGATATCTCAAGAAACTATTCTGGATGACCTCAATCCTTCTAGAGTGAACGGCCAGAAAAGGCCTCCAAACCACAGACGCATACTCCAGCCCAGACCTGACCAAGGCATTGAAAAGAACTATTCTGGAATCCTCATTTACAAAATCATGCGTAATCCTCCTGATGTAGCCTAGATTTCTGTATGATTTAGCACAAATATTGGAGACATGTGTGGAAAAAGAAAAATCAGATTTATACGTGACCCCAAGATCAGCAATAGAAAACCTTCTAGTCAAAACAGAGTTGCTAATAGCATACGAAAATAAAATAGGCATTTTTTTACGAGTAAAAGATACCACACTACATTTACTGATATTGAGATGCAAACGATTTTTGCCACACCAATCAGAAAGGACAAGCAGCTCCGACTGAATATTATTACACGAAACAGCATCAAAAATAGGACACAAAATCTTCAGATCGTCCGCATAAAAAAGGCAATTTCCAAAACAATCAGCAAGATCATTAATAAAGATA